>CAWTZC010002521.1:11977500-12702500 GCA_963919715.1 Microtus obscurus | reverse complement strand
ATTTGGAGACCAGGCTTGGGGAGAAGTGAAAGTAACTGTTTAAATAGAAGTTAACGAGAAAGCTCTGCTTTGCCAGTTCCGTGCTGGAGAAGGCTGTGTCTTTATCTGATGGTGGAAGAACTTAATTGCTGCAAGCAGTTTGTGGAAGTAACAACATGCAATCTCCGTGTTTCACTTGAACGGCCACCGCTTTTTGCGACCAGGAAGTTGTAATACTGGATCGATTTCTGGGAGTGATAGGCATACACCTTCTGTTATGTTCCTTCTTAGTGAAGACTGTTTTATATGTCTATCGAGTGGGGAGGGCAATCCCTGAAATTTTGTTCCATTCTAGGAAGAACATTCTTCTTTAGTCTTGAGAGAAAAGAAAAGGCAGGCAGACTGGCTCTCCTCACCCCCTGGATAAGGGCAAGGTAGCTAGCAGCAGGCTGCAGCTAGTTTTGCGGTCCCTAGGGAAGCCAGCCTTCCAACCAGTAATGACCACATCAGCGAGGATGCTCCTCTGTACTGGAGCCTCTCCACTTCAGCACTATGGACATTTCAGGTTGGGAAATTCCTTCTTGTATGGCTGGGGAGAAGGCTCAGTTGGTGAGGGACTTGCCCCACAATCACACGGACCTGAGTTTGGATTCCCAAAATGCCAGGAGTAGTGGCACATGGTTTTAGTCTCAGAGCAAGGAGGCAGAAACAGGGGGATCTTGGGGCTAGTCCGTTTGGTGAGAGGCCCTGTCTTAAAAAATAAAGTGGAGAGAGACTGAGCAAGACACCTGCCATTCCCTTCTGCTCTCCAAATGAGCAACGTATACACATGCACCCAAATGCACACACACATGGGCACATCCCCTTATCCTCCACGAAAACACACGACTCTTCTTGGCAAGAGCTGTCCTGTGTGTTACAGGACGTCCATCAACATTGCTGGCCTCTCTCCTTGTAGATGACAGAAACAACTGACTCCTAGTCATGGTGATCAAAAGTATCGCTGGGTTTACGGTTTACTGTTTACTGGAGGAATCAATTACTTTAAAGAAGTTCAGTACAGAGAAAACGTGAGACACATATCTAATTCAAATTTTTCTTGTGACACATAGAAAAGAAATAGATGAGATGAATATAAAGAGTACATTCTACCTAATCTAATTATTCAAGATGTAACAATCAGCTATAATGGATATAAAATTAGAGGTGTTTTATGCTCATTTTGGGGGGAGGGTACAAGTTCCTTGAAATCTAGTGGGTAGCACATCCTTAGAGGGTATTTTAAATCTTGCTAGTGACATTTCAAGTGTCAATGGCCATAAATAGTGATAGGAAGCCATCTTAGACAGTACAGCCGTAAAGACTAGCCCAGGAACTGACTTTACCTCCTGATGTCCTGTGACTAGGGTCTGTAAACGTGTTGGGTTCATATAGTCTTCGAAAGGCTAGTCTTTCTGGCAGAAAGCGTCCTAATACAAGGCCACCTGGCTGTTCCTGCTATTTGAGGTCTGAAAAATCTCTAGTAGAGATCCTTGCTAGCGTTTGTTCCTTGTTATGTAAGCTTTGGCCATAGTGGCGAAGAGCACTCCTTGTGTGGTCCAGAGATGCTGCTTCTGCCAGGACAGCAAGGCATCTTCCTGTGTATCCCGTGACTACGGAACCCACTTCCTGGAGAGGGCCTTGCTCCTCTGTAAGCCGTGCTTACTTGCTGCATTTTTTTTTTCCAGTACTTCGACTGTCTCTTCTTCCTAAGTGGACCTTCTTTGCTTGTGAACTGTTCTCATGGGCTTGGCGTATTTGAGGCAGGAATAGTAGATACAAGTGTGAGATGGGCATTCAGTTCAAGTAAAATGTGTGGGACAAAGAGTGAACTTCCTTGACCAGGGCTTGGCTTAGGGTTGCAGGAGGGTGGAGGGAGGAATTTAATGCTGGGTTGCTGGTATCAGAAATTCTCAGGGAAGCCTGGGGTGGTACCTCCCGTTTGTAATTCCTGCTGGGAAGGTGGAGATAGGGAAATATGTGGGGTTTGCTGACCTGGAGGCCTAGCTGAATTGGCAATCTCGAGCCCAATGAGAGACCCTGTCTCAAAAAACAAGGCAGATAGACGGCTCCCAACAAACACCACCAGCTGCCGTACGCTAGTCTACACACACACATACCTGCTAACACAGGTGTTGGCCTGCATATTGTGTGCACTCCATGTGTTCCAGCCTGAGGTGGCTGGAAGAAGGCATCTTATTCCTAGGAATTAGAGTTAAGGGAGGTAGTGAGTTGTCATGTTGTCTTAACTGCTGAGCCACCTCTCCATCCCTTGCTATTATTATCTTTCTACAGTCTTCAGTTTGTAACTCTTTTCACCTGTCTAACAGACTTGCTAGGAAGCAACTCAGGTTGATGCCCGGCCTCAGACACATTCTTCACCAATCCTGTTGTCTCTGTGATTGGACATATTGGGGAAGAAATTTCTAAGTAAGATGGATCGTTTTTAAGGAGACACTGACCATACATCTAGTAGACTTCTAGCCACCCCCATTCCTTGACTTGCCGAGTCAGCAATTATGCTAGTGGGTCCAACCATCTGTGTTTTACTCTTCTGAGGACAATTGGGTAAGGTAACAGCAGCAAGATCTCATGCTTCCAAAGAGGGGGAGGCTTAGAGGTTGATAGTGTGCAATGCACAGGCCGGGAAGGCTGCTAGTTAGTTCCCAGCCACTTAGCCCCAAACTAATCACGGAGAAACTGTATTATTTAACTCACTGCTTGGCCCCTTAGCTCTATCTTCTTATTGGCTAACTCTTACATATTAATTTAGCCCGTCCCCATTAATCTGTGCATCACCACGAGGTCATGGCCTACCAGCAAAGTTTCAGTACATCTGTCTCCAGCAGCAGCTCCATGGCTTCTCTCTGACTCTTCCCTTCTCTCTCCCAGCATTCAATTTAGTTTTCCCTGCCTACTTCTATTCCCTGCACAGGTCCAAGACAGTTCCTTTCTTTATCAATGGTAATCACAGCATACAGAGGGAAATTGTACATCAGAGCTCATTTCCCAGTGTGTTACACGGACACTGACCCAAATCTGTTTCGGCTTGATTTGTGGGGCTGAGGATGTCTGGCTAGAGGGTCCACACAGTCTGCTACATTTTCATATTATTATTGTACATTTTCTTTCTTTCTCGCATCCCTCCCTCCCTCCCTCTTTTCCTCCTCCTCCTTCTGTAGCTCTCACTGTTCTGGAATTCACTACATAGACCAGGCTGGCCTCGAACTCACACAGATCCATCTCTGCCTCCCAAATGCTGGGATTAAAGGCGTGAGCCACAATGCCTGGCTGCTTGCACATTTTCAAGGTTTCCCTTTTCCTCCTTTGGACAAGGTGGACTCCTGGGAGATTGACATGGCTTCAGAGGCCCTTAGGGGATATTCTGCCCTTCAAAGGTGGTCACTCCTGGGGAGCCTCCGCTCCTCTAGATCAGTGGGAAGTCCTCATGTGAACAGTAAGTAAAGAAGCTGTTGAGATGGTTTAGCCATTGAAAGTGCTTGCCTCTCTGCCAGAGGACAGAGTTCCATTCATTCCCCAAGGGTGGGCACACATACACACTCTCTCTCTCTCTCTCTCTCTCTCTCACACACACACACACACACACACACACACACACACACACACGCACACACAAGAGACAGAGAGAGAGGATCTTGACGTACCATCTCTCCAGCCCCAAACACTGCATTCATATTGTAGATGGCTTTTCACGGCATTAAATGGACCAGGTATAGGATGTATAACAGAAGAAGATTCATTCTGACCTTCGGCCACATGAAGAAGCAGGAAAGCAATGTTTGCCAACGTCTTGCTGAGTGCTGGATTCCTCTTGTCCCCAGATTCCCTGTAGGATTTTTTTATTTTTCAGTATCTAGTTTCTCCTTCTCCTTGTCACCTCTCCCAGAGTCTCATCAACCCAAGCTTACATTTTTCTTTGCAAATCCTTCAGACCTCTCTTTTGCTGGTGACACTAGATGAATTGGACAAGCAAATCCTTCAATTTTGTACTAAATTTGGATGCTCAGTGCTGAGACAGGCTGTCACCTACTCCTCACTCCCCTTGAGGCTTGGCTGTGAGAGGCAAGCATTTCAGGCATGCCTCAAGCAGGGCACAGGCGACAATTTCCCCTGTGTTCTTTATAGAAACTAGAAGACATGACCAGACAGGGTTTTCTCCTGCTGGTGTTTTTCCTGGATGTCTGGTACTGAGTGTGTGAATGTGTGTGTGTCCGTGTATGTCTGTGTATGTGTTCAGTGGGGATGACCCTGGATAGTGAGGGACAACCAGATGTCTCCTCTAACAGATGTTTCAAGTTAGGAGTAATGGCTCAGGTTTGGACAATCCTAATTGTTTCTCTTCATTTCCTCCCCTCCTCCCCAGCATTCTGTTACGTATTTAATTATTACTTTAGAATCTATTCTAACTTGTTAAAAAGCAAAACTCGACAGCTGAATGATGCTCACAAATTTTCAGTTCTTGCCTGGGAAGGTTTTTTTCTGGCCCGTGATTGGGGGCTGTGGGGTGTGTGTGAGGTTGTTTAATTGCAAAGACAGATCAGTATTCTGCCCAGCTCCCAAAGCATGGAGGGATGGAGACCATCTCCCGGGCTTTATCCTAAGTCCTTAATAAACTTTTAAAAAGAGCCTTTTGTGTGTTTGTGTGAATTGGAATTCCAGCCTCCCTCCCTCCCTCCCTCTCCAGCGCAGGGAGAATGGAAGGCTGACACATGCCCCAGCTGCTGAGCAGGGCAGATTCTAATTTCTGAGTGTGAAGTCGGCACCGACGCTCAAAGACGCATTATTATTTCATCCAATTTAAAGCCTCGCCTGGTGTTGAATGGGTGAGCACCTAATTTCACCTTTGGAGGCAATTGGGAAGCTTTTTGTGCTAAAAAGAAAGAAGAAAAGAGGCTTCTGAAGGATAATTGATTGAAAATCCTTTTAAGGCAGCAGAGAACGGCTCCCTTCCAAAAGAGGATGAATGAGGTCAAAATATATTTGTTAAAAGTGTGGGGGGCATGAAAGCCTTAATTATTTCTTTGGAGAGTCGTGTCTTTTAAAGGTTTAAACAAAAGCTTCAAGAAGGTAGAAGCTTGGAGAAATTGCACACGGCTTTAGGAGAGGTGAAGTCGAAGGCAAACAGTTACTGGTTAACTATCAATAGTGGGTTAACAACAGGGAGCACTCTACCAGCTAGGACACCTGTGCTGGGAGGAGACCCAAGGTGACTGCCTAGTGGCCTCGTCCCATCATCGCATGGGAAGAAGTGGGAGCAACAGGAGGTATGGCTGGAGATGAGGCTGGCTGACCCATGCAGCTGCAGGAATCAGATCGCCGCTACCTCCCCAGTGCTGGGATCACAAGCCATGGCCCACCATACCAGGCTTGGAACGCAATGTCCTCCTGCAGGCCAGGCAAGCACTTTACCTACCCAGCTATCCATCCAGCCCTAATCTTTATTTCTTAACGTTTGGGGAAAATTCTATTTCTTCTGGAGCAGAGAGAGCGCTGGGCTGCTCTCTAGATTTTGATGGATGTGTGTTCGTAATCTCCCGTTCTCCACTCCTTCCTTAGCCTCTTGCTCTTTGACACATTCCTTTAACCTCAGCATCTTCATTTGTGAGGGGCAGGTGTTATCCACCACAGATGTGGACAACTGAAGGTGGTGTCGCTGTGTCCCACGAAGAACCGATGTTCCGTAGACGCTTTTCCTTTGCGTAGCCTGTGCCCCAGCTGCTTTGGCTAGAATTGCCAGCAGCTCCCCCACAGCACAGCAGGTTCTTGCTCTTGAATGGATCCCGCTGCATCTCAGTGCATTTGGGGGAGGTTCCCTGTGCTCTCTCTCACCCTGAGTGGCAGTCTGATGGCAAGCACCAAGGGCAGCCACCCTGTCATCCCCTGTCCTTTGGGACCTAGGATGGGCTATCTGTGCACTGGTCCTCCAAGTCGAAGGCATTTGGCATCAGCCCTAAGACTGGCAGTTGCTTTCAACCCTTTCATGTCATTCCCTTCACGTTGCTGGTGTCTTTGTCCTCCAGGGATGGGAGCGCCTCGGAGGGAGCCATCCGTCCTGTTCCCTGGCAGTGCTGGGTACTCCCTTATGCGTGTTACATTTCGTGCCCTTATTCTGTTCTGAGATTCACCCAGGAGCTCCTCTCAGTTTGCTATCAATCGTTTTCATGGCAGGAACGAACTGACAGTCCGGCGTGAACCCTCTCTTGGTATCTTTCTCCTGCCTAATCGACACGCCTCTCTTTCCAGCTGGGCCAGGACCCTGTGCGGTGTTTCTGACCAGCTCCATTGCGGATTAGCCACGTAGAGGCAGGTTTGTTGCTGAGGGCTAGTGACTGCCTCCTCAAGGGACCAAAGACTAGGTAGAAAAGAGGACAAAGCCTGGCTGCAAACAAACACTCACCATGAGGTAGCCGAATCAGCATATGCAAAGACTTCTTGAAGGATTTAAAGACCTGCATAGATTCTGAAGGGACCATTCTGGGGGCCACTAGCTTCTGCTAGATTTACTGGTTGGGAAAGAGATTCTGCAGTACATATGAGCTTTGCAGGCTTTGAACCTCTGTCTCCCTTTACCAAGGAAAGCAGGACCTTTGTCTAGGAAGAAGTTGCGAGAAATAGTAGCTCTTTCCTGCTTGGTGAAAACTCAGGTTTTGTTTTTTTGAAATACCTTTTTTTTTTTTTTTAGATAGGGTCTCACTATATGACCCTCACTGGTCTGGAATTCACTACGTTGGCCAGGATGGCCTCAAACTCATAGAGACTGGCCCGCCTCTGCCTCCTGAGTGCTGGGATAAGTACCCTCTTGCTGGAACTGTTTTTCACCTTTTTTGGGTCTATTTTTGGCTGGCTCTGCAGGATGTGGCTTAGGGTTATTGTTGCTTTAATGAACTACTAAGACCCAAAGCAACTTGGAAAGGGTTTGTTTCATCTTTTACGTTTAGGTAGGCAGGAACTCAAGCAGGGCAGGAACATGGACGCCAGAACCTTGAGGCTAAAACTAAAGCAGAAGCCATGGTGGAACATGGCTTACTGGCTTGCTCTCCACGGCATCCTCAGCCTGCTTTCTTACACAACTCAGGACCACCTGCCCAAAGGGGGCACCCTTATCCCTGGCTGTGCCTACTCACATCAGTCATTAATCAAGAAAATGCCCTACAGACTTGCCTACAAGGCGACCTGGTGGATGCATTTTCTTAACTGAGGTTCCTCTTCTCAGATAAGTCTAGGGTTGTGTCATGTTTATAAAAAAAACAACCGGAACCATGAAGGACCTTAAGCCACTGAACCAAAACTGTGACCCAAACTGTTGTTCTTTTTTAAAAAATACTGCAGGATCCCCGAGGCAGTAGGCAGCAAAAATGCTGTAGGTCCCAAATGGTGGTAGCGGGCCATGTGGCGGCAGACAGCAGGCTCTGGGAGCAGCCAGTCCCAGGCAGAAATGGCTGCCGATCCCAGAGCGGTGGCCTGAGTGGTGGTGGCGGGCCTTGTGGCGGCAGACAGCGGGCCCTGGGAGCAGCCAGTCCCAGGCAGAGACGGCTGGTCTCAGAGCAATGGCTGGTCCCAGGCAGGGAGACACATGGCGGGCAGGCAGAAGACAGAAACATGGATAGACACGACAGGCAGGGTGAGATTGAATGTTTATTCAGGGGGTTATGGAGGAGGAAGGGTGAAGGGGGGGACAGAGAGAGAGAGAGGGAGAGAGAGAGAGAGAGAGAGAGAGAGAGAGAGAGAGAGAGAGAGAGAGAGAGAGAGAGAGAGAAGAGGAGAAAGAGACAGAGAAGGGGGAAGCAGAGAAGTGGGGAGAGAGGCAGAAACGAAGCTGCCTCTCCGAGAGGAAGATGGAAAAAGAGCGAACTCAGGCCAGAAGCTGAAGATCAGCCTGCCTCAGCGGATGGGGAGGGAGTGGGCGTGGCTTGTCTCTTAAAGGGACCAATACCATAACACGAACCTCAGTGGTTAAAGGACATGGCTATACATTGCTCATACCATTTTCATAGTTCTTCATCATGAAGATTTTTTAAAGTTTATTTTGAAATTTTACGTGTATTTATTTTGCCTGCATATATGTTTATATGTGCACCATGTGTGGGCAGTGACCTAAAGGTCAGAAAAGGGCATCATTCCCTGGAACCGGAGTTACAGGCTGCTCTGAACTACCATGTGCTAGGAACAAATTCCAGGTCCGCCATAAGCAGAGAGGGCTTTTAACTGCTGAGCCATTGTCGCCAGCCTCTGGGTTTGGGTTTTGTCTAGATGGACAGTGACTCCAGCTCACCACTGTACAGTTTCTCCGTGGCCGAGTGTAGAAAGAGAACTCTCTGGGGTGGTCAGAAATAAGTGAGTAACTCATTGGTAATTCAACTCAACTCTAGAACAAAACTCACCTGCTGTCTGATGTTGACCCAAAGGAACAGGACATCATCCCATGGTGAGCCAGTAAGCAATAGTTTTGGCAGGAGTGTCTCAGCTGTGGTCATTGTAGCAAAGCAAGAGCCATAGAGGCAGACTAGTGGGTGGCAATGACCTACCTTTTTACATGGCTGATGAAGGTAAGGACGAGGTACCTCCTGCTTTCTCTGTTTTGGGGAGGAGGGGGAAGGATGTCTTCTTGGGTCTCCCTAAAATAGTGTGGATGGGGGCTCTGGTATATCAGGTCTGAGTAGGAAATGACAGCTACACGTAGCCTGTTATTACTGATACGGGCACAGTTTACACGTAGAACCTCTGTGATCTTAGAAAGCAATTGATACAAGAGGACAGCTTGCTGTGGATGGCATTAATCTGTGACTCTGAGGAGGGGCTGAGGATTGTTTCGCAAGATGGCAGCTGAGGTGAAAGGCGATTCCAGAGGTCCAGGGTGTTCCAGAGAGTGCTGTCCTCTGCAGTCTGAACCTACAGGATGAACCCGTTTTCTTTCTGTATCATCATTTTGGAGCCGCTTATACCTGATGCACCTGCATCCATCTCCACTTTCTCACTCCACTTTCTCACCCCCACCTTTTGAAAAGCTGTAATTACATACTCCAGGCAGACTATTTTAGAAAGACAGGAGGTTTATTTTAGCTAATAGTTTTGAACATATGAAGTCGAGGGAACTTGTTTAGTGGTGGTAAGATGTAAGATGGAACAGAGCAAGAAAAAAGGAGTGTGTGTGTTGTGTGCCTGTTCTTTCTCCTGCTTAGCAATTATCACAGCTCCACTCTTAGCTAATTTTAATTGATTCCCATGGAGTCTACCTCTTTGTACTGTACCCAGTGAACTTTCCCACCTTTTCAATACCTCTTGGAGATGAAACCGTGGTACTTGAGGGAAGTTTCAGTGTCTTCCTTGGCCTGCGGGATCTGGGACCAGACGTTCATTACACCACTGTTCTACTTCCCAGGGCTTTGGGTAGGAGGTCGTGAAGGGTCCCCAACATTGTTTACTGGGAAGTCCCCAAGGTCACTTGCACCTTGGCCTTGGCAGTCGCCTGTCAAGGTATCTCCCTTTAGGGATGAGATTGGAGGCTAAACTTTCTATTTCTCCAAAAAAGAGCATTTTGTGAAAAATTCTTGACCCACTGCTCCAGAATTCAGAGAGACCTTTGCCCACTCGACATGCCTGTTTGCTAAGGAATCTTTTTTTTTTTAAACTTTTAAATTTAATGACAGATGTGTTTGTTCTCTTCAGGGGTCTGATCTTTGTGCATTTCCCAGCTATATGAGATGGTGTTACCACTGTGCCAGGCTGAAGCACAGCGATATGACAGCTAAGTTAGCCTGGGTAGCCCCCTTATGGGCCGGTGCATGGCTTTTATTAGCATTTTTGAAATGCTGAAGTGGGTTGTGAACATTCTCCTCCCTGAGAAGCTTTGCGGCCTCAGACTTGCAGGGTGGGAGCAAGTCCTTCAACTCCCTTTGAAGTTGTTCCGCTGTGTGGTCTGAGCAAGGGAGAGAGCAAGGCAGGGAGAGGCAGCCCTGTGTCCCATGTGGGGCCTACCCTGGTGGGGTACATTCCTGGCATACACGTGCTGTCACCACAGTACGCGGGCAGAGGGAGGGTTAGTTATCGCGTTGCAGACCTTGGCCTTGAACTCAATTGTATAAGGGCACAGTGGCTGCTTCTCCCCACACTAATACCAGCTACCTTGTTCCTTCTTGTTCAGGCATGCTAGCGCCAGTGGGAAGTGGGGGCGGTGGGCGGTTGGGGAGAGCATAAGGGAAAATAGGGAGCCAGGAAGAAAAAGAAAGGTGTTCACTGAGAGAAAACAGAATAAGTGGAAATCACTGAGCAATAGAAGTCACAAATGGAAGAGAGAGGGAGAGGGGGGAAGGCAGGAGAGAGGGAACGAGTGAGCAAATCTGTTCACCTGCTTGTGTTAGAATAAAGTGACTGTACCTTTCTTTTCTTTTCTGTCACCTCTTCCCTTTCCCTCCACTCCCCTCTCCTTTCCATCTTTGAAAAATATATATAAAACTTTATTTCCTCTACTCACACGTTATAGAACAAAACCCACGGTTATGTTTCATCGTAGACTGGTGATTTCTTGCAGACAGTTCTAGCCACACATCCAGCCACTGTGAAATTGGTTCTGCCTCAGGGCTAGTTAGGGGGTAGAGAGCAGGCATGTCCTCTGCAGGACTGATCCCTGCCTTGTGCTTCATTTCCTGGGCTTTAAAGAAGTAGGGTGCCCATCAAGAGCCTAGCGGGGTAGGTGTTGCTCAGTCTGGGGCTGTTTATAGTGTAGCGGGGTTGCTTATTGGTGCCCAAGGAAAACAGAGAACGGAGCAGGATCCCCCCCACCCATGCGCCACTGCCCTCGGGGCTCTGCAGAGCTTGGGATTGGAAGAAGAGCACAGACCCCCACACGTTGCCCATAAAATCCCAGGACCGCTCCATCTGCACTGCAGGCCGGAGAATACCCAGCCTGACAGCGTAGAAAAAAAAAAAAAAAAAACAAACTCCTGGCTTATGCTTCTTAATGCCAGTCTGCAAAAATCACTGTCCAGCTGCGTGAGATCATGGGGAGTGTGTGCTGGGCCGTACGCTGTGGGCTGGGCTGCTGCTGACTATTCATAGTGAGGTTGAGGTTCTGGGACTTGGCTGGGAAGAACCAGAGAAATCCAAGGGTGTGAGGAGCTGGGAGCAGAAGCAAGAGAGCAAGGAAGAGGATGGATCAGTCAATTTAGTAGAAGAGATGTCTTCAGTTAAAGTATATTGAGGAAGGGTGAAGATTGCTGTTATACTGCCATATGTGGGGAATAGTTACATTTTTTTTTTAAATTTATTTTGTTTCAATCTTCTGGACATTATCAGTTGAGCCTTGGAAGTCCTGTTTTCCAGAGTAGGAAGGGACGTGTCAAGTGAAGCAAGTGATTACCAGCTCTGTAATAGTGGAGACAGCGTTCAACCCCGGGTCTTTCCAGTCCCAGGGCCATGGCCATGATGGCCATTACCATTAGTCTGCAGTCTTCATTTTACGAGGGCGCTGGCTTCACCCCCCCCCCGCCCCCGAAAAGTCTCCAACTGGAGCACAGGTGAATTACATCTCAATAAAGCTATTACAAAACACGGGGGCTGGAGAGATGGCTCAGAGGTTAAGAGCATTGCCTGCCCTTCCAAAGGTCCTGAGTTCAATTCCCAGCAACCACATGGTGGCTCACAACCATCTGTAATGGGGTCTGGTGCCCTCTTCTGGCCTTCAGGCATACACACAGGCAGAATATTGTATGCATAATAAATAAATAAATATTGAAAAGAAAACAAAACACCTTCTGGGCCTACTACTGCTATAGTGTTTCAGACAGCTTGTTCAAGCTCAGCTCTCACCAAGCCTCAGGGAATTGGAGATAAATCCTCTCACTTTGTAGCTTTTCTTTCTTCAGCCAAGGGGAGGGACACTTAACTGGTTGTAGTGATATTTTGTGTGTGTTTTAACAAATAAAGCATGCCTGAAGGTCAGAGTGCAGAGCTAAGCCACTAGAGGCCAGGGAGTGGTGGCACACACCTTTAATCCCAGGATTTGGGAGACAGAGGTAGAGGGATCTCTGTTAGTTCAAGCCACCCTGGGCTGCACAAGATTGGATCTGTCTAAAAGAGAAACAGAGCTCACACAAAGATGATCCCAGCGCTAGGGAGGTAGAGACAGGAGTTATGATACGGCTGAGTAGAGAGAGGAATGTAAGGTGGAAGGAGACAGGAGCTCAGGGCAGTCTGGGGTTTGGTGGAGACGGACGGAGTCTGGAGATGCAGTCTGAGGACAGGATCGTCCCTTCAGTCTGAGCATTGGGAGAGGTAAAAGAATTCTCTAGTGGCTGGCCTCTCTGCCTCTGATCTTCAGCATTTTAATCCCTATATCTGACTCTAACTCTGGGTTTTTATTATTAAGACCAACTAGAATTTGTGCTACAACCAGTAATTTAGCAAAAAAAAAAAAGTCTGTGATTTGTATTAGTGTAAAGCTTTCTATGGTGAAACTGGAAGCTGAGCTATGATTGGTGCAAATTACAAACCCCCCGTTTTCATGCCACACCCAGGCCATGACCACCTCCGGCTATAAAGTACACATTTTGAGTCACCTAGAGGACATCTCTTATGCCGCCCTCTGGTGTGGCATCTTTAGGTCCAATGGAGGGTTTCTCCTTAATGGTCTCTCCTTGAATACTTGTGACATTTATGAGGGGTGGACTGGTAACCCAGAGAGGAAAAGGCAGCCACAGAGGCAGTAAATAGGGACCATTCCTCCGTGGTGGCAACAGCTTCGGCAGTAGTGAGAATGCAAGTGACCAGGTACAGAGAGAGACAGCGGGGAGGAGACCCAGTGACGATGGATGGATGGTGGAAATATAGAGAAGGCAGAGAGCCAAGACACCAAAGGCGGGACATTTGAAGACTGATGGCAAAGGAATGTTGATGGAAAGTTCCAGAGGCCTGATGAGTCGTAAAGGGCCGAGGGTCCCACACCCAGAGCCTAAGAGTTGTAACACCAACATCTCCCTGCCCCTGCCCCTGCGCCCCACCCCCTAGGCTGGGAGTCCTAACACCAGAAGCTTTTTCACTGTAAAATTAAATACAGCTGCTGCTGAAGAGGCAAGGATGACCCTTACCAGAGCATCAAGTCTCTAGTCAGAGCACCTAGAACCATAGGCCTCTGGCCTCCTACCCAGAGAGCTGCAAGCTGCCGGTGGTGTTGAGCACTCTGGGCTATGAGTAGCCTCTGAGAATCTGTCAGCCTGGCCCACAAGCTCTGGAACTCAGGGGACAGCCCACAGAAAAGAACTAGTCTCAGCATATCCGAATGCAGCAAGGGATTAATTTTCCTAGACCGATTTTGGAACTTTCCTCCTACTACTGACTGTCTTATTTTGGGAGGGACCAGGAGGCTCCTGTCTCTTTAAGACCACTGGGTGCGTTCTGGTTACAAAATAGGGCCTAGGGTGGTAATTGTCAGTGACTTAATAAATTGTGTTGAGAATTTATTTAAAAGCCCAGCAATCTAGCTGCTTGACTTGCATTGCTCCTTAAACAGGAAATGAAGATCTTTTTTTTATCCCTCTGTGCTGAAAGTGACGCAGCTTAAAATTTTTAAACCATATTTTGTCATAGCTTTATAGCGATATGATTTACCCGCCGTACAGTTCGTTCATCGAAAGTTAGGAGTGAGGGGCTGGTTTGGACATTTGCAGAGGCACACATAATTCTCCGAACAGTTTGTGAGCATTTTACTTCCCCCAATACAACCTTTTCTTTTATAATCATAGAGAAGAAGCAAGCATGACTTAAAACAGAGCAAAAGGGGAGGAGGCCTCGTGATTCCCTTGCCTTCCCGGCTTCCCCACCACACGCTCCGAACTCTATTTACCAAACATGCGCAGTTACCTGGTTACGGCCACCCAGCTTATTGTTTTATGTCTGCTTTTTTAAGTTGACAGTTTCCATGCCGTTCCTTCGCAGTTTTAATGGCCCGTGATATTCTCTCACACTTATGTGCAATAATTTACTAACCCATCCCCTCTCCTTGAACCATTAGGGTTTTTTTTTAAATGTCATAAATAATGTTGTAGTGAACATCTTTGCACATAAAGCTAATGTCCCTTGTTGGATGTATTTCTCCAGGCTGCAGTCCCAGGAGTGGGATTACTGGGTCAAAGAGCAGAAACATATTATATTCTCTCTCCCAGCGACCATCTCACCAGCTTTATTTCTGAACAGGTGACGCTATATTTATTTTTAATACAACTTGGTGGTTCCTTGGAACTTGTCCAGCAAACTTCTCTCTCTCTCTCTCTCTCTCTCTCTCTCTCTCTCTCTCTCACACACACACACACACACACACACATTCACACACAAATTAGATAAAGTCACTTACCGTTACTAAGGTTTGGAGTTCATTATGTAAGTCAGAGACAGAAAAAAAACAAAACCAAAAATCCTCTGTGAGGTCAAACAGCATCCATTTCTGGAAAGCCGGGAAAGATGGTCCTTTATGTGTCCCACCTGGTGGCTTAAATAACTTTACAATTTCCCTTAGAAAATTATTCCCATGGAAAATAATTCCCTTAACCTCCTGACCTTTATTGGCTGCTGTCAGCCTGGGGCAGCACTTTGTTTCCAGCTGTTCTTAAAAGCCACTTCGACAGCATTTAACCCTTTGAAGGCCCACGGGTGGGGGTGGGGGGTAGGCTGGGGGTGGAGGGGATGAGAGGGGTTTACGGAGGATTAGAAGGGGAAGGGAGAAGTGAGGAACTGTACCTCTGTAACCTGGGAGCAGCTGTGGCATCCTACAGAAGCCAGGCCAGAGCGATAAACTCCGAGGTTGAAACACCCGAGCATTTTCAGCTCGCTCTGTTAGTAAGGGTAACATTTTGGGAAACTGGGAGGCCTTAGATTCCACCAGGCCTGTGGGTCAAGAATGCTGCACCGACTTGGTAGGGCTGGTATCGACGCTCCTGAGGTCTCAGTCTTCCCAGAAACAAGTTTTGAACTTTAGGAGTTGTGGCCCTTCTTAGATGTCACCTAAAATGATCCAAGTGTCCTTCTGGATTCGTGGCACTCTGCAACACGAGGTTTTAGATTGTAAGATACAGAACACGCAAAGCTGACTAGCTTCAGAGTTTACATGTCAAGGCGGAGAACGGAATTAGATGCCTGGCAGTGCTCGGTGCAGAAGCTCTGCAGACAGCGGGGCCAGACCTGCGTTTCCTCTCCCCAACTTTCCACCTGCAAGTTAAACAGCTCCACACGTGGTCTCCATGTGGGGGTGTGGTGGGGAGGGGGAACACATGTTTGTCATTCATGCCCGGCCAGAGTGGGAGGTTCTTTCTTTCTTTTAATCATAGAACCTAAATCTAGACTTTACCGTGACTTAGGTCCTATCCTCATTTTTCAAAATCCAGTAGTTGTGCTGGGGATATGGAGCTATGTTGAATAGTGAATCTTGGTTTTGACTATCAAAAGGCTTCCTCAGAGAGCTGGGGCTGGGATCCGATCCTTCCCTCTCAAATTGTGTGGGGGAAGGCAAGCCAGCCATATTCCTTAGAATTGCAACAACCTCTCAGATAAGCCTTTGCTTGTACCACGTAATGTCATGAACTGGAAGGGAACAGACTTTCCCCCAAAATAAGCGGAAATTTGGAGCCATTGCTCCTGATTCCTGGAAAAACAAAAAACAAAAGAAAACAACCAACCAACCAACCACAAAAACAGGCTCTGAGCATGGGCATTCTTGCAACGAGCCTACTGATCTACAAGTAAATTGTAACGGGAAGCAAGACTAGTGGCAAACGCAAGGTAGGTAGAGAAGAAAGTGGACCCTTAGTCAGCCAACGAGAGACAAGAGGCGTGGCTAGACGTTTTCCCCAAACCTCTCCTAAACTAGGTAGCCAGTGGGTGTTTGCTGAGATTTGTTGAAACATTTGGTTGAATTCCAGAGTGGAACATTCACATCTTGGGACTAGACCAAATGTGGTATGAACCAGAAGCCTTAGGGCTCCACCAAGATGACCTTTGTTTTCAAAGGTGACAATAGACGTCAAGGGTCAGGGCCAGCGCTGTAATGCCAGTGCTAGCTCCTGGGTATTGGTTTATGCTTTTGAAAACACCATGCTCTTTACTGTCCGCTGATTTTCAGTTTTGCATTTCAAATATAAAACCAAAGGGAGGTGACTAGTGGGAGGCTAAATGGCAGCTCTGAAGGGGCGGGGAGGGGGGTGGAGAGGAGGGGAGGGGGGAGCTTTTCCAGGGTGTCCTGACAGCAGGAGGCCCGGCCCTCGGGAGGACTTTAGGGTGACTCTCATCAGTTCATTAGCCCTGCATGTTCCCCTCTTACAGCTGTCGTGAGAATTCGGAGGCACTGGATGAGGGAGGCAGCAGTCTTGATCTAGAAGCATCTAGAGGAGGTACCCTCCAGTCCGCTCTCAGGGCACTTAATCATTCTTCCATGCTTTCTAGGTGTCTTCCAGCATCTTCTGTCTTGCTGCCAGATGGGGCTATGGACCATATGAATGAAAAAAAAAAAAAAAGAAAGAAAGAAAAAGGAAAGGAAGGGGCATTGGTGGAGGAGAGAGTTTATTGTAGATGTGCAGATGAGAACAGTCAGAGGCGGGACCTCTGGGAGAGTCCAGAGTAGACAGGACCTGGTTGAGCTGGGCCATGGGGAAGGGGAAGGAAGAAGGGAGAGGGGACCCAGAGCAGCAGAAGGGAGGCCAGAGGTGCCGAAGGAGAGGAGACAGCCCCGCCCCAGGCAGACTGCTAACGAGCCAACGAGCACTTTCTCCTGCTAATCCACGTTGTTTCCTTAAACTTTCACTGTTTTGATTATGCAAAGCATGTGATTGTGACCTCAACCTGAGAGAGAGAGAGTGATCAACTTTGTAAACCTATTGCTCCCTATGGTAGAGGGTGGGTGTGCCGGCCATACCCTGTAGCCGGTAGGAACTGAGGGATGCTGGGAGAACCTGGTGGCCAGGTCTGCCCTGATATGTTTAACGGGCACCTCAGCCGTTTGTGCCCGGGTTTGAAACTTAAAACCATGCTTATAAAAAGTAGCCATAGGGGCATTAAAATGCCACATCAGGGGTGGTGCCAGGATGGGAGGGGCCAGGGAGAAGACGGAAGAGTAGGGTGTGAGGCTGTCGCTAGCGCGCAACTACGTGAGCTTGCTGACTTGGCGGGGAGGGGCTTGAGGTAGAAGGGACAAGGCTCAGGGCATCTTGAAGTCTGGCTAGGGAGCCCTCCCGGTAAAGTTACGGTCTTTGGAGGCCTAGCATTACAGGCAGATATGGACGTCTTTCTTGACTCTTCAGGGTCTCATCCAAGAAGATACTTCTTTTCTCGGGGAGTGCTTTCCTTTGTTAGGGGCCCATTAGCCGAGAGAGCCAGTTGGTGGCCGAGCTCCTCTCTGCCACCTAGAAGCCTCTGCTAAGTGCTAATTGTGAGCTCCAGTGTCAATGGGCATCAGGTGTGGCCTCCCGCCGGGTTATTTGCATTTTATAATGCACTCCTAGGAGACCAAAATTCTTCACAAGACCCTTGAAAGAAAGGAGCCTCAAAGGTTGTGGTGAAGGTGCCTGGGTTGGGAGAGGGTGGGTGGAGATAGGGGCTGGGTGGGGAAGTTGATTTAAAATTTCTCATCTTAAATCTGCCCCTGCCCTGCTCTAGCAAAGGGCATCAAAGGCTTTATGGCGCATTCAGATTCTCAACCATAGGGTCCTTGTGTGGATGTGTAGGATTTTTTTTTAAAAATTTTTTTAATCACAATAATTCTCTGTAAGATAACTGAAATTTCCTATATCTAGACAGTGTGGCATTATTGGATAACACTTGAGATTGTAGCAGTAGAATATAATGCGTGGAGGAGCCAGTAGATTAGGGGACTCCCCAATTCTCTTTAGTCATGTGAGGTTACCAGCACCCAACCATCACCCATCGCACCCTCCATCCCCTTACTCTTGTTCTTTCATTTCCCATCCCACATCTCCACAACAGGACCCAACCCCAGACTCAGCATCAAAACGTCAAGAGCAACTGAGACTAGTCTGGCTTGTTTAGGGCTTTTTGTGTGGCTGGTATCAAGAGCTAGGGAGGTAACGAGTGCTCAATAAATTGCTGAATTCTGCTATTGGGATCTGTTATGTCCGGCACAGTTAGAGCCAGGCCAGTTCCAGAGGTGTCCTTCTGCGTCCTGCTGATTCCCCCCTCCCCCCCCGCCTGGGAGGTAGGTAGTTACAGGATAGGCTGAGCTTGCCCTCTGCTGCCCAGCCAGGGTCTCAGGGTCTCCCTAGGCCTTTATCCCCATAGCTTTTGGCAGAGACTGTGGGAATTATGCGACTAGAGGTAAACCATCCCAGTGTCCATCTACTACCTCTCTCATTGCGTTCGTGGGAAGATGAGGATTTTGGAAAACAGATCTGTCATGGAGAGCTTCGTCATTTCTCAATACCTTCAGAAAAGGATTGGTAGTGGTAGCAGTGTTCTTGAAATGACATGGTGGTGTTTAGTGACATGTGACAACATCTGGCAGGTCTATCAGTATGCAATGTGTGGGCCTAGGACCCAGTTTGAACATAGGATAGAAGCATGGCCTTTCCCCCCTACAGTGCACAAAAAGCTCATACAATATGACAAGATTATGGAAGAACCTACTGTGCCACGGGTGGTGGCTCATGCTTATAATCTCAGCACTCAGGAGGCAGAGGCAGGCAGATCTCTGTGAGTTCGAGGCCAGCCTGGTCTGCAGAGCAAGTTCCAGGACAGGCTTCAATGCTACACAGAGAAAGCCTGTCTCGAAAGACAAAACAAAGAAACTCCTTTTTTAAGTGCTGGTCCAACACTAAAGAAAAGCATCTAAAATTATCTGTAACCCAGCATGGTGGCTACTCTTTTAATCCCAGGCAGGTGGATCTCTGAGCTCAAGGCCAGCCTGGTCTACAGGTCAAGTTTCCAGGACAAGTAGGTGTTACCATCCAGGCACACCTGGCCCCATCCCTTGGGGACCTGGCAGGGTGCATCGCCCCTGTGCTCATGGCAGTACCCTGGCCTGCTGTGTGGTCTTACCCAGTCCCTTTAAAAGGAAAAACTCCGCCTACTCCTTCCTCTTCTTCTTCCTCTCTCTCTCTCTCTCTCTCTCTCTCTCTCTCTCTCTCCTTCCCACCAGGCTTATCTGCATTTCCTTTCATTCCCTCTGTTCTTTCCTTTCCCCCAGTGAAACTCCCCACATAAGCTCTGTCTGCATGGCATGTCTGTCCCTCACCAGCTGTGGTTTGGACCTGCCTGCCAAGGTCCATCTTGTGCCATTTCATAACAGCAGGGCTACACAGGGAAACCCTGTCTCAACCAACAACAAAACCCAAGAAACAAAAATGATCTGTTAAGGCTAATAAAGTGATTCCTTTTTCTCACCTCTATGTCTATATGCCAATCAAAAGAATGGAATTCTTCTCTAGGACTACACAGGGAGTCTGAGACCATCCTACACTGTGTAAAAAGAAAGAGATTACAGCAAATTTAAGGCTCATAGTTCTCCTTGAAACTGTAGAACTGAGCAGAACTTCATTCATAAACTGAGTTTGGTTAGCATGGGGCTAGCGACTCTTTTGTATAGGATTGTAGCAGAGGGAACTTCATTGTATCCATTTGAAACTGGGCTGCTAGGGAAGCTTGGGTATTACCTCCGGAAGCTGGATTAGCTTCAGCTAGGAATTGAGAACATTAAGTATGCCTGGGGACTGGGAATGCAGCACAGTGGGTAGTGTGCTGGGCATGCTCAGATCCTGGCAGTCGTTCTCCAGGGTAGTGTTCTGGGCATGCTCAGAGCCCAGCGGTCGCTCTCCAAGGTACTGTGTTGGCTATGTCACTCTCCAGTACCATACAAGCTAGGTGTGGTGGGCAAGGCCAGCCCGGGCTAGAGACTCTGTGAAATTGTCTGGCTGCTAGTGAGAAGAAAGCACGAAACATGCAACAAACTCACTTAGGAGTTTATTAGAGGAGGAAACATGGACAGACCTGGTGAAGTCAGTGAGAAGAGAGGGCTGAAGATGGCGCGTCCAGCTTTTGAAAGCTGCCTAGTGCGTGCACACTGGGGGATGACGTAGCTACATCATACACAGATGACGGAGCTCACGCATGCACGCATCATTATGTAGCTGCGTCATAGGTAGGTGATGCAACCATGCCACATGTGGGGCACGCGGGGCCTTTTAAGGTCCCTGGGGCGGCTAAGTATTTTTGCCTGAGGACTTGTCCGCACATGCGTGGCCCTGGAACCTGAAGTGCCAGCCATGCTGGTTGCCTGGAATCATAACACTCTGTCTAAATGAAATCCAAAAAGAAAATAGAATTTTACTGAGTAGCTTCATTAACATTTAAAAAAGCGTCTAGAGTGGTAGCTTATGCCAGTGATCCCACTATTGAGTGGGGATATTGTCATGAGTTTGAGACCAGCTTGGACTAATGAACAAGACCTTGCTTAAAAAAATCAAAACAAAATTGAAGCCAAAGAAAGAATCCAACTTTTTTTTTTTTTTTTTTTTTTTTTTTTTACCAAGCCAGACATTAAAAAAGATTTGGAAAAATAAAAAGCAATTGCCTTCTCTCCTGATTTGGAAGATTGTTTTTTCCTCTTTCTTTTTATTTATTCTATGTCTTTTACATCATGTATCTTGATCCCATTTATTTCTCCATCCTTTTGCATCTGCCCTCTGCCCTTGTACAACCCCACCACCCCAAATAAAACAAAATTTAAGAGTGAAAAAAGGGCCAGGTTGGTAGTCGTGCATTCCTTTAGTCTTTTCACTTGGGAGGTAGAGACAGGCAGATCTCAGTGAGTTTGAGGCCAGCCTGGTCTACAAAGTAAATTCCAGGATAGCCAGGACCTGCTGCACAGAGAAACCCAGTCTTGGAAAACAAAACAAAATAAAACAAAACAAAAACAAAAACAAGAAAAAAAGGAAAAAAATTAAAAATACCATGGAAGCTGCAGTCACTCAGTAAGTCACTTTCTCCGTGTATGTTGCAAGTGTTCATTGCAGTAATTGGTGTGGTTCGAGGTCTCTGGTTTCTGCTATACTATCGCTGTT
Organism: Microtus obscurus; assembly: GCA_963919715.1. Lineage (NCBI taxonomy): Eukaryota > Metazoa > Chordata > Mammalia > Rodentia > Cricetidae > Microtus > Microtus obscurus. The sequence continues at coordinate 12,681,411 of CAWTZC010002521.1, read as the reverse complement.
GGGCCCTCACTGGGAGTCCTCTAGGATATTCTGTTGTCTTGTGTTGTGGAGATCCTGCAGCTTTGGGTCTGCGGGTCGGGTTCCTTCATGTGTTCCAGTAGATCACGGATGGGGTGGATGTTGGGGTGGGTCACATCTTAACCCTGGTTCTGGGTCTGGGCTATAGCAGATTTGGTTCACCAGCCAGTTGTCCCTTGTCCTCACCACCAGGGTGAGCTCTCCAGCATTGCCCAAGCTAGTTCACCTCTGGCAGCCAAGAGTAAGGGGTAGGGCCAGTTCTCCTGCTTTTCAGAGCTCAGGGTAGGCTCTTCCACACCTACACACCAGGCCAGGGTCAGCTCTATCTTTTTGTTTGTTTTTTGTTATTACTTTCTGTTGTCTGTTTGTTTGTTTTCCTTTGAGGCACAAGGAGGCACAGGGACCACTCTCCTGCTCTTAGGATCCCTTGGCTCTTATGATCCTCCTGTCTCTGGCATTGGGAGTGGGGTGGAGGGAGGCTATCTCCGCTCTGCCTAGCCCATGCTGCCACGCATCAGATGAGTAATGGGGACTGTTCTCCTTTGCTCACAAACTTCAGCTACCCAGAGAGCTCTGCTGTGATATGATGGCAAGGAGCCCACTTTCCTGAGTGCTGCAGTTGGAATGGGGGAGGGTCAGTTCTCTCGTCTGTTGCAGGTGGTGAGGGGTAAGGGGGGGGGCATCTTTCCCCTACCTACACTGCTGCATGACAGACTAGTGGGGACAACTTGGAAAATAGTTTTCATAAAAAGCTATTTATAGTAACACAATTTCAAATGGCTTAAAAGAATCAATGTAAACTTTTCAAATTTTCTTATTTATTTATTTATCAAATACGGGTTATCACATAACTCAGCTCCCCACCCCCAAAACCTGATAAACAGCTGAGGATAGCCTTAAGCTTCTGAGTTTCCTGTTTCCATTTGCCTAGAGCTGGGAATGTAGGAGCGTGCTTGTTGTGTTGTTGTTTGTGGTCCACGCACTGCTGAGGGTGGAACCCAGGACATTTTGCTAGGCGTGCCAGCTAGCAGCTGGGCTAACCTCAACACTTTTCAAGGTTGTTTCCCACAGCTGTAGCGTTGATGATCTGTAACAAAGTAAAACTTTTGGAAGACCTAGATTATATTTTTTACAATATAAAGGGTACTCTCATGTGTTGAAAGTTTTTGAACTGTTAATCCAGAATATGCAAGCAACCAAATGGGATAAGGTGTGATCCCAACAGCAAAAAAAAAAAAAAAAAAAAAAAAGGCAAACAGGTAATTGGTAGGAATCAGGTATGGGAGGAATTGCATGAATTCAACATTAGCCAGAGAACACAAAGACATGTTCACCCCAGGGCCTTGAGCACATCGGGCAAACATTCTATTACTGATCTACACCTAGCCCTGATACACATATATTGTCTCCTATGCTGGCAGAATGTAGGAAGTCAAATAGTGGCAGGTGTGGGTGGAACTGTAAAGCTAGAGAAACAGTCAAGGATTGGGAGGGGTGGGGCAAGTACTGCAAGGTAGTCTTCTCAATGAAAATATGCAACCCCACCTTTCAGTAGATAAAAAGCATTGCCACACCCAAGTCATTTGGCTTGTGAATTGTTGATCTCTACTCCTGCAGTGGTGGGTAGCTGGAAGCCCTCTCCAGATGTGCACAGCAATGGATGAATCACAAAGTCTGTTATTGAAAGTGTGGGTGGAGCAGCAGTGATTCATGGCGCAATATATGTACATAACACACATATATGGTTATATATTTTTAATATTGCCAAACTCATGTTTTGCAAGAGCACAAACAACTGTAATGGGCTTTGGTAGTCCTCTTTTTTTTTTTCTAGACAATTTCACAATGGAATTGGCTTAAAATGGGAATTTCGTCTCTTACAGCTCTGGAGTCAGAAACTCAGGTAGAGGTGTGGGCATGGCTGGTTCCTTCAGGAGACTTTGGATATGAATTGGCTTTGAAGTCTCTCTTCTAGCTTGATATGGTGCTAGCCCTTTTTTTTCTAGTTGTAGAACTTTCCATTACAACCTCTGTATTCATACCTGCCCCCCCGCCCCCAATAAATTACTCTCTTCCTATCAGGCCAATGGATTTAGGACTTACACTTATGCAGTGTTTTCCAATTCTAGCTTGATTACATTTTTAAAGGCTCTGATTCCTGAATGCACAGGCTCTGGGTGGATTGAAGCTTTGGGGTATTCACTATTCACACAAATCTACATGTCAAGCACATGTGAGAATTGTTGGCTATGGAGGGGGAAGGAAGGGGCCCATAGGCAAACAAACAAGAGATGGATCTTGCTGGGACCAATGACTGCAAACACAGAAACAGTTAGTCTTGGATCTAGATAAAGAAGAGAAGCTGTTATTCGTTTTTAAAATATCTTTAAAAGGGTGGGGGGGAGACTGGTCCCACAAGGGACGGTGGTCCCACAAGGGGTAGCCAGTTCCATGAGGGACCACGGTGGGCTGTCGGGGCCTTGGCAGGTCCCCAAGTCCTTGGTAAGTCCCCTTGGTGTGTGGGAGATAGATATATCATGCAGAGAGAGTTTGAGTGTAGAGTTTATTTAGTGGGTTATGGAGGGGAAAGGGAAGGAGGGAAGGGGAGAAGGGAGAAGAAGAAAGAGAAGCAGAGAGAGAGATGGGGGGAGAGAGAACAAAAGTTACCTCTTTAGGAAAGAGAGAGAGCATGCAGGCTGGAGGAGGCAGGAGATCTCAGCAGAAGGGGAGGCTTGGTAGTGGGCTGGGCTTGCCTTTTAAAGGATTGTGACCTGCAGAGGGGTGTGCGTCATCTGCCTGAAAGTCTCACAGTCATAGAAAGCTTCAGAGTTGGGACAGGGTGATTGGAATGACTTTTCCTCTCTACCTTTATATTCTCTCTCTCTCTCTCTCTCTCTCTCTCTCTTCTCTTTGTCCTTTCTCTCATTGGGTGCTGAGGGATTCTGGTTCCCTGTCTGCTTCCATCACTGATGACTGAGCAAACCTCAGACTCTGCATTTCCCCCAACGTAAACTGGAGTCCTGGAGGTGGACTCGAGCCTAGCTCAGGTGTGGTTATTATCAGGATTAATTACATGGCTGGCCAGAGGCTGAGCCCTTCCCTAGGATAAAAGGCCACTTAAAGAGACTATTAACAGTATTATTTTTTTTTTAACTGCTTGAATTTATCGGTAACCAGAGCCCTTTAGGATGATATTATAAAATAAATATAGAAGTGATCCAAAATGGCAGCTCCCGTTGCTGTTGCCATTTCCTGGTCAGCATATGAAATATTGAGTTTTCCATCCAAGTGTCATAGAAGACATGATATACCCTACAAATCAATTATTATCAGGACTTGGAGCATGCAGTTTGTCACAAGCCAAATCTCTCTCTCTCTCTCTCTGTCTCTCTTTCTCTCTCCCCCTCTCTCTCTCCTCTTTCTGTCTCTGTCTCTCTTGTGTGTATGTGTGAATTTATAATTTATATGAAAAATCCTACTTGTGATTGCACTTGACTGCTCACTAGAAGTCATCAAGCAAACAGAGCAGGCATTAGAGCAGCAGATCTATATCCATGTGGAAAAGGAAAGAAATTTTATCCAAAAAATTGGTATATCTGAGATGTTTGCTTCTATGTTTTCCTTTTTAAAAATTATGTGTTTGTGTGTTTTGGCTGCATATACATACATCTCTGCACCATGGTACATGATTTGTGCCTACAGAGGCCAGAAAAGGGTGTCAGATCCCCTGGAACTGGAGTGACAGAGATTTGTGAGCCACCATGTGGGTGCTGGGGATTGAACCTGAGTCCTTTGAAAGTGCTTTTAACTGATGAGCCACCTCTCTAGTCCACTCTGTATTTTCAAGATAGAAGTAATCCTTCAGAATTTAAAGAACTTAAAATTGTACCCACTCATCAAATCATGCAGAACAAACATCTAGTCTCTATTTAAGCAGGGTCTCATTGTAGAGTACTGGACGGCCTGGAACTGGCTATGTAGACCAGGCTGGACTTCAACTCATGGAGATCTATTTGCATCTGCTTCTAGACTGATGGGATTAAAAGTGTCCCCCACTAGGCCTAGCCAATGACCACTTTCCTTGGGTGACGTTTTCCTGCCTAGGTCCAGAGGTCTAGAGTAAGATTGGGCAGTCAGTTCACGATCTAATAGAGGAGAGTAGTCCTGATCACTTTGGGTGTAGTGATTCTTAAGGTTTGGCTGCTTGCTCTGGCCAGGCTGTCCTAGGTGCTCAAATCCTGTGCCTAGAGACTGTGACTCAATTGGCTCAGGTTGGAGCTCAACATCTGATCTGCAGGAGCCCCAGGTGAGGCTAAAGCACAGCTTCTTACAGAGTCGTGACGCCGAGTCTAAGGGAAGCAAATAAGGGCGGGAACAGAGAACCTTCATGCTTCAGCATGGCGACTTTCTTCTCATCCCTCCTCTGCTTCCTCTGCTCCTTTTCCCAACATGTCACATCTCTATGCCTTGCCCTCTCCCCAGTTATTTTTTTTTATTAAAGATTTCTGTCTCTTCCCCACCGCCGCCTCCCCTTTCCTTCCCCCTCCCCCTATCAAATCCCCTTCCTCGTCCAGAGAGCAATCAGGGTTCCCTGCCCTGTGGGAAGTCCAAGGACCACCCACCTCCATCCAGGTCTAGTAAGGTGAGCATCCAAACTGCCTAGGCTCCCACAAAGCCAATAGGTGCAGTAGGATCAAAAACCCATTGCCATTGTTCTTGAGGTCTCAGTAGTCCTCATTGTCCGCTCTGTTCAGCGAGACCGGTTTTAACCCAGGCTTTTTCAGACCCAGGCCAGCTGGCCTTGGTGAGTTCCCGGTAGAACATCCCCATTGTCTCAGTGTGTGGGTGCACCCCTCGCGGTCCTGAGCTCCCTGCTCTTGCTCTCTCTCCATCTGCTCCTGATTTGGACCTTGAGATTTCAGTCCGGTGCTCCAATGTGGGTCTCTGTCTCCTTTCATCGCCTGATGAAGGTTAATATTCAGGAGGATGCCTATATGTTTTTCTTTGTGTTCTCCTTCTTCTTTAGCTTCTCTAAGAACCCGAATTATATGCTCAATGTCCTTTATTTATGGCTAGAAACTCCTCTCCCCAGTTCTTGTTGTGCTGATGTGAACACAGCCCGTTCCAGCTCCTACCATCGAGACTGCCCTGTTGATTCTCCGTGTGTGCACTTGGCCCTCCAGGGATGCTCAGGTGTGAGGGTAGGGCTTAGGGGAGCATCTTGTCTTCACGGGGAGGTGGCTGGGAGGAATGGTGTCTATGGTTTCTGGCCGAGTATAGGGTACTGGTCCTTTGCCTATTAGGGAACCTCCCCAGGACATTCACTGCCATTGGAATCTGGGCATCATGTGTGTGCTCGGTGAAAAACATCTAAATGAAAGGAAATTGTATTTTCTCTTTGTATGGAGGTTCACACCAGGCGCGAAGTGGGGAGGATGGTTTCAGGCATGATCTCAGCATGGAAAAAACAGGTGGTCAAGAGAGTCCTGTGTGCTGGAGGCATGACATGGCAGGTATGTGGTCAGCTGGCACTCAAGTGGCTTCCCTTGCCCTTGGCAGTCCCCGGGGCCTCTTACCTGTCTCGTGTTTAGGTGCATGGGATGAACAGGTGCACACTGGGATATTCTCAGGTCTGTATTCGGGATCCTTCCTCTCAGTGATGTGGGCCAGGGTTTGAGCGACTCTCATTCCTCCATAGCTGACCTTAGGAAACAGATGAATGTGCATCCGAGTGTTCACTCTTCTTCGACTGTGAGTGATCCCATAGCAGCTGGATGAGGGTGCTTCTCAGGGTTGTCATAGAAACTCAGCATCTCAGCTCATGAGGGTAGTAATCAGGTTTCAGCAGTCCAAGAGGCCCTGTGAGCCATTTGGCAGGCCTCACACCAGCTTGTAGTGCCCAACCCCTCAGGTGCCATCTGGGGCTCTTCTTGGACTTGCTGAATCCTGTCCCTTGTCGCAGCCCTCACGGGAATCCTATTTATTTGGCGGTTTACTTGCTTGTGTGGTTCAAAAATGGCTTTGGCCCCACTTTTTATTTTCTTTTGAAATGGCCAAGAAACCTGAAAAAGCAATTAGCCTTGGGAGTTTGTTGGAAGAAGCAAAGCTTGCTTTATTTAAAATGAGCCTCAATTGACCATAGAAATCAAGAGTTCTTACCAAGACTGATATTGGAAAGACATACATCAGTGATTTTATTTCCTTATTACTGTTTGCATTGGAAATAAAACTCTTTCAAATGAAGAGTCTGTGTGTTGGCTAAAAATTATGGGACCCTTCTGAGATTAACAGCCCTAATATGGCCCACAGAGATACAGCGAGAGGATTTTTATCAATACTCTGCCAATATAAGTACACTGGCTTCTGGGATGAAATTGCCTGGGCCGGGAGAGTAATTTGATCTTCGAGGAACTTTAATCAATGTGCTTCTGTTAAGCAAATATTTCCAACTTTGGCAGGGTTGTTTGCTGCGTGAGTTTCCTTCCTCTGCCAATGTGCTGAGCTGGTACCCCTAATTTCCACAGGTGGGACAGGGCTGCCAGCCTCTCAGGGTTACTTTTTAGCCTGTTGGGATAGAATTTCATGAGTCTTTGCAACCAGCTGCGGAGCACCTGGGGCAATGTTTGCAACAATCAGGGTGACCACCCTCCAACAGTGCATGCCCCCCACGTTGCTGAGGAGAGCTCGGTTGTCTGAGGTTTACTTTGGATGCATTTTTAATTATATTGGTTGGCACACACAAGGAAGGCTGGGCCAGGCCACAGATGTTCCATCTGGAGAAACTTTCTGGAATGTACCGTGCTGAAGACTCTGCTGGCAGAAGCAGTGGATCTGTTCCTGAACTGGAGGAGAGAAGATTAAGATGCATTGCCCTGTGTCCTTTTTGGGTCACCTAGAAGCCTTTCTGGGCATCCTTTCAAGTTATAGAATCCAACGGCATCAAATTCATTCGAGGGAAGTGTGACATTGCTGCGGTTTTAGTCACTACTCCTTCAGCCCTCAATAGACTGAGAAAATTATGTATTTACATTTATATTGCAGAGAGATACATCAGAAGCCAAGTTGAAGTTGCATCAAAGATGTGGGGCACAAGGCTGGTTTGTGCACACGTACCCCCATATTGTGTATCTGCAGAGCAATGCTTGAGCCTAGTGCCTCTGGCCTCTCTGTGAGCATCTCTGCCTTCTAATTGTTCTGCTGATAGAAGAGCGACTTTCTGTCCTCCGTCTGTGATGGGTGCCATTCCCTTTATTTTTTCCATCATTAAGGTTCAGACTAAACATAAACACTGGTTTCAGTGAGTCCAAAGCACTTCTTTTTGTACTTCGGGTGTTTGGTGGGCATTGACTAGTTTGTCCTATTATTGCATGTTTGGGCTATTCCAAGGCCAGAGGCTTTGAGTTGGCTCCTGAAGCCCTGCCTCTGTGCCAGCCATGTGGAGCCACCTGTCACTTGTGGCTCTGGGCAGTGAGCTCCAGCGTGTGCCCAGCTCAAGCAAGCTGGCTCAGTGGTTGTATTCTGTACATGTGTTGGTGAGACTTGTTACAAGAGTCCTGTCTGCTCCAGCTGATGACTGCCTGGGTATGTTTCAGGAGGAAGTAGTGTTTCTTTTATTGTTGTTTCAGATAGGGTCTCCTGTGGCCCAGGCTGGCCTTGAAGTCCCGATCACCTTGTTCATGTTCACACCTCCCAATGCCAGAATTATAGGCGTGCACCGCCACTCCTGTCTGGATGCTATGTTTCTAATCAACTTATGTAGAAAGCCCTGAACATCGAATAGTCAAACAACTAACTTATACCGTCATCTTTTGGCAAGGCCTAGGCTGAGAAGTTTTTTCTGGTGACAATGACAGTCACATGTCTGTGTGTCTTCTGTGTGTCCAGGGCAGCCGACTTACGGGGCATGTACGGTAGGAGTGGTCCCCCGTCACTGAGACATCACCTAGGTGAAAAACAATCTCCAAAATGAGGCACAGAACTTGCCAAGTAAGGGGGCCTTGTCACTCTGGGTATCAGCTCAGAAGCTACCCTTGGCCCAAAATTTGGGTCCCAATGTATGTGATTCAGAACTGGCAGTCAAGACCAAAGCTCCATACATCGTCTTCTGAGTTTTTATGGGAGATTTGGAGTTCCTTTCAGGTGCTTCCTGTGTCATTTACCACAGGCCTACAAAAAAAAAAAAAAAATTCAAGCTTGGACTCCTAGCAGAGGAGGCCAAGCATGCTCCAGCTGCTATATCTGTTTGATTTGCCAGTAAGTAGACAGCAGTAAATGTTTGTCTTTTATAGTAAGCAATGAACAGATATTTTCCCATTTTTCCCAGGGTTGTATGTTTCCTTTTCAAGTTTCTTTCATGATTTTTTTTTTCCCCTGTAGATGGGCCATTTCTAAACTGACAGATACCGAGATGAATTTCTGCTTGTCCTCTGAGATTTTCAAATTGCTAACTGTGCTGAGAAACGGTGTCTCTGCCTGATGGGTTCGTATCGATGAACAAAGGATATGTGTTCCCGGGACATACAAGATTCCAACTGTTCGATAAAGTGTACGATAGTAACTTCAGAGGGTTTGCCTACTGAAGGGTGTGATTTATTGGAAGGAGGCCAGGAAACGTGAACGTTCGCTCAGGCAGACTCTGGAAGGCACAGCCGTCAGTGCTCACAGGAGAATGCAATACTTTCTGATGGTTACAAAGAGATCTTAATCAACAGAGAAATATACTTTATCAGAATGGTTATAACTCCCGAATCCCCTGGGGGCTTCCAAAGTGAGATGCCCATGCAGGGGGTTTTGGAGAGAAGTGTGGTTGAGAACAGCTGTCATTTTTTTTTTTCTTCTCCTCTGTGATTTCCACCTGGGGCTGAAATAGAGCCTGCCCCAGTATTGTGACATAGCGCCTCCATTTCAGAAGTAGAGGGATATCTGCTTCTAGGTCAGGGAGAAACTTGATTCTGTTTCATCGTGTAAGGAAACAGCCTGCCTGGGGACTGAGAGAAATCTCAGTGGGCCTCTGTCTCCCTGTGCTGACCTGCTCCTCTCATTCTGTGATCGCCAAAGGTGAGGGGATTTGAAAAAAGCACAGCTTTCGTTTTCACAGTTGGCAGGGTGACTGATTTTGTCACAAAATGTGATCTAAACACCGAGCATTGTAATGGAGCGTTGACAGGACTGTGTGGATACAGGAAGAGACACTCCCACCCATGAGATGGAGAAAATTGAACTGCTGCTTTTGACAAAACACTCCTTCCTTACCCATGGGCTGAAGCATGGCTGCATACCCTGATAGCAAATGTCTGTGGATTCCTCATTGCTGAGCTTAAGGGAGCAGGGGTGTGGGGAACGTTGAGTTTTCATGATATTGTTTCACCAAACAGCCCCCAAACCCCCATGCAAGTTCCAGCCAACCTGGTCCTGCCAACCCAGACATCCCCTCCAAGCATATTTTTGCAGGCAGAAGTGGAAGCATGTATTCTAGTTTGGGTCAATATGGCTTTAAATCTTCACCAAAGAATTCCTTAGCAAAAGTCCTGGTTTATTTACACTTACAGTCTATATCCCATGATTTCACCCAACAGCGTATTATGACATACATTAAATATGAAAAAACTCCTAATCTTCTCTCCTTTGTGGACGACTTGGCTCTCCTTGTGTCTGGATGCAATGGGTGTTGTTTGATTTCAAGTGACTCTCTGAAACCTGCCTGCAGTTTCAGGTCTGCATGCCTGTGGTGGGCAGGATGGGTGTACCCCTGAGACAGAACCCTGGAATGCATCCTTGTTATTTTTTATGGACTTCCACTTTCTAGAGCTGAAGATGGATGCTTAAGAGAAATCTCACACTAGCTCGGAATTGAGTATCACAGAGGGTTATTTATTTAGGAGTAGATGCTCAGATCACAATCCTCTGCTCAAACAGGGAACAGCAACTGAAACCCACAGTCGGAAGAGAGGCCGGATGCACACTTTACATCAGCATTTATAGTGCAGGAGGCCACGCCCAAGTGGGCAGGTAACTTAAAGGCTACTGGAAGTAGGAATTCTTACAGCATAGGCCTTTCTTGGAGGATTGCCCTCAGGCTCCTTGAGTTCTCCCCTGTGCTGAACACCCAACTTCCACCTTGCCAGCCACTGGGCCTCAGCTCCCTTGCTTGAAGTTTCTCAGCTGCACTTGGAAACACTTGCCTGTTATCACTTTCTAAATCGAGCAACACTGCTGGCCTTAAAGTGAACAGAGGGAACCAAATACTTCAAATATTAGAAGGGAAAATGTGGTCTACATATGAGCCCAACAACCTTCGAGGAGTTCCTTTGTATCCCACCTGTTATAAGTACTCTGTCACCTGGGTACCCTGTCCCTTTAAGAGACAAGCTCTGCCCACTCCCAACCTCCCCTCCTCTGCTGAGGTTAAATGGACCCCCTCCTTCTTCTGGAGAGGCAGCTTTTGCCTTTCTCCCTTTTCCCCACTTTCTCCCCTTTTCCCTTTCTCACCTTCCCTTTCCTCTCCATAACCCAGTAAATCAACTATACCCAGACTCTCTCTCTCTGCATGATGTATCTGTCTCTCACCCGCTGCAGTCTCCCACCTGCCAAGGGGATTCCTGGAAGCCTCAAGTGACCCGCCGCTGCCCCTTATGGGATCGTTGACCCTTGAGGGACCTGTCCCCCACTACCTGTTTATAAATGATAACATCTGTATGACTTGTCCAGGCTCTCTCCATGTTCCCTCCCGCCAGTGGGTGAGCCAGCTGAGGACGCATGGGGACCCTGGAATTGGACCACTTTCCAACATTCTGTGTGTAATTATTCAGCCACAGATAAAGCTGCACTTCCGGGAAAGCACATGCAGGTGGACCCTTGGGAACAAAGGGCCCCATGTGGCCCACGTGCGTGCATGCATGGTTACCTCCATGTGCTACTCAACTAAAGCCCTTGTGCGCATGTGTGGGTCGCCCGTCTTCTGCATCATCAGCGTGTGACATAGTCGTGCCAACCCCATGTGTGCATGTTCTAGGCAGCTTTTAAAAGCTGGATGTACCGTTTGCTCCCTCTCTCTGCACACCATTTCCCAGGCCTATGCACACCTCCCCTCTAGTAAACTCCTAAGTGAGTTTGTTTGTGTCTTGTGTTTTCTTCTCACTCGAGTCAGATAATTTCATTGGTGCCAAAACCCAGGAGACTCTCTTGCCCCAGGCCCTTCTTCTAGGGTCGGAATCGAAACCTGGGATCTTTTCAAAAACAACCATGTATTCCATATGCCTGAACGCGATCTCTCTGAACAACACCAGCTTCAATTGGTGAATTTTCCCATTCTGGTCAGCTTAACCATTTCTCCAAACCCGAGGAATTCACCGTTGAGCTCCGGCAACCCTTTGGTGTTCCTAAAGATGGGGGGACTGCCCCCAACCACGGTCTTCAGAGGCCACAGTTGTGCCCTTCACTGACAATCATCTACTAATTGCTTCCCTTAGTTAAAGTTGTATTTGGAACGGTCTGGGGCCTATCCACCCATGACTGAGGGCCCAGGGTCCCTCAGATCCTTCTTTCTCTCTTTTTAAACTTCTTCTTCTTTTTTTTTTTTTTCCTTTTTTCCTGAGGCTGCTCAGAGCAGCTTCTGGCCTCTCAGGGTTTGAGTCACTGACTGGATCCATCCACACCTTACCTTCCCACTCGTGGCTTGAGGGGACAGTCGCACTGATTCACACCACACCGCACCCACAGTCAAGAGACGTCTTACTGTGGGCCTTGTGGTGTCATCGTTTTGTGGGTTTTCATAGCTTTGACTATGAGAAGCAAACCTTTCAAACCTAAAACCCCAGGCCTTAATGCCCTACCTGCAGATTCCCACACTTGTCCACCTTTGTTCAATTCAAAAAAATGGCCTCATTACAATCTAGATGGTAAACTAAAGTGGCTGCCTAATGGCACCTTTAACCCCGATATTTTATGGGAACTTTCTAACTACTGTCAGCGCACAGGCAAATAGAAGGAGTTTCCCTATATCCAAGCCTTTTTCTATTTAAGCTCTAAGTCTAAGCCCTCTGTCCTTGCAAGCTGTTTACCTGCTCACATGTTCCTGGCTATGCCATCTGTACCTGAAGAACCCTCTTTCTCTGCTACCTTCACTCTGGACCCAGCTAATGAACCTCCGTCTTTTCGACCTCAGCAGGAAACTACCCCCATTCTCTCAGTTTCTATGCCTGTCCCTTCAGCCCCACTTCTACCTCTGTCTTTTTAGCTCCTGCAGCCCCAGCTTCTATGCCAGTTCCTTTACCTCCTGCTGCCTCGCCACCTCCCACTGCATGCTCTTCAGCTCTCTCTCCCCCCACTGAATTATTCTTCCTCTCCGGTGCTCGGCCACAGCAGCTGCCCTGCTCTGGCACCCAACTTTACCCCTCCTCTCACATGCTCGTGTGCTGCTACGGAACCTAACCCTAACTAAGCCCTAAATGTCCTGCTTAGTTGCCTTTGGGTTTTTGCCTTTCTCACATTTTTAGCCTTGGGTAACAAACCCTCAAAAACTGTCTGCTCAGCCTCCCCGCAGTTATGTCTTTTACAGACTCTAACCCTCTGCCTTACTTAGATTCGTAACTTGACCCGCCTTTGCGTTAACAAATGGCCTACGTACCCCTTAAATAACAGCCCGAGCTGGGAGCTTTCTAATTTCCACCAGCATACAGGACTGCCTTGTGCAGCCAGCATCTCCCACCCGTCTACTTTTCCTTTGGCTGGGCAGCCCCATCCCCACCCGCCTCTAAACGCTTTTTTCTCACACTTATTCCTTCTATGTGGCTACTGCTGGTCCTGCAGAAACCAACAAGGTTAATCGGATCCATGGGGCAGCTGTTTCCAGTTCCAGCCCTCACTTCCTCCCACGGTGGTTCACAGTGTTGAGCAATTTTCTTCTCCACTCCACGTGTGGAAGAACGTGTGAATGGTGTGGCCACAGGGATGTACATTTTTTTTTTTGTTTTTTCGAGACAGGGTTTCTCTGTGGTTTTGGAGCCTGTCCTGGAACTAGCTCTTGTAGACCAGGCTGGCCTCGAACTCACAGAGATCCGCCTGCCTCTGCCTCCCGAGTGCTGGGATTAAAGGTGTGCGCCACCACCGCCCGGCCACAGGGATGTAATTCTGTTTTAAATGTATGTTCTACATAGCCTCTATGTCTCTCTTGTTATTTCATATTTGTTTAAAATTCCCGCCACAGCTCTAAAAATGTGGTTTCTCCATATAACACGTAACGGCTGCCATTTTGATTAAGGTCAGGTGACCTCACCACCATCTTGACGATGGGCAGGTTGAATGACTAAATCCCGCCATCTTTACTGAGGTATTCCTTGCCTAGTCTTGAGGTTTACTTATGTTTTCTTCTCTAAATTCTTTTTACTGACCCACTCTATTACATGTGTGTTTTGTGCAGTGGCATGCTTTTGGTAGGGCCCACCAAAAGCACCTACTTTGCCCAACTCCTGCTTAATGTTATATGGGTGTGTGCATGCATGTGACTTAACTATGTATAAACATGTGTGTGTATATGTGTATGAAACTTAAATTCGACTGGGTGTAAATGTACGTATATTTACTTTTAAATGTTATAATTGTTTATTATATCTAATTCCAGACTAAGAAAACAATAAGTCTTATGTTTTAAATTATGAACTGTACTTTTAAATTGCTTACAAAAATACTGTATATGTAATCCAACCCTGCTTTAAAATATATTAAGTTGTTTTCCGCTGTTGTCAGTTCTACCATTAAGCTTCTATTGCAAGCAGTCTTTTCTTCTTCTTTGTCTTCCACAAGCATAAATCTTACCTGTTAAAAGCCAGTACAGTCAAGCTTGGACTCAGCTCTCTAGGTAGATTCTATGCTGTAGTTATAACTCATCTGTGCCCAATAAACAGCTCTCAACTGCTAAGAGATCTGGGGAATATGGCATTTGAATGTTTAATTATTAAAAGAGAGACAGGTTGCCTCCTAGCAGCAACACTCTATTTCCTCCAATGCAGACAAAAGACAGATAGGCACAGAACAACGTCCATCCGCAATTTGCTTCATCAAGTGAGAGCGCTAACCACTGGGAAAAACATCTAAACTGAACATCTCCTGAAGGTGGACAGAATCACTGGATTTGACAGCCTAACTGCTCAGGTCTCCTTTCCTTTCCTTTCCTTTCCTTTCCTTTCCTTTCCTTTCCTTTCCTTTCCTTTCCTTCTTTTCTTTCTTTCTTTCTTTCTTTCTTTCTTTCTTTCTTTCTTTCTTTCTTTCTTTCTTTCTTTCTTTCTTTCTTTCTTTCTTTCTTTCTTTCTTTCTTTCTTTCTTTCTTTCTGTAGCTTTGGAGCCCATCCTGGAACTAGCTCTTATAGACCAGGCTGACCTCAAACTCACAGAGATCCGCCTGCCTCTGCCTCCCAAGTGCTGGGATTAAAGGCATGTGCCACCGCCACCTGGCTCCTACAGATTTTCTAATACACAGGATCTTCTAGATTTTGTCAGACCCTACTTTTAACAGCAAAAGGCAAATACGACCCTCAATGACCATTGGAGAACCCTGAGGAGAGGCTCTAGGTAGACAACAAAGTAAGTTTTCTCTCTTTTTAAATCAATAACTCAAGTAAAATTTTATCCTTCTCAGAGATCTCTGATGCAGTTTGACAGCTGAGAGGTTTTTATCAGATTAAAAGGACAACCTCACCAAACAAATTTAAGTATAACTTCTTAACATGTTTTAAAAAGGGTGTTTTAAGATATACAAATGCAAGTTATAAAGGTGTGAGGACAAAGACAAGTTATCACATTTCTCTCTCATGCTGCCTTTTATAGTCTTAAAGATACTAGTCATTGTGTAAAAATATCTGTCACAGTCATTCTGATGTAAATATGCTACTGTTTATATAATATATATGTCTAAAACTTATATTTTCACAAACTCAAAGAATTCTTGTGAGTTCTAGAGAGCCAAGTAAAGAATCCTTAACCAGGTCAGATAAACCTCAATTCCCTAGTCCTGAATTCTTTTTTCTTTCTTTCTAAGCTTAACTTTGTCCTCTGTACTGCTAACATCTTGCCAGGTCCAAGAGACACCAGATAATTTCATACCACAAATCCTGGACAGGAGTAAATCAACCAGCTATGCCAGGATGTGACCAGCACCTGGCTTTCTCAGGCCCCCCACCAAGATGATGCCCACAAATAAACAGGAAGCAGTCTTAAGAATCTGCTGTCCCAGTTTGCTCAACCTGCTATGCCTAACTTCCCACCTTTTTTTTTTTTTTTTTTTTTTTTTGGTTATGCGCTAACAGCCTTTATTATAAGAAAAAGATGGGACTTACAATCTGCTAGCTTGGTCTGTCACCTGGGTACCCTGACCCTTTAAGAGATAAGCTCCGCCCACTCCCAACCTATCCCCCTTCTGCTGAGGCAGGTGGACCCCCTCTCCTGCCCTTCTTCTGGAGAGGTAGCTTCTGCTTCTCTCCCTTCTCTCACATTCCTCCCAGCTCTCTGTCCCTCTTTTCTCCCTTCCCTTCTCCCTCCATAACCCACTAAATAAACTCTATACCCAAACTCTCTCTTTGCATGATTGACATATCTGTCTCTCACTTGCCGTGATTTCCCATCCACCAAGGGACCTGCAGATGCCTTGGGTGACCCACCGCTGCCCCTCATGGGACCAGCCCCCCCACTATATCTTTATAACTGATATCACCATCATCACCTGGGCGAGGTCCCAGCCCCCAGCACGGTAGCCACAAAGCTTATGTCTACTCATACATGACTGGTTATTACTGAAGGCGACTTATTTATCAAAAATGAGTGGAAGTTATGGCTTGATTGCTTCCTGGGTGCTGTCCAAAATATAGACAGTAATTTCTGGGGCATTTTGATGCTCTAATAGCTGTGGGTTGTAGAGCAGTTCTGAACCACAAAGAGATACCATGCTTTGTATTTTAGTATTTTGTTTTTCTTTTGAGTCAGAATGATACTATCAGAGATCGCCATGTTCTTTGATAAACTTCTTCTCAAATGCCAATGCTGGGTTAAAGAGCTCCCCAAGATAATGTGAGAAAAACAAAGAAAACATTGTTAGATTTGTGCAAGCATTGCACATGTAGAGAAGAAGACCACGCTGAGGAAAACAACCAGTGAATAGCCACTCTTGTAGTGTCTTAGTTTGTTCAAGATGCTGTAACAAAATACCATAGGCTGAGTGTCTTATAAAGTAACAGAAATTTATTTCTCATAGTTTTGCTAACTGTCCTATTTCCGTCTCCTTGGGAAGATGATTTGTGTCTGTTTCCGCACATTAAAAAAAGAGGAACTCTGAATTCTGGGCCCCTTTCTTGGGCACTAAACCCATCCAGGAGGGGCCTATTCTCTCAAGCTAATCATGTTCAAAGTTCTTATTCTAATGCTGTCACCCTGGACGTTGGGTTTCAACATGTGAATTTTGAGAGGACTTCAAAATTCCAAAAGACTGTGAAATCTTTTTGAAAACTCTGAATGTTTTCTTGCTGTCCCAGACTTAGAGCCAGACTTGGCTTGGAGCCATAAAACTTGCAAGTCAAGCTCTGAAGGATGAGTGGCCACGATTAGGCAGTCTTTCAAGACACCAAATTTACCCTTTTAAGAGCAAAGGTTGCTATCAGATACACCCAAAGTGTCCAAACCAAACCAGAAAAACTGAAAGCAAATAAGAGAAAATAGTTTATTCCAAACCAAAATATTAGCAGCAATGTCCCAGGGATACACACTCAAGTCACCTGTAGCAGTGTAGGGGCAGCTTTTCTCGGAAGAAGTGAGCCTTTTATCGTCCCCAAATGAGGAAAACAGGATCATCAAGTAGGCAACCAGTAAAGAAGGAAAGAGATGACTTGTAAAACCCAGGTGTGGTCTTCGGCAAGGCCAAGCACATTCTTGCAGGCTTTAGAGTCATCATGTTCCCCACTGTTGAGATCTGATCCATCAGTCACTTTGGGATCCTAGGAGGCAGACACCGAAAGCACAAAGATTGACGCCTGTTTAAGCTCAGCCTGCACTACATGGTTGAGTCCGGGCTTTTATAAAAGGCCTATTTGAGGTCTGGTGACACACTAAAGTCAAAACCATAAAAAAGACATTTCATGCAAGAACTAACCAAAAGAGAGCTAGTGTCACTCTGCGAAGATCAGACGACATGGATGAAGCTAACACCTGCCACTAGAGACATGAAAGTTCCTATTTGAGCAGGAGTCTTGCTCCTGGTTTGATCCTTCTCTGTCACACTGTTTAGTGTCTTTTAAAACGAGGGTGTAACTACACAGAGAAAAGATTCACAAAGTGATGCTGAATTCTGTCGAATGTATTTAATACCCATGTAGTCAAACAAGATAGAGAACATTCCCATTATCCTAAGCCAGGAAAGTTCAACTTCTGATCACTGATACATGGAATATGTCTGTTGTTTACTGTGTGTGCATTATAGGCTGGTTAACAATACCATTGACCTTTAGCCCTTATATGTCAGGGGTGTGACCGTCAAGTCTCCAGACATTTCTACAACTTTTCTCTATGGGGGACAAAAACCCAGTTGAAAACCATTGCCATAGAATGAATGACCCTTTCTGGTCCTTTGAGAGGTAACTGCTCCTTCTCCTCCTCCTTTTTTGTTAAACGTGTTTGCGTGTGTGTTTGTGCCCATGTTTGCCACATGTGTGTGGGTGCCTGTGGAGGCCAGAAGAGAGTGACAGATCCCCTGGAACCAGAGTTGCACGTGGTTATGTGCCACTTGAAATGAGTGCTGGGAACTGAACTCAGGTCTACTAGAAAAAACACTCTTAACCACATAGCCCTTTCTCCAACTCTGGTAACGGCTCTTTTAATCTGCATCCCTATCTTGTTCCTGAGTTTTAAATACATGAAAGTCCCCAGCATGCACACTCCTGTGCTTGGCACACTGTGCGCAGCCTCGTATTCACAAGCTGACTCTGTGGTGGCAGCGGGTCCTTCCTGCCAGCACATCAAGATCCTTTGCTGTTCTCTTTGTTTCCAATGCTTGGCTGTTGAGGACCTTGCTATAAAACCTTTTGTACAAACATATGATTTCATTTTTCTTGGGCTAACACCCAAAACATATGGTGAGCAAGTGTAACTCTGTAAGATAATCTGCCAAACTCTTTTCAAAAATAGTTAGAGCGATTCACGGTCCCATCAGCAGTGTAGGAAGAGGCAGAGGTTCTGTGCCCCCCCATGACATTTAGTGTCATCTGCCTTTTATCATAGCCATTTCCAGTAGAGGCATAAAGCATGATTGTCTCATTATGGATTCAATTTGTATTGAATCCCTAATGACTATGATTTTGACCATCTTTTAATGTTTATTTGATTTCCTATACATGCAAGTATATTTACTCTAGAATGTGTAAAGGGTTCCTTTGAACGAATAACAGAAACAATGTAATAGAAGTGAATAAAAGGCTTGAATAACTCCACAGAAGAGATGACAAATGCCACACCTTTCCTTCTGTATATTTTCTTGACCCACACTAGCCATTTCTACAGCGGCTGTTTCTCTCTCTTTAACACCACACTGACTCTTTTATCCGGTACCATTCTAAACATTGGACAGTGTTAACTCACTTTCAATATCAAGTCATTTAGTTTCTCAAAGTCATCTTTGAAGACTTATTCCCGCTTTACAGAGGAGAAAGCAGACACAGGAAAGCTTAATCATTTACTCCGGGCATTGTGGTCCATGGAGGAAACTAAGGCTGCAACACGGGCAAACTGACTCCAAGGGCTTAACCACGACATGCCGGAGGGCAATCTCCGTCTCAAGGGTGCAGCTTTTCAAAGTCTGCAAGTACAGACACGCTGGCTTTCAGAGACCCTGACTACAGAATGAGTGTTGTTCCCTTGGCTTTTTCTATTGCTGGTTGCTCATAGGCTGCTCTTCTTGGTGGTGTTATCAGGAAAGTTGTAAACTTGATGCCCTCACGGGGAAGACAACGCTTTCCAACCTGCCTCTGACTAGGGATTTTCTTATGATTTTGAAAGGGGTTTTAATCATCTTTTCAGGAGTGGGAGGAGGGGGGAAAGGCGAACCAAATGTTTTACTCTGGTGTTTCCCTGAGACCCTTCTCCTCTCTCCTGTCTTCTGTTGCTCCCACTGCTAGTGGTTGGGGATAAGTTACCCAGGCATCGCAGCTTTCTGGCTCACCTGAGTATCCTGCCCGTTTCTGCATCACCTTCCCTGGTTGGGTCACCTAAGCACCGCCTATTACTTTCCCAATGGCTCACTCAGCAGGGCCATTGTAAGACTCTCCTCGTAGCCTCTTACTTTTGAGTTTGCCTCCTCAATAAAGCTATACTAAAATGGGCAGGTAAGGGAGGCTAGTAGAAACACAAACAGCAGCATTACAAACTAGTACTCTAAAAAGTCCAGAGAACTTTACCCAGATTTATCGAGTAATTGGCTAGTTGCGAGTCACCCCAGTGGAGTCGGATTTAGAAGTTTTCATCGAGGTAGAAGAACGAACTACTTGGTTAGATAGGCTCGGGGCCGGTTACCATTGAGCTGAAAAAGTTTTCTCCTGGTGAAGGAGAACGTGGAAAGAGTCGCACAATATCCCCAGGTGGCAGAAGCCCCTCAGGACATCAGCCTGAAATCATAGGGTTTACTCTATGTCAGTAACGTATCTCTCTCAATCTTGAGAGACTTGTTTGGATTGCAGCGATCACTAGATGAGTGCGAGACAGCACGGGGAGGACCCTGGGAGGAGCCCAGGTAAAGGCATCATGGGAGTTTTCCAATAAGCAATGTGCCACAGCCCTTCTGTGCAGAAGGTTTCTATTGTCTCCAAACAGTAGGAAGTAAGGAATAGGCACAGAGCTGGAACATTCGCCCAGATCACTTTTCTTCTTTCAAAGCCACATGGAAACAACATGCAGGCTGGAGTACTTCAGGAGTGATTGAAGTTGAAAGGCCACTTACACTACATCTGATAGGGGCCTCCCGGAGCAAAGAGCATTAACCACCCAGTGGTAAATGCCAGCGACACCCAGCAGGCTCCCTCTTCTCTTGCAGACTTTGAATCGAGGGTGAGGAAAAGGCTCTTTCCTTTGACTATGATGGAGGAAGTGGAGGCATCCAAAAATATAAAAGACGACATACCTACGTCACTCAGGTACACATGTGCAGGAGGCCCACCAAACAATCCTAGATTTCCCAAGTCCATCGCTCAGGGCAGGCTGAGATTTTGTACAAGTGAATGTATCTTGGAGCAATTGGTGATCCACAGTTATGACTGACTGAATGACTACTTCCTCTCGGTCCTTGGAGGGCTGTAGTGTCTCATGCCAAATGCCTGGGTTGGCATGGTTTTTAGGTCACAGAACACTGTTTTCGAGAGGGAGGGGCGACATACAATCTGCATATGACAACAGGAAAGTGGATGTGTCATGCTAAGATTTGGTGGCCAAGTTCGTGGCTTTGAAACTCCATTGACTTGTGTGCTCTACTTCTTCCGAGGCCCAGCTGAGAGACACCACATGGTGGCCTGACCATGTCAACTGTCACATGTCCTATCTTCCCCCATTCTTCAGTGGCACTAATAAGCAGTGACAGCTGCTGGGGAAAGGAGCTTTGATGCAAGTCCTGTGGGACGCTCTAAGGAATCAATGTCTATGAGCTGTCATCCCTACTGGATGGGCTTTCACACTATATGTTTGCGCTTGAACCGACTATAGTGCTACAGCTCCTCAACCACAGTCTCGTGAGGTACCCTGATTAAACCCCTGAGCCAGGCTTGATTGGCCTAGTTCCTTTGATCTGTCTTCGCGTGCTCTATCTAGAGGACACAGACTTTGAGTTTTCCCAGGAAAAGTCACACCACATTTAACTGTGTGCATATTCTCAGAGGGGTTACCTCCCTGTGCCTCGGTGTCCCTAGTTTTTAAATGCTGTAACCATATCAGGGGTTCCCAAATTGCAACACACACGTCTGTTGCTGTGCACATTCTGATTGAGTTGCCCTAGCCAGGAACCTGGGATGCTACGTTGATACTTTACCTCTTACCAAAGGTCCCATGTCCTGTCCCTGCCCCCCCCCCCTGCTTCACCAAGGGCAACAGCCAATGTTGGAAGAGATGCCCCCAAATGACCCCTCCCCTCCAAGACACTAAATCCATTGGCTCTGTTGATGCTTTCTAAGCACACACACCAGAAATTTCTCTAGTGACAATCACTTGGTACCCCCACCAGCTTTCTGGCCAGTTCTGACAGACGGTTAGGAAGGCTCAGTCCATCAGTCCATCAGTTGGTGGAAAGGAAGAAACCCAGCTTGTAAAATGAGGGAAGATAGCACTACCAGTACAACTCAACAAGGTCTTCATATGCCAAGGGCACCGGGAAGACATGTGACCAATGAGAGCCCTTTAAAGGTTTAGCTGCAGGTTTGACTGGGGTTTCCATAGGCTCCTTTTTTTTTCTTTTTGTAGAGCAGAAAGGGCCATGAGTGAAAAACACACACTCGGAGTTTGCCAATAAATTAGGGAAATGGGGCACATGAGACTGAATAACAAATGATAACAACCCATCAAACTTCTTAAGCGCGTAGGATCTTATTAAAAAAAAAAAAAATCGAAGTTCTTGCCAGTAGGAAAGTCTTCAAGTTTCCCTCCCTTCCTTCTTTTCTGTCCCCAAATCATGCCCTCCCCCCTTTGACGACGTCAAGTGTCTATCCTGTGGGAAGCACATCCTGATGCTCCAGTGGAGACTTGCAACGTCAGAGCTGCCAGAGGCCAGATGGGAAGATGGGTTAAGCAAGTGACCTGCAACATGCACATATCTGACTCTTTGTGGAAAGCTGAAATAACTCACCCGCAATGGGATAATCCCTCTGAGCAAAGCTGGAGATTTACTCTACAGATATTTCTCTCTGGAATTTCTGACACAGAGAAGGAGGGAGACAGCAGTGATCCAGGTTTAAGCTGAGCTTGAGTTCCGATAGTCTATGGGAAATTGTTGTTGCCAAATAATATTTTTTGGATCAAATACTCCACACAGGGAATGGCGTGGAAGACTCACGAATGTCCCCAATGCTCTGGATACACTTAGCAAATTCTAGGTCCCCTAAAAAGTTTGTTGAATAAACAGATGGATGGACGGATGGATGGACAGACAGATGAAGCTCCACAGGCTATGCTTTGTTTTGGTAGAACTCTGTTTTTGAAGGCTAACTGGTGTCTATTTTCCCCTGACCCTGCTGTCACTTTTGTCTGGTCCCCACCTCATGTTTCCATTTCAGCAGTAAGAACCAACGCTGCACTCTGTATGCTCGACTGCTCTGCCCCGGGCCTTTCAATACAACATACCTCCGAGGCTCACAGAAACCACGAAAAACATGTTAGCTGACAAACTGCTCCTTACTCAAGACTAGCAATTGGCAAGTCCAATGTATCAACACCCAGCTCTAGATATTTCTGAAGATCAAAGGAACACAGCATGTCTGGGTGGGTCTCCCTTTCCTTGGGAGCTGCGTTGCACCCTTTCCTGAATGCAGACCCCAGCTTACATAAAGCAGGCTCTCTGCTCAGCCTCTGCGTTCTCTATTGCTTCTGAGAAGAGGGGATGGAGCAACAGAGAGTCCTTACATAGTTATCTACAGAAGTGTGACGCTGGTCTGGGGGTCCCAGGTGCCTTCTACAGCCTGACACACAGCCAGAGGGACTATTGAGTGTTCCAGTTTGCCCTTTTGGGGGAGACTTTCCCTAAGGGAATCTGGCACTGCTGTCCCTATTAGATAAGCAGTGTCTTTGAAGGAGTGTGATAGGTGACTAACAATTAGAAATTTAAAGGAACCTTAGAAACAGTTCTTGGTCCCCCAGTGTAGGGGAAGCCCAGCCAATCACCTTGTTTGTAGGGTGGGACCCCTTTAGGCCAATTTTTACCTATAAATCTTGCGGGTGTGCTCCCTGCCCCCCTCTCTTGGTTTTGCTGCTCTTTGCTGGAACCCTGGCTCTGTAAGCTCCCCCCTTTCTTCCCCTTATTAAAGCTGAATATATATTAAAGCTGGTCTGATTAATTCGATTTGCAGGTCGTTTATGCCCCTTCACCCCGGCTACCGAAGAAAGAAAAATGCCATAGGCAATCCTTTTTTCCTGAGAAGTAGAGGTCAGCTGTTACCCTTTGTCTGGTGCCCTCTGGGCCACAGCTACTCTTTGTCCTGTCCTTTCACGAGCCCTGGCTCTGACCTCATTTGATGCCACTCTATAAAATCACTGTTATACACCCCCCCATGCCATTTCCAGTCTCTGCTTGACCTCCCCCCTCCACCTCCCTGCTCCTCCCTGATGCCTTTGGTTCTGCCTTGGACCTCTCAGAGATAGGTTTACCCAGAGTCACAGTATCAGGACAGCGTTTCTCCTTTATGTTCATCTGACATATGCCTGACGTGTTGACCCCCAAATCACCTACCCACACATGTTGCTTTTTGCTCTCCTGAGTACTAGCCCAGTATCTCCAGGTACCTTCAACTGGCTAGTTTCGACTGTTCCCATTCATGTGTCAAACTCGGCAACACCAGATAAGACTCACAGCTGCCATCGCTCTGATCTTTTCAGACTTACTTTTAAATTCTGTGAGCCTGACATAGCACCCGCCATTACCATGGAGTCACCCTAACAAAAACACACCTATCTTTATTGGAACTTCTAGGAATAAGCTGCTTGAATTTGTAAGCTCTACTTGGAGGATAAGAGAAGGCTGCTGCTGTGCCCTCAAGGAACTAACAATCTAGCCGGCATGGCAGAGGTGCCATCACTTGGGACTGTGCCGGTACAGTGTTACCGGCCCAAGGTGGAGAACAGGAGGAGGCAGATGGTCATTCACTCTATCGGCGGAACAACTCTCTGAACACGGGGTTTGGGTTGGGTGCTTTCAACGGAGGAGGGTTTTGTAGGCTGTTTAAATTCATGAGCCTGATTTTCAGCCCTGGTGCTTGGCTCTGAGGGTTTGAAGCACATGCTCCAACAGTCTGAAGGGCAGCAGTCAGGGAGGTGGGTGAGAAGCACCCCAGCCTTCCTCCAGATTGGCTGAGTGGAAGAAACCAAGGTGCTAAGTGACTTGGCTCACCGAGAAAGGAGCAAGTGGAGAGTAGACAGAGAAAAAGAGCCAGTTCCTCTT
Source organism: Microtus obscurus (assembly GCA_963919715.1). Lineage (NCBI taxonomy): Eukaryota > Metazoa > Chordata > Mammalia > Rodentia > Cricetidae > Microtus > Microtus obscurus. Next base: position 12,657,236 of record CAWTZC010002521.1, on the reverse strand, counting down.
CTCAGTGAGCTTGCCTTCCCCCACAGCCCCATATCCTACATTTTTGGGGGGAGGGGGGGCCGGGGGAGTCACACACTTACTGTAGGGTTACTTAGTCATGTGTGGGACATGCTTTAGTACCACTAAATTTTAGGCAATTTCGGGCCATCGATCAGCAACATTGAAGCAGGCAGTTTGGTGGGCCCATCTGATACTTTTCACTTGAAGATGAGAGTTTCTTTTCAAAAGGGGTGGAGAGCTTGCGGACCAAGACTCCCATTTTACAGGTGAGGACACCAAGGCCCACTGAAAAAGCATCCTTCACGTGATGGAATGGAGATAGAATTCTGGATCGCCTTTGAAATACTTTACCTAGGTGTGTGTGTGTGTGTGGAGGGGGCAAGTTTTTTTCTTTTCTTTTCTTTTTTTTAATCGTGCATGTCCCATGTGTTTGGCCCCATTTCACTGGCCATGGGGGGGGGATTAATTACTATCTGGATGGAACTACTCTACTGTTTAGTTCAACTCCTTGGGGAGCTGGAGAAACTGCAAAGGAGCGTGAAACCTGTGACAGCTTGTGATCAAACCTGAGAAAAGAACAGAATAGGCAACGGCTGTCCACAGCACAAGTGCCTATCTTCATGAGGGAGACTCTGGACCATGGCTAGGTCACACTTACTGAGCCCCTGGCATGCACTCAAGTTGGCCGAAGCAAGGGATATGTGACCATCTTTAAACTACATGAAATAGGAGCTACTTTCGCTTAACAAAAAAGTAAACTGAGTCAGAGTGGCACGAGTTGTGGGATGAAGCCTCAGACCTCGATTTGAATTCATCATGCTCTCTTGTTTGTTTTGAGACAAAGTCCCGTGGAGGCCAAGCTGGGCTTGAACTCGCTATGTGGCCGAGAATGACCTTGAACTTCTGATCCTCCTGCCTCCCCCTCCAGAATGCTGGGATTACAGGTGTGAAACACTGTCTAGCTTACACCCACCCCACTCCTGCCCTTACCACTTGGCTCTGTGGTTTGTTGGACAGAGGCACACTAAGAGGACCCTGGCTTCCTCCTGGTCCTGCCTACAGTCTTCTTCCTTTGGAAGTCTGCACGTAGGTCATCACAAGGTTTCTGCCCAGGTAGCTGGTGATTCTCTTTCCCTTTCCTACCCAATCCTGCCCCTGTGAAGCCCACTGAGATATCCCTTCCTCTGTACAGAATTATACAGTTTCCCTAAAGGCCTTTGCATCATCTGAGACTTCTTGTTTCAGTGTTGCGCCAGGCCAACCAGGAGGCTTCCCCACTCACAACTATGCCTGTAGTATGTACCATGCTACTTTGTGATACCCCCCCCCCCCCGTTCCCGAGAGCTGGGCGCCGATGGACAAGGGTACTCAGTTCAGTGCCCTTGGCAGTGCCTGTAGCACCATCGTATCATGTCAAGGGTGAGCTGTCACCTCTTACACAGGTAATATTCCATCTTCCTCAAGGCGGATGAAAGTCCTGGGCAGGCTGACAAGTAACCAATGTCTTAGGTGGCTCCGAATCCCTGAATGACGGATTTGAGAAATGCAGAGTGGTCAGGCTGAAGGAGTCTGCTGCTGGGGCCAGAAGTCCCCGTAGGACCTCCCCGAGGTGTGGAAAAGCTGCAGCGGAGGCCTGGTGTGCAGGGGACAGGGGTCTCAGGGAAGACCTGTGTTTTCACTCTCTGTGAAGAAGAAGACTGTCCTGGGCAAGAGCTAACCTGGGCTCATCTTCGCCTGTGTTTTCACTTTTCTGTTCCACTACTCTCTGATAGCCCACTCTCTGTGGGGAAGAACACTGTCTTGGGCAAGGGCGAACCTGGACTCATCTGTCTGATTTTCTGTATTTTTTGTTTTGTTTTTGTTTTTTAAATAATTAAATTGAGACCTTGGATAACAGGTGTTAGCAGCTTCTGTACTTTTTTCTTTTTGAAAAAAATTAAATTGTAATCTTATATTACAGATTAAAAATGATGCCCTTAAAAATCTCAACTTGACCAGACAGGGAAGTCTCAAAACCGTTTAAAGGCATTTTGAGAAGAATGCTTCCTAAAAAAAGGCAAGTTTGTTCTCTGAGGATTTCTTAGCACTCACTAGTTGCTAGAGGAGGAAGAGACATTTTCTTCAGTGACATAGCCCCTGGTAAGTTTTTTCTCTCCTAGAAATATGTTCCAGTGGGCAACGCTAATCAAAGTCATTGGCTCACCCAATACAAAACAAACACATTTTTTATCATCAAAACCAGAGATGTCTTTAGATTAAAAATAAAAGCCCTAGGCAGGGGAAAAGAGAAAAATGTAGAGATCAATAAAAATAAATAAAATTAAAAAAATAAAAACCCTGTGCAGCAGGTAGAGTCAACACTAAATAGTTCTGTTTCATCTGGTGAAGGGATGGATGTCTTGTATTTGTTTCTGCTGGCTCAAAGACTAAGCTGAATCCTTACTGAAGGAGATGCTGTGCTGGCTTGTACCTACGCAGCCTGGCCATGTTCGGCCACTAAAGCAGAAGAATTCTCAGCTGAGACCAGCTACTTTTAATCCTCTGGGGTGAGGGTGTTCTGGGGGACTGTCTGTGGCAGTACCAACTTTGAAGCGGTAGCTGACTTTAGGTCTGGTCTTAATTTTCTTAATCCTCTTCCTTGACATCCTATCTAGGTTGCTGTGGTCAAGGACGGCCCCTGCGGAACACTATTGTATGATAATCCTACTATAGATTTTGTCTCAGAGGTTATTCTGCCTTCTTCACCGCGTGCTACCCTTGCAGGGCAATGTATTCCAGTAACCAGAATCCTCTGAACCCAGGTCACACTGGGGGTTACCCATTTCAAGGACCGCCTTCCTGGTGGTGGCTCAGTCCTTAGCTTCCAGTAGCTCTCATGGGACTGCCAAAATGAGACCCACTTTTATTCAAGAGAAGCCATCAGCGAAGGGCATAGCCTGGCCACAAGCCATGAAGACAAAGTAGTGGTGGCCTATTTTGCCTTCATTTTAGAAAGACAGACACACTCATGCAAGAATCCAGTGAGTGCGATTTGTCAGGGGTTCTTCCCTTAGGGTGGCCACTGAGACATTTTCCCTAAGTTTATGCTGTTGACCAGAGAAAAGGACCTGGTTCTTTTGGGGAAGAAGGGTTGGTGAGGACCAGGACTTGTTGATCCAATGGTGAAGACTCAGAGGGTTCTGTGGAGGAGAGGGTGGGGAGCTATTCTGGGTCATTTTGAAATGATTCATTAGCATGTGGGATTAGATGGTTTCTAGACACTGAGACCATAGCATCCTCCTGAAATCAGGTCTCCATAATCTGCTCCTAAGCATCTCTAAGGTCATGCTCTGTGGCAGCCCCATTTTAAATGAATGACGGCCTGCGGAGTGGGGGAGGCAGCTGGGACCCAGGCTGTGGCAAGAGCAGAACTGAGAGATGGTCAAGCTGGAACCAGAGGGTCCAGAGTATCTGCCGTCGTGAAATTAGATTGAGGAGAAGGACAGAGGAAGAATTACTGGTGGTTTGGGGAGAGCCCTCACTACCCTGGGAAGGACTGTTAATGCCCCACCCCAGCAATGCATTGTGGTGATGGACAGGAACTGATGGTTTTGCCCCAGAGAGGACAGCAGAAACCTGAAGCTTTCTAGGAGGCTTAGGAGGGGGAAAATCCAAGGGAAGTCCTCAAAGACGCTAGAGAAGTAGCATCTGAGAGGCAGAGGAAGCGCTCTGAGCTTCCTGCTCCTCCTCCTTTCAGAGCTCTGACATGTGGCTCTGCTGGGCTCCCCTTTTCATTTCTCCAGAATCCGTGATGCCAGCCCCAACAGACACTCCGGAATGCTGAGCAGGGACCATAGTTAGTACCCAAATGATTTGTACTTTTTTTTTTTTTTAAAAAAAAAACAGGGCCACCGTTTCCCCACTTTTTTGGGAATATGCTTCCAGACCTCTGTTTTCGTAGCTAGTTATACCATCTTCAAAAGCTTCTACCTGAAGAATCTCGTTGCCACCTTAGTATTGTTTGCATCCAGAGAGTATCAAGGGCCCCAGATCCTCTACTGTACATTGGAGGAAAAGGAAACAGAGTTTCTGCTATTTTTCTTCCCTCACTCTGCCCCTACCAGTACCTCAAACATTGTCTGAACCCAAACACGGTGTACTTACTTGCACCCTAAGGCCTACATACTGTGCAATAAAAAACAAGGGTTGAAAAATGCGATGGCGTCAAACTTCAGTTTCATGTCTGTGTCGGTGGCTGTGTTAGTTCAGACAGAGTGGAGAACTGTGATGCTGGCACCAGAGGCCCTGGAATATGAAAGTAAACTAGAGAGACACACACACACAATGCCCGGGGTTACACAGCATTGAGTTCCCTCCTAGAAGACCTCACTAGTGCCAGGCTGTGAAAGGCTGGCATCAGCCGAAGTTCTGCAATTTCCACTTGGAGATCAGAAGGAGAGTCTTCAAGGCGGGCTTCCCTGGACTGGCTGCTCACTCCAGCAGGGGCAACTTCTGCTGCTTGTCCTGGACCCTCGTCGTCCTTAGTATATGCTGGGAAGTACTCCATTCAGTACTGTCCTTCTGAACAGGCAGAAGAAATACTCTAATGGATATAATGTTGAATACGTCATGCTGTCATGTGTGCTGATGCTAACATTGTAGATATGGCATGCCTGATACCAGTCCACAAAGGTACAATCTCCAAAAAGTAGTGCCACCCAGAGTCAAGTTCATAGGAAGAGACACATAGGGTTCTGCACTCATGATATTTTGTCTTGGAAAGAACAAGCCATGAGGGGAGGAGCTGGCAGGAACTGTATGCATTAAATGGTAGATGGACCACTGATCCCCAAACTTTAAAGGGAGTTACTTAAGGCAAAGGGTGTCTCTGGCTCCTAAAAACTAAAGGCGAGCACAGCTGGAGAGAGGAGAGCACTGGGCGGTGTGAGTTTATCCCAGAGCCAGTTAGAGATGCAGTATTAAGATACAGAACTTGAAAAGTTGTGGGTGAAATCTGTCTGAATATCTGCCACGCGCATCCGAGGCGCATCCGAGGACTGGTGTCCTGACCACCCTAGGCTTCAGAAAGAGCACAACCTATTCAAGCCTTGTGGGAACAGTGGAATAGGGAGCTGGGGGAAATAACTACCAATGTTTGGGGGGAAACAATGAAGGTATGCCAAGTCGTGAAAGGACAAAGGCCCTACTCCTTCCCTTGGGGTCCCCCACCTGCTGCTCCCTACCAGTCGTCTCAGACATGTCTCAGCAAGTAGTTCAAATCCTGTTGCCTGTGAGAGCGGCCCCCCCCCCCCCCCACACACAGGAAAGCCATGACAAGATCCCTAGGGATTCCCCCTGCCCTGGTCCCCCAGAATCCCATATTAGGATCAGGGTCCTTGTTCTCTGAGATTGACAGCTTCACCCCATCTACTCCCAAGGCCCAATCACTGTGCCTTTTTCCTCTTCCCCACAAACTTTCAGCTCCTTTTTTCCCCCAGCCTCCTCATACCAGACACTGTGAAGTGCCAAGAAACAGAGACTACATGTATGTATCATGTGTCCATTCACGTGTCACATCTCAGCTACCCAAAGTTCCCCGGGCAAGGCCTTTCCCGGCCTGGGTGTTCCTCCTGGGAATGCTCCTGGGCTCCTCCTTCGTGACCATTTGTGATAAAGTCTCCGAGATAGGAAGCTGGAGTAAAAGCAACACTACAGACTGAACCATCTCAGTGTTGCCCCAGAAGGAGAGCCAAGTCCTTCCCTTCTTTGGTCTGGCTCTTTTCCCAAACACAGGGGGCACCCCTCTGCTTTACCATTGGCGTCGATAAGGATACAGCTGGCATTCTCAAGGAAACGCATCACGTCTGCCAGCCTTGTCTTGAGAAATAGAGAGTTTGAACAGGCTCAGGAGTCCCTTGTGCCAGTGTCCACAGCCTATGGGAGACCGGTGGGAGAGGCTGCTCTATGGAGCAATTTTTGCCCCAGCAAAGTTTTATGAGGCGGAGTGGCGGGGGAGGGGGAGAAAGCAGGGTGAGCTGGACAGGGCTCAGCACACACGCCTCTCCATGGCTACCTCCTTAATCTCATTTCTCTCTTCCCATCCCTGTTTACAGGCCTGGCAGGGTGGGGGGTGAGAAGGCAGGCCTAAGCATAGGGTGTTCACAGCAAGTGTGCTGGGAAACTGAGAGGGAGGGCAGCTAGCCATGTCCTGCGCCTCGTGGGGTGGGATACCTCTGTCCCCAGACAGGGGCCTGTGGCCTCTGTAATCCTGAAAGATCTGGGCAACAGACTTTGCCCAACTTTCCTATCCCATGCTCCTTTTGTGCACTGAGGAAACCCCAATCTTCATCATCCATCCAGGGAAGGCTATCACCCAACCCTGCAAGGGACCAGGGTTTTCTCTGCATCCACATCAAGGCTTTGAGCATACTCCCTAAAGTTACAGACTCTCAACAACCTTTCCTAGTCATCTGTGGGTGTGGGTTCCATTCCTTCCTCTTTCTTTCTTCTACTTTTTTTTCCCTTTTTCCTCCTCTTTCCCACACCTGAACCCTCCACCACCACACACACACACACACACACACACACACACACACACGCATGCACCTCCACTTCCTTCTTTCTTGGATTGATGAGAACTAAGGGAATGTAAGCCTTTCATGACAACCATACCCAGCTTAAACTGTCCCCAGAGACATTCAGCACAAGACAGGAGGCCATGGCAAAAGTGCCACCACGGTACTTGTTTTCAGTAGCCCAGCACTCCTTAAAGAAGGTGATTGTGGTAGCCCTGCCCAGCATACATGTGACTGCCACCCAGGACACTGTTAGTATGGTACTCGATCTGATTTGAGTCATTTCTCAGGCTTTACAAGAGTGTGCTGTGACCTCAGTTCTTGGTACTGTTTCGTCCTTGGGAAAGTACGAGGGTGGGTGTTGAGAATCATAACATGTGGCTCTTTTCTCCCAACATCCCAAAATGTCTCAGCAAATGAAGTAGTAGTTCATGCGGTTCCTCTACTCCTGGTCCTCAGTATTTTCATCTCATGGTTCAGCATTGCTCCCTTTTAAAGGGGTTACAAGAAACAAGATGCTGTGCTTCTCTGTTTTTGGTTCTTTTATTTCCCAAAGGCTCTTCCACCTCCTGCAGAAGACTTGTTTACAAGGTCACAACAACTCTACAGACTGTGCCTTCCTCCCCCCCCCCCACCCAGAGGCACCCTCCCCCTCCATCCTAGCCCAGTCCTGATTTTCTGCTCTTTATCTATACCCATCCTGGCTCTCTGGCCACCCAACTCTATGATGGTCTCCAAGTCCAGGGCATGAGAAAAAGCAGGATATTGAAGAATCTGCTACTTGGCAACTATACATATGGTAAGCCTAGGTCAGAGGAGGTGGAGTCAAAGGGACCCCAGAGAAGGCACTTTTCTTGAAAGAAACCCCAACCTCCTCCCACATGCCTCCTAGGCTGGTGCTTCCTTCCAGCTAAACTCTTGTAATTGGCTTGTAGACAAACATTTTGTAGAAGTGTAAGGAAAGTTACCTCACTTCACCTGCCTAATGTGCACTGGGACCAAACGTTGGGCCCCTGTTATTTAGAGAGAAGCATAAGTTGAAGCAGAAGACAGTTGCTAGCCTTTATTCTCGCTCGTTCTCGTTCTGTGGCTTTGGGACAGTCATATGCCTCTTCTAAGTCTTCGTTCCTCTATTATAAATGGGATGACAGTTTCATCTCTGCTGCACATATATATATATATATTTGGTTTGCAGAGTGAACCTTGCTTTTGGACATATACAGTCTGAGCTAGTATCTCTGCCAGTGTCCATGTTTGAGATGCCTGATGCATTCATCTCCATAAATGATGCTGAAGTCAAGAGCACAAATTCCTTCTTATGTGACGAGGTACATAGCACACAACTGCACAGTTTTCTGAGACTCAGCATTACTCTTGAATTACATGCATGCCCACCATCCTAAGATGTATATCAACTGTGTTCTAAGGTACAGCTTTGCCATTGCTTACTTATGACTTTGCTGTCAGCAGCCAGATAAGAATTCAAGTTTGAGCTCCAAGTGTAGCATTTGACAAGACGTCCAGGAGCACGCGTGATTTGGTTCATGTCTGTGTACACCTTGCCTTGCTGTTGGCATTTTGAATATGCCACACCCCCTCTGCTTGTAGGCATGGCTAATGAGCCTCCTTCTAGCTAAACCCTGTTCCATTTTTTCACATCTCAAATAGGTAAAATTCTCACCCATCTTTCAGATTTCATCTCCATAGTTCATGGAGAATGCCTAAACTTGACCAAGATTTTTGTCCTCACAGAATGTGGACTGCCTCTTCAAACCTCAATCCAGTACTGCTACCATTAAGTCTCCATCAGGCAAGAACTACTACTCCCTTTGCCTGCAATATTTCTCATAGCCCATAAGAGGCGCTCAACAAGTATTTGTTGAATGATTGAAGAAATGGTGCTAGTATTTGAAGCAGTTTTCTAATGTGTACCTACTGAGAGGGTCTATCTGGACTGGATGTTGTCCTGATTCCCAAAGAACAGCCTTTGCGAGGCCCATATCTTGAGACAGAGACCACTCTGAAAGAACTTGTTGGTTGAGGTGCTCCACTCCATGCTGAGCTCCCAGCAGAGTCACATAGAGTGATTAGTTTGTATTCAGGCCTATTGATTCATTTGGATCTTCAACCCCTTGGTACTCGCTACCTTCCTGTTCCTTCTCACAGTTTCTGAGCCCCCACATTGTTGCTCTCCTTTTTTTTTTTTTTTTTTTAGCAAACTTCCTCTCCAGCCTCATATTTCCTGACTGTCGGTCCTCTGTAGGATGTCAGTAAGCCTCTCCTGATCCAGGCATCCTTTCTGCTCCCTCGGCTCTGGGCCTCAGATTCAGCTGTTACCTCCAACTGCCACCAGAATGTTCCACTTTTAACATTCTCAGGGGTTTGTGTCCTGGTACTAGGGCACCAGAGGGAGCTGCAGACCCCCCCAGGATAGGGTTCCGGTGCCACCTTCCTAATGGGCTCAACCTTTAGTCTCTTATAATCCTTCAAAAGGCTGTTAGCTTTTCTAACTGAAATCTCAAACAGTTCTTGCTATACGTGATCTCTCCGTAATAGCTTTACAATTTTTATTCAGGGTGCTCTTAGTTGAGAAGAAACCTCTGGATACATTGGCAGAGCCAGATGAGGAAAGTTGTGACCTCACTTGACCCACCTCAGGCTGCAGGTGCCCCAAAGAAACTTCCACTTCAAGGCTATACCGGCTTCTGTTCCTCCGTCGTTAGCCCTGGGGCCTTGGAGGTGTGAAGGCAATGCTGACATCTCAGACACTGGAAATATGTCATTTACCATGACATTTTCCCTGAATGTTTAGCACTCACAAACACCCTTCTCCCACATCTTCGGCATCTTCAGCTCTCTTGAGTTTCTGTTGCTCTTGGGAAAATTGGGCCCCTTTCTTGTTATGTCTTTAACAAAGCCCAGGTGTCTAATACCCGGATGGTAGAGACCACCAAGGGCTGCTTTTGAGTTTTAATTCTTATCCTGGTCACTTTTCCTCTTGGACAGGGTGTACTTTCTTCACGTTCATTTACCATTGGACACCTAAGGGGCAAGGCCTTATCTCGGTGCTGGAAATACAAACAGGTCATGGAAATAGCAGTGAACACTTTATCTTTGGAGGGATCTCATGATAATCAGGCAGGGTGAAGGGCACAAGCTTGAAGCACAACCTGGCTGGAATGCGTCTGTGTGAAAACCTCTGTTTTCGTAGCTAGTTATATCATCTTCAAAAGCTTCTACCTGAAGAATCTCATTGCCACCTTAGTATTGTTTGCATCCAGAGAGTATCAAGGGCCCCAGATCCTCTACTGTACATTGGAGGAAAAGGAAACAGAGTTTCTGCTATTTTTCTTCCCTCACTCTGCCCCCACCAGTACCTCAAACATTGTCTGAACCAAAACACGGTGTACTTGCACCCTAAGGCCTACATACTGTGCAATAAAAAACAAGGGTAGAAAAATGTGATGGCGTCAAACTTCAGTTTCATGTCTATGTGGGTGGCTTTGTTAGTTCAGAGTGGAGAACTGTGATGCTGGCACCAGAGGCCCTGGAATATGAAAGTAAACTAGAGAGACACACACACACAATGCCCGGGGTTACACAGCATTGAGTTCCCTCCTAGAAGACCTCACTAGTGCCAGGCTGTGAAAGGCTGGCATCAGCCGAAGTTCTGCAATTTCCACTTGGAGATCAGAAGGAGAGTCTTCAAGGCGGGCTTCCCTGGACTGGCTGCTCACTCCAGCAGGGGCAACTTCTGCTGCTTGTCCTGGACCCTCGCCCTCCTTAGTATATGCTGGGAAGTACTCCGTTTAGTACTGTCCTTCTGAACAGGCAGAAGAAATACTCTAATGGATATACTGTGGAATACGTCATGCTGTCATGTGTGCTGATGCTAACATTGTAGATATGGCATGCCTGATACCAGTCCACAAAGGTACAATCTCCAAAAAGTAGTGCCACCCAGAGTCAAGTTCATAGGAAGAGACACATAGGGTTCTGCACTCATGATATTTTGTCTTGGAAAGAACAAGCCATGAGGGGAGGAGCTGGCAGGAACTGTATGCATTAAATGGTAGATGGACCACTGATCCCCAAACTTTAAAGGGAGTTACTTAAGGCAAAGGGTGTCTCTGGCTCCTAAAAACTAAAGGCGAGCACAGCTGGAGAGAGGAGAGCACTGGGCGGTGTGATTTTATCCCAGAGTCACTTAGAGATGCAGTATTAAGATACAGAACTTAAAAAGTTGTGGGTGAAATCTGTCTGAATATCTGCCACGCACATCCGAGGCGCATCCGAGGACTGGTGTCCTGACCACCCTAGGCTTCAGAAAGAGCACAACCTATTCAAGCCTTGTGGGAACAGTGGAATAGGGAGCTGGGGGAAATAACTACCAATGTTTGGGGGGAAACAATGAAGGTATGCCAAGTCGTGAAAGGACAAAGGCCCTACTCCTTCCCTTGGGGTCCCCCACCTGCTGCTCCCTACCAGTCGTCTCAGACATGTCTCAGCAAGTAGTTCAAATCCTGTTGCCTGTGAGAGCGCCCCCCCCCCCCTCCACACACAGGAAAGCCATGACAAGATCCCTAGGGATTCCCCCTGCCCTGGTCCCCCAGAATCCCATATTAGGATCAGGGTCCTTGTTCTCTGAGATTGACAGCTTCACCCCATCTACTCCCAAGGCCCAATCACTGTGCCTTTTTCCTCTTCCCCACAAACTTTCAGCTCCTTTTTTCCCCCAGCCTCCTCATACCAGACACTGTGAAGTGCCAAGAAACAGAGACTACATGTATGTATCATGTGTCCATTCACGTGTCACATCTCAGCTACCCAAAGTTCCTCGGGCAAGGCCTTTCCCGGCCTGGGTGTTCCTCCTGGGAATGCTCCTGGGCTCCTCCTTCGTGACCATTTGTGATAAAGTCTCCGAGATAGGAAGCTGGAGTAAAAGCAACACTACAGACTGAACCATCTCAGTGTTGCCCCAGAAGGAGAGCCAAGTCCTTCCCTTCTTTGGTCTGGCTCTTTTCCCAAACACAGGGGGCACCCCTCTGCATTACCATTGGTGTCGATAAGGATACAGCTGGCATTCTCAAGGAAACGCATCCCGTCTGCCAGCCTTGTCTTGAGAAATAGAGAGTTTGAACAGGCTCAAGAGTCCCTTGTGCCGGTGTCCACAGCCCATGGGAGACCGGTGGGAGAGGCTGCTCTATGGAGCAATTTTTGCCCCAGCAAAGTTTTATGAGGCGGAGTGGCGGGGGAGCGGGAGAAAGCAGGGTAGGCTGGACAGGGCTCAGCACACACGCCTCTCCATGGCTACCTCCTTAATCTCATTTCTTCCCATCCCTGTTTACAGGCCTGGCGGGGTGGGGGGTGAGAAGGCAGGCCTAAGCATAGGGTGTTCACAGCAAGTGTGCTGGGAAACTGAGAGGGAGGGCAGCTAGCCATGTCCTGCGCCTCGTGGGGTGGGATACCTCTGTCCCCAGACAGGAGTCTGTGGCCTCTGTAATCCTGAAAGATATGGGCAACAGACTTTGCCCAACTTTCCTATCCCATGCTCCTTTTGTGCACTGAGGAAACTCCAATCTTCATCATCCACCCAGGGAAGGCTATCACCCAACCCTGCAAGGGACCAGGGTTTTCTCTGCATCCTCATCAAGGCTTTGGCATACTCCCTAAATTACAGACTCTCAACAACCCTTCCTAGTCATCTGTGGGTGTGGGTTCCATTCCTTCCTCTTTCTTTCTTCTACTTTTTAAAATGAATCTTTCCCTTTTTCCTCCTCTTTCCCACACCTGAACCCTCCACCACATACACACACACACACACACACACACACACACACACACACACACACACGTACCTCCACTTCCTTCTTTCTTGGATTAATGGGAACTAAGGGAATGTAAGCCTTTCTTGACATCCATACCCAGCTCAAACTGTCCCCGGAGACATTCAGCACAAGACAGGAGGCCATGGCAAAAGTGCCACCACGGTACTTGTTTTCAGTAGCCCAGCACTCCTTAAAGAAGGTCTCAAGGCTGTGATTGTGGTAGCCCTGCCCAGCATACATGTGACTGCCACCCAGGACACTGTTAGTATGGTACTCGATCTGATTTGAGTCATTTCTCAGGCTTTACAAGAGTGTGTTGTGACCTCAGTTCTTGGTACTGTTTCGTCCTTGGGAAAGTACGAGGGTGGGTGTTGAGAATCATAACATGTGGCTCTTTTCTCCCAACATCCCAAAATGTCTCAGCAAATGAAGTAGTAGTTCATGCGGTTCCTCTACTCCTGGTCCTCAGTATTTTCATCTTATGGTTCAGCATTGCTCCCTTTTAAAGGGGTTACAAGAAACAAGATGCTGTGCTTCTCTGTTTTTGGTTCTTTTATTTCCCAAAGGCTCTTCCACCTCCTGCAGAAGACTTGTTTACAAGGTCACAACAACTCTACAGACTGTGCCTTCCTCCCCCCCCCCACCCAGAGGCACCCTCCCCCTCCATCCTAGCCCAGTCCTGATTTTCTGCTCTTTATCTATACCCATCCTGTCTCTCTGGCCACCCAACTCTATGATGGTCTCCAAGTCCAGGGCATGAGAAAAAGCAGGATATTGAAGAATCTGCTACTTGGCAACTATACATATGGTAAGCCTAGGTCAGAGGAGGTGGAGTCAAAGGGACCCCAGAGAAGGCACTTTTCTTGAAAGAAACCCCAACCTCCTCCCACATGCCTCCTAGGCTGGTGCTTCCTTCCAGCTAAACTCTTGTAATTGGCTTGTAGACAAACATTTTGTAGAAGTGTAAGGAAAGTTACCTCACTTCACCTGCCTAATGTGCACTGGGACCAAACGTTGGGCCCCTGTTATTTAGAGAGAAGCATAAGTTGAAGCAGAAGACAGTTGCTAGCCTTTATTCTCGCTCGTTCTCGTTCTGTGGCTTTGGGACAGTCATATGCCTCTTCTAAGTCTTCGTTCCTCTATTATAAATGGGATGACAGTTTCATCTCTGCTGCACATATATATATATATATTTGGTTTGCAGAGTGAACCTTGCTTTTGGACATATACAGTCTGAGCTAGTATCTCTGCCAGTGTCCATGTTTGAGATGCCTGATGCATTCATCTCCATAAATGATGCTGAAGTCAAGAGCACAAATTCCTTCTTATGTGACGAGGTACATAGCACACAACTCCAGAGTCCTCTGAGACTCAGCATTACTCATGAATTACATGCATGCCCACCATCCTAAGATGTATATCAACTGTGTTCTAAGGTACAGCTTTGCCATTGCTTACTTATGACTTTGCTGTCAGCAGCCAGATAAGAATTCAAGTTTGATGGGCAGGGCGATGGTGGCGCACGCCTTTAATCCCAGCACTCAGGAGGCAGAGGCAGGCGGATCTTTGTGAGTTCGAGACCAGCCTGGTCTACAGAGCTAGTTCCAGGACAGGTTCCAAAGCCACAGAGAAACCCTGTCTCGAAAAACCAAAAAAAAAAAAAAAAAAAAAAAAAAAAAAAGAATTCAAGTTTGAGCTCCAAGTGTAGCGTGTAGCATTTGACAAGATGTCCAGGAGCACGCGTGATTTGGTTCATGTCTGTGTACACCTTGCCTTGCTGTTGGCATTTTGAATATGCCACACCCCCTCTGCTTGTAGGCATGGCTAATGAGCCTCCTTCTACCTAAACCCTGTTCCATTTTTTCACATCTCAAATAGGTAACTCACCCATCTTTCAGATTTCATCTCCATAGTTCATGGAGAATGCCTAAACTTGACCAAGATTTTTGTCCTCACAGAATGTGGACTGCCTCTTCAAACCTCAATCCAGTACTGCTACCATTAAGTCTCCATCAGGCAAGAACTACTACTCCCTTTGCCTGCAATATTTCTCTTGGACAGGGTGTACTTTCTTCACGTTCATTTACCATTGGACACCTAAGGGGCCAGGCCTTATCTCGGTGCTGGAAATACAAACAGGTCATGGAAATAGCAGTGAACACTTTATCTTTGGAGGGATCTCATGATAATCAGGCAGGGTGAAGGGCACAAGCTTGAAGCACAACCTGGCTGGAATGCGTACGTGTGATAACGGGGTGCCTGCTTCTGGTTCAGAAAAGGAGCTAAGATCCCATGGAAACTTCCAGACTGAATTCAGAATTTTCCCTTTTATGCTAGAAGACTTGGGTGCTATTGAATGATTTCAAGCGGAAGGGGATTTTATGATCGCATTTCCACTTCCCTGCTAGAGAGAAGACAGTTGCTGCCGGGGGAAGGCAGAAGAAGTGGAGGTTTGCTCTTGAGGTCCATTGTACAGGGGAGATGCCTGGGGAAGAAATAACATGTCACCAGGATGAGTAACAGGTCATGGAGTTAAGAGATCTGCTCACAGGAAAGCAGACACCGGCTGGAAACTATCCTGTGAGGCACGGTCCTGACTTGGGCATGCTGGGGTGCTTTTGACCTCTTTGCTGTTAAGGGATTTGCTGTTATAGGAAGGGGCCATCTAGGACGACTACGGGGATTGGGGCATCATTTCGTTTTTGTGTATAATTAGGCCACAGGCCCAGATGAGCCTACTGGGACATACGCAGAAAAAAAGGAGGTGCTTTGGGGATGGGGCAATGGAAGAGGAACTCTCAAAGGAGGAAGTGTAAGAAAGCCGGGAAGGCAGCAGAAACCCCATGGCATTTTTATCACATCCAGGAAATAGACTGCTTTTTTTTTTTGGTGCCCCTCTTCGCTCGGCATGTGAGAGACAGGGAGAGGTTGGCTTCTGCAAAACAGTAAAGGGTCTCTTAGTCTCTGGGGACAAGAAGGCCAGTTGGTGGCTCTGTCCAATCTCTGTAGATCTGGTGGAGGTAAGAAGAACATTTGATAGAAGCAGACTTGGCAACCTGAGGAAGTTCAAAGCCCGGGGTCAACAAGTTTCTCTCAGAATTCAGACTGGGGAGGGTGTAAGCCAAGGAGGTGCACCATCAAGGAAACAGGAGCTGCGGAGTGGCCTGTGCTTGCATGGTAGAGATTAAGAAGCTGAGCTATGGGAAGAAAACAGGAATTGCAAGTGTGTGAAATGCAGGTTGGCAGTAGATGGAAGGCAGAAAATGAGGAGAGGAGGAAGTAGTTCATAGTGGGGGCATATCCAGCTCTTAAGTCAGGCTCCAAGGAGTCTAGTACATGGATGGGACTTGTGGGCCTGAGATAGGCAGAAGCTTTTGTTTTCCCGGAAGTGTTTTGTTTCTTAGAGAAATAAAAAGGCAAGACTACATACCTGTAAAAAAAAAAAAAACATGTCAAAAGGAAGGAGAAGATGGAATAAGGTAGACCAGATGGAAGCAAGGCCTAGGTGTCTTTAGGAAGGAACGTGCTGACCAGGCCTGACGGCTGCTATTATCAACACATAGACTTTCTGAGGCCTACTTGCCAGGCGTTAGAAGTACCCGAGTATTCCAGTGGTCCTGAGAAAAAGGAATGTGAACAGGCAATATCAGATAAGCTTCAAAAGGGCTAGTGTGGGCTGTGAGTAAACCCTCCGTGACAGACAGAGGTGGGCCATCCTGCACCTGGCGAGGCACGAGAAAGCTCAAGCTAGAAGGGCTGCCTTTAATCTCTGGATCCATAAGGTGGTCACAATCATTCCAGACAGACCCCAGTTAGAAGTCCCTTTAGGTGACTCCCCTTCTTCCTCATAGAGAGACAATCCAGTCGGCAAAGGAGTAGGCTTGAGGCCCTGGCCGCGATTGTGGGCCACAGGTGAGGGAAAGGGAGGGCTCACACTTTCCAATCCCCTTTGGGGTGTGGCTGAGGAAAGCTGGGTACATCCCAAATGCTCCTTGATATGGCCATGATTTCAATAGGTATTGCCTATTTATATGGCACAGTGTTTTGGGGGCACAAACCACATCTTTTATTACCGTGACCTCATGTTGTGTATAAAGTCTTACATGTAAAGTTGAAAAAATGACAGTATTGATAAAATTCCATTTTGGGATTATACACCAGAAGCATCCGGAGAAACTGTTTCCCGAGTAGGGTTATTAGGATGGAAAGGATTCAGAACTAGGTGCCAGAAGGCCACAGATACATTTTTTATTTTTTGCAGCAACTCTTGTGAGCTGGGACAGGAGCTTGGGGTAGGGATGGGACTTGCATGAATAAAACTGATGACCCTTGAGACAGCCAAACATGTCTTAAAAAGGACGATTAAGGCCTCGAAGGGAGGAACTAGTAGGAGCAACAGGAGGCAGGGGGTCTGACTTTAAGTCGCAGAGAGCTTTGTTGAGCTGAGGAGGCGGAGTGTTGAGCTGCTGAATTGGGAATAAAGGATGTTTGGGGGTACTGGTAGGTTCTCGGTCGAAAATGATTTTCTCTTAAGGCTTTCTGAGGATACTGTGGGCACTTGTAAAATGAATGAATGGTTCCACCTGCCTCCCTAGGTGAAAACCCTGAGCAACTGTGGGGACCCCATGTCATGAACCTGCTGCTCTCTTGTCGAGCA
The DNA here is from genome assembly GCA_963919715.1 of Microtus obscurus. Lineage (NCBI taxonomy): Eukaryota > Metazoa > Chordata > Mammalia > Rodentia > Cricetidae > Microtus > Microtus obscurus. Next base: position 12,640,197 of record CAWTZC010002521.1, on the reverse strand, counting down.
GAGATGTGCAAAGTTGCCTAGTGAGGAAGAACTAAGTCATTCTCTCTTCGTGTTGTGCGTGTGATACATTTGGCTGTTCCGTTTCACACGATGGAAGGAACTTGTCTGTCTGGGAGAGGTGGGTAGGCGGAGGCCGTATTGAGAGGGAAAGGCCTAGGAGCCGTGACTGGCAGCCCAAGGGAACGAAGATGAGTCTGAAGTCGGGCCATAGCCAGGCTGTCTTCGAGAGTGATGATGCAACTCCAGGCTTTTTGCAAAACCGAAAATCCAGAGATGATTTTAGTGCTGGGTGGCTGTTTTAAAACTTGGGTTGGGTGGAAACCATCCCTCTCTGGAGACCCTTTCTGGGGAAGGTCATGGGGAATGTTCATCTTTCCTCAAGCCGTCAGTGACTTGTAGAACCAAGAGAAATGTGGTGTCTCTTTAATAAATATTTGACGGGTTGAAGGACATTGTCCGGAGATGTCCCGGGGTCGCACAGCCTGGTGGGCCCCCTGCTGTGAAGGACCCTGTGGGGTTCAGAGTGAACAAGTGTCATATACACATGCACAAATGCTAAAATGGCTGAAGTCCAAAACAGCTTTGTTCTGAGGAGAAGGGCAAAAAGGTGCTCTCCCTATCCCCGCTGGGTAGTAGAGCGTCAATCAACTACATTTAATTTTTTTTTTTTTTTAAGACAGGGTCTCACTATGTAGCCTTGGCTGGCCTGGAACTTGCTATGTAGACCATGCACCTCTCCTTCTGCCCCCTGAATGCTGGGATTAATTAATTAATGCTGCCGTTGTTTGACCAGAAGCCTGCCTCTGCAAGATCCGATAAAGCTCGCACGGTCAGTGCCGAACCCGGAGGCCGGCAGTGAGGCTCTAGAGCTTCATAACTGTAGCACGAATCCTATTTGGTCTTCATAATAAAAACTCAGAGTCAGAAATTAGGGTGTGAAAGCTGAAGGATCAGAGAAGCAGAGCCGCTAGCCACTAGTGAGGTCTTACATCTGTCAATGCCCAGATGGAGGGCGCTATCCTGTGTCTATGAATCCCTAGACTGAATATTTTTCTACAAAACTTCAGACTGCATTTCAGATTGAATTCTCAGATTGTATCTCCAGAATGCATCCTCAGACTGCATCTGAGCTTCTGTCTCCTTGCACCTTATATTCCTCTCAGCCCAGCCATATCACTCCTGTCTCCAGTTCCCTAGTGCTAGAATTAAAGGCATGCGATCCCAAGGGCTGGGAACACCTTTGTGTGAGGTCTGTTTCCCTTTTAGACAGATTCAATCTCGTGTAGCTCAGGATGGCCTTGAACTCGCAGAGATCTGTCTGCCTCTGTCTCCAGAGTGCTGGGATTAAAGGTGTGTGCCACCACTGCCTGGCCTCTATGGCTAACTAGTGGCTTAGCTCTGCCCTCTGATCTTCAGCCAAGCTTTATTTGTTAAATTACAAACAAAATATCGCCATGTCTTCTGTGTGATACGGTCTTGGTGACTGTGAGGAAATTTAGAGAGACAGAGACAGCCAGTTGGTGAAGACATTTTCCACAGCTGGCCATAGTCAGGTCACATTCTGAAAGACATTTCTCAGCTGTTCTTACAGGATTGAAGGAAGCCGTAGAGAGATGGTCCATTTCTCTGATGGCCTTCAGGTGAGAGGGTGAGGAGGGGGGACCCTCTTTAAGGAAAGGGGATGGGAAGAGACAGGGGTCCGTTTCCTTCAAGAAAGGAAGACCAGGAAGAGTAGGAGTTTACATTTGAGCTGAAGTTTGGTTGACACCTGCACTGTATTTATTCTTCGTGTCTTTCACATCGTTCCTGCATCTTGGTTACATTTACCTCCCCATTCCTTTGTGTCCGCCCTCTGACCCCGACCTTCTGCCCTTGCAAAACCCCCAAAATAAAATAAACTTTAATAGAAGAAAAAAATCTCATCATGGAAGCTGTAGTGTGACATAGTCACACAGTGTACCCTTTACTCCATATATCTCTGCTTGCAAGTGTTCATTGCAAAGAGTTTTTGGTCGGATTCGAGGCCTCAGGTTTCTGCTACACCATTGGTACTGGGCTCTCACTGGGTATCCTCTTAGATATTCTGTTGTTGCCCTATGTTTTGGAGATCCTGCAGCTTTGGGTCTGCAGGATGGCTCCCTTCACGTGCTCTTCACAGATAGGGTGGATGTTGGGGTGGGCCAACTCATAGCACTGGCTCAGTGCCTGGGTAGCTGTAGGCTTGGTCATCCTGCCCAGTCCCCCACCACTCTTCACCTCCAGGGGGAGCTCTCCAGCACTGCCCCAGCTAGTTCACCCCAAGCAGTGATTTTGCAATTGTACGGGAAGGGAAATGGAAGACGAGATGAACTATAGAGAAAGCAAAGGGCCTGAACAGTGAGGCGGACTGGGTCCCCAAGGGCATACTCCGAAGACCATGCTTCCGTGTGCCGAAAGACTGAATGCTGGCAGTAGCAATCATGAGGAAGGTTTGGGACGCCCAAGCCACAGAGGTCACGAAGATCAGGGAAGCTGGACTCGCTTGAGGACAGGGAGAAGGATGAAGGTGGACGGGGACAGGAGAGGTGTGCTACTTCTTTCTTTCCCTTTCCTCTCTTTGGGCAGAGACTCTGTGGTGGGGAGGTTCCGGACCCAGCTGAAAGTGCTATTCTCAGGAAGCCATAATGGAAGGATTCCTGCATCTTGTGGGAGAAAGTCATCAAGTTACAAAGTGTCTAGTACTTCCCAGACGAGCCTATGTGCTTAACACCAACCGCATGGCAGTAGCTTGGAAAGGAAAATTTGTTTCTGGATTGGTCTTCACTGTTTTGGAAGAACAGGTGACATCAGCCACGAGTAAAGAAAGCGAACATAAAATAAGTGGACAGACAGTTGCATTTAGACTTTGTAGCACGTTTGAAATTGGAGATTATTGGGACAGCACAAAGCAGTGACACGGAGAACCCAGACACAGGGTGAACTTTACCCCAAGTGCCGACGGAAGCCTGGCTGTTTCCTGTTGGGTCCTGAGCATTAGAGACACACCACTGTTTGCCAGCCCGGAGACTGCCTTCGTCAATGCAGCATCAATGCAGAGGCCGGGATGAAGGCACGGTAGAGCGGAGTACCACTGACCCTCTTCCATAGGTCTCCCCATGTTCTCTGCCCTATTGGACTGTGTTTAGCCGCCTAGGAAATACTGTTATTTCCAAAGCCGGTCCCCTCAGGTCAGCCAGGAGATGTCTGCATGACGAATCTCTGTGTTCTTTAAAGTCGTGGTGAAAAAGGCAAGCTTGAGACTACGGAGCATCTCACCTTAAGCCAGACTGAAGTATGGTTCCACCTTCAGTCTCGGTGAAAAAGGTAAGTAACCTTTCTTTCTGTGGAGGTTCTTCCCTGCTCTCCCTCCCACTCCACCACCGTGTAGCTCATGAGTGTACGTTTATGAATATAACTTGCAAGTGGTTTTGCCTCACAGAGGTGCCGTTTCCAGGTGAGGGAGTGAAAAGTAAATCGTGAAGCAACTGGCTCAGAAATGCCCTGGTCATCCCCCACTCCCACCCCAGTGGCTGTGTGGGTACTAGAAAAGGCCTATCCTCAGCTCTGAAATCCATTGTAGGAGTCAAACAGTAAGTCTTTGGTGTCTTCCAAACATGCTTTTTCCCTTTCTGTAACATGGAAAGGCACAGAACACCCAAACCTTTATGTTCTGGTGTCTTCTCGTCTCACAGTTTCCTCTTCAACTCATTTTTCCCTCTTCTTGCATCTGCAGGCAGTCAGGGGGAAGCAAGCTGTTCAACACATTGAAGATGTCCTCAGGTAAACAACCACCTCGTTGGCATTCAAGTCCCACCTTTCACAGGAACTAGAATGCAAACACAACTAGTTAGGCCTTTGCCATGTTGTCATACTGATGGCTTCTTACCCTTTGTTCAACAGCGTGATGTTCATTTCCTCCTGAAAGATCATCAGAATGGGCTTTGCCAGCCATTCGCCATCAGAACGGGCTTTGCCAGCCATTCCCACCAGCATTCTGGACAGGGCTATGGGCCTATTTTCAAAGAAGATCAGAGCCTTCTCCATAGCTCTCCTTATCTGTGACTGAGCCCTAGCCAGAATCACCCTCAAGTGGTCCTGATGCAAGGCTCTGTCCATTTCACACACTCCTCAGAGCCTGTCTCGCCTCTCTCATCTCATCCTAAAACCGGGTCTGCGTTTTTAGATTTTTGTTTCCACAGCTTCCCATTTCTTGCAATCAGTTTGTTTTATTCTGCTTGTGCTGCTGTCAGAAGAATAACGGAGTTGTTTAAACAACAGACATTTATTTATTTTTATGTGCCAGAGGCTGGAAAATACAAGGTCAAGGGGCCAGCAGTCTTGGTACCTTGGTGTCTGGTCCCCTGGCTTTTATTAGCTTGCCACTGTCTTGTATTCATGGCAGAGTGTGAGACTGTCTCTCTCATGGCTGCTCTGATAGGGTTACTAATCCCTTTGATGAGGGCAGCATTCTCGCTATCAGATCGCCTCCCTAAGGTCCCACCCTCTGGGCTATCACGTTGGGAACTTGGGGTCTAACACAGACATTCTACAAGCGATTTCAAATGTTTACTTTGTAGTATGAAAGCTCAAAGTTTGATGATTGGCTTTGCAATTATCATGGTTTTGTGTATTTGGAGTCTACTCAGATGATGAAATACTCCTGTGTCTTTAGTTCTCAGGATTTGGACAGATGACTCAGTTTACTGAGACTGTGTGCATGTCTGTCTGACTGTCTGCTTTCTCTTAACCCATGGCCCAAAAATATGCTTAAGCGCCGAATTTGTCAATGCACATGGGTGGTTGTTTCTATGGCTGGAGTTAGATCAGATAGCTCTGGCAGACTCCCTGGAGTGTATTAGATATTACTGTGAGAAGGTCCCTCAAACTTGCATTTGTGTTGGTCTATGTGTTTTCCAAGCTACAGTCTTCACCACAAGCTGCATTTAAAGTTTGCATGCGCTTTTCTCTCCCTTGGAATTTTATGGCTAGGGACTCTATTCCTGGGCTGCGGTCTCTGTCCACCAACTCTTGTTACTGGGGATCTTGGTCCTCAAGTGTAATATGGCTCAGGGGATGATTGTTGTAGCCACTTTAGGGCAGCTGCCCAATAGCCAAGGTGGTATTTGGATGGGTCAAGATTTCCTCATGAGGTGGCACTGAAGGGTGAGGGCTAATATCTGTTTCTATTGTTTTTAAAAGGAGACAAATTTTACGTTATGTGACTCAAATAAAAAATGCCCCAGCTATGGGTTTTCTTACTGAGTTAGCATTATGCATTGGAAGAAATTCCTAATTGGTGTCGGGTTTACCATGGTTGCTCTTGGTTTGTGTGTGTATGTGTGTCTCTCTTTTAATTTGGAATTCAGTAGAAAGCACTGTTGGCTTTTCCATACATATATGATTTGAGGCCCTAATGAAAATGTTGACCCAGGTTTCTGCCAGGAGAAGCTAGAAGTGGGGTGGGGACAGGAGGGACACAGAAAAGCCACACAGTGGCTAAGACGGCTTCCAGGGGTAGTGGCTCCAAACTTGTTCCCAGGGGGTATTGCCAGACTCCATTTATGGAACAGCTCCTCTCAGGGGTATGGTGTTGGTGATCCTGAGGAACCTACACACTTGTACCTCGAGGCTGCCATGATCTCTGTTCCCATATTTTCTGTTGTTTGTAAAGAAAGTGTTTAGGACTGGTGTTGAGTCTCCTCAAAAGTTAAATGTCTCATGATTTGGGATAAACCACCTGGCAGAATTCGCCTCAACCTCTAGGGGGACCCTCGAGTCACCAGGCACATGTGCCTCACAGAAGCGACTTGAGTCTCATGACCACAGGGCACTAAGAAAACCCGGGCTATTTAAAAAATGTGTTTGCTTTAGAAGGAAAACATATTTGCAAATGTGTGCTTTGAAAAATATTCCCAGGGTGAGAAGAGGAGACATGAGCAGTCACGGGAGGCAAGTTTGTACTAGGACACTGTAGGGCTTTACTTCCAGGCTCCCATCCTTGCCCCCCCCCCACTCCCAGCTATTGTCTGTCTGTCCGTCTTAGCAGAAACAGCCTTGTTTATTTCTCATTAATGTATGCTCAACACTTCTCATCCTTTGGTTGAGAAGAGAGACAGCAACTCTGTGTTGGCCTTAACTTTCAAACCCCAGTGCAAGTCCATCTGGAGCTATCTGGAAAAGTGAGGGGTCCCCCATAAGCACAGCTGGGCAAGGCTTTCTCTGCTCTGTTAATGCTGTTCACAGCCTCAAGAAGTAGAAACAAGAAGAAGTGGAAGGAAGCGTCCCGAATGTTGAGCCGCAACGTTCTATGTGGAGGGAGACAGATGAGCATCCTAGCTCTGAACTTCTGACTTCAGAAAGATGCTGAAGCGGGCTCGAGAACTCACAGCCTGGACCCTCTCTTTCAATTCCTTGCCAATGTGTATTGTGTCTCACTGGCATGCTAAAGATGATGAGTCAAAGAAACTGAAGGATTTGGGAGTGGAATGATGAGCCAGAGTCTGGGGAGAAATCATGTTCTGTGTCCTGTTGTCACAGATTAGCCTAAATTCTGGTTACCCCAAGACACCTATATTTCATAAATGGTCAACCCGAGTCTAAATATAAGAAATGTACCTTATGGCAAGTGGTTTAACTTTCTTTATGGTCAGGGGTATGTGAGGCTAGCATCAGAACTCTGGACTTTCAAAACACATTCTACTTACCATTATGAAATGGATGAGGGATGGCTGGTACTTGTGGAGTCTGTCTCTAAAGCTGATTTCCCTGCCTGGGCCTGGAGGTATAGGGACATGCTTGCCATCTTTCTGGTCACCCCAGAAGTCTATGCCGCTGGACAACCTGGTCTGGAGGAGATGATCAGGTCCGCAGAAGGCCAGAGACTTCACACACCTTTGCTGTTTGACAGGACGTGGTCCTGCCCTGCGTGTTGTCTGGAAGTGGCTCCGTGGCTGGTCACATGGGTGGGTGGACTGAGTCATTGACAAGATCGTTTGGTGATAGAAAGGGATACAGACTCAAAAAGAGGCCAGAAAATGTTTTCCAGGGGCAATGAATTCAGGAGGCAGGTTTGTCTGAAGACTGGACAAATATGAGACTATAGGTCGGTCATCTGCAGGAGGGGGACAGGAAGTAGGTTGTATAGGGAAAGGACATGATTGGTTAGTTAGACTGGGCAGGGTTGGATGAAGGCAGGAGTCCTCAGAAGGGTGCTCCTTTAGGGAATGTGTGAGACCACGGTGTTGAAAGCCTGGGTTTCTTGTTATGGATCTGTGTGCCAGTCTATGAGTCCAGTGCACCCCTCTGCAGACTGTCACTACCATGGCCTTTCCTAACATACGTTCCAAAAGGGACTCTCGAGTTTCTAGTTAAGGCATTCTGCCAATAGGTGCTATCCAATCCACCAGCCACCTGGACCAGGTCTGAAATGGCCAGTTCCATAACAGCTGCTGAGATGACCCTGGGGCTTCTCATTCAGTCATGCATACAAATGAGCCAGAAGGGCCGCCTAGGATCCTCTTTACTACATATTAATTGAACATACTAGTGGAGTCCAGAGGGACACACGCACACAATATACATTTCTCTGATAGTAGATGAATTTTTTCATATATTTATTGAGAATTTCTATCTTTGAGATGATCTGCCCGTTTTTAATTTTTTTTTTTTACTTTTTAGAAATTTTTGAAAACTTGGCTGTGAACTTCATATAGAACAAAGGCATGTCCCAAAAAGCCGTGTAGCAAACCTGCTATGTGTGGCCACCATTCTTAGTGTGGGCTGGGCCTTTGAGGGAAGGGAAGAAATGGGCTAGCCCCGTGTGGGTGGCGAGGTGATGGCAAGGCGGTTGCTTTGCTAGGGTAGGACTTTTGGAGTATGTCAGATTTCCTGGACTAGAGAGATGCCATGTGTGAGAATGAAGGCAAAACAATCTATGGGCTTGCTCAAAAGGGTCATTCTGTGAGCGAACTGACCAACATGAAGATAGGCTGCAGACACTGGGTTCTATTCAAAATGACAGGAGCAAGAGGCTACCCAGGGAGCTACATACTGATCACACAGGAGATCCTAGAGACAGTTCAGAGTGTCCAGACCTTGTCTGATCAGAGAAAACACTGGTTAGAAGCATCTCCTAAGCTCAGACCCCAAGGCCATCAGTCGAGAGGCCAGGAGGATAGAAGCCTGCTTCTCCCTCTGCTCCTTCCGATCACTCTTGGGAGCCTAGTAGTGAATTCATGCAGAAGGAAAGGGGCAGGCAGCATGGGAATCTTTTTCTGACCTGCTGACTTGCAGCAGGCCCTGGCCTGGGTCATGGTAGAGTTCTATACATGCAGACAGGGGTGTAAATCTGTTAGTCAGAAACTACAGTTAAGTTTTAGAGACGAAACTGTTTTGTGACATGAGGACCCCAGCACTCTGTGCTACTTAGAAGTGACCACAAAAGCAAGAGCCAAGAGGTTAACTTTTCAAAGGGATTGTACAAAACGACTCCTCAATGAATTATTATGAAATCAAAATTATAGCTCTTTTCTGATCAAGTCCAGCATTAACTCTTGTCAAATTTCAACCATGAGCTTTCGTGAGTTCTCGGCTCAAATCCTTGAACTGTGTGTTAATTTAGGAACATATCATTGATATTTTTACCAAGGCAGGAAAAAAAGAATAAACCAAAAAACCCCAGTGAAAGAATAGGAAAGGGTAAACACCGTGAGTGTGGGGGGGTCACTAACGCAATGCTGTGTTGCAAGAATTCCCGGATGGATCAATGAACTTGCGTGTGTAGCCCAGGAATAGACAGTGACTATGAGAGCCAAGCACATAATGGCATTGAACAGGAGCAGATTGCCTACCACGGAGTGCAAAGGCAAGCAATTAGCTATTGAAAGAAAAAACAACCCAAGTTTGATTCTTTCATTAAAAAAATTCCGATAGATAAATGAAGCTAGATCCTAGAATAAAAGTTCAAGCCAGGTGAACGGGTTTTTCTCTCTGTAAGATCACATAAGGGGAAGCAGTGACCTGACAGACACAGGCCTAGGGCCAACGTTGAGATGGAACGTCATCAAGACATCTTAGTGTGACACCCTACAGTCAGCGTTAACATGCTGAAATGTGTTTTGTGCTCGTAGGATGGACTTTGAATCTCAGCTTACTGAAAGAGCAAGCTGTATCTGATAAATATGTTAAAAATTCCTAAATGCACGCATAAGACATTTAAAAAAAACATGAAGGCAGATGATAAGTAAATAGAACCAATAACCAATAGCTGGCTTTTTTTTTTTTAATGCAATGTGTTTTGGTGTTTGTCTGTTTAACACAATGGGGTCATCTGGGAAGAGGGAGCTTACTGCAGGAATTGTCTATCAGATTGGCCTGTGAGCATATCTGTGGGGGGCATTTTCTTGTTTCTAATTGCTGTAGAGAGGGATCAGACCTCTGAGGGCAATGCCAGTCTTAGGCAGGTAGAACTGGGGCATATAAGAAAGGTAGCTAAACAGGCCTGGGCAGCAAGTCAGGAAGGAGTGTTTCTGCATGGTCTCTGGTTTGGTTTCTGTTCCAGATTTCTGCCTTGGGTCCTTGCTTTGATGTCCCTCAATGACGGGCTGTGACATGGAAGTGTAGGGCAAACCCATGACTCCCTCAGGATGCTTTTGGTCAGTGTTTTATTACAGCAGCCTAAAACGAACTAGGAAGCTAGATCTCGCCATATTACAGCCCAGGCTGGTCTGGAACTTCTGATCCTCCTGCCTGAGACCCTGTGAATGCTGCAGTTGGAGGTCACCACCAGCTTCATCATCTGGCTTTTGAGTCAAGTCATTTGCTAAGGTCATTGCATGGTCTTAAATTTAATGCCCGCTATTCGTGCAAGGGAGAGATTTGGATAGGAGACATATTCAGTACAGTTGGGATTCTAAACACGTCATTTGAATGTTGAACTAGAAAAACCCCACTTTCTCACCTGCAGGGGAACTGCAAAAATACAACTTGGAATTGAACCGAGGAGGTGAGAAATTTTGAAAACCTAGACCTTTTGCTTGCCTGCTATCCTCAACCCTGCCATCCAGGAAATCAGTAAAAGCCAATTTAAGAATTTAGCTTAAGGGGATGGTGAGGTCCACAGGTGCCTGCTGAGGCTAAAAGCTGATTCCTCCTGAAAGATGGCTCTTCTCAACTAGAAACTTTTGCATGTGTGCACCAGGAGGTCCATAGAATGTTCACAGTAGTACGTGTAATAATAGAAGTTGGCCATTACCTTGATGAAGATCACAATAGCACTGGTGAAGTATACAATCATACAATGGTCTATGTTAGAGCAGGAGTTACAGAACAGGCAGCAAGATGTTTTAACTCTGAGAAAATATTTATGAGTTAGCGACAACAATAACAGCAGCAGCAAATATCCAGATAGAACATTTCAGGCTTTTTTTTTTTTTAAAGTAAACATGCAAAATGAAAGTCGACATTTCTAGACAATATTGTGAAACTAAACAGAAGGAAAATTTAGGATACAGTTACACTTGACAACGAAGGAACAGGTGGTATTTTTGTCTGTGTGGAGGTCCTTCAGGTACAACTTAGTTATTTTCTCAGCCTGAGAGGTTAGTGCATGGATGATAAACATTTAAAGATCCTTGGTCTCTTACACGCGTGTGTTCTTCTGTGGCATGCTCTAGTTCACCACTCCATTAAATAGTACCTGGGATCTTGCATGTAGTTGTAAATGTCTCCCTCCCATCAGCCCACATGATATTCTGAAGTTGGTGGGGTCACGAGTAGAGGCCACAGGTTAGGGTGACAGAGCCAGAGCTAGGCACTAAACTGATTTCCCCAGCTTTATTACTATTCTGGAATATGACTCCTGCCAAAGTAAGTGATTAGTGCTAATCCTACAGTGCCACAAAAATCTATAAGAAGCAGTGATTCCACGGAGCTCAGAACATTCCCAGGTCAAAAATCAGTACAGGGGTTTCCTGAAATACTCAGTAGAGATTTTGCAAAACCCTAAAGGGTTTAGAGTTCTCCATAAAAACACCATCAGTAGGATCAATAGGACACATATAGCAACTGTCCCATCAGTCTTGCCAGCTGCAATAGGACATCCAGGAAAACAAAGGATGTGATTTGGTCTAAGTTTGAGCCAGAGGAGCCATGGGACATAGGCCGTAGTTGAAGTTCATTCATAGGCCTGGAATCAGAAGTGTTAGGTCTAAGGGCAAGAGAGGAAGAGGAGTATCCCAGTTCAAAGACAGTTCACATCCCTTCCTGTTTGGTTCCCCGCATCCTCGGTGATGACTGTTACCTCTACTCATCCATCAAGTCCAATTCTCACTCCCTCACAACCACACCTAGAAGGAACGTTTTGCTACCAGGTACCCCTTAGCTGAGAGAAGTGGAACGTGACATTAGTCACCGCCCTGCCCTCAAGAAGCGGCTAATCCTCCGTATCCAGCCCGTCCTTTTGTCATAGCTCCTTGTTGTTTGTTTCTCCGGCATGTTATTATAATCTCTATTAAAACTTCAATAAAGTATAAAACATAAAAAAGAATGTGCGTGTTTAACACCCTGCTGAACACTAGGTCGGGACTCACTTCCTAAAGGGTGGGACTCTTCTCCACTACATACGGGGCCGTTTCCCTGTATAAGTCCTTTTAAAGCCCCTAGTCAAACTACTGTGTTTTGCTTGCTTATTATCTTAGCCAGTATTTCTAATAGTCTGCATGCCATTTTCTTCGCATCAGATTTACTTTTTACTTTGGCCAAGCAGTCCCCTTTAGCATTAAGTTAATTGAGGGCTTTGAGTCATTCTCTGTAAGTTATGTCTGTCCAGTAGATAATTAACCTCATATGTTTTGTTTTTTACTTAATTCTATAATTGAACCCTTTATTACTTATTGCATAACGGAGGCAAAAGATCAACGTTTAGCATGCTATATGTCAGCATGACAGAATCTCTTCCTGTTTTCATTTCTTCGCTGTGTATTATATATTTCCCACAGTTGGACTTCATAGTTCTCCATCTCCCCTGCTTAGAAATGTCAGGTTCCATATGGTTTGCGGACTGCATCATACCCCAGTCACAAGGAACACAATTTCCAAATCCAGAAGCCTCCCAGACACAGTGTGGATCTGCCTACCTCCTTGTGAAATGGTGGTTGTCTTTAACCTGTCCAATCCCCAACAACTGTGCCCTGGTAACAGGCAGTCCTTTCCCGTTCCCAGTCACTAACCATGGGATAAGGTTGTTGGAGGCCGCTTGTTCATCCCCAGCCACATAGACTCCTGAAAATAATCACACAGAAGCTGTATTATTTAAAACACTGCTCGGCCAATCACTTAAGTGTATTGTTAACTAGCTTTCATATCTTTGGTTAACCTACTTCTATTATTTTATATTTTACCATGAGGTTTGTGTCCTACTGGCAAGGTTCCAGCAGGCCGCTCATGTCTTTCCCCTCTGGAGGCTCCATGGCATCTCACTGACTGCCTACTCTCTCCTCCTCTCTCTTCTCAGAACTCTTGCCTTGCCCTATTCTGGTAAGCCACTGGCCTAAACAGATTTCTTGATTAACCAATAAAAGCAACACATAGACAGAAGGCCTTTCCACACCGTTTCCCCTTTTCTGTTTAAATAAAAAGGAAGGTTTTTAACTTTAACGTAGTAAAATTACATATAACAAGACAGTTATCAAGCAAGAATTATAGTGACAATATTTATATCTACTTTATCTTTTATCATAACTAAAGAAAAATATAATTATAACTATATATTCTTCAACTCTATCAAAGATCCCAGAAGGATATAAGTTAACAGGAAGTGCATTGTAAGCAACTTCCAAAACTCTAGAACTGATAGAGATCTCACTGCCTGGACAGTCACCCAAAGTTCTTCTGTAACATTGGGACATCCATCTTCAGCCTACAGGCCCATAGTATCTGGCACACTTTTTCATGAAGCAGGAAATTTCAAAGACAGTTCTACCTATATTGGCGGTTTGTCAATCACTTTCTTCAGAATGTCTGGCAGACTCTTTCATGAAGCAGGAACCCTGAAGGATCATCTCACCTTCAGGCAAGTTCAGCAGTCTTTTCTCTGTGGGTTCTGCACGTCCAGTTTATACAGCATAACATTAAACAGTCCAGGCAAGAGCAGTTTCTTGCCCAAATGGTTAACAAACTCCATGAGGAGCCTCTTCGATGCCCATCTTCCTCTTGAAGTAATTGGTGTTGCCAGGAGCAGATGCATCTCATTGTCATGAAAAGTCCTAAATTCTTAAAACATTTTAAATTCCATATTCTGTTGGTCTTTGAGAAGTTTGAAAAATAACTATCCATCTGAAATATATCTCTGTACATCTAGAAAACCTAACTGACAAGACTACAAACTTGACTATTTATTAATGACTATTAACCTGTATTTCTTAATTATACATTACATTTTTAAATGAGCTGCATAAACACAATACCTTAATCAAGAGCAGAAATACACATATAACAAAATTGACCTTAGAACAAGCACCACCAGGAGCAGAAGCCAGGAGCAAACTCAGTCCCGGGACATGGACAGATCAGGACTGAGGCAGCGACCAGATCTAGAGTTGGCGATCTCCACCAGAACAGGTACAAGGGAATAACCGCTGAGCGATTGAGCCAGAGCCAGAGACTGCTGAGGCTCCGGACATGAATCCGGGACCTTCAAGGGAGTAGATGTAAACTAACACTCCGGTGGGTCTGGGCGAGAGTCTAGGACCTCCCAGGAACTAGACCGGAGCCAGAACCTCTGTCAGCGTGAATCTGGGTCCTCCGAGGGAATAGGCGGGAACCAGAGATCTCGCGGTGCCAGGCGCGAGTCTGGTACCTCAGAGAGAGTAGGCCTGAGCCAGGTCCTCTGTGAGTTCCGGCATTCGTCTGGGACATCAAAGGGAATAGTCAGGAACCTGGAGCCCCTGTGGGTCTGAGCACGAGTCCGAGACCTCTGAGGAAGTAAGCAGGTCCTCTGTGGGTTTGGACGCACCCGAGCCTGCGACCTCCCAGGAAGTAGATGGGAACCAGAAACCTTTCCGGGTCCAACTTCAACCCAGGGACTTCTGCAGGAGGGAATCCAGACCAGGATTTACAGATACAGGTCAAAGCCGACAACCTAAGCCAAAATTGCAATAAATTCCACAGGAGTGGAACCTGAGACTCTTAGGACATAGAGGGCCGAAGGAAACATCTCCTCCAGGAGCAAATCCAGCCCTGGGAGCCAACCCAGTCCTGGGACCCTGGCAGACCAGGATTGAGCCAACGACCTGACTCAGAGTCTGCCTTCTCCACCAGAACCAGGAGCAGAAGCCAGAAGCAAATCCAGGAGCTGCTGAGGAAGAAAGATGCCCCGGATCCTTACTGGTAGGCCACAGCCTCATGCTGATACATAGAAGAACAGAAATGGGTTATTTTAAGAGTTATTTAATAAGAAGCCTGAGCTAATAGGCCAAACAGGCTGGCATTAATATAATTTCTGTGTGATTATTTGGGTCTGAGTGGCTGGGAAACAAACGAGCAGTCTCCGCCAACATATACCATGATCTAGGCAACACTTATAAAAGAAAGCATTTAATTGGGGTTTGCTGACAGTTTCAGAGGATTAGTCCATTATTCTCATGGTGGGAAGCTTAGCTGAGAGTTCTGTATCTGAATCCTCAGGAAGCAGGGAGAGACACACTTGACCAGGCGTGAACTTCTGAAACTCAAAAAGCTCCCAGTGGCACTCTTCTTCCAACAAGGTCACACCTACTCCAACAGGCCCACACCTCCTAATCCCTGTCAAGTAATACCACTCCCTAATGACCATGCATCCAAATACGTGAGCCTGGGGCAAGGGACATTCCTATTCAAACTACCACACAATTATTTTGTGTCGTTAGTAAACGCTGGTACTAATGGGACCCCCCCCCCCATTTCATTTTTTTTCCCTTGAAAACAATTCTCAGTAAGGTGACCCTTATAATATTTCCTTTGATTGATCTTGTCCCTCCCTGTACTTTGATTAGGTCCTGTTGGGGTGAAAACTGTTCCCAAGAGTGACACCTGTTCCATCCTTAGGGCTCTGCAGCCAGGCTGACAGGTATCCAAGCAACTGAAATGTGTCTCTGACAGCTTTAGTTGATGTGTATCTGTCTGGCCAGGCCTGGACCTCACCCTTTGCCCACAGACCAAAGTACACGTATTTCTTTCTTCACAGGGAATAGCTTTGGTTGCCTAGACCTCATTCATTACTAGCATGTTGCTAATGTTTTTCAGTAGGATGTAGAAATACTATTCTACATCAAGGGATTTCACCTCACTCCCTAAAGAGCAATGCTTATTTTAACTGCTAAAGTCTAATCTTTCTCAGAAATATACTGGGAGCTCATCTTCTCTATAATCACATATAATGGCATTTTTCTTGATAACATGAGTTCATCATGATATACATCTCTCGTTGTCCTGTAGAGAAACATTTTTTTTTCTATGCAACTAAAGTTTCATTGTCTTTTCTCCAAAATTCACAAATGCTGCCAGTTGCTCTGCAATTTTGGTCTATTGTCATATAGGTTTTTTTGGGGGGATTTATATTTTTATATTTTGGGGGGATTTATTATTATATAGGTTTTGGGGGGGGATTTAGTTAGGATTTCTACTGTTGTGATAAAACACTACAACCAAAAGCACATTGGGGAGGAAAAGGCTTAGCTCAGCTAACAGTTTGTAGTTTGTCAGTGATGGAAGTTAAGGCAAGCACATGGAGGTATGAATCGATGCAGAATCCATGGAGGGGAGCTGTTTTTAGGCTTGTTCCTATGGCTTGCTCAGCCTGCTTTTTCATAACACCCAGGACCACTGAGATGGCACCACCCACGATGGGACTGGGCTCTCCCACATCAATCACTAATTACCGTAGGCTTGCCTACATCTGATCTTATGGAGGCATCTTCTCAATTGCGGTTCCTTCCTCCGATGATTCTAGCTTATGTCAACTTGACCTAAAACTAGCTAGTGCGTCTCTTGATACGTGAGGCTGTTAGGACACAGCCGAGTCTCACTCCATCACACTGCTTCTAAGAGAACGTGGAGTTGAGCTGCAGTTGGTCTTCCTGGAAGCCATTTCGTATTACATGAGTTCAAGAATCTAATTGCCAGTAGAAGGTAGAGGGAGGACTAAAATTGTGCTGGACCCTACACTGATAAGGAACGTGGCCAGCCTGATTGTTCATAGTTATTCTTTCCTTAATCATTCCACCTGTGCTGGACAGACAGATGGACAAATCTGAGGGTGTGTGATGTAGCTTTACCTGACAGGTTTTGGCAGTCTATTAAGGAAAACAGATAACACTTTGTCAAAAGAGTATAGTCTATAACAATAATATGAAGGAGACAAGATCTAGAAGAGAAGAGAAATTGACTCAGTCACTTGGTGTAGGCGGTAATTATGCTATGCTTTCAAATATCAATAGATGTTAGATGATGAGTATGGATGAATGTTGTCTTAGTCAGTCTTCTATGTCTATGAACAGACTTCATGACCAAGGCAAATTTTATAAGGGAAAACATTTCATTGGGGCTTGCTTACAGTTTCAGAGGTTTAGTCCATTATCATCATGGTGGGGAGCATGGCAGCACACAGGTGGACATGGTGCTGGAGAAGTAGTTGGGAGTTCTATGTATGGGTGCATAGACAGCAGGAAGAAAGAGACTCTGGGCCTGGCTTGGACTTTTGAAACATCAAAGCCCATCCCCAGTGACACAATTCTCCAAGAAGTTCACACCTCCTAATCCTTCTCAAGTAGTGCTACACTCTGATGACTAAAAGCATCCAAATATATGAGCCTATGAGGGCCATTTTTATTCAGGTCACTGCAAGCGTATTATTTGTACGTTGCTGTGCTAAAATACCTTGACAAAAAGAAAGTTAGGAAAAAATGGGTTGATTTTGGTGTTCAGTTCTGGGAGTCGGGGGTTACATGTTGGGGAAGGCATGGCAACAGCTGGAGCATGAAGCCCCTTTGGCAGTCAGGAACCAGGCTGGTCACATTCCATATGTGTACAGGAAGGAGAAGTGGAGGAGGGTGGGAGGAGAAGGGAAAGGAAGAGGAGGAAAAGGTGGTGGTGGTGAAGGAAGAGGAGGAGGAGAAGGAGGAGGAGGAGGAGGAGGAGGAGGAGGAGGAGGAGGAGGAGGAGGAGAAGAAGAAGAAGAAGAAGAAGAAGAAGAAGAAGAAGAAGAAGAAGAAATCTCAAATCTCAAATCCTGCCTTCAGTGATATATTTCCTTCAGCAAATCTCCAGGTTCTAAAAGTTCTGCCGGCTTCTCAAACTGTGCCATTAACTAGAGACCCAGTGTTCAATCCCATGAAACTCTGGGAGACATTTCATACTCAAGCCACAACAGTGAGCGACATCCAGCAGAGGGTTTGGTGTCATTGGCATGTGAGCTGAGGAAGAGAGATGGTAACAGGTCTCGGGTTTCCAGTTTGAGCTTTTTGGTAAACAGAGAAAGCAAAATTACCCACTAGGTCATGTATGCCTCCATGAAAGGCCAGGCACATAGTAAGACCACAATAAGTGCCAGGCTTCTTTTTCTCCTGTTGAGGGGTAAACTCTAAATTTATTATTGTGAGGAAATCAAAGGAAGCCACATGGGGTTCTGAAATGTTCGGGTTTCCTACTGTGGTCTGGATGAGTGAGTGTCCCAGCTGCCTTGGTCAGCGAAGTGGAATGTCTCTATTGAGCTTCTTCACAAAGTGCCGTCATAGACTCAGTGACCATTGTATTAACACAGGGAGACTTATGGGGACATGGGAAGGGACAACTCTAACCAGCAGATGCTCTTCATTTTGCTTCATCTCTAAAAGTTACAAGTCAGCTTTGGTTTTGCCCAGTGTGGTTCCATCTCCCCCTCATGGTTCCTTGACTGCTCACTGGCCCCATATGAAGAAGGCTCCTTAGCTACGACTGAGGATTTTGTCTTTCAAACTGGGAGGTGAAGTTTCGTGTCCAGCTCCTTTGGCAGTCCTACCCACCTGCATATCACTCTCGAATGGCAGGAAGCCTGCCCTACATTGCCCAAGCCTCCTGCCTTCATTCAGAGTCTAGCTCTGTGGGTCTTCTTTGGCAGAGTCCAGACCCTGTTGGTGATGTCAAGCTTTACCATAAGCCTTATTACCTTCATCTTCTAATGACCAAAGGGGTGTGATTGCCATTAGCTCAGGCACAGTTCCTACCTCTCATCAGCAGCAGGTGCCCCTTGGCTCTGTTGCTACCTCAAAACAGAGGAGCTGATGGGCCAGGAGAGGGAAACTCAATCACAGTGCAGGAGGGACAGGAGGCTTTTAGTCAAAGTGCCAGTCACCGGGGTCCACTGATACCATCGCTCACCAGGTCTGGTTACAGCTCTCTGCCTCCCTGGAGCGCTAAGGGGAAACCAGCAACTGAGACCTGAGAAGGGAATGAGGGCATTCCTGAAGGGACTGGAGGAGGTGCCTGAGAGGAAAGGTAGAAGGAGGGGAGGAAAGGAGAAGGAGTGAGTGGGGCGGTGATTCTGGCAGAAGCTCACCCTCTCCAGGCGCAAAGTGTCATAGAGTTTTGCCCCAAATCATTCTCTTACCCAAGGAGACGAAGATTCCCCTCATCCCATCTTGTTTTCAGGAGAAATATCTGCCCCAGAAAAGAATAGCTCAAAATACATAAAGAACAAGTTATTTTCCTCCCACGTAAGACCTTTTTTTTGGTGTGCATGGTATGTGGTCCTTCCCTTCTGTACCAATTGTGGTTACCACTTGGCTTGTGGTTGCTAGGAGAGACAGACCTGGCCTCGGGACAGAAACTCTCTTCCCAAGCAGCACACCAGCCTCTGAGAGGAGGGGCATAAGGCCATGTAAAGTCAATGCTAAGCTGCTGCCATGCATCCAGGGCTGGGGGCATTCTGTTATATGTCCATCATCTATTCTGTCATATGTCCATCATCTATTCCGTCATATGTCCATCATCTCTTCTGTCATATGTCCATCATCTATTCCGTCATATGTCTATCATCTATTCTGTCATATGTCCATCATCTATTCTGTCACATGTCCATCATCTATTCCGTCATATGTCCATCATCTATTCTGTCATATGTTCATCATCTATTCTGTCATATGTCCATCATCTATTCTGTCATATGTCCATCATCTATTCTGTCATATGTCCATCATCTATTCTGTCATATGTCCATCTAATCTGTTGTTATATGTCCATCATCTATTCTGTCATATGTCCATCATCTATTCTGTCATATGTTCATCATCTATTCCGTCATATGTCCATCATCTATTCTGTCATATGTTCATCATCTATTCTGTCATATGTCCATCATCTATTCTGTCATATGTCCATCATCTCTTCTGTCATATGTCCATCATCTCTTCTGTCATATGTCCATCATCTCTTCTGTCATATGTCCATCATCTCTTCTGTCATATGTCCATCATCTATTCTGTCATATGTCCATCTTCTCTTCTTATTCGGTTAGTGTTTTGTTTGTTACTGCTTTGAGGCCAAGAAACTGAGGCATGGGCATGATTACTTATTATTTCTTCCCTATATGCAGATGCATTTATGTGAGTGTGTGTGTGGGGGGGGCATGCTTCTTTGTGTATACATGTGTGGAGACCACAAGTTCATTTCTATGTGGACCTTCTATTGCTATCACCTTATTTTTGAAAATGGGGTCTCTCATTAGTCTGGGGCTCACTGATCTGGCTAGACTGCCTGGCCAGTGAGCCGCTGGGATCTGCTTGTCTCTCCCCATCTCTCCCACTGTGGTAACAGGTGTCTGTTACCATATCCCAAGTTTTATGTGGGTTCTGGAGATCCTGACTTAGTGCCTCATACTGGTACAGTAAGCACTTGGCCCATTGAGCCATTTCCACAGTCCCCCATTGTCATTTCTCTTACAGAAGCATAGAGGACACATCAACCATTCTCTCTGATCAGTTGTATATTCTTTGTGCATCAATTTCATTCTCTGATGATTGCTTCTGCTCCCTCAGGGGAAATGCCTGCTTCTGGTCATGGTGTTATTGTTGCCAAGAAAGTAAGTCTATTCCCCCCAACCCCATAGAACATTTTCTTCTGGCCTAATTAATCACTTTGTAAGCATTGTCTTATTGACTGCACAGCAACCCTACTGCATAGTTCTTGTTTTGACTGCTCTCCTTCCACGGATAAGGCGAATAAGGTTGAGCGAGGTTAACATAAAGAAAACATAGCCGAGCCATAAGATGACCTAAGTTCCCTGACTCCCCGCCACTTGACCTCACTTTAAGGTGTCATTGAGCTGGTATGTACTAGCTGTCAGCACTCGAGATAACTGAAGACTGCCATTTCTTCACTCTCGGCTCACCAAAGAGTTTCTGCAGCATGCTAGTGCTGGGTCAAACCACGCAGAGCAGCTCCGGGCTCCAGAGCGCTTAGGCAGCCAGACTGACCGAGGAGGCGTCAGAAAAAGTATCGTGATAGGGGATTGTACCTTGAAGATACTAGGCAGGCTATGCACCGTCAGTTCAGGAGGAGCCCCACTTGCCAGAGTGTTAGAATTTTGAGTTTAGTTAGTGTTCTGTGGGTTTTAGACGGAGAAGTGACCAGGTCACAATAGTTACAAGAAATATATTACTTAGGGGCTTCACTGACTCAGTCAGTGAAGGTCTTGTCTCACCAACAGGAAGATCTGAGTGCTGCCCCTAAAAGCCATGTAAAAAAGCCAAGTGTGATGGTATGTGCTGATAATCCCAGCTCTTGGGTTATCAATAGGAGCAAGAGGGAAGATCCTAGGGCCAGCAAGCCTAGCTAAATCAGTGTGTGTCCCGGGCCACTGAGAGACTCTACTAAAATATAAAATGGATATTAGTATGCTGTGACACTAAGGCTGACCTCTGGCCTTCACATACATGTGTATATACTTTCACACACACACACACACACACACACACACACACACACACACACACACCTCATACTGTCCCCTTCTACAATAGGGCCATTCATTTCCAGACATGACTGTGAGAAGTTCATATCTCCAACCCTGACCTGTTTCCACGTAAGCTTTTCTCCTTGGCCGTTGAATCAGTCTTTTCCTCCAAGGGTAGTGGAAGTCCCCTGGTAGCTCCTAGACCTGAAGTGCTCTGCTGTGGAACAAGAGCCTGAAGAAACCAAAAGTAGCCTCCTTCCACCCCCGCTTCCAGGCTCGAGGAGCGTAGATGGCTGTTGAGGACTTGGTGTAATTTGGTGCTCTTCAACTGTATTTCACATTTCTCTTTTGCATGGGACTCCGTCCCCACAAAGGTCCTACTTTGTTCTATTGCCGAGATAAACATTATAACCAAAAGCAACTTGTGGAGGACAGGGTTCGCTTGCCTCCCATACCCCAGGTCAAGGGTCATCACTGAGGAGAAGTCAGTGCAGGCGCTCAAGGCGGTAGGTACCCTGGAGGCAGGAATTGAAGCAAAGGCCGTGGAAGGATGCTGCTTACCGTCTTGCTTCTCAGGCTCCCATTTAACTACCTCCCCTCTACCTTGGAGGACCGGTTGCCTAGGAAACACCCTACAGACCCGCTTATAAGCCACTCTGATGGAGGGACTTTCTCAAATGGGGTTTCCTCTTCCCAGATGACCTGGGTTTGTCGTAAGTTGACAAAACAAAACATACCAGCACATCATTTAAAGTTCAGATACACAAAGAATTGTGGATGACATTTTAATCTCATGCCTGGGCCTTATGGTTCTCGTGGGACAAAGCACTATCCAGGCCACTTACAGAGAGCCCTGGATTCCCCTTCACCAGATCTGAGAGACATCAAAGCTCTGGTAACACCCCAAATTGTTAAATCAGCTCATGGAATTTCAGGTTACTCTGAGTGATTTTCACCTGCCCCTGGCTTGCTTTATTAGGCCTCACGGACTCACGAGCTCAGAGTCAGTCTGAGCTCCAGCACACTGAGAGGTGAGGCTGGGAAAGCAGTTGCTCTGGTGGTTTATTCCGCATGCTGCAGATGTTTAATGACATCCCTGGCTTCTGCCCAGGAGAGACAAGTCTCAACATCTCGGCTCTGATGAAGGAAAACAGCTTCAGAGAGCTCCAGAGTCACCTGGAGAGCAGAGGCGCCCACTGAGAACCGCTGGCCTACCCTAGATTCTAATCCTAACGTTTCACTTCGCAGTTGCATTCCCTTTGGCGGAATGCACCAACTGAAGCACCAACAACTTGCTGATGTATTCAAAAGAAATAAGGATCACTGTGTTTGCTTTTGGGGGCTGTTCTAAGAACTTGATTGCCAAATACCAATAATTTCCCTTGATTCTCAGAGTCTTCCTGATGATTCCTGGCCTAGGAAACATTCCTGCCATTCAGACGAATCTTGACCTCACCCACATTCTATCTCTGTCCGTGAGGATTTGTTCAAGCGAAGCCTGTAGATGTGAAAAGCGACAGACGGTCTCTGTGGCCTGCACAGAGTTCAGAGGTGTGTTGGTTTTGTACTTTAGCAGCTGAGCCTTGTGTTCATGGTGTATTGCTCCTGAGCTGCCCGCTGCACCTACTGATGGAATACGGCTCTGTGCAAGCTGATCCCAATGCCCAGTTGCTGGCCAGCCGCACTCATCTCTGTCTACTGTTACAGCCGACTTGTACCCGCAGATTAGAAATTTCTCTTCGAAACTGTGCTCTGTCCCCCCCCACCCCCGTTGGCTCACAACAGTGCACAAACAGTTAATGGCATTTGGCTTGGCTACATCTTTCAGTCCCTGTAGACTCTCCTGGAAGGGTTGAATGAAATTGATAGTCCTAACATTACATCGCTCAAATCCCCAAAGAAAGGATAGCGGGGCGGCGGGAAGGAATGACCCTGGAGTAAACAGCTGTCAAGGGCAGCCATTGGTTTATCTTTCATGGAAAGAGAGACGTAATGAATTCTAAATGAAGAGGGGTGCGAGGGTGAGCACCTCACGGCTCAGACCAGACTGATGTCGCACTCTCCTTGGCATGCTGGCAGGACTGATGGCAGCCTTGCTTGTGCCAGGTCCTGGGGCAGTCTGTTGGGCAGGCCGAGTTTGAGGAGGGCTCCCACACTCATGTCTTACAGCTGTAAAGACCAACAGTGGAGGAAGTAATGATACTCCACTTAAGACTCCTTGTAGGATGGTATGCTATACAGGGGAGGGGCTGCATGGAGGCCAGGTGACTTCTAGGGACTAATTTCACAGGACTTGGCCCCAAGGGACCATGTGTTTTTTTTCCAAATCCCTTTACTGTTTCTGTTTCCCTTCTGCTATGTATGATTTAGGATCCTCCGGATTAGGTCTCAGAAGAGATTTATAGGGAGTGTTCTTGTTTTATTTCTGTTGCTATGATTAAATACCTTGGCCAAAATCAACTTAAGGGAAGAAAGGGTAAATTAGGCTCATAATTCCTGGCTTGAACTCAGGCAGCAGATTCTATCATATACATAGTCAAGATCAAAAAGAAGCTAATGAATATTGAATACTTGCTTCTTTACCAACTTTCTATCCAACCCACTCTCTTTACTCTTACCTTGTCCAGGGCCCCAAACCAGGGAGTGGTGCCACCCACAATTGACAATCAAGAACACCCGGCCTCACGTCCATACCCACAGTCCTATCTGGTCTAGATAATTCCTCAGCGGAGACTCATTTCCAAAGTGATTCTAGACTGTGTCAAGGTACCAGTTAAAAACAAACCAGAGAGGGGAGAGATGTTTTTGAAGAAAGACTTGAACTTTGGAGGGAAGCTTTCCCTAACTTCCCCCGTGACTCGTGAACATTTTTAATGTGTGTCCTACAGCAAGGTCCTTCAGCTCACACAGACTCAGAGTATTTGTCTTCAAAAAAAAAAAAAAAAAAGGGGGGGGGGGGAAATATGGACATCGTATGGAAACTTCTTTAAAAATTAAAAACAGAACTACCGTATGATCCACCTGTGCGACTCCTTGGCGTATTCCCAAGGAGTTCTATAGCTTTCTACAGAGACTTTTGTATATGCATATTGATTGCTGATTTGTTCACCATAGCAGGGAAATGGAGCCAGTTTAGGATGGCTAACTGTGATAGACACAAAAAATTTATTTATTTATTATTTAATAATTTATTAAAATTACTTATTCCTTAAAAATGAAATTATGATACTTGTAGGGAAATGGATGGATTTGGAAAGTATGTTTGTTCAAGGTCATCCAGACTCAGAAAGCCAAAAATCGAATGTTCTCTCTCATGTGGATCTTAGCTTACGATGCGTGTGTGAGTGGATGCACATGTCTGAGGTTACAGACCTGGGCAGGAGAAGGTGTGTGTGGGGGGGTAGGACACACGTGACATGCGTGTGGAAAGGAGGCTGTGGAAAAGACTGCGGGGTATAAAGAGGAAGCAAAGCAGGGGGGAATTAACAAAAACAAATTTTGTTTGAAAATGACGTAATTAAAAATCTACAAAGGGAGACAAAATAATACTTTCTATTAGAGTTCTGTCAAGGGTATATGTGACAGACATATGCACGAGTCTAGCCCAATGTGTGCCTTGTATTATCATTCATAAGGACAACAGAGGAACAGGGGTTCTCGGCAGTTTGGATGTGGTCACTGAACCAGAGAAGGACCCAGGTATGCTGATTCAGAGGCCAACCATCCTCTTTCCTCCAGATTTTAGCAGGACACCAGGGAGCCAGGAAACTGGCACCACAGGCATAAAAATGCAAATTCCCACCTTGGAACCAAGTTCCCAGCCCCCACATTTCCATGTCACCTCTGAGTCATCTTGTTAGGATGCTGAGTGCTTAGGAGCTGACAGGTTAGTTCCTCAGTCTCCAGGAGGCATACTGTGGTGAGGGGCGAGGATCTAAGACACCATTGCCCTTGCATCCGCATCAAGGCTGGTGCGCAGGCAGGTCGGGAAGCAGTCCTGGGAACAAATGTGAAGACAGGAGGTACCCTGAGCATCAGGGACAACTGCCTCCAAGGAAGCAGATACTAAGAGAGACAATCCAGAGCCAGGGAACAGAAAGGAATAAGTCAAGAAAATAGGTGGATGAAAATCCAAGAGACCCCACAGGAAAACAGGTGAAGGGAACCCTTGCCTAGCGATGGTGGGTGATCCTTTGCCATCCTGGGGTTGGGGTCGCACATGATGCTTGCTTCTTCTCCGAGAGTTCTTCTACTCTATAGCACTTTCCCACCTCCTGACCTTCTGGCCAAGCAGCTCCATAAAAAGAAAGCTTATTCGTTTTCATTTTTGTTTTTTAACTTTCCTTCAATATTATATACAGTTCCCAATTCCTCCACTGTAAATGCAACAACCACCTTTCCCACATACCGGTGGCTGCTTACATTCCTTCTTCTTGAAAAAGTCTTACAGCATCTCTTTTAATAATGGGCTGGGAAGCATAGGCTTCAATCAGCCCTCTGCTGAGCTTTAACTTCCTGGCTGTTAAATCAGAGAAGCAACAACTGAAGTTTCCCACCCAGTAATAACGTTGGCTATCACATGGCTTATGGCTCGCTATTTGTTTCCACATCATTGTGCCAAGTCATCCAAATATCCCTGATTGCAACTGGTCTTTTCAAGCGGGTGAACAGGTGCTGTGAACCCCAGAGGAATTTCTTTTAGTCCTCGAACTTGGGGAGCTTGTTTTCTTGCCGACTAAAACCGATCTCTGAACCAAGAGGAGCATGGTCCTAGCCATTCACTTCCGTTATGTGAAGTGAAAAGGGTAGACTTGTGTATTGGTAACTGACTATGTGAATCTGAGTCTCCAAAGAGATCCAATTCTGAAGTCGGAGGGTGAATGCTGAGCACCTTGTAAGGCTTTCTTCTGTGGCTCTCTAGGATGCACGCATGCTGAGGGTTACAGTGGAAAGAGACACGAGATTCCCACGATAGCTAATTGATTCGCAGAAAACAGTGCTTTCGGTAGGCGATGAGCGTTGGGGACTATGGAACTCTGGATTCTGGACACTGTATCACCCATTCATTCTGTTAAATTATGGATCCATCTTTGATGAATGAAAGAACTGGGAGACATGAGTGGTGAGGTAGGTTGAGAGACATGGCTCTGTCTCCAGCAAGTCTTCAGTTGCTCTGCAGCAATTGTGATGGAAAAGGCACAGTGGGGCTCATGGAACCCGGCCCATGGCTCCGTGTTTGTTGCCAGAGGCTTCATGTCGAGAAAGGATGTGTCTTGCCAATTAACACTGTGGGCGGGAGGTGGGATCTAGTGTGCGCTCCAGGCTTAGGGTTGGGCAGAAGAGTAACCAGGCAGAGAGAAAGGCAATTTGGTAGATCTACCTCCGCCTGGGGGCAGAGATTTGGTTCGACTGTTTGGGGACTGGGAGGCTTTGCTCCACCGCTCCCCTTGTTTGGGCCTCAGCATCCCTGTTTGCATCTATCCCTCAGGACTGGAGAAAGAATTAGTGAGATGAGACCCATTGAGGGAATGGATGGGGGCGTGTGCAGCTACCATAGCATGTTCCTCAATGATGATTCCAGTAGCACAGGATGTAGTCAGACACACGAGAGTGCCAGGCTCTCCCCTTCCCACAGAACCACACACATGGCCCTTCATGGCCGTTATTTCCTTGTTCCTGCCAAGCAGGGCAAATGGAAGTTTGTTTGGGGAATGGTCTCCCGAGATCTAGAGACCCAGTTGTTTCGTGTTCTTTGATTTCATAGTGGTGGCCATTTACTTTGATTTGGTGACAGTTTTTCACTATTACTGTCCTTGCTGGTTACGTGGTACCTTGTGAAACATTTAACTGCAAGGGCTGTGTTGTTGAGCACCGAAGATGCTCAGGCATTGTCCTTGGGACTCTCTCTGTCTTGAAGGTCTAAGTCTGTGATCTCAGTGAGCAGAGATCTTCCATCCTACAGGAGTAATGCTGGCTAATGAAGTAAGGATTCCTTCACGTGAACACACGTGCTCCTGGAAACAGCTTCTGTGTAGTACCAATTGTTTGCCTCCAGACAGGAATGCCCAGCTGTGACAATCTTACAAAACCAGCTCATAATAAATCCCCTCTTCTGCAAGCCTCCTTTCACCCCTTCCCAATTGTTCCTTGTGCTCCTGGGTCAGGATGAGCATCACAAGCTAGTGGGAAGGCAGATCCCTCAGAGTGGCTCGGGCCCGTGTCTGGAGGCAAACATTACTTAGGAAGGCTAATGGCTAGAGACATGCTCCTCTTGGCTCAGAGATGAGTTTTTAGTCAGCAACAAAGCAAACATCCCTAAATTCAGGAACTAAAAGGATTCCAATCAAGGCAAATGGAAACGGCCCCAAGCTTTCCATCTGAGCATTTCTGGCCCTTGGCAAGAGACTTCATTAACACCACACAGCTGGCACAGGAAGGAAATGACTAGAAACTGAGTTACCTGGCTGCTTATGCAATTCCTTCTAGTAAGTTTTCTGTTTTCTTTAGAGTGGTTGGGGAGAATCGGCTCTACCAAAGTCAGTCCTGTCTCTCGGTGACTGGTTGATTTGCACATACTCCCAAAGTTCACGCTTCCCTGGGCTCAGAAGTTTGTACTTCTTTTAATTTTCCCTCACTGAGGTTCTGTGGCTGGCTTCCTTCATCCCCAGGCTCTGGCTCAGCTTCTCAGAGTAGCTGCCAGAATTCCTTCGTTGCCCTATGTGCTAGATTTTAATCTGAATTATGCCTAGTGGGCATTCCACCTCTCCGGGTGGTACCATGTTGTGATAGCTGCCCACTCAATGTAACTTTCTGGGGAAGAGACCTGTTAGTACTCCCTGGTTTAGCAAGGCCCACCTACGGTAGTCACTTTTTTTAGTCTTCAATTGAAAACTGAAAAGGTCCGTGGCTCTGAACGATGAATCCTTGTTATTAGTGTGCACCACCACTGCAGTCAAATGATTTGCGCTGTAATTAAACACAAATAATGTCAAAAGGATGATCAGTCCGCGTGGCGGGTGAGCACGGGGTTTCATCATCAGCAGTGTCCATCCAGCTTTCTCTCTGCTTCACCCTGGGTATGCGATCAGCCAGGCTCCCAAGAGAGTTCATGATTGGGTTTGACATGCAGACCCTTCAGCTAACCACCTGCAAGGACTCTCTTTGAGCCTGCCTCATCCCTCTGTCCCAGCTTTCACTAGGTCCCTTCGAACTTTGTGGTCCATTTAACCCTCTCTTGGCCACTCTAATTTTTATATCTGTGTGTGATGAGACTTAATATTAAATCATGAAGACTGGAGCGGAATAAAGGACTGGTTGCCAATGGTCAGCGGTGCCAAGGAAAATCCACAATACTTGGTGTCTTTTTTTTTAATTAATTAATTTATTTATTAAAGATTTCTGTCTCTTCCCCACCGCCGCCTCCCCTTTCCCTCCCCCTCCCCCAAGGGAGCCTAGGCAGTTTGGAGGCTCACCTTAATACTTGATGTCTTAAAAGAGGGGAAATCCAAAGAGCTTGTAAGTTTATCAGTATTCAGTAAACAGTTAAGGTTGTGGGAAGTGCAAAAGTAACCATTTGCATTAGTTACTTTTCTCCCTGCCTACGAAGAAGCAACAAGGATTTGTTTTGGCTGGTGATATTAGGATCTAGTCTATCCTGGGTGTGTGTGTGTGGGTGGGGGGTAATGGTCTGGCAACAGGAGCAATTGTGTCTGTGTTGTGTTGGCAGGAGCATGGGTATACTTGCTCCCTTCTCTATAGACCAGGCAGTGGAGAGGGCAGGAAGCAGGCCTGAGCTTGCAGCCTAGCAAACCCTCCTGCAGTTAGGATCCATTCTCAAAGGTTCTACAGTGTCCTGTAACAGTGCCACCAGGTAGGGACCAAGTATCCTCAAGCACAAGAGCCTGCAGGTGGGGATGTTTCGCATGCCCACTAGAATGTCACTTGTGGTATTGGCACAGTTTGCACTCTTTGCTACATATGATAGTAAACGGTGATCTGGTACTAGGTGTACAGAAAGAACTGTGTGGCCTAATACCCCTAGAAAGTTTAGTCAACAGAGTTAGCGGAGTTGAAGTCTCTGAAGCCCGTGCGACGTTTGTGGACTGAAAATGTATCTTCAGATGAAATGTTAGACTTCTGTCCATGGATAAACTCTTAATTCCACTGTCCTCAGACAGAGGGACGAGGGATTAAAAAAAACCCTTTAGTATCAATATTTCAAATGCGGGGCATATTCTGGCAAACCTTTTGATGCTATCCTAGCAGCCTTTGAGGTCAGAGCCTGAAGAATTGGGAGCAGTCTTGAGTGGAGAACCTCTCTCCCTACTGATCATATCATCTTTTCTTGAAAAGACAGCTCTGGGGGCTTCAACACGAAGCCAGTGCTTACTGTTGTCAGCCGCAAATGATGCAAAGGGAGTCATTCACACAGAAGCGGGGAATGGAATGCCAGCCTGGGCTCCAGAGCATCTGGGGTTCCGTTCCTTTCCCCCCAAGGCTAGGGCTCCAGTTTCCTCTCCAGGATGTCAGTAGCAGGAGGTGAAGGGTTACCACGGAGAGGAGACTTTTAAGATGTGCTTGCCCCGATGGCTCTGTTTAGCTAGCTGGTTTCTTTTAGACATGGGCAATAAAGAGGAAACAATAGCTGGGATGCTCTTGTGTTGATCTGAGCAGGGAAAGATAGACTTCTTATTTCTTTAATGTGCGTGTGTGTGTGTGTGAGAGAGAGAGAGTCAGAGACAGAGAGACAGAGAAACAGAGAGATCACCATGATTGCTGTTTATTCCAGAGAATAAACACTGGTACCCACCTACACGAGACAAAGAACTTTAGGTCAGTTCATCGTCCCAAATCACAAAACATATTGCAACGGAGCATGAGCATCTCAGTGTTGTGTGGAGACTTTGTAGGATCCCCTCAGGCCTGTTTGTATTCAGTGATTGATGTGGACTCTGGGTGACTCTGCTGCCGTTACAAGAGTAAAATAGTACAGGTTTTCTGTGGAGCCTGAAGCTAGAGACACATGGACCTCACAAGCCAAACCAGTCCCTGTGAGGCCAGCTCTGTGCACCCGCAGAACTCAGACCCCATCGCCTTTCCGATGATTTTCTGAAGTAGGTGTGAAACACTCGTGCAGATAAAGCCAAATCCTCCCGCTCCTCCAACCCATCCGTCACCTGAACTTGAACTTGCACGCAAGTACTTGAAAGCTTTGATGAAAACATCTTTTCCCTCCGTCTCAAAATAGAAATGCAAATTTTTTGAAAGCCCTGATGGTTTTTAAATGAAAATTTCTGGAAAGCCATGGTATGTCAAAGCGAATTATCACTGTTGGAGGCATCTGAACGCTTGTACGGCAATGTGAAGTCTTCCCGGCTCTCTTAGAAGCCAAAAACCCCTTTAAAATTAGACTTGTATTCATGGCTATTGGTTTAACGTAGAGAGAGTACTTTGAATTTCTCGAACGAGCCTTTGAAATTTCAAAGCGTTCCTCTCACGTCCCATATACAAGAACACTCTGCTCTTAGGGGCACGTTTGTTTTCCTTTGTACCGCTCTCGTCCTCATCTTAAAAATAAATCATAAAAAATAAACCAGAACCTGTGGTTTTCTTAACACCTGAGATGCCACAATTTTGTGAACATTTTATATCTTGTTTCAGGATTTATTCTGACTGGGAAACAGTCTTTTTGTCTAATGAAGGCAGTCTGATTAAGACAAACTAGCCCTGGTCACTTGAAAAAGGTCTTGTGGGAACTGGGGATGCAGCTCAGTTGGTTCATTTCTTGCCTGCTATGCACAAAGCCCTGGGTTTGAGCCTTAGAACCACATAAAACCAAGCATGGTGCTGCCCACCAATAAGTGCAGTGCAGGGACAGCTGTCTCAAAACCAACCAACCAGCAAACAACAAATAAAACCAGAATAGGGCAAATTTCACTTTGAAGAGTGAAGAACGGCATATATGGAAAGGGTTGATCATCAGTTGGTGTTTTCTTCTACCTCTCATTACATATTCGTTAACTAAAAATTGCAAAAGGCCATTGTTTGGGGCCAAGCTCCTGTCCAGGCTAGACTTTGAAAGGAAGTCGCTCCTGCTGAGGCTCTTAGACAATGTGGTGAAACCAAACTCTTTGTCTGACCTTGCAAGGAGTCAGGATTGGGGGGGGGGGAGGCAAATTTTCCAACCAGGCTGGCTTCAGTTGACATTAAGTTTCTTCTGTGTCACCCACAGGCTTAAGTGGAAGTAACCCAATAGCAACACAGTTCTATAAAGAATTGCTCTGCCTCTCTGTGGTTAGTTACTTTGAAAGAACTAATCGGCTCTCTTCCCTCTTGGTTGCTTTAAATCCACTTTCCTCAGAACAATTCTGTCTGAGGAATCGTCAGCTCTGTAGTACCTCCCTATTGTGTAGTGTGCAGCTTGTACTGGCCTGCCTTTCTGGTTCTTAAGCCCTTTAGACTGATCCAACAGACAAGCGCCTACCAGACCCCACCTTCATAGCCAATTGGTTTCTTAATCTGTGCTTCATTATTGGCAAATGTCACTAATGCTAGCGTGAAAAAAACTCCAGGTGAGGGACAGATTCTCCTGCCTGAGTGAAGGCCTGACTAATACTCCGATGTGCTGTCATTCCCTGGGCCACAGGACCACCCTTAGGGGGACAGGCTCACCATGAGCCATGCTAAAGAGATAGGTGGAATAATTAACCCTTTAATGAGATACTGTACTTTCCTTCCCCAAATTTCCACTCCCCTAGCCATGTAGCTTTGTAAGCATCTCTGTTATTATGGGTTATTCAGAAAATAATCATAAAAGCTTCTCTTTTCCTCCTATCTTTTCATTTTAATAAAAGGATTATTTAGTTTTGTTTTATGTATATGAGTTCTTGCCCTCCTGTATGGATAGGTATTACATATATGTAGCTCCCACAGAGGCTGGCTAGGCTATCAGCTCCTCTAGAACTGGAGTTGTAGGTGATTATGAGCCACCATGTGGGTGCTGGGAACCAGACCCAGGTCCTTTTAAAGAGCAACAATGTCTCTTAGCCATGAGTCACCTCTCCCTTCCCTCTTCTATGCCTTTTAAAAGCATACTTATTTCACACTTTGGGTTTCCCAGATGAGCATCCTCACTCTTTCTCCAAATTTTCCTTCCCTGCCACATGGCTACTCTTGGCCACGTGCCGACTTCTGCACCAGCTTAGATGGCATGACATTTCCCCCTCCTTCCTTTCTCAATCTCAGCTGTTGAGATTTACATCTTGCCTACCTTGGAGGTTTCTCTTTAGACTCTGATAAAATTGGTTTTGACCTTCTGTTTGAGTCTACTGTTAAATTATTACTACTATTATTTTATATTATTATAATCATTATTGCTGAGACTAAGAACCCCAAGTGGGGACTCTAATTTCCACTGCATTATTAGCCCTCTACCACTCAGTCCTCTCACTAGGAGGGCATGACATGCCAACCAGAAAGATGAAGAGATAGTTTACATGTAGAGTCTTGCAAACGTCTCCATTTCCCTGGTGGAACTACTGAGCTTGGTTTGACCTCTCTGAGATGACGAGAGGAGCTTGCTTCCTAGTTCACTATCAAAGGCTGCTGCTGCTGGGCGCAGGGTGCAAACTGCAGCGATGTTAAACTCTCTGCCATTTCCCCTTAACTGCATGCACTGCTCTTCTTAGACTGGATAATTCTATCCCCGTCCTCTGCTGGTTGTTCTCTGGCTGGTGAACTTGGCTCACCCCTTTCGCTGAGAGATCTTGAAGTGAGCATTCTTTCTTTCTGATTTTATGGGCTCTGGAGTCTAACCCAGTATGTATGAGCCCCAGTCAGAAAAGCTCTTCTCTGGTTGGGGGTGTGTGTAATAATAATCAAGCCCTCTGGCTGATTTTAAGCTCAGAAGCTTAGAGAGAAAATGTTAATAAAGTGGAGACAATAGAAGCATCCATGGAGCTACCAATAGTCATGTGTGGCTTGTGGGTTGGGTCTTTGGAGTGCAATTATGTACTTAGGAATGAAGTGTTTTATTTACTTTTTAAGGAGTTGACTATAAAGGAGTCGATTATTTCTACAATGAGCCAATTTGTCTAGTTGATTCTTTAGCCTTATGGTAATTTTTAAAGATGATCCTTATGATGTCTAAATTACTCTTAAGAAGAGAATTTCAAATTACTACACTAATGTACTGTTAGTGACTGGTGCTTGCTCCTCTCCCCCCCAGTATGTTGGAGTTCTATCTTCAGGACCTCAGAAGGGGACTCTCTTTTGATATGGTGACCTTACAGAGATAATCAAGATGAATGAATTATTAGCTTGGCTCTCATCCATTCTGACTGGTGTATTTATAAAAAAGTGGAAATCTGAACCGAGGGAAGATGTTGTTGAGAAACCAATGAGAGAGTTCTGAATCAGAAGTCAACCTTACAGCCTCAGAAGAAACCAATCCTACTGTCATCTTTATTTCTTGTTCTACTCTCTTGTACTGTGAGACAATACACTCCTGTTGTTTAACACATCTGGCTTAAGAAAGGTACTTTGTTAGAGTTGACCTAGGGAAAAAAATGCAAAGACCTAGGGAGGTCTTTTGGTCATAAGACCAAAGGGAGGCCAGTGGATGATGAGCCGAGAGCACGCTGGTCTAGGTTAGGAGATAAATTGGCCAAGGAGTTCTGAAAACAGTACTTTAAAGGAAGTGCCATGACCTCCAGAGAAGGCCACTGAGCCAGAACCCGCTCAAGCAATGCTACAAAGTGACTGAGGCGACATAATCCCCTTCCACCTGGTTGCCAAGCAGGATGGGTATTTTGTGAATTGCTCCATCACTACCAGCAGGTTTGCCAAGCCCGGGGCCATGTAGGCAAGTCCACTCCCTTTCCTGCATGTCATGGGAGTTTATTCTTTTCCACAGTCAAATGGAAAACAACAGTTTTGTGCAGGGATTTTGAAGACCCCCCCCCGCACCCCACTGGGGTGTTGGGTTTCCTTCTTATCTTGGAAATAAAGAGGAGGAACAGGATCCACAATGAAAACCATGCAGCCTGTCCTTTCTTCTTCAGCAAACATTTCCCAAGAACCTTCTCTGTTCCGGGCTGGTTAGGGGCTGCGGCTGATGCACGGCTGAAGGAAAGAACACACGATCCCTTAGAGTTAGTTCGACTCATTGTTTAAGGAGCAAGCTTAGGCCTGCGCTGCAAAGCCAAGATGCTCACATTCACAGAGCGGCAAAAGATGATGTTTCACTAACTTCAGTGGCGGCAGGCAGCAGGGCCCAACTGTGAATTCAGGGAATAAGAGAGACTTGGGGGTCTAGAAAGACAACACCCTCCTGCCCCCCTCAAATCCCTACTGCTGCTTTTGTGCTAGTTCCAGTTCCTCTGGCCACACATTGATACTGTTAACTGTGCTGAGCTTTGATTAGCAATGATTTCGTTATTCTTGCTAATTCTTCCTAAGCCTTAGCCCCAAGCCTGGAAGGGAGCAAATCCTTCTTCTATGTTTTTTATTTGAAAAGTAAAGTTCACCCATTTGTTACTAGATTGTTCTTGCTTCCTAACATGAAGAAACTTAATGTTTGGAAGTGTTTCTCCGCTCAGCAGCTATTTATCTGGAAACAAAGGCCAACTCTTCAGAACGTGTTGCGATATGTATACTTTCAGGCATGGAGAATGGAGCCCCGAAGAATCTTGTAGTTACTTGCATGGTTTGTGAAATCCCAATAGTATTACCTCATGCTCCAAGAGAACCCAAAGGAGTCAATGCTCAGTGGAGAGCCTGGCATGTGGGTGGAATACAAGCGTGCTACTTTAGCTCCTTCAGAAAGGCCTTCTATCCCAATGAGCGCCATTGAGGGATTCTCAGAAGTCACCAGGAGGCCCTAACATCTTTGGAGACATTGGGAAGACATCAGTAGTTGAATCCACGCCCCTCCTTGATTTTCCCTAGACCACTGTGTCTTGGGTTTGCTTACTTTCTACTTTGTTGTGCCCTGCCTCAGCCTTCTCTTCTCTCCTTCCATCTCACATTTTCCATCGCAATCTTAAGGACTTGCTTAATTTAGTTCCTTTTTGCTGAAGAAATCCCGACTCCTAATCTTAGCTTTGGAAATTAGAGAATTACAGAATGCCAGACTGGATGGAACCCCAGACAGATGAGCTCAGCTCTAGTGTATGAAACAGACCTGTGAAGGCAATGGAAACCCAAGAACTGCTAAATCAGAGAAAGACACAGTCAAGTTTAACTGCGTTCTCTAGCTGTAGATGATCTGTACCTACCTCCAGTCCCGAACTGGGCATGGGGATAATTAAGTCTCTAATCCTGTCACTGAGGCGCTTCTTGGTTAGCAGGGAAGAAGAACATTCAAGCAAAGTATAATGTCGCAAACATAATAAGCTTTACCCAAGAGGTAAGGGGGACCCCTGTGGGTAAAAGGGGAGCTGCAAAGAGAGAAGAATTAAGCAAGAGCTGCTCTTGACCCTCTGCCACATGAGCCAGCAGTTCTTGGCAAATTGAGAAAGATGGGTCATGTAGGGAAAAGCAAAGACCAGTACTTGTGGTTATAGGAAACGTTAACGTATCCAGCAAAGGAGGAAGAGGAGGAGGAAGGGTCTGTATGACGGGCATGAGGTAATTATGGAGGCTGGACGAGAAATGTGCACAGGGATAGAGTGCCTTCTGTGGAGCCTGGAATTCCGACACATAGTGGACAGGAATTAGGGAACCATAAGGTCAGGTTTGTGTATTAGAAAGATTCTGCTGGAGGAGGATGGGAACTTGCTGAGCTTGGAGACCAGAACAAAGCTGGAGAAGTTCACTGTCACCCTAGAGACCCAGGCATGAGAGATGCAGCCTCTCCGGGTCTGCAGCTATGATGGCAGGAATGTCTCCTGACCTTACCCTGCTCCCATGATAGCATCTGGGGGATGCACTCTGCTTCTTTAAAGATTGCCTGAACCAGTTCTTCACTAAGTCTACCTCCTTTGCTCATCATGTATCCTTCCAGCTTTCAATCCTTGAGACAACATGTTAGTTTGGGATTGTCTCTGACTCTGAGGATACAGTTTCCAAAGAGAGACTGTAACATCTAATTTTAGATATAAAGGGGTTCATAACTAAGGAGGCAGAGGCAGAGCACAAGATCAAATTCCACACATTAGCTGGTAGGGAACAGTAAAGGCACAGGCTACATATATACAAAGAAAAAAGTTTTGCAATTTATAATTGAGGGAACTGTGAAACCTCAAAGAAGGGCTATTTTAACAAGCTTGATGTCTAAGGGAACTTTCGGTCAAGGCTTACACTGTCTAAAG
Source organism: Microtus obscurus (assembly GCA_963919715.1). NCBI lineage: Eukaryota > Metazoa > Chordata > Mammalia > Rodentia > Cricetidae > Microtus > Microtus obscurus. The sequence goes on along the minus strand of CAWTZC010002521.1, from coordinate 12,603,906 downwards.
GAGGTCAAATATGCTCCAGGGGCATTTACAAAAGATCTCTGATGCTCAGTGGTGCCCTGGGCTCTGCTCTCACTGTGGTAGACACCCGGACTGATCACAGCCACTCTTTCTCTGCATGGCGCTCCTCTTGATTACTCACTCCCATCCTCCCACGCAGCCTCAGTTTGCTTAGGAAGAAGATAGAAAGCCCAGCTTAGCTGTTCCCTGTGCTCTCCAGTGCAGTCCCTTGCTGCCAATTCAGCTTTCCAGATGGTTTGACTTACCAGAATATAAGTACGTCACCTGACTGGCCCAAACCCACACAGTGAGCAACGGATTCAGCCAAAGCATAATCCCAACATTGTTATTATTATTATCTCAAGTCGCGGTTTCCAGGATACTAATTGTATTCACTGACGATTTGCACAAGGATCCTGGATGCAAGAGCTTGACATTTGACTCAGAGAGTTTGTCTGTGACTGCACTTGCCTAGTGGAGACTGGGAGACTCCCACCGACAGTGGAAAGGCCACTTTGCATGTGACTTGAAGCTTCCCCCGTTGGAGACCTTCCAGTGAAGCTTGATTTGGGCTTAGTAGCTTTTTTGAGATGTGACTTTGTCTCCTTAGCACCTCTCCTTACATGATCCAACTTCTTATCCCTATTCCCCTTGTCCCAGAGCAATCTCTAAGCAAATTATTTCAGTGTTTGGGGGTTTCTGAATAGAAACATGCCATTATGGTTGAAATCTTGGGGGTTTATGTAAGGTTGAGGTCGGCACACATTTAGAAAATTAAGAAGAGTACTTATTTGTGATTCTACCTTCAGGTGAAGCATTGCAAGAGAACACATCCATATTTGGTTCTTTAACTTCAGATTTTGCACCTCTCGAAGCCATGAACTTTGTAGGAATAAACAGCACCTTGCTTTCACAGAGGCTTGGTTGGATCCCAAGTCATTTACCCTGGCCTCCTCCACCATCCCCTTTTGTGGGGGTTTTTGCAGGTGTCACTGCTCTTGGTGAAATGATCTGCTAAGAGATGAAGAGGAAAACTCGGTTCAGCTTGACTTACTCAGACTGCATCAAACCTTGGGAGTCTGATGCTGGGCGGTTTATTGTCAGCATGTTTAAACACAGTACAGTTTATGAAAAAGTTCCCAGGCAGCCATCATTCCAATTCCAGGAGCTCAAAAAAGCTGAAGTGTGACTACACAGAAACTCCTTTGCAAAGTACACATAACCACAAAGGTGGGTTCTAGAGCTACAAGGCCTATAGGCTATAAAGTACATGTGACATCTCCCCTTAAGGACGGGTTCTAGTAACTGAATGCTAAAGATAAATATCTAGGGAGGGAGAGTCTGGAATAAATGTTCTGGGGGACTTGGTTGAGGGCTTTCTCTGCAAAAGGTCAACCAAAGGTTACAAAAGGTTACCAGGTCCTCAACAGCACCCACTCCCAGCTTTCTGGGTGGAATTCAGGTATCCTATTTTCTCTACTGAGCAGGCTCTATTGCTCGTTTAACATTCCTGGTTTCCCTAGTGTTTGTGAGTACGAGGACCTTTGTGCCCCTAACACCCTCTGTGATTCAGGGTTCCATGAACACGAGCCATTAGCATTCTCATCCTGTGAGACAGACCTCAGGGGGGTGACAGGGAATTCGGGAAATGATGACTCGTCTGTGACTTGCACACCGAACAGTCAGTTAGTGTTTTCTTTTCCAAATTCATTCTGACTTGAGTTCTAACTGAACCATCTTTATGGTGGTGGCGCTTGTCTTGTCAACGCTCTTGCGAGGATTCTTGGTCATGTCTTCCCTACTCTCCGATTTTATCCCAGACTCCATTGCTTTTATTCTTCCCCCCTTTATGTTAAGGTTTGCGCCATGCTTCCCTTTTGCCTTTCCCTTCCACATTTCCTCCCCAAGCCTCTTCAGTCACTTATGCATTTCTTTTTGTTGTTTTCCTCCATTGTGAACAGTTTCTTAAAACAAAACAAAATTGATAGCTGCTTTATTTGTGCTTGACAGGCAGAAAGCTCGCAACACTGATGAATGGATGGACCGGGGTCTATTGAAGTGCCACAAAGCAAGAACGAGCTAGCTAGCGCAGACACTAAGAGAGTGGAGACCAGGCAACATTTTGCTAACTGAAAGGAGGTAGATAGAAAACACAGTAGGTAGAGACTTGGCGGGGCGATGACTCAGAGGTTAAAGCTCTTACCATCCAAGTGGGAGACCTGGATTTAAAATCCCCAGAATCCTTGCAAGTGCTGGGTGGGCGTGCCCACCTGTCCATAATTCTTTCCTTGGAAGGCAGGGGCAAAGGGGTCCCAGAGCTAGTTGGATAGCAAGATAGAATCTTATGTTTTCATTGTTGTGATAAAATACTGTGGGGAAGAGAGGGTTTATTTCATCTTACATGTGTAGGTAACAGTTCATCACTGAGAGAAGCGGGGGCAGGAGCTGAAGCAGGGCAGGAACCTGGGGGCAGGAGCTGAAGCAGAGGCCAAGGCTGCTTGCTGGCTTCCCCCCCCCCATGGTTTACTCAGCCTGTATGTGACTCAGGACCAGAAAGGGGGCACTACAGTGTGCTGGGCATCTCACATCAATCACTGATCAATAAAATCCTCCCACAGACTTGCGTACAGGAAATTTGATTGAGGTGTTTTCTCAACTCAGGCTCCTCTTCCCAGATGACTCTAGTTTGTGTTAAATGGAGAGAAAATAAACCAGAACCCTTAGCCCCACCAGAGAACTCTGGTTTACATTGAGAGACCTTGCCTAAATAAATAAGGTACAAGAGTGATCTCTGAAGACTCCCAATATTGACCTCAGACCTCCATAGACATGTGCACATATATGCACCCTACACGTGTATTCCACAAACACGTGATCAAAGATACATACACACACATACGTGGACAACACACATAGACACATGAAAATTAAAGACATTATATGTTAATAGAAATAGTTTTATACCTTGGGACATAAAAATTGAATCATTTATTGATTGATATCATCTAATGCCCAGTCTATAGTCAGTGTCTTTTAGGGGTATTGCTTGTATTAGTTTTTTGTTTGTTTGTTTGTTTTGTGAGACAGGGTTTCTCTGTAGCTTTAGAGCCTGTTTTGGAACTAGCTCTTGTAGAACAGGCTGGCCTCAAACTCACAGAGATTCGCCTGCCTCTGCCTCCCAAGTGCTGGGATTAAAGGCGTGCAACACCTATGCCCAGCTAGTTTTTTTTTTTTTTTTATTTTAAGAGAAGAAAATTTCACTATACAGTCTAGGGCTAGTCCTCACTTCCAAATCCTCCTGTATCAGGAATGAGGACTCTTGGCCTTAGCACTACACTGAATTTTAATATTGCTCTTTAAAAATTAAAAATAGAGACTATAATTTAATTATAACATTTCTCCCTTCCCTTTCCTCCCTCCAGACCCTCCCGTATGTGTCTCCCTTCTCTCCTTCAAATTGGCTTCTTTTCATTGGTTCTTGCATGTATATATGCATGCATATATGTATACCAATATATATTTCTAAGCATAATCTGTTCAATCCATGTAGTATTACCTGTATGTATGTTTTCAGGGCTGATCATTTGGCGCTAGACAACCTATTGGTGTCCTCTTCCTTGGGGAATGACATCTCTCCCATTTAGTCGCCTGTTGTTCTTTGTGTAGGGTTGAGGTCTCGCGAGATTTCCCCCATCCAATTTGCATACCCATTGGTGTCATTCTTGTTCAGCTCATGTTTGGGAAGTCATGTTGGTGAGACTTTATGGATGTGGCTTCTGATATTGCTAGAAGACTCAGTTTTCTAGCCAATTCCCTGATCCTCAGGCTTAGAATCGTTCTGGCCCCTCTTCCACCTTGCGACCTTAGCTGGACTGTTTTGTAGATGTGTTCACTGGGATTGAGCTTCACAACTTTGTATGTTGATTGCTTTTTTTTTTTTTTTTGTAATCATCGCTATCTGTTGTAAAGAGAAGTTTCCTTGGTGAGAGGTGAAGCCTATAGTTTTTAAGAAGAACTTATTTGTTATTTATTTCCCTGCAAGTATGTCTGTGCGGTCGTCAGACTCCTGGAACTGGAGTTGCAGACAGTTGTAAGCTGCCATGAGTGCTGGGAATTGAAGCTGAGTCCTCTGGAAGAGCAGCCAGTGCTCTTAACCTGAGCCATCGCTCCAGCCCCTGTGAAAACTCTACTATCTGTGGGTATAAGGACAAATGTTTATGGATTGTTATTAGGGAGTATGCTGGTTTAGTTAACTAGTGGCTATAGATTCTCCTCCAATAACAACGACTTCACTGAGTAATTAACTAGGTTTCTAGTACCAGAGATGATTCCCCTCTTGTTCAACAGGTATTAAATCCAACTAGAGAGCTGTAGGTTTCTACCAAGGCATGTATACTACTATTGCTATTGCACTCTTAGGGTTATTGTGCCCCGCTGGTCCAGTTTCAGTTTCTCTTTATGTGTGTGTAGTAAGGACAGCTAAGGCTCACATAGAGCCTTTGCTTCTGTCAATCACTCTCCCTCCTTCTGATTCCATCTGCCAACAGGTCCTAGTTAATGGGCTCATAGTCTCCCCCTGTTGAAGTTCAGAAAGAGACCAGAAAGTAATATCAAAGGTTAAAAGCCATTCCTAGTTTGGGTAAGGTTTTTTTTATTATTCTTCATTGTATGTATGTATGTATATATATATATATATTTAACATAATATATAAAACATAATTATTTATTTCAGAATTTTGCATCACACACCCCAATCCTGCTCACCTCTCAGTCCTTCTGTATTCACCTTTCACCCCTGCAGTGTTCTCCCAAAAGAACCCCCAAGCAAATTGAAAACAAAACAAACAAAAGAACTACCTCGCTCCTTCATCTTTCCCGCCTCTTCAACACCTCTCCATTCATCTTACTGTACTGGCTGTGGCATGTCGTACAGTCTACCCTTTTGTCCAATTATCTCTACCCGCAAATGTTCATTGCAATGAGTCATTGGCCTGGTTCAAGGACTCTGGCCTCTGGTACCCCATCAACGCTGGACCCTCACTGAAACTCCTCTCAGACATCCTGCTGTTGCACTGAGTCCCGGAGATCCTGAGACCAGTGCCATCATGTGCTCCGGCAGGTCATAGATGGGTACATGGGGTAGAAGTTAGGGGTGGGCCAACCCAAGGCCCAGGATGTGAGTCCGGTTGGTGGTAGCTGAGCTGGTATTTGTTTAGTATTCTAAATCTGGAATCATCGTTTTTCTCAGCAGTGTAGCTCCCGGCGATTTATGCTATTTGCTTAGCACAGTTTATCCACTTATAAAACAGGAACAATCATATCTTTTCTGAAAACTTTGTGAGGTTAATAGGATGCTCACACAGCTTCCACAGGGCGTGAAAGATGAAAGCGTTGACTGACAGGGTAAGCCTCGGGAACTCTGAACAGATCTGAAATAAACGGCTATGAATTCCAGCCAGAGGAAATACTCTGTACATAGTGTCTCTAAAGGAGGTCACGTGACTCTTCTTGGGTTTACCTGGTTTTCAGTGCCGCTGGGTTAGTCTGCCAGGACGTGTTTTCTTTAGAGTACCAGGAATCATAAAACACTGAAGGTCAGCTCAGCCTTAGCGATCACATGTTAGGAGGGATTCGCCTGGATGTAGTTGTACTCTTTGAGGACATTGAACACGGAAGTCAGGGAACGTAAAAACTCAAATATAAATCACGATGACTAGACTATAATCGATAAGCTGTCTTTGGACACACGGTGAGATGCAGGGGAAAGCAAAATAGCCTTATGCCGGGGACAAGGCGCGAGAAGGAAGAGTTACGTAGTAACGTGTGATTCGGTATGAGGCCATAGTCTCGGCTTCTCCGCGGCCCGCTCTCTTGTTCTTTCTCTTTCCTCTCTCTGCAACACAGCAGAGCTTTCTCTGCTGGGATCATGAAAAAGGCCCAGAATTGAAAGCAAGGGGCCAGCAGGTGGAAGGCACCTGGCACAAACACACATGTTTGTTTTGGGGACTCCTGAGGGCTAACAGTTGAGCGTCTTCTGCTGGCTTTTTATCTGTGTGCTTTAAACTGATGATGGGGGGCCCAATGTGGGCATCCTCATGAATATCCAATTTAAGTCCCAAGAAATTTTGAGTACCCCTAGTAAGCATCCCTTAATGCTGAGTACTTCATGCTTCTAGGACTCTCCCGTAAGTTATATCCATACTCTCCTAAGTTTTTCCACGTTTAATGTCTTCACTTCCTCTGTTCTCATTGGTTATCGCCTTGTATTTTGTATATGAAGTTATGAAAAATATCGTGAAGCCTCCCTTCCTCTGGTTCCCTCCTGGGAAATGCGTCAGTTAGGGACGGTGGTTCAGGGAGCAGTCAGGTGTGTCCCGGTTCCCACACACTGCGTGGCTCCTTGACTTTACTCTCCGGACTAGAAGCACGGAGAAAGGCAACCCAGCGCGCGTTGGACCTGTTAAATGCACTGCCAGGAGACGGTCTATGCACTCACCTTTTCCTTTCATTATTTTAGGCTTTAAGATACAGAGGAGAGCAGCCAGGCAGACCTGAGAGGAAACCATTTGGCTAACAACTTGACCCTGGAAGACGCCCTTCTTTTTCTAGACTATAAACTAGGGAGGCTTGAGTTGTTATGAGAAAAAGTCTGCAAAGTGCTAATCCTTTAGCCCTGCGAAGGCTGGAACTTAAATGCTTACGAATTTGGCTGCCCCCTCCCTTTCTCGCTTCCTGCATTCTAGATTTTAGCTCTCCCCCAAGCCAATAGTGTTCACCATGACAGCAGTTTTGATTGTGGGTGGTGCCTGGGCTACCGTAGGGTTTGACCCACCCCTCAAGAGTGAGGTATGACTTTTGGTGGGGACATTTTTTGCCCCAGGCACCATCACGTGGCTTCCAGCCAGGCCTCTCCTGTGGATGCTTCACACACAGCAGAAAGTGCTTCAAAGGAGGACACAATAAATTACGCCCGGGGCTCCCAACCCCAGCTGCCGAGGGCAGCATCACAAGCTACAGGCCTTGTTCCTTCAGAAGAACTCGGAGTCCCAGGGGTAAGGTTTCCTGTAAGTGAGGGTGTTCAGATGGCTTGTTTTGGTGATGTTTTTGATACATGCAACTGCTTCCAGAGGCTCAGAAATGAAAAAAAGTCCCTGCCAGCAAATCTTTACACAGGAGTAAATAATAGCACGACCGAATCCATCCCAAAGCCCAGCCGTCATTCTTCACGCTGGCGTCCTCCAACGCACTTGCCCCAGCCTCCAGTTCCAAACTTGTTGAAGTTTCATCAGAGAAGCACTAGGCACAAAAATGTTCCAAAGTCGGCTCGGCTGAGGGCGGAGGGGGGCCCGCCCTTGCAAGGACCGGGAATTCCAAGATAAACAGGCCACGTTATCGCTTCAGACTTTGCTGGCACAGAGCAGCCGTTTCCAGCCCTAGAACATATTTCGTGTGGATAATGGACAAGCAGTTACTGCGTAAACACGAGAGGATCTTGCAGGTGTTGTGTTCCTCGGTGTTTGCCAACCAGATGTTCTTCTGTGGGACTTGCCTCTTGGACCCCTCCATGCCTGGAGCTGTGCCGAAATGTCACTCTCCCTTTCGGTGAAATAAAGCCATGTTCTTCTGGGAGATGGTCCCCAAATGAGCTCCAGTTTTGTCTTGCAAGCGACTCAGGTCTTTGTATCATTGTCTTTCCCTTTCTTTCCTATCCTCTCTCCCTCCCCTCTCCCTCCCTCTCCTCCCTCCTCCCTCCCTCCCTCCCTCCCTCCCTCCCCCCCTCCCTCCCTTCCTTTTTCCTTCCTGAGATTTAGGCCAAGACGCCCCTAATAAATTAAGCATGTAAATCTTAATTAAAACTTTTGCCAATTAGTCCCCTTGAAAGATTTCAGGCTGTGGCTTTTGTGCCCACGTTTCTGGGCTTTGGATGGTCATGAGATGAAGCAGGTGTCACCCCCAATCTCTTAAAACAGGGTCAAAGGGTGAACCTGCCAGAACCATGTGTGATCAGTAAGTTTTCTCTTTGATTAAGCCCATGATGCATCAGAGGATCAGTTTGGGGAAGGCCGTGTGCCTTAAAGAGTCTGGAAGGTGAGAGGAGGCAGAATTAGGAGTGAACCTGCATTTAGAAACTGGAATAACATCAGAAACAGCAGTGAAGTTCTCTTGTGTGTCATTAACCCAAAAAGGTTCAACCTGGCTTTCACTGAAGGAGTCTCAGCCTGTGAGCCCTGGCCCAGAGCAGAGGCTCTTGAAAACCTGTTGCAGTGAAGGCTCAGAAGTCTGGCAGGCAGCAAAGGGTGGGCCTTGTTCCTCTACCCTACTTTCCACGCTAAGTTGGCATTGGGTCACTGTGTTTCAGTGGCCGGGCCTTCATGTTTATCTCTCTCAAGATGTTCAGGGCAAGGCAGTTGTATCTGCTCTTGCTGTCTGCTCCTCCTGTCCTCCTCAACAGAAGGAAACAGGCCCCACACCTCTGAGAGGTTACAGGTTGATCATGGAAAATGCACACAACATGGGTGGCTGAAGAGGAAAGACAGCTCCACACTCAAGTGATTTGCAGTTAGCAAAGCCCTTGAAGGTTAAGACCATATTTGTTATCTTATTTGTTCCTTATTAATAATATCTTTTATGATCATTAATATCATAAGTGGTTTCTCAAACACATTGGCTTCCTTTATTTAATTCTGAGGACAAGTTTAGGAGGCAGGGGACTTAGGCTTTCTTTCCTGGTGACTTCTGTGGGCCTTAATGAGTTTCTGTGACTGACCCAGTCATTTGACAATCAGTGGCAATGACAATTTTTTTTTTAAAATATTTATTTATTATGTATACAATATTCTGTCTGTGTGTATGTCTGTAGGCCAGAAGAGGGCACCAGACCTCATTACAGATGGTTGTGAGCCACCATGTGGTTGCCGGGAATTGAACTCAGAACCTTTGGAAGAACAGGCAATGCTCTTAACCACTGAGCCATCTCTCCAGCCCGGCAATGACAATTTTGACTTGAAACTCTGAAGTTCAGTTCCAAAGCCGTTCCCAGAAACCTGATGGTTCAATGGAATAGGAGCCACTGTTGATGTTTTAGGGATGAGAACATCGAGCAAGAATTAATTAGCTAGCTTCTGTCTTCTTGTCCAGCATCACAGTATTTTGGTGTGGAATGTGTCAAATCTGTGGAACCTGTCATTTTGTGTTCAAGACATGATGGGTCGTTTCGCACTGGAAGTACCCTTGAATTTTCCATCTGTCGACTAAGATGATGGGGCCCCCTCTCTGCTTTGTGATTCCCTTGGGAAGAAATTTGTTTGCTTTCCTACCCAATGAGAGTTTTATGGACAAGCTTCCAAGTTCCCTCTAGACTGGCAGGAGAAGAGGATGACCCTGGAATTATAGTTCTGACACCCGCAGGAGGACCTCTATTATTCCCGTCAGTGTTCATAGGGGAGTGGATCCTCAGTTACAGGAGGTGCAGCAGCCCTGATGGGAAGATGCTGCCCTCTAGGCCTCTGTGATGAATAGGAGGGAGTAAAGTGTACAGACCACTCCCTTGGGCATTCTGTTGCTTAGGGCTGAACTTCTATTCCCCAGGTCAAAGGTGCCCTGCAGCCGGGATCTTACATGCTACGGTTCCTCCAACTTCCTTGAAAGCTCTTACACGGCCGTTTTTGTTGTAATTGGACTTCCAGGGTCTCACACAGCATCGGGCATTGAGTTTAGTGTTTGGGGTGTGTATGTGAGGCTGGCGAATACATGCACAGAAAGATGAGAAGTGAAACATAGGTAGGGCGTTAGAGATATGCCCTGTGTTCCTCCACCCCCAGCGAAAACACCGTCCACTCACAGTTCGGCCCAACCTGGAGGGTTGTGCTTCTTCCTTCTCCAAGCAAGGTGAGATGGCCATTTGTTATCCACAGGCTTGTGGTTGGGTGAGTTCTTTACAGTTTTCTAGGCCTGGCTTGATAAGAGCACCCCACTGTTCAGTGAATGGGGTACGGACTCCTCCGCAGAGCTGCCCAGGTTTTCCTGGGAGTGCCTTGCTTTGTGGTACAGTGTCAGTTTGTCTGTCCAAAGCATATCACTTCCACGTGCGCATACCTCACCTCCCCCGTGTGCATCCTCCTGCACCCCCTCTTCCTTTGCAGAGCATCTCTTCTGTTCAGCCAGAGAGACCTTTGGTTTTCTTTGCCCTGGAAGTTTCATCTTCTATTTGATAGACTAGATGGAACTTCTAATTCTCCCTTAAAATTAAAACATTCCCCCCTACTCACCTCTGGAAACTTTATAGCATTTTCATTATATAATAATTATCATGGTGGTTTCATTTAATTGAAATTACCGAGAGCACCTACATGCTTTTTTTTAACGTTAAAGGCTGCATTGTAAACACGGTGGTATATTCAAAATCTAGGAAAATACCTATAGGTCAAGAGCTTAAATATCCATCAGGCCAGCAACTGACTGAATGAGAGAAATGGAGGTAGATGATGACCACATAATTTCTAATTTGGGGGAAAGGTAAGATGGTTTAGACACAATTTGAGATCAGGTATTCCTAGTGTGATCTATCGGATGGCATTTTCCTGTCTCAGTACCTAAGAAATATTAGAGACGGTGAAATTTCATTGACTGAGTTACATACATGCTTGTACAAGGGCCCTTGTAGTCTCTAGCAAAGATGTGGGTTGATCTTGAACTTTTTGGCCACATTTAGCTTGTGGAAGCCATCTTTTGATATATGCCTTGCCTCACACAGCCCTTGTCTTTGTCCCTTCTAGTCTTGAGAACCGGGGCTGCTCTGCTGCGTTCTTAAGATATTGTGAGATTGATCTCAGGAAGCTGAAAATGTTGTGAAATTGGGGACCACATAAAATCTTACTGGCTATTTTAAAGCATGTCCTTTCTTCCTTGGGTTTCTGGCATCCAAGATCATTAAAAATAGATAGCATTTTAGATGCCTAAAGCACCCGACTGACTGTATCGCCACCACTGGTTTTCCCTTCTCTTCCTGTGGTTCTCTGAGGTTGAGGAGAGAAACCTCAAGGTCACTTTCACTATCAAGCGGTCTCTCTGCCCAGGGCCCACACGCCAATTTTAGGTTATTGGATTCCTTTATTCCAACATTGAGCAACCCTCCTGCTCCCCACCTTTTTTTTCTGAAAAAGGTAACTTGCAAAACTGTATCTAATACTCAAAACATAGGTTTTAAAGGTTGAAACAGATGATTGAAATCACTCAAACATTGTTATCATCAAATTCTGGTAAACTCCTTTAAAAAAGATATTTATGAGACAGTTTGTGATTCAAACTCTTTACACTGGTCTTTCCCTATTAACTGATCACTGGGGCAGCAGTGTCTCCAGGGATCCCAAAGTTCCCTGCCTCTCTTAATGCTTTTGGGAGCAGACTGAACATCCCCGCTCATCCAGCACCACTGAACTTGGGCTACACACCATATTTCCTGTCCCTTCACCCTTCTGACTGCTGGCTGCTCACGTGGTCACCCACAGTCACTGTCCTCTCAGTCTCTGAGGCAGCCGTTTTGCTCCTTGACTTTTTTCTCTTCCCTGCCCCAAGGCTACCATAATGTGTAGTACACATCTGTTGTATAAATACAGACTTTCTCAAAAGGATAACAGATTCCCCTGAATGCTCGCAATGTCAGTCATCAGAGCGCACTGACATTTTTTATTCTTCTTGAGTTCTGCACACACCAGCTGTGGCAGGCTTTCCATTTGCTCCCAGTCAGAGTACTCTGAGTAAGCTTGTCACAATAATGAAAATGTTGTCTGGCTGGGCCATTGATCGCATCTCAGGGAGTGAAGAAACAAGTCTCCGAAGGCCCGACTCTGCTTTCAAAGGCACCAGAGCTGAGGAAGCCGCTGGTGCGAAGTCCCTTGTGACAGGCTGGCCCAAGTGCCTGACAAGCTGCTTAAGCAGACACTTTTCAGTTTTCCTCTGTAACAGTGTCTGAAATCAATACTCCAGCATGGAGAAGCATTGAGGGGCGGGGGGCGGGCAAGCAGGCTCTACGCACTGTCTCTGACATTTCAGGAGCATTGCCGTTGTTCAGAGGTAGTGTGGCCTCACTGAGTTCTGAAGGGTGTAGGTGGGTGGAGGTGTGTGTGTGAGTGCGCGCGCGTGTGTGCACTTGTGTGTCTGTGTGTGAGTTTGTGTGCGTGCGTGTGTGTTTGTGTGTGTGCGCATGCGCGTCTCTGTGTGTGTGCATGTGTATGTATCCTGAGTTTTCTCTTCTGAAATCTTGCAGTGGTTTTTGATCTGTGCAAACCCGTGGGAGGAAAGTAGACTCAAGGCCCATGACCAACGTCTTGCTCTTGCAGGCCGGCTTTCGTTCCCAGAAGTGATTTGTAGAGCGTCTGTCACAAAAAGAGGGGCTCATTTTGTTCTCAAGCGAGAGAGAATCAAGCCAGTGTGAGACTCTTCTTGGAGCCTCAAAACAAACCCACAGAAGACTGCAATGGCTGGCCAGACAAGCTGGCAACAGCTACAGTGAGCCCTGAATGTGCATTTCTTTTGCAAAATGTACAAAACATTCAGAGTAGAGCCTGGGAGAGCATCGCCGCTCCTGAGTATGTGCGCTTTTCATGTGTGCTGTCACATGTACGGCATTTATTGGAGCGGACGTAGGTGTGCCTCCATTTTGGCATGGCCTGTGAAAGCCCCGTGTATACTTATGAAGCTGTGTTGAGGACACCTGCCTCTGCCTGTTTGCCTCCAGCTTTCCTTGCTGGGCACCCCTTTCCTTTATGATCCTCTTCTTCCAGACCCCCTCTCCCTTATTCACCTCTTGTGCTCTCAGCTCATCTGTTCTGAATGATGGCAACCGGGCATCTGGATTGGTCTTTGTTTTCCATAGTCTCTGTATTCGCCTTCAGAGTGTACCTTCTGACTACCTAAGTCCATCCCCTGTTCATCCTCACTAAGTCTTAAGCATTCCAACTGCCCACAGCTGTTTCAGAGAGTGTTCCCGCGTGGCTCTGCTCCAGTCCACCTGCCAGGTCCACAGTCTGGCTCCCCTTCCTATATATTCCTTTTCTGGGAAGGTCGCACTTCTTGGACATGTATGGCAAGTTTCTTTTGATGCAGTGCTCTGCTCAGGGGCTGTTGCGTCTCTTTGACGTCTCAGGTGTCCACAGCACAATAACCCTACCTCCCTCTGACCTCTTACAATATTGTGATCCTACAGTCTTTTGCTGTTTGATGTGGGATTCCCTTCTGTATGCCATGAATATGTTTTATTACTATTGGTTAATAAAAAAGTTGCTTTGGCCTATGGCTGACCAGAATAGAGATAGGTGGGAAAACTAAACTAAATTCAGAGTCAGGCAGATGCCATGTAGCTGCTGAAGGAGAAAGATGCCAGAACTTACCACCGCCTCCTGGCAATACACAGATTAGTAGAAATGAGTTAATTTAAGATATAAGAGCTAACTAGGAATACACCTGAGCCATTGGCCAAGCAGTGCTGTAGTTAATATAGTTTTTGTGTGATTATTCAGGTCTGGGTGGCCAGGAAATAAAAGTGCAGTCTCCTTTTACAGCTGTTAATATTTATTTCTAACAATCAAGCACAATAGTGGTGGAGGCAGGAAATCCACAATGACTTATTTTAAAATTTATGGTTCTTGATATGGTATTTGGTGTTTGTCTAGTGGCTGCTTTGATAAAAGCCTGGGTTGAATCTTAACAATTTGATATACTTGTCTCTTGGTATTGATTATCTACTAAGTGTCCCATGTATATTGATATTTATTGGGTTTTGCTATCATGTTGAGACTTACTGTAGAGCTATGCTATCTTAAAATCAGATTCTATTGGATGCTTGCACCAAGACCAAGGAGGTCTCAACTCTACACAGAGAACTATAAGCAGCTCAGGGATATCAAGAGAAGGAGAATTAGCCTTTCCCAGGGAAGAGCACACCAATTGGTTATCCAATACCAAACGGTCAGCTCTAAAACACACACACAAAAGTAACATACATACTAAGCAGGTTGTGTTTGAGTATTTAGGAATCTAAAGGTATGCATGAGTGTGAATGTAACAGTTAATGAAAAAATGTGAAAAAGAGCAAGGAGGGGCATATGGGAGGGTTTGGATGGCGGAGATGGAAGTGGGAAATGATATAAGTATAAAATAAAAAATAAAAGAACTAAAAAGGCTCCTTTTAATGTTTTAATTTCAGTTGAGAGTTTCATACAAGTGTGCTTTGATCAAATCCACACCCATTGCTTCCTCTCTCATGCTCCTTTACCCCCACACCTGAAGCTTCATAGTTCTCTCCCTTCAAAAACCCCCAGCTGAATCTGCTTGGTGCTGCCAGTATGTGCACTGATGAAGGACCATTTACTGGAGGATGGGTAGCTGGTTCAGTGGCCACATCTTCTAAAATACTTGTTCTCCGTCCCCCAGTAACCATCAACTGCCAATTGCATGTGTTTTAGCCAGACACTGGACTTCCTGAGTCCCCTTCACCATGCATGCTGGGATTTTGGCTGGTTTGACCTTATGCATGTCTTGTGTATACAGTTATACCTCCTGCGAGTTCATGTGTGTGCAGTGGCCCTGCCATGTCCAGCAAATAATGCTTCAAGGCAGATATCCATTTCTTTAATTCTGGCAATCTTTCCACTTCATCTTCCTTCATGATCCCTGAGCCGGCACTTGTAAAGTTCTTAATAGGCTCCCGATCTATATACCCTTTTGGGTTCAGAATGTTTTTTTAAGGTTTTTTGTTGCATAAAAATTGAACACTCTTACACACAAATACATATATATATGTATATACATACATACATATATATATACTCATATATGTATATACATATATATTCTAATACAGTTTTCTTTTCTTTTTTTTTTTTAAAGGATATCCCTTTTTTTTTATTTATTTATTTTGTATACAACATTTTGTCTGTATTCCTGAAGGACAGAAGAGGGCACCAGACCTCTTTACAGATGGTTGTGAGCCACCATGTGGTTGCTGGGAATTGAACTCAGGACCTTTGGAAGAGCAGGCAATGCTCTTAACCACTGAGCCATCTCTCCAGCCCCCTACAGTTTTCTTTTCATTCATAAGGTCTGCACATGGAATAGTTCTGTCCAAAGAGATTCAGAAGACAATGACGTCTTATCTGTTTTAGTTGATATCTTACTTATAGGGAAGATATGCATAGTTGCCAGTTTTCATGACTTCCATGTTCATGACTTGGAACCAATGTGAGACTAATTTTGCAGGTACTAAATTCACCACCTAACTCTGTGGTCACACTCCCACAACCCTTCTGGATCCATCTGCTTTCTGATGGAATCAGAATAGCTGAGTCTGAACAGTTTATGCAGAAAAGAGGCTTAGTTACCACAGTTTTGGATGTTGTCATCCTAACAGCACCACACCTGCTCCGGGAAGGTCCCCCTAACTATGTTTCTTCATGATGGATGACATTACAGTGTACAGATCTGTAAAAGGGAAAGGTGAGAGGTGGGGAGGGGTCAGGCTCACCCTTTTGTAACAACCCATTTTGGACCCCGTCAGAAGTCCGTCATTCTCTTCTGGGGTTAGTATCAGTGACCCAGTACTTGCTAGAAGGTTTTGCCTCATAAAGATCCCACCGCGTCCCAACATCCCCACACTGAGCTTCCCCTCCCGAGCTTTTGGGGAACACACTCAGCCTGTGTCCCAGCTGTAGCACTTTATGACTTATGTCTAAGTCATAGCTTGGGGCTACACTGGTGACAGGAGAGGTTCCCACTCTGTCTGTCTTCATTGTCCACTTCCACTGAAGCATACTTCCTGGTTTTGGGGAGCGAGGCTCTGGAGTCAGAGTGTCTGAGTTCTAATCCGGCCCCCATTGAGGGTGTGACCTTGAAGATCTCCCAGCTGTCTTCCAGGTTCACTGTCCTTCATAACATGGGAATAATAAAAATTGCTGCGAGGGATGAGATTGCAATATGACACATCAGGAAACATCGCGTGCCTACGTGGAGGACTCAGCGTGGTACCAGCTGTGACTCATGCACTCTCTCTCTCTCTCTCTCTCTCTCTCTCTCTCTCTGCTCAGTGGAAGCCAGTGGAAGGTATTGGGTTTCCTCCTTCATAGGCCACCACCTTATTTTTTTGAGACAGGGTCTCTCACTGAACCGGAAGCTCCCCAGATTGGCTATGTTGATTGGAGGGATCTGCCTGTCTCTGCCGATCAATTCTGGGATCACAGGCTTATATGGGTGGCAGAGATTTGAACTCAAGTCTTCTTCCTTTCACAAAAAAGTGCTCTTTGCCAGTGAACCATCTCCCTAGACTTTTGAAAACAAACTGTAGTCAGGTGCAGTGGGCTGAGGGAGGGGCTGAGTCTTTGGCTGCAGCATGAGTTTTAATAGGCCTTAATAATAAAAGCCTGGAGTCAGATGGGGAAAAATTCTCAGAGATCAGAGAGACAAAGGAACAAAACCACAGCCACCTTACCTACTCAACTTCACAGCTGAAAAAAAGACTTAGTTCCTGACTCTTCCCACTTATCATCTCCTTTCTCCACCCAGCCATAGCACTTCCTGTCTGTCTGCACAGACCTCCGGACCTCTATGGTTAGCTGGTGGCTAGCTCTGCCCTCTGATCTTCAGGCAAGCTTTATTTGTACAAGCAAGGTATCACTACATTTGGCACAAGGTGTGAGTGCGCCTTTCTTGGTACCAAGGATGGTTATGCCTGTGCCCCAACCCTCAAAAAACCTTCTTCTAAGCCTTGCTCTGTGTAAAACAGAAGTCTTCACGCTCTCTGCATCTTTTCTGGCCACAGGAAACACAGTAGATATATCAGAGGAGGAGAGGCCAATGGTATCTAGACTTCTCACTCCAAATGGACCATAGCTCAGGCTTGGTCAAAATCCATCTCATGTTTTTTTTTGGAGTGGTTAAAGATTCTCTCTCTGGGATAATATGAGCATCTTCTGTCTGAATATGTGTTGGTGTACAAAAGAGTTCCACACTAGCCCAGAATGGAGTATAACAAAGTTTATTTATTTAGGGGTAACCTCACGGAAAGAGTAACAATCCACAGTCCCCTGCATGCACTGGGAACTGGAACCGAATCCAGCAGCCAAGAGGCTGGCACAAACTTTATGTCTGCATTTATAGTACATGAAACCACACCCAAAGTGGGCTGTTGTCTTAAAGGCTATTGACCAAAGGAGTCTCCACAGCAAATAGGTATTTGACACTGTTTCACGCCGTCAATATTAAACTGTTTGAAAAAGGCAGCATGAGTGGGGAGATGGCTCAGTGGTTAGGAGCACTGACTGCTTTTCTCGAGGTCCCAAGGCCAAGTTTCAGAGCCCACTTGGCTGCTCACAACCATCTATAACTTTAGTCGCATGGAATCCAATGCCCTCTTCTGGTGTGCAGACAAAACACATAAATAAATAAATATTTAAAAAGAAAGAGAAAGAAAGTCAGCTTTCTACAATGGTTAGAGGTGAGTTAGTTTGTGTGTAGTGGGGTTAGATCAGTGATTCTCAAACAGGGTTATACACTCCCCACCCTCATACCTAGGAGATTTTTTTTCTTTTTTCTTTTCTTTTCTTTTTCTTTTTTTTTTTTTTTTTTTTTGAGACAGGGTTTCTCTGTGGTTTTGGAGCCTGTCCTGGAACTAGCTCTTGTAGACCAGGCTGGTCTCGAACTCACAGAGATCCGCCTGCCTCTGCCTCCCAAGTGCTGGGATTAAAGGCGTGCGCCACCACCGCCCGGCTTACCTAGGAGATCTTTAAGGATGTTTGGAGACGTTTTTGGTTCCACAATAAAGGAAGAGTCTTTTAGTAGATCAAGACCAGGGATGCTGTGGAGTGTCATTTTGTGCATAGGACAGACAATTACTTGATTCAAAATGTCAAGCATGCTAAGGATTAGAAACCATGTGTTAGTTTAAATTGCCCTAAAATCTTTTCCACATTTGAAACTTAGCATCTATTTAGACATAGTTCTCCCTTCCGGCACATGCAGAGTTAACATGACACTGGATTCTGTGGTTTTTGTCTTAACTGCCAAGCCCAGCGAGGTGATCAAAGTCTCGATTCTTCCCTCATCCTCAGCTATTGATTTCCTCTCAGCTCCTGGTACCCAAGCCCTTGCTGCTGCGAGGCAGTGAGTGGCATGAAAGATGAAGCAGACCTCAAACCATTCAATTGGAATGTGTATTTAATGAGGTGAGGAAAAATTATCTAATAAAATCAATTTAACACCAGGATAATGAAGAGATTAAGGAGACAGGAATAGATCATATTTCTGATAAGAATCTCTTTTGAGGAAATAATTTATTTATGTGGTAGATAGATTCCTCTTAGGTCATTTAGAAGTGAGAGTGCTTCATTCTTGATACAGAGTCCCAGTTGGCCCCCCCCCCCCGAACATTCTAAGTATTTCCCACAATATTCTGATTACAATATTCACAATGCTAGGTGAAAAACAGATGTCTGTGTGGTTATTTTGTGTCAGCGTTCCCCAGGACTTCCCAAAACCTTGGTTTTATTCCTTCATTAATTAAGGAATTAATCTTTCAAACAATGTTTTCCTTGCCTCTTGTATTTTCACACTCTGCTCATTCTTGAGTGGTAAAAATGTTGACAGAATTTGTTTCCTTTTCGCTTGAGGAACGGATGAAGTCTACTGAATAAACAAAGGTTTTTAAACTAAGTATTTGCAATTAATAGACACAATGTTCCAAAAAGAAAAGTGGAAGGGCTTCTGAGAATTTCACACATAGCAAATTTTGCTTAGGGAATTAGGAAAAATTCGATGTATAAGGTAATCAGCAAATTTAGCATTGGAAGGCTGAATGGGACTTGGCCAGGAAGATGAGTGATGGTCAGGGACCATCTTGAAAGGCATGGGTTGCGTACTGTGGAAGAAATAAAGGGTGAAAGATGAATGGCAGGAGATGATGGGACTATGTTCTCTGAACCATGGGGAGCTCTCTGGGAAAGGAACACAGCCCTTTACTTTCCTGGCATCTACGGGTATGGCTGGCATACAGTCTCTTATCAGAATCAACTTACCACCAGAAAGGAACTACAGATTGTACGCTGTAAGTTTATAAATAGAGAAATAACACGAATAGAGTTGAGTTCCTGGGGAGGGTATTCCGTCACATGGAGACTAATCTGGGCGGCACTTTGTTAACTGTGACAGGAAGGCAGAAGTGCAAGGAGGGATTCTGAGGCATCTGGGAGATAAATCTAATAGAATTCAGTATACCAAACATAGCGAAAAGGGGTGTGTGGCAGAGTTATTAGATATACCATATTTTGCACAGTGCTGGACAGGGAACATGTGGTGTGTGTCACTAATATAGCCTCTAGCAGGTCACATTGCAGGCAGCACTGTTAGGTGTCAGGGGTTAGCATCTCCAGAGAGATGCCACCAATGAGTTTCTGGTTCCCACAGTCATCCTGAGTGCTTTAGCTCTATGGAAGCTGGTTACTGGCTTCTAACCCATCTCGCTTGACATCCCTTGAAACTGATCAGCGTGCATCTCAGCCTTATCTAGTCTCTCTGCCTTTCAGGCTTTCCATTCCAAACGTGATTGACACTAACCCTTGCCCATCTCTAGACTCACATGACAACTTAGTTTTCAGTCAAACTCTCTGCCCAAGTATTCCCCATCCGCAAAGGGGAATGTGAATCTTTCAGCCTTCTGATGATCAAGTTGGCAATCTTCTTTCTAGCTAGTAGAGGGAAGTCTAGCTTAACACCGAAGCCCCATAATTTGGGGGGAAATGAACTGAATTTTAACATGCACAGTGCAGAGAAAAGCAAACAACGAATTCTTTAAAGAGGAAGCCTGCCATGAGCTTTGCATTCTGGTTCTCCTATGAAACAGTGCTGGCAGCAATTCATGCTGTTTTCATATTTTTGGTCATGCCAATATAATTTTTTTTCAACTTCTATCCTGAAAGGAATGTACTTAGTGCATTCCTTAAACGCAGGGTGGTTTCTGGTTCTATTGCTCAACAGCTCCTCCTTAGGCATTGGCTATTGCAGTGGAATGCATTCAAGATCAGCTCTGTCGTTTCGAATGACGGGGTTTCATGTAGTGTGTTTCTAAGTGGAGAGAATTATGCAGGAAAGCACAGCTCCTGATGAGATCTGCGCTTGACTTCCTACTCTTTACGTTCTTTCGAAAGAGTCTTCACATTTTATGCCTTGGTCTATGAAATGTTCTTTCCAGTTCTGTTGTGAGTACAGTTGAGGGCATGTATCAGAAGTCCCAGCAGGTGGGAGATCCTTAAGCAGAAATTGAAGGTTATGTCTCAAGCACTTTCCCTCAGTGCTGCCCTGACCATGTCACTCTCCTCATTGTCTGTTAATGCACAAAGAGAGGAACCAGGTCATTCCATATGGCACAAAATACATTCCAACTTAAATCTTTTTTTTTTAGAAGGTGGTTTTGGCCTTTTACAGCTCTTAGACCAGGCGGGTTCACCCCAGAAACCCCCTCCTCCCCCCGAGGGGGGTAGGGGGTGCGCCACCCTGTCACTGGAAGTTGGGCAGACATGGATGCTGGGTATTGAGAAAGATCAAAATCATTAAGATGGCTTTTAAGTTCAGTCTCCAGACAGAGTTGGGCTTGACTCGGAAGAAAGAATGATAGAAAAGTGGATGGACACGCCCTGTTTAGTATTATCCCCTCTATACAGAGCTAAATTGGACATTGCAATGTACTCTGCAAGGAGGTTGTGCTAGCTCAGTTTACAGATGAGTTGACACAAGGTTTGAGAAGTTCAAAACTATGTGTCCTCTGATAATGCCTGATGTGGGAGTGTCATATATCAATCTGTTGATTTCATTGGTTAAAATAAAGAAACTGCTTGGCTGGTTCTGATAGGTTAAAACATAGGTGGGAGGAGTAAACAGAATAGTATGCTGACAGGAAGAGGAAGTGAGGTCAGAAATCATGCAGCTCTGCTCAGAGATGCCAGGCTCCTCTCTCGCGGGCGGATGGGATAGCTCAGCGCTCTGAGGCACACTCGCGATGAAGCTCCGACCCAAGATGGACATAGGCTAGAATCTCCCCGGTAAGCGCACCTTGGGGTGCTAACACAGAATATTAGAAATGGGTTAGACCAGGTGTGAGAGTTAGCCCGTAAGAGGCTAGAGCTAGTGGGCCAAGCAGTGTTTAAATGAATACAGTTTGTGTGTTGGTATTTCGGGCATAAGCTAGCCAGGTGGCCCGGGGTGTTGGGGATGCAACCCCGGTGCCCCCAATTTCAACAAATGCCTGACCAAGGGGTTGGGATTTGCAGAATTCTGCCAGACTCTCATTTCCAGTTGGCTTTATGCTAGATGGTGGGCTGAGTAGAGACAGCTACAGATGCAGTGTTCTGCAGGCAGTCCCAGGTCATACTGGATTCTGGGTGGGAAGCAAACTATTCCGTCGTGCTCAAGTACAGCACAGGTTTCTTTGAATACAGGTCATCTGTTAGTGTAGAGACATGAATTATAATTAGAGTAAGTACCAAAGATTGAGCCATAGTTATGCCACCTACTGCCTGAGTCACCTTGGACAAGATAGTTGATGTCATCAATTGGAAGACAGAGTGGTCCTCTGTGTTATACCTTAACTCAAAATTCCATGAAAATTCTTTAGACTTAAAACACTGAAAATAACTATTTTCATACAAGCAACACTAGAAAGTATAAACACAATTCTAGACATTCATTATCTCTGAATTAGATCATTAAACTCTGCCCAGAGGGGATAAATATATAGTTAATAATCAAGACATAAGTGATTAAGAATTATAAAGATTTTATCAATCATTATTAATTTTTTAAAAAGTTGACCTTTGCAAAAATAATGATGTTCAAGAAGAAAGATAAATGCATAGCATAGAGAAAGGGAGGAATTAGGAGTGAGAGCAGACACAGAACGGCAGAGGATCCGTATTCTGCTTTCTTCATCTTATGCACTCAGGAAGGTAAGCGCAGAGGGGAGACGGTACATTGCATTCTTTTTCAGTTCGAGACTGATGACTTGTCTTCTCATCCATTTCTTTTGAGGCAAGAATGGATGTAGACTTAACCTCTTTGTAGAATGAGTGTTGGTAAACCCAGGGCAGTTACAAATATATTACACAGCGTGGAATGTATTTTTATTTTCCATAAATTATGTTGTCCAAAGGATGATTTGTCTACTGAAGAAATTAATTTCTTCAGGGAGCATCAGATCCAATTTATCAGTGTTAATATGAGTTGCAGATAGATTTGTTTGAATCTTCATTGAAAGCTAGCATTGTTGAAAGAGTAAATGATTATATTAATTCTACTCATATCCATGACATAGCATGGAAAGGGGTGCACGTAGCATTCAAGGACATAGTCTGTTAAGTGGGAAATTGTAGAGAGTGTTTCTGTTATGCAGAGGGACATTCTGCCAGCAGAGAGTTAAAGAAAGTACGGTCAAAATGCCCACGCGCTCACACGGAGTGGATACATGACCATACCAGCTGTAGCTAGGTGGGGCGGATAGACTGAACAAGGAAGGAGCAACAGGCTGGGGAAAGGGCAACAGGCTGTTGTTCTGTGATCTATGCTCCTCTTCCTATTTGAATTCTAGGGAGAACGCCTACTGATGTGTGCAGCCCCAAATAGTGATGTGGCTTAGTTAGGCAGAAATGGGTTTGCATGGACTCAATGGGATGTAAGAAATCTCTGCGACAGTTCTCAGGAACAGGACGCTGGGAAGAGATTGAAATCAAGACTTCTGAGCTCTCTATAAATATAAATGCCGTGAATCCCAATTAAGAGTTTCCTGTCCTAGTATGAATCCCTAATGTGACTTCTCTCCAAGCTGCTACTCGATGGATTTAAAAGCAAAGAGAAAGGACATGGAGTTGAGGGGCCAAAGAAGCGAGGATAGGAAGGCTGGAGGGGAGGGGCTTAAAGTGTATTTGATTAAAATATATTATAATATGCATGCATGAAACTCTCAATGGAAAGAGCTGTCTCAGATATATTGCAGACCATACACAACAGGTTAAATATAGGGCAGCAGATAGAACAAATAACCATTAAAAAGTAACTAACATTATTGTCTATCATGCAGGGTTGTTTCTGGCCTGGAGGCAGTGGTTGATGGAGAAATATCAGTGTGATTACTCTGGCGACATAGCAGCAAACAAGAAACAGGTAAGACAGAGCAGCTCTGGTATGGTTGTTTCTAAGTCCAATGATTGGGGTATGGAGGAAGACCTTTATGGAGTGAGATGTTGATGCTTTTATTCGCATTTTCATTAGAGTTAATGTGGTACTATACTCCAAGACATCATGGGGGGAAATGTAAATTTAGTGAGCCCTCCGTTATCCCGGACGTGTCGTAGTATGATATCCTAGAACTTGACAGGATTACATTGTGGTCAAAGGACTAAGGAAGTGGGGGTGGTGGAGCTGATCCCCCTCTATGAAAAGAGTTACAGAACATAAGAGTGAACTTCACTGTGCCCGATGCTATAGCCCTGTAGTCTCACTACTCCAGAGATTGAAGCAAGGAGCTCATGCTCTGAAAGCCAGTGTGATCTACAGGGCAAGTTCAAGGCCAGCCAGGGTAATTCAGGGAGCTCTTGTCTCAAAATAAAAAGTGAAAAATGTGTGGATATGGCCTATTGAAAGCAGCAACAATATTAAATTTGTGAAGATGAAATGGCATGCTGTGGACAGACGTAAACACACACCGTGGGAAACGCATGCTTTTAGTGCAGCGATTGGTTCAGAAGCAGAACCAGCCTCTTCGACATGGCTTCACACATGTTTTTATTTATTTACTATGTATTTATTTAGGTTTTCGCAAGACAGGGTTTCTCAGTGTAGCCCTGGCTGTCCTGAAACTCACTCTGTAGACCAGGTTGGCTCAAACTCAGACATCCACCTGCCTCTGCCTCCTGGGTGCTGAGATTAAAGGCAAGTGCCACTACAAAGCTTGCATACCTATGTTTTAATATCTGCACTTGATGTCTTAGAATTATTTTTTTACCAAGTTTATGTTTGAATTTGGGTTTTATAAATGAGTCTGATGGGACCATACAGGAGGCACAAGGGTTTGAGTATAAACTCCTTTGCAGTCTCATTTCCAGAACTCTCTGCCTTTATCCCATCTTCCAAGTCTCCTACCCCAAGTCTTTCCCGGCTACCAGCACTCTGCATGGTTTAAGCATGGGTGTGAGGATTGTTGGCTTCAATAAGAAGGTCCTGTGACATCTCAGAATGAGGCATGTTGGTGTTTGTATCCACCTAGGGTAATCAGTGCTGGGCTTATTTGGGCAAAAAACTTGTTAGGAGATCTTGTCTTTTGCTACTTCCGTAGATTAGATCTATGTATGTCTCTCTTAGGGTCATCATTGTTGTCTATGTTCTCTGGGATTGTGATTTGTAGGCTGGTTTTATTTGCTTTATGTTTAAAAACTACTTATTTCAGTGAGTACATGTGATAATTGTCTTTCTGTATCTGAGTTACCTCACTCAAAATGTTTTCTAGCTCCATCCATTTGCCTGTAAAATTCAAGATGTCGTTAATTTTTTCTGCTGTGTAGTACTCCATTGTGTAAATGTACCATATTTTCCTTATTTATTCTTCAATTGAGCAGCATTTAGGTTGTTTCCAGGTTCTGGCTATCACAAACAGCGCTGCTATGAACATAGTTGAGCACATGTCCTTGTGGCACGATTGAGCATCCTTTGGATATATACCTAAAAGTGGTATTGCTGGGTCTTGAGGAAAGTTGTTTCCTAATTTTCTGAAAAATTGCCGCACTGACATCCAGAGGGGTTGTACCAGCTTGCACTCCCACCAGCAATGCAAAAGTCTTCCCTTTACCCCACATCCTCTCCAGCATAAATTGTCATCAGCGTTTTTGATCTTGGCCATTCTTACAGGTGTAAGATGGAATCTCAGAGTTGTTTTGATTTGCATTTCTCTGATGACTAAGAATGTTGAGCATTTCCTTAAGTTAAACAGCTGTTTATCAGTCATACATACAGCTCCAAGGACAAGGACACCTCGTGCTGTGCAGGGTTACACAGGAGCTGCCCTTGGGAATCGAGAGAAGAAGCAGTAACGATGAGAGGAAGTGTCAGGGTGACAAGAGGATGAGGTGACTCCTGGTTCCCCATGTGGTGTGCTTGCCTTGGTTGATGCTTACTGGTGCTGGAAGGATGGTGAATCTTGACTATGCTTGGTCCTGAAGGCGAAGGAAGTCTGGTTGGGAGACTTTGTAGGTAGAAGCAGATCTACAATCTTTCCTGCTGCAGTGTCTGTCTTCTGAATATCCTCAGCCATGATCGCGAGTTTTCAGATGACCATTAAATGTAAATTGTTTCATAAAGCCCTGGAACGAATCATTGATCACTGCATTTCCAGCTATGAGCGAATATGAAGGGCCATCTGAGTATAACCATTCTCCTCTTCTGCATTAGTAGGTAACCTGGTCCAGTGACCCTTAGCCTGGTGGTCTCCTTATGAGTCTAAAATAATTGTTTTTACTGGATTTTCTGCTTATTGACTTAGTACTTAAAAGATAAGAAAGGAGTGAGTGACTAATTATATATATGTGTGTGTGTGTGTGTGTGTATCTATACATATATATGAGAGAGGGAGAGAGAGAGATAGACAGAGATAGAGATAAAGGGGAGAAAGAAAGACAGAGAAAGAGAGACAGAGAGAGAAGAGGAATATGTGCTTTATCCCTCAGAGGACCTCCTGGATCAAGATGTCAAGGTAACACAGTATAAAGAATTTCAGTTTTAGATCTTAAACCAGGGTCTGTACAGACTTCATGAATGACTCAGTGGCTGGAGGAACACAGTATTGCATAGTCAACAACAGTGGTGATGTGCATGTGCGTGCATGTGTATGTGTGCACACATGTGTGCGAGACAGAGAGAGAGGGACAGACCAAAGCAAGGAGACTGGAAAAGCGTTCTGCTTTATTTCTTTAATGTCTTTTTCCCCCCTGCCTCATGAACAAAGGCTTTTTGCCTTGTTATTTTGCATTGGGTTTCACAAATTCTGTAGCCAGCTGTGTTGACAGTTTAAAGGACAAGTTACCTAGGTCTTGGATCATTTATTTTTGTTGCCTACTTGACCCCAGAAGTATTTGAGTCTGGGTCCTTGACACACGAGTGCACTTGGAAGTGATCTGTGAAATATGCGGTAATGCTCCCCGGGTGAGCTGTGTTTGAACCCCCAGAAGTCAGATAATGACATGAGTCTCGTCTCCCATACTACAGTGTCTGCATTCCAAATATTCTCATCAGTGACTATGATCCTCTACATGATCATTAATATGTAAATTGCAGTCGTAAAGCACCGGAGCGAACCCCTGATCTCTGCATTTCCAGCCATCCGTGAGTGTGACGGGTCGTCTGGTCAGAACCTCTTCTCCTTTGCTGCACTAATTGCTAACCTGGTCCAGTGGCTTTTAACCTGTCTGTCGCTCGTGGGTGGGAAGTCATTAGTTTTACTTCCCTGCTTATTGACTTATTATCTAAAAGGTAAGAAAGGACCGGCCAATTAGGCATACTGTGGAACCGGTCTCTGCTTGCTGGAGACCATGGTAGCTGTTTGCCAAGGGAGTTCTGGAGGAGCAGAGCTATAGCTCTGTTTGGCTTTGTCTGCTGTGAGTGGCTTGGACTGTGAGATTGCATGGTTTGGTTAAGACAATGGCCTTTCTCATTTTCCACTTGAGAGGGAAGGAGGCTCAACCTTTATTAGGCAGCCCAAAGTTAGAAACGCTTAAATAATTCTTTACGATTCATTGCTTTGTGGAGGAATATCAATCCAAGTTACAGGATTCCTCATTCTTCTCCCCTTTTTACTGAAAATGATTTTATTTTCAATGGCAAAGAATATTTCTAAACACTTGCTTAAAAAGGATGCATTGCTGAAAATAGCTCCTAATGGGCCTAGCTAATAAGCAAAATTCATTTGCAATTAGAATCCTTACTCAAAAGGAAATAAACTCTTATTTTTTAAACCTAATTCCTCACTGTTCTTGCTGGTTAAATGACTGTATATGCTTACAGCATTGATTTACACAGGGAACCCCATGTCTCAATAGGAAACCGTAGACTACACAAAGACTCCATAACCTATATCCCCCATTAGAGAGGTCAGATCATAAAAAAGGCCCAGTATATAGCATCTCTATTTTTCTTCCTGGGCTTCAAACCAATTGAGGAACAAGGCAAAGTGGTGGGGCAGATGCAAACCAAATGTCACCCATATTCCTGGCACAAACTGTTGCAGTGGGCCAAGGTGTTTTGATCTATCTATCTAACTCGCATCAGGACTGATGATATTCAGGCAGCCCAGACACTATAGTTCGGCCTGTCTGCTGGGTCATCAGTGGGAGTGGCAGTGATGTGATGATGATGGTGGGGAAAGATGCAGTTAGTGATGGGTAGAGTGACAGCAAGAGAAGAAAGCGTGAGTTAGATGCTGAGGTTGGCTAAGAGAGTGGAAGTGGATGTCCAGATGGGATGTGACATAGGGCAGAAAGCCGGGTGGACAAAGGAGACAGCTGTAGCTTTCCCAGTGTTCACTAACTGCTCTGGGACTTGATCCTTTTAGCAATTTCCTCGGCAGGGATATTGTGATGCTCTGGTCCAATGAAGATGTTCAAGGAGTGGTAGGGATATGGCTACAGGATTGGAGGGTTTCAATTAAAAACAGATGCAACACTCAGGTTGAAATGATAAGGGCTTTCTAAGCATTTATTAGAGAAGATCAACTTGCATAAAATGGAGAGAGTAGTGACTTTATGTCTCTGTAACAAAGTGTTTGGGTTTGTTCCTAGGTGGCGGAACCAAGAAGGTCTATTCACAACCTCTGACGATGTCTGTGAGGAATAGGAGGAGTGGGAGGTTGGTGGGGTCATTTCAGATCTTAGAGGGAGGCATTGTTATTGTCACGCACTTGGTCGACATCAGTCAGAAAAATGTGACTAGATAAAGTCCACATCTCCCTTTCTCTAAGGCTACAATATCATTATCCTGGATTACTATATCACATGCTTTGGCTATTTAGAACGGGCAACGATAACACGTAGAATACATGTTCTACTCTTCCCAAGTGGAAGTAGGTGTGTAATTCAAGTGTATTTGAGAAGGAAGGAGGCTCTATTATAGCTCTTTAGTGATGTTACATTGCTGCAGAAGCCTGCGTTGAAGCCTGTGTGAACTGGAAATCTCCGAGTGATCGTTTCCTTTGCATGGTGCAATCCACATATATGTTTGGGTATATTTGAGCAGAGAGTTTTCATTCTAACTGATGGGCACACAGTGTGTTTACTAAAGCTATTAATTTATGACAGTTGGACAGACTGGATTCAGAATAGCTCTGGGAAAAATAAGGGAATTTTCTTGCAGAATAGAAGCAAACTAAAACCTCAGAGGAGTCAATATTCATAAAAATTTGAAAACAGAACCTAGAGTTTTTAGAGACATTGATTTCTTTGCTCCCCTTATCCCTCCCCAAATGAGTCTAGCTTGCACCCATCAGACATAACAGCATTCTGTCCAGGCAGATGGCAGACAGCTTATGTTATCCTTGGGAAGAGCTTGCTGGTGTTGATCATACAGAAATAGAATCAGAACTAATACTTTTAAGAAATAGCTCACATTACCCTAAAACGGGCCTTGGCATTGGCTAGAATGCTGACCGCATGAGAAGTGAGTGTAGGAAATCACAGACACTGTCTGGAAGCTCAAGGGATGATGGGGCGGCCCCTCCGCTACCTTCAAGTTGTTTGTGCATGAAGCATCCGATTGCTGGGCCCTCATGTGCTGCGGGTTTCTTTCCAAGCTGAGTTACCTCTGCAACTTTGTCCATCACCACGTCGGCTACATAGGTGTGACTTTGGCTCTGAATTCTGGGACTTTGTCTCTGGCCTCTTGGTTCATCCTCCGACCTATTAGTCTTTCCGATAGGACTGCCGAACAGATGGCCCCTTCGACGATGCTCCCCTTTCCCAAGTTGTTCTGAGTTCATTGTTTTGTAAATTGCTCATGAGTTTGTTTCATGCCATGAATATTGGACAGCTGTTATTTTCTGAGAAAAAGAAGAGAAAGCTTCCTGATGTATCTCCTCATTTCAAGTTTCTTTTTTTTCAGTCATATTTTGAGGTCTTCAATACAAAAAGTTTTCTGTTCCGATAAGTTTAATCTACACCTTTTGATGCTATGAAAAATGGAAGTTAAAAATCAGTTTTTATTTGCAAGTATTTATTACTAGTCTAGAGAATACAGCTGATTTCCTCGTGGGGACTCAGTAGTTCTAGAGACTTTGTGGGAGGGTTTTGAAAGTTAAAATAAATGAGGAATTATTCTTGTATTCTACTTCGACTTTAGGAGTAATTAAAAACAACTTAACTATACCAATTTAACATCAGAATCTCCTCCCAACACGTCAACTATCTAAGTTCTCAGTGACATCAACATAGTGATTCATGCCTTATTTATCAATGTACATTTAAGAAAATATCTTAAAATACCAAAGCCATCACAAGTAACAAGAACACAATACCAGAAAACAGTTTTATATTTATTTTTATTTCAAGATTTTATTTTCATTTTCAATTTTGTTTCCCCCTCAACTCCTGGGACTGGAGAGATAGGTCAGCAGTTAAGAGGTCTTATTGCTTTTCCAGAGGACCCAAGTTAGGAATCCTATATTTGAGTTAGGCAGTTCACAACCGCCTGTAACTTCAACATTAAGGGATACGATGCTGTCTCTGGCCTTTGTGAGCACCTGCACACATTGGCAAACATGTGACTGTGCATATGCATGTGCACACACATACACATCTTACACATAAATAAAAATAAATACAACAACACTTCTTTTACCCTTGGAATATACTTATGTGTAAGATATGTGTGTGAGCGTGAGCACATACACACATACCATACACACATGTAAAAATAAATCTAACAACACTTCTTTTACCCTTGGAACATCACTGCAAGATAAAGCACTTCCATTTGGAGCCAGCTGCATGGCCGTACCTCCAACTTTATTTGGACTTATTTATTAGGTGCATTTACTTTATTCTGCTTTTAATTTCCAGGCATCGTTTTTGAATTTAATTTGGTTTGAAAATTATATTAAATGCTATCATGGTTTCAAAATCAAATCAATAGATATCTAGAGGAAGGAAGCATCCGTTTTTTTTTGTGCTTTACCTCCTCCCACTTCCAGAGGAAGCATCTAGCGCTCCCTTTATCTTCCTGCTGGGGCATGGAGACACCAGTGCATTCCTTATCACTAGGTAAACGGCAGCACGTGCTTTCTCCCTACCTTACCTTGTCTGCTTCCTAGTATTTTCACGGTGTCTTGGTGTAAATCTATAGCTGTATACAAACACTCTTTATTCTCTTTGGCGGGCTCATAGTTCTTCTCAGTGTGGATTCATCATGACCTTGCAACCATTTCCCTGGAGATGGGGATTCGGTTTCTTCTCAATCCTCTGCTACCAAGTTTGTGCCACCATGAACGCCCATGCATCACTGTTTTTGCTGGAGCATCCCTGGGACAGACCTGGAAGTAGCATCCGTAGACTGCAGGTGAAAGTTGTATTTCGTCAGATGTTATCAAATAGGAAGTGGAATTATCCATAGGGATTGTAGCATTTTTAAAAACCGTTGGTGCGATATTATTTTATCTCTTTCCCCTGGCTTTCATTAGAAAAAAAATTTTAAACAGTAATCAATCTCAATTAAAATTTTAGTTGGTCTTCCTATCATTTTGGTTAAAGTGTCAATCAGAAATGGATCAGTTTTAATTAATTTGATGGTGGTCGCTATTCCGCAGTGTACATGCATTCCAAACATGTTGTACAATTTTAAGCATAAATTTCCTGTGACACCTTTATTGCACAGAAATAAAAACCAACATGGAATTTGTTTTCTGCTTGCTTTCTACATTGGAGTCCTATTTGGAGTATACGAACACAAAGCTATACATTAAATGTAATTATGTGAAGCCTATTTCTTTATTTGTTATGTTGTCACAACATACTCGTCCCTACACAAGGCATCCTTTGTGCTTTAACAGAGCATCGCAGACTGGGCCATTTATAAGTAACAGAAGTTTATTTTTTATAGGTTTTGAGTCTAGGAAGTCCAAGACTAAGGTGTTGATACTGTTGAGAGTGTTATTGCTGTATCCACATATGAAGAAAAGCAGAAGGAGTGGGGGAGAGGGAGTTCCCACAAGTCCCTTATTATGTAGTGACATTAACTATTAAACACCTCCAAATACTGTTGCACGGGGTTAAATTTCCCACATGAATATTGGGGTCATATAAATATTAAGACCATTCTTTTAGTGATAGTACATTACTCTCTATGATATATAAATATCATAATATGATAATTCAGTTTTTTTATTAATTGCCCTGCTCTTCATTTCTGTTCTTTCTCAGTATGTATGTGTATATTAGTCATTCTCTAGTGTAGCAGGACTTATAGAATGAATCTCTCTATATGACAGATCTCTCTCTTTCTCTCTCTCTCTCTCTCTCTCTCTCTCTCTCTCTCTCTCTCTCTCTCTCTCTCTCTCTCTCTCTCTCTCTCTCACACACACACACACACACACACACACACAGACACACACACACTTGAATAACTTACAGACTGCAGTCCAGATTAATTTAACAATGACTGGCTGTGAATGGAATGTCCCAGAACCCAGTAGTAGCTTAGTCCCCAAGGCAGGTCTTCAGTCTATGCTGGAGTCCCAAAGAAGTAGGCTCCAATGCCAGAGAGCTAACAAGGGTGAGCTAACAAGGTGAGGGCAAGCAGGAAGCAAAAGCTTCCTTCTTCTATGTCCTTATATAGACTTCCAGCAGAAGGTGTACCCCAGATTAAAGGTGTGTCATGATCTGGATCAAAGGCATGTTCCTTCTTACCTCAAAGGTCTGGACTAGAAGCGAATTCACCCACTTTAAACCAACAAACCAAACAAACAAAAAAAAATCTCTCATAAGTGTGCCCTCCATTTCTGGATTTCAGTTCATTCAAGAATAGCCACCAAAGTGTATAGAAATAATATCTTTATCGGTGATATACGCTGTAATGCATGTTTGTTTAAAACACTTCCAATCAGGGGAACAAAACCACTAGTTTCCTAGTGCCCCAATGAAAAAACAGTCAAAACCAAATCTGGCCACTGCCCATTGTCCTGATGACCACGGAAGCACTCAGCTATCTCAGTGGGAAGGAGTCATGGCCAGTTGTGTCCCAAGGGCTGAGATCAGGTTGCAGTTGTTAATTAATGAATGTTAATTATCCCTTTAAGATTCTTCTGGCTTGAAGACTGTATTCCAGAAATGTAACGGAGTGGGGACAAACATGGATCTGCCGTCACTCAGAAAATAACCTTAGATTTCTGAAAAAGCTTCTTATCTTGCCAGTCTCGATCAATAATGTCTTTTCCAAGAATCTTTACTGCTGGTTTTGTAGCGTTACGAGTCTTGGCTGAGTTTCCATCTTCTGCCTTGGTTTCCCAATGGATCATGGCTGGAAGCTAGAGATAGACAGACATTGCCCCAGAAAACCATGTTTGACTAGCCCAGCTCTTTGCTTGGTCATCCGTGGTGCTCAGAGAGCTTGATGTAATAGATGGATTGTCTCTTTCACTAGACCAAAATGGACTTGACTCATAGTGTCATGGGAGAAAATATCATTCTACCCCCAGCATCAGTTCAAATTCACTTTGGGCTCCCAAGATGCTCTGGTCTCCATGTCTGCTCCAATTGTCTCCTCTAGCTTCTGCCTTTTGGAGCTAGAGAAAAGGTTACAACCTTCTTCCTTGTTAGCCCCTGGAAGGCTGCCTTGCATTCGAAGTTCCAGTCTGAAACATTGCATGAATCATCTTCTGGTCTTTTATCCCACACAAAAAGGGCCTACTTTGCTCTAGACTCCCATTCCATTTGCTCATGCCCATTTTCTGCCAAAATAACCACTTCCCCCCAAAGAAAATAAAAGAGGTTCTGAGTTCTTCATTAATATCTGCATCTGGGATGAATGAGGAATTGATGTGCAGAGCCCAGCAGTAATGAGGTGATGATCAAAGTGGGATGGGATAACCCGAATGCAATCCTTTGTAATGAGCAATTAATTATTAAAACTGAAGCCTTAGTATATTCGATTACTAAATCAATCAGCCTGAGCTTACAACCTCATTAGTATTAGTGGGCTGAATGCCAATTTATTACAAACAGATTAATATTTTAATTTAAAACATATATTAATTTTTTAAATTAATTTTAAAATTTAATTTTTAAAAATTAAAGAAATTGCTATTTGAATAATCATGTATGTGTGTATGTGTTTGTGTGTATGTGTGTGTGTTTGTGTCTGTATGTATGTGTGTCTGTATATGTGTGTATTCCTTATATATTAAACTTTTCATAAATCCCTTATGGAAAATTTGCACATATGCATCTTTGTATCTTTCCTTTTCATTTCAGAAGACACAAAGTAGCTTTCTGTGTTCCTATTGGCTGCATGGAGAAACAGTCACATGGTAGTTGTAGTTTCCCTAAAGATGGCCTTTCTTGTGTTTTCTTCCCTCTGCTCAGTATTACTTTGTATCTAAAAAGTACAGAAGAATGTGTGGGTGAAGATAATGTGTCTCCCCTCAAAGACTGAAAATCAGATGTCCTGAACAATGGGGATCTAACACCAAAGAGTTATTTCAGATCTGAAGGAGTATGAAAGCACTCAGTCAATCAATCAATCAATCAATAGAAAGAAAAAGGTGGCAGATCCTGAGATTAGAGAAAATATTTTCAAATTATGCATACGCTAATGAGACTTAGCAATAAGACAAACCAATTTTAAAAGGAAAAGACTGATACACAGGAACCTGGCAAAGACAAATGCGACTCAGGAGGCCCTGTTTTTGCCCTAGCATTCCACTCCATTCACTTTTCCCTTTGATTTGGCTTCCTACTTTAAAATTCCCTCCATCTGTCTTTAACCCACAGGAAAGAAATAATAAAAGTAGTTCTCAGAGCAAGGCTTCAGTAGCAAAGAGTAGCAGTTAAGCACAGGCCTGGACTCCCAGCTATTCATGACAACAGGTCGGGAGGAGTGCAAATTCAATGACCTTCAGGGCTGCAGAGTGAGTTCAAGCCTAGCCAGGAAAAACTAGTGAGACGCCTCCTCCAAAAATTAAAACAAAACCAAACCATTACAAACAAAAATTAGAAGGACAGAGAAAAGGAGAGAGAGAGA
The DNA here is from genome assembly GCA_963919715.1 of Microtus obscurus. Taxonomy (NCBI): domain Eukaryota; kingdom Metazoa; phylum Chordata; class Mammalia; order Rodentia; family Cricetidae; genus Microtus; species Microtus obscurus. The sequence continues at coordinate 12,569,610 of CAWTZC010002521.1, read as the reverse complement.
GAGAGAGAGAGAGAGAGAGAGAGAGAGAGAGAGAGAGAGCGCTGAGGCTCTTGTCTGGTTTTCACCTGGTGCTAAGGTCAAACACCATCAGTACTGAAAACAACAGCAATAACAGAAACAGTGACAGCGATCACCCCCACAGCAAACCAGTGTTTATACACAACTGTCTGCATTAGCGCTCCTCTGTATGTGAAAACAGTACAAGGACCAATACCCCTGACTCCTGTAAGGAAGTCTTCCTCTTTCTTGTCCTCCAAGGTCAAAATATTTCTGTCCTAAAAATGGAGAGAGTTTGGGATTTCTGTACGCACATCCATGCACAGCTTATATTATTATGTCATGCTTACATTTTGCATGTACAGATGCAAAGATTATTGTTAAAGAGCCCTCAGAATAGTATAGATACACTGGGGGCCTCTTCCTGAGTTTAAAGCATGGAGGGGCTGTGAAGACTTCATTAAAAATTTGAGCTTCCTGGAGACCGGGGATTTTTGTCACAGACCCACAGTAGACACTCAATAAATACTTTTGAAATGAAAAGGGTGGATTAAAAATACAGGTCCAGACAGAAAATCCCATGATATTTAAAGTCTCCGGGCAATGCGTTCTAACTGTTTCTCTTTACTCCATTAGGGAAGCTTTAGGAAGTGACTTTTTGACCAAGTAACAAAATTTCCACTCACAGCTAGGAGACTTCCCACACATCAACTTCCTGTTTCTAGGTTTAAAATCCAGTCTCTTTATTTATTTATTTTTAGTGTAGTACTAAGGGGAAAAAACGTGGGGAGGGGGAGCATTCAATGCCCTCTCCTTCTAATTGATTTATAAGTTCTATGTAGTCCAATGAAGCATTTTGTAGAAATTTACAAGCTGATTCTAAAATTTATATGTAAGTGGAAGGACCCGCCGCAGCCAAAACAATTTTGAAAGAGAAGCCCAATACCGAAGGATTTACACTGCTTTGCTTCAAGAGTTATTGCAGGGGTAGAGAAAGCAAGATGGTGTAGTCTTGGTGGAGAGACAGCAGATCCTGGGAGCAGAGCAGAAAGCTCAGAAATATGCCCAGACTTTATGGTCAGTTGATCCTTAACAGAGGTGTCGTGCCAACAAAATTCATTAAGGGAAGGAAATTCTTTGAAAGAAATGTTGCAGGAATGAGTGGATGACCACGAAGAGAAGGAAGGAGGTTTGGCTTTACTTTACAACACATGCAAGAGCACACCTGACATGGATCAGAGGCCTAGACTTATAACCTAAAACTACAGTTTCTAGAAACCATTGAAACTCCGGGATAGACAAAGACTCTTAGAACACGAAAAAGAAAAGAAAAAGAAAAGGCATGTTAAATTTCACTAAAATGAAAATTTCCACTCTCTGCTAGACATGGGTGAGAGACTATGGAAGGAGAAAAGGGACCTACTGACCACATATTGGTGAAAGATTTATATTCACAATATATAAAGACTTCCATATTTTAAATCCAATAATTTAAAACTTTGGGATTTGTGAAGTCCATTTTTTAATGATGGCTTCTCAATACCTCACTGCTTTAAATTCTGGAAGATGACCCCCATCCTATTTGTGTTATTCCAAGTCCTCTTTATCAATGTTTCTGCCTCTATTTCCATCTGTTGTTGGACGAAGGTTCTATGGTGATATTTAAGATAATCATCAATCTGACTACAGGGCAAGGCCAGTTCGGGCACCTCCAGCGAGGTTGTAATTTTTTTATTAAACTATAATGGTTTGTGTGTTTAGCAACTTCTCTATTCACAGTGGTGGCTGTAATTGCAGCTCAGTGAAAACAGCGCCTTCAGTAGCCAAGGCCCAGTTGAAGAGTAGAAGGAATGAGAATATGAGCAAAGAGGTTAAGACCATGAAGGATTCATCCACTGAAACAGTTTACCTGACCTAATGGGAGCTTAGTAACTCCAGATGGACTGGGAAGGAAGAAGCATAGGACTAAACTAGTCCTTCTGAATGTGGTTGACAGTTGTAGGCTGGGGCAGGCTGAGGGGCCACTGGCAGTGGCACTGGGATTTATCTCTACTGCATATGCTAGCTTTTTGGGATCCTATTCTCTTTGGCTGTATACCTTGCTCAGCCTAGACGTAGTAGGGAGGGCCTTGGACCTTCCACAAAGCAAAGTGCCTTACCCTCTCTGAGGATTGGAGTGGGGTGGGGTGGGAGGGTGTGTTGAGGAAATGGGAAGAGGGGAGGGAGGGGATTTGGATTGGTATTTTTTTTAAATCTAATAAAATAAAATTTACAACCTTTCAAGTGAGAAAAGGAACCAGTGGTCCTACTCAGCTATGAGGTCTATGAACAACCACCACCAACAAGGCATGATAACCCTAAGGGTACAGTAGTGGCATGCATACCCTGGCTGTAACCAACAGCTCTCTCATTATGCTTCATACCTACTGAATAACAGGGAAACCATCCCTGGTCCCAGAAACCTACCCAGCGACCCAGAGTTGGCCAAGTCATGGGACTTGCAGGAGAACTTACAACTGCCACCTTACTAATCAGGGTAATCCCTAAGTACACTCTGAGTATTTGTTCTTATATCCACATGCAAGTACACTCTTGAGTATGTGTTCTTATATCCACATGCAAGTACACTCTTGAGTATGTGTTCTTATATCCACATGCAAGTACACTCTTGAGTATGTGTTCTTATATCCACATGCAAGTGCACTCTTGAGTATGTGTTCTTATATCCACATGCAAGTGCACTCTTGAGTATGTGTTCTTATATCCACATGCAAGTGCACTCTTGAGTATGTGTTCTTATATCCACATGCAGGTACACTCTTGAGTATGTGTTCTTATATCCACACGCAAGTGCAGTCCTCGCCCCTCATCAGGGAAACTTATCTTTGCAACAGATGGAGATCACCACGGAAAACCCCAACTAATGAAGATGTAGAGTCGTGGAACCCAGTCCCAAAGGATGCTTTACAATATAACTCCTGTTTCTAAGGTGCAGAGAACACTGTAGAAGAAGACCAGGAACTGTGAGAGTCAGGGGAGCAGGGAGTCTGCTGTGAGACTATTATACTGAAACTATCCTGGGTGGTTTTGTTTGTCAACTTGACACAAGCTAGAGTCATCAGAGGAAGGAGCCTCAGCTGAGGAAATGCCTTCTTGAGCTCCAACTGTAAGGCATTTTCTCATTTAGTGATCAGTGGGGATGACCCAGCCTATGCTGGGTTGTGCCATCCCTGGGCTTCTTGGGTCCTGGATTCTATAAGAAGGTGGGCTGAGCAAGCTGTGGGAAGCAAGCTAGTAATCAGCCTCCATGGTGTCTGCATCAGCTCCTGCCCTAGGTTCCTGCTCTGTTTCAGTTCCTGTCCTGACTTCATTTTAGTGATGAACAGCAATATTGAAGTGTAAGTCAAATAAAACCTTTCCTCCCCAACTGCTTTTTGGTCATGGTGTTCCATCACAGCAATGGAAACCCTAACTAAGACATAGACTGAGCAGGGTATATTTATGTATTTAGGAATAAATAGTTTGTGTGTGTGTGTGTGTGTGTGTGTGTGTGTGTGAACAATTAATGGAAAAGAAGACCAGGAATTTGAAAGAGCGCAAAGAGGGGGACATGAGAGTGTTTGGGGGGAGGAAGGGAGAGGAGAAAATGATGCAATTATAGTGTAATCTCAAAAAATAAAAGAAATAATTAAAAACCTCAAACCTGCAAGCCTTAAAAAATAAAATTATTAAAAGATATTAAAAGGAGTGTTCACAATAAAATTTGCTTGCAAAAGTGTGGCATATCATCACCGTCCAAATGGCAGTGACAAATTTACTTCCAATCCTAAAACGAATATGGGACTCGAGTCAGAATCAAAAGATGATCTTGAGAAGAAACAAAAGCAAGATTGAAAGCAGCGAGGGCATTGTGCACACCGCCTTATAGTGCATGTATCCTCCTATGGGGTATACTGTCTTTTTAGACATGGAAGGAAATGCAGGAAAGGGCTGAGAAACACTGCACGCAAACAGTGCAGAAAAACACACACTCCCTCTCTGTCTCTCTGTCTCCCCTCTCTCTCCCTATCATACCAGAGTTAACATTTATACTAGGATCATGAACAGTACAGGCCTTTAGCAGGGGCTCCTATCTCTTCCCTAAGACAACTGTAAAAAGTCAGCAATTGGAGAGATGGTCCGGCAGTTAAGAGCACTGGCTGCTCTTGAAGAGGACCAGTGTTCAGTTCTTAGGACCCACTCGGCAATGCATGTCATCTCTAACTGCTGCTTCTGTAGGTCTAATGCCCTCTCCAGGCTACAAGTACACCAGGTACACAGACACCCACCCACCCATCCATACACAAATGTATACATACATTTAAAAAAAAACTTTTTAAAAATAGTAGATAATTTCCCCCTCCGTGCTAATGTTTGGATGGGACAAGGAGGATATGAGAAAGCACCTGTGGACCCTGTTCTGTGAACCTGCAACTGTTCTGATAATGCCAGAAAAATGTTATGTGCATATGCCTATAGATCTGAAAGTCAATGCAAACTTCTTTGCTTGGAAAAGGATGAGGGATACACAGTTTTCCTCAAAATTATGAGGAATCCTTAATACATTCTTTCTTTGTGTATATATAAATAGTATACATGGCAAGGGCCCACAAATATATGTATATGCATATATAAGCGTCCAAACTCACTCCCTGCATACATATGTAAGCCTTTTAGTGTTCTGGTAAGAATGGAAGAGCAGCGTCTTCTGTGGCAGTTAGGTGACTGTTGCCAGTGGAAAAGACAAACTGAAAATCGAGGTCGAAAGCCAAGAAAGAAAAGGACAATGGCGTCGGTCATGACACAGGAATCATTTCCGGGTCAGTCCGCCTGGCAAGCGAGCAGATGAAAGCCCACCCGGAGACCCCTCTCCTTGGGCCGCACTGTGTCGGTCTGTAAGAGGCCTTGCAAACAGTCTTGGGCAACACGCTAAGCACTGAAGACTTGTAATAGCTTTCCTCCAGGAGGGAGGAAAAACCCCTCGGTAATGAGTCGCCGACTGGATGTTTATGGCTGGCAAATCCCATAACCCTATAATTTGGCTCATGAAGGCCACATTCTTCTTTGGAGCAGAAGCCCGGGGTCAATTATCGCGGTTGGTAAGCTTTCCTTTTGGGTGTTAGTCAGGGCCAATTTTGCATAAAAGAAGGGTTTCCTCTCTGGCACTGGCTCTCCAATTATGGAAGCGTATCCTCGGGTTGCCCTAAATCATATGCTCCAGGGAGCTGCGAGGTTACACGAGGACACAGTGAGGGAGGTATTTCCCAACACAACACTCTACAGCACCCAGCAGTGCCCGGCAGTACCCAGCAGCACCCAGCAGCACCCGGCAGTACCCAGCAGCACCAGCAGCACCCGGCAGCACCCAGAAACACCAGCAGCACCCGGTAGCACCCAGCAGTGCCCGGCAGTACCCAGCAGCACCTGGCAGCACCGGCAGCTCCTGGCAGCGCTGGCCACTACTCTTTCTTTGTATTTCTAGCTCTCTTCTAAGATTCTGGATTGTAGAATTATAAACCACCTGTCACCAGAGCCACAGTGGCCATTACTGATTTGTCCTTGGGGTCAAGGGTGCCTCTGGCCCGAATTTGATTTGATTCACCTTCTCTTTCTACTCACAGGCAACCTCCCCATCCCTTCCCTCTATTGGTACCCAGTGAGATGATTGACAGTTGAGGGCAAGGCTGCACTCATTGTGAGTCCAGGGCAGCCCTCAAACCCTCTCTCCCATGACTCTCACAACAAACTGGATGAAAGTGGAAGAATATTTCTAAAAAAACTGTGCTGCCCCCCCCCCCCAGGTTTGAACCCTGTTTCCGCACTTCCTACACATAAGTGACCCGAACACATTGCTTCATCTTTCTGAGTCTTGCTTGCTTTACCAAGTTGTAAACTGGTGGTGGTCACATTTCTTATCCGGAGTTGTTTTGAAAGTTGGCTGAGATGCCTTGACTCAAGAGCGCTGTAGGTTACTTGACGCACACAGATGCTTGGCACATTGTCACCATGATCTTGTTCATCAGAATTCTGATGTATGAATCTGAGTGTTAAAGAGGGGAAAAAACTTGGCAAGAGATGCAGAGGTAGCAGTGGATGAGCCAGTCACTCTGTCATTGTTCTCTTTATGTGAGCCGTCCAGACTGCCCTGTCCTGCAAGAGGGAAGGGGGGGGGGAGGCTCTGCTGTCTTAATCCCATTATTTTGTGAAACGCCCCCAACAGGAATGCCCTTCTTTGGTTATGAGTTGGAAGCAAATTCATATCTTTGATTTGTGTTTGGGCTTTTGTGCCTTGAATCGCATGCCGCATCCCCGTTTTCAGACAAAGTGTAGTGGAAATAGTGATATTCCATTTGGGGCCAGAGAAACCCAGGCAGGTAAATAGGAGAAGACCTCTGCCGTGGAGAGACCAGTATCTGCAGCTCCAAACAAGACCTAATAAGATGATGCTGGGTCAGCCACGTCCCACAGCTTTTCCCTCAGTTGCTTTAGGTGGATTAATGATTTTTATCCAAAGGAATGACCAAAGAAATGATTTATTGTAGGCGTTTTGCTTTGATGAGATTCACAAATAAAACGCAATTTAAAAGCAAAGCTCAAAACTTTCTCTTGTGTCGTCGGCAGTTGCTGTTTTGAAACGCGGTGTTTGGAAAAAGCTGGCCATCTCTGACATTAGTGATACCTGCTGTGCGCTAGGGCCATTTCTACCTGGGGCGGATCTACTTTAGATATCGTTGTGGAGGTGAGAAAATGTCCTGTGTGTTTGAAAGTGCCAGAACCACCCACTGCTTGAACTAGGTTTGATCTTTTTGCAATCTAAAAGAAAAATCCCCAAGTGCGTTACTTTAGTACAAAAACATTGGCAAACTGCTTTGGAGGCTGCGTCTTTCGTATCTTGCTGTGACTTAAAAGCTTACCAAATTACAGCCCTTCATTTAGGACACCACAGTCTTATTTTATCCTTCCTGTCCCCAGGCTCCCTGCTCCATATTTCCCTAACATCCTGGCATCTTGCACTGACTTCAAGAGGCAGTAGTCTTGAACCTTTATTAAAACGGCAGGGAGAGCCAGGGAACCAAGCTCTTTCAAGGAATGTTTTAGAAATGCCTGGGGGATGGGTGGCCTTGAAGGTCCACTTGAGGTTTGGAATGATTTGCTTCTGTTTTTGTTCTTTTAAAGAAAGACTCTGGGGCTGGAGAGATAGTTCAGCTGTTAAAGGCTAGTCTCACAACCAAAAATATAAGAGAGACGGAATTTACGTTAGCAAAAAAAATGAACTGAAAGAGGCACAGGGCATCATTCATCCTCATAGTCTTACACTGAATATGGTTAGTCAGTGTAAGAAGAGGGATATGTTGATCAATGTTACAATTGTTATTGTTCCATACAGTATGAAAAGGGTAATTGAGGAATTAAGACAAAACATACCCCATGTGTGTTCACTCTTACATGTGCATGTGTGCATCTATGTCAAGGCACACATGTGGATGTCAAAGTCAATTCTTTCCTTCAAGAACACGGCTTTGGCAGATTGAATGGAAGTAGTTTGACTTTGTGTCAGGGGTCTTCACACAGTGAGCTATCTTGCTGGCCATGATGGCTTTGTTCTGAAATTCTTGGTCACTAAATAATATACAAATAACATGTATTTATGGGAAGCCATAGTCAACCGTGCAATTACTTCCCACATATTTCTTTGAGCAGTTTGGAGAATAAGGTCAGTTGAGTAGGACTATAAAAATCAGAGTCAAGAAAACAGAAAACGAAATTCCATATTAGCGTGATGCCATAATTACCATCGAGGAATCCACAGAAACTCATAAAGATTTTCCTTTAAGCTTCCTGATGGCTCAGTGGAAATATTCACAAGTCCCATTTCTCAAGGGAAGAACATGATTTACAAAATGGAAGTGGAAATCCCAACGTTTATTATTCTCCATGTGGTAGGACACCAAGGCAAGTAGGCGCCTGACTTAGAGGACTGGGCTTACATCCACCACGATGAATTCACCACCTGCCGAGACAACTTCTCATGTCAGTATTGGCAGAGTCCTCACATGTTCTAGAATCAGCATGGAACCTAATCAAAAGCTGAGCTGATACCTTAAAAATTAGGTTTTTTTTTTAAAAAAGAATCTATGTTTCTTTATGTGCATGTAGAGTTTAAGTGTGTGCATACAAATATATGTACCCACACATAGACATATACAAGTGTTAAAAACTTACAAAACAGGATACATTACCCACAGTTCTATCTATCTAGCAGTAATACAGGGTTCTTCAGAAACAATAGACATGCGTGCGTGCGTGTGTGTGTGTGTGTGTGTGTGTGTGTGTGTGTGTATGTTACTATGGGGGCTGGAAAGTCCCAGGATCTGCAGCCAGCATGCTGTTGCTCCTCAGAGCTGATGGTGCAACCCTAGTTTAAGAGTAAAGGCCTCGCCGGGCGGTGGTGGCGCACGCCTTTAATCCTAGCACTTGGGAGGCAGAGGCAGGCGGATCTCTGTGAGTTCAAGACCAGCCTGGTCTACAAGAGCTAGTTCCAGGACAGGCTCCAAAACCACAGAGAAACCCTGTCTCGAAAAACCAAAAAAAAAAAAAAAAAAAAAAAAAAAGAGTAAAGGCCTCAGAACAGAGGCAGCTGATGGTGTATATTTCGGTCTAAAACCTACAGTGCCAGGCATGAGAAGAGATGAGATTTTGTCCTGTGCCCAAAGGCTGGAAAAGGCCGATGTCCTAGGCCTAGTAGTTGGCCAGGAGGCAGTCCTCCTTAGGCTCAGGTGTTCTACACCTTGAATGGGGCCTACCCACTTCAGGGAGGGAAATCTGCTTGGCTTAGTCTAGGATTTAAGTGTTAAAATCTCAACTAGAAACACAGTCATAGGCACATCCAGAATAATATCAAACAGTGGAACTAGATATTAGAACAGCTAACACATAGAGTTAACCATGAGAAGTAAAAGTTGTGGGCTAATGTTTGTGAGCCTGTAAAACACATCTGTTGAAGAAGCCATATCCTCCAGAGCACTGTTATTTAGTGATAAGGCCCTCAAAAGATAGTTTGGTTTGGACAAAGCCATGAGAGTGTGAGGCTTTTCTAGTGGGGTTACAGACTGGGAAGCTGGCTCAGTCAGTAAAATGCTTTTTTGGCAGACACAGGGGCCTGAGTTTTGATCTTCAGCACTTATCTAAGAGGCAGATCACAGTAGCTTGACGATACCATTATTATGAGTGCTGGAGAGGCAGAGACAAGATGCCTGGCGGTCACAGACCTGTCTGTCTAGCCAAATCAGTGAGCTCTAGGTTCACGGGAGACCGGATCTCAGATCCTAAAGTGGAGCGCATTGCAGAAAGACATCCAACATTGACCTCTCGTCTCCATGCATACATACACATGTGTGCAGACACAACATCTCTAGGAGGCACATATGCACAATCATATGCACACTCATGACATACACCCACACCACCACCACCACCACCACCCTTTTTCGGTCATGTGATGACAAGTGAGATGTCCATCTGCAGTCCAGGAAGATGGCTCTGATGTGACCCTGATGGCTGTGGCTCCCTCATCTAGCATTTCCAGCTTCTTGAAAGAGAGACAATGGCCTAAAGAAGCGCTAAACATGGGCCATCAACAGACATGCTAACATGGAAGCGGGCAATATCTGGGAGCCCCAAGCTTATACAAATAGCTGCAGTCAAGTAAGGAATACTGAGGCTGGGAGAAAAGCTATCTCCTAAGGAAGAGCCCTCCAATTGGTTGTTCACAATTGGTGGTCAGCTCTGAAGTCTACGTTAGAAGAGATGCAGTAGTCCCAAGACATTGTAGAACAATCCAGGAGTCATAATAAATGTCCACCAAAGATGAACCGATGGCCAATGAAACTCGTATAATCTTGGTTTCTTGATCTGTATCATCCCATCTCTTCACCAAATCACGGATGCCCAAGTATCAAACTTCAGTCGGGACACTCTTAAATACAACAGGTGGTGGTGGTGGGGTGGGGAGAAAGCCTTTACAGGAAATCTTTTAACAACAACTGCAAGAGCTGGAGGTGAAATTCAAGGGTAGGCTGTTCCACTTAGTACAAATGGATTGTGAGTGCACGCCAGTGGTTATCGATTGGGGACAAATGTTTGCCAACGGTGACGCTGCAACCCTGGCGTCCTGTGGTTGATCAGCTGTGGGTGTGACTTTAAGTGGAGCTCTTCAGAATAATTTGTAGCCAAATGGAAAAGACATTTTGCTGAGGAAGGAGAAAAAGGGCTCCATACTCTTGCTTTGAACCAATTTCTCTTTGCAACAAAACTGCATGGAAGCCAATTCCATCACAGCTCTCCAAAGTGGCTCGTTAGCCAGTTCAGTTCCGAGTCACTTACGTAAATAAACTTATTCCAGAAGATGAAACTGTCGGAGAGAAGCCGTTTGCTGATTTATGAAGCTGTTGTTTAGGGTCGGCGGTTCTTCCACGAGGATGAGATATTTGCCTCTCTTGTATGAGAGTCCTTAAAGTGGGGGTCCAGGAACTTCTTCGAGTTGTATGCACAGCTGGGATGTGGTGTAGAGTCTGGTACATCGCACCTGTTTAATGTATGTTTGCCGAAGGGGTGCATATGTAAGCGGGGAAGGTTCAGCTTGTCGGGAGGTGATAGGGCCCGGATTGATTCCAATGCATTCTCATACTTTTGTGGATGGCCTTCCCTTTCTGCAGCCCTGTGGCTGAGCACACGTCATTACTTACAGGGACATGGCTGCTACTCGGGCTGTCTAGCACACCATTACTCGAGATCTTAGTGGTGGGCTCCGTTTAAGCTGGCAGGGAGCTGCTTGTTTCCCGAGCTGTGATTTACGATCCCCAGCTATAAGGTGAGGGGCATTAGATCTTACTCTTCTGACGCTGCTCATCTGGGTCCCACCGTGGGCTGATTTTCTGAGTGACACACTGTACTTCCTCAGACTTCTCTAAAGACGACGAGAGTAGGGCAGCTGAGGAATCGTCGAAGGTGGAGTCAGAAGCCTCGGGAGGCAGTAGCGATCTAACCTAGAACGGGACAAGCGTCTCTCAGGACAGCACAGCCTTTTTTTCCCCCTTCAGTCTTATCAGTTGAGAGCCCTGGGTGGCTGGAAGGATTCATTTTTAAAAAGTCACAATGAAAGCACTCTGAGGTTTTGCCCCGTTCTCAATGCAAAGTAGGAGTTGCTTCAGCTGCATCAGGAAGACTCCATCAACAGGGGCTGCTGCGCATGGCCCTCCCTCTCTCAGTGTCGGAGGGGACTTGCTCACAGTACAAACTCCTTTTCTACCTGTTAACTAAATTAAGAGCAGTTCAGGAGCTGGGGAGATGGGGTCTGAGGCCCATGTCAGGGAAGATACGATATTGAACTTGAACCTTCACATACAGGTGCATTCACATGCCATGCTCATCCTGTGTAGCCGGGACCAGCAGTGTTCCTGCAGAAGGACCATCCCAACGCAGAAGGCCATCTGGTCGTCCTTTTCCGTCACCACTCCTGTGACTTCCTGAGCTCTTTGCTACTTGAACACACCACTTTAACACGCCACCACGAAGCTCCATGGATGATTCAGCTGAGCAAACATCGCTAAGAACTGGGAGAAAAATCGGAAATATTTATGACCTAAATGCTACTAAGTTGCCTCCACTCCCAGGAGGGCAATAAATCAAAAGCAGTTTTATCTATAATAGCGAGATAGGAGAAGGCAAGGGTGATAAGAGCCAAGTTACAGACAAATGACTTTGGAGAGAAGAAGAATTATTTTTAGCTTGAGGGTTCAAGAAGATAGTGTGAGATTTTAGAGCCAGGTGCTGGAAGATGAGCCATCTTTTCTCAGAAGAGGCGAGGAGGAAGAAAAGTATAGACCGGGGAAACATTCTGAGCACAGGCATAAAAATAGGAGCCATTTGTCTGAGACCTGGGAATTAACAATGGTTTTCTGATGGTGGAGCGTGTAGAGGGAGGTTTTAAGAAAACAATGAGAACGGAGTTAGGGCCAGGTGTAGCTGGTTCATAATGAAAGATAGTAACATTTATTGTTGAAAGCTTGAGACAAATAATGGAGCACACAGAACAGTTTAGAAGACACGCATCCTCCTAGTATTGGAGAGATAGATTTTGGTGTTATGCTGTATTTTCTTTGCTACGTTTTTGCCCATATTGGCAGTTTATTTCCCCCTTCCTTACCTGAACGTTTTCTTGTGGTGTTGCTGTTCAGTGTCGAAAATATCAAACAGACTGAGCGTTCCCCAGCTAAGTACTGAGCGAAGCTAATGATGAACACTTTTTGAAGTACTTTTTAGCCACCTTAATATTTTCTGCTGTAGTAAGTTTCCATATGACCCCCCCAACAACCCTTAGTGTTAGCTGTCCCACTCCACATTCCCTCTTTAGCTTCCTCTTCTCTCTCCAGCCCTCCCACCCCTGCACCAGCCATATCCTCTAATTCTCCTTCCTTTGAAGACCCTTTCTTTCTAGTTCCTTACTCTATAAACACCTATGTTTATACTGATAGCAGCATGCCTATCGAAGACTTGACAGCCAACATTCACATATAAGCAAATGCATACTGTATTTGTCTTTTTAAGTGTGGGTTACCTCAGTCAGGATGATGTTTTTCTAGCTCAATTTACCAGTTAATTTCGTTTTTTAAAAACAGCTGCATGATAGTCCATTGTCTAAATATATCCCATTTTCTTTACGCATATATCTGCTGGTAGATATCTGAGCTGTTTCCAATTTCTGGCTATTATGGATGGAGAAGCAATGATCATGAATGAGAAAGTGCCTCTGTCATAGGATGTGGGGTCCTTTGCATATATACCCGAGAGTGGTACAGCTGAATCTTGGGATAGATTCCCAGCTTCCTGAGGCAGTGCCGCACTGCTTTATATAGCGGCTGTAGAAGTGTATACTCCCACCAGCGATGAATGAGTTTCCCGTCACCTCACATCCTCACAGCATGAACTGTCGTTTGTTTTATTGATCTTGGCCATTCTGATGGATGCAGGATGAAATTTCTAGTAGTTTTGATTTGTATTTCCCTGATGATGAACATTTCTTTAAGTGCTTCTCAGTCATTTGTCTTTCCTCTTTTCAGAATTTTCTGCTTAGATCTTTCCCCCATTTTTCGTTAGATCATTTGTTTTCTTGATGTCCGGTTTTCATAGTTTTTATTTGCTTTACATATCAACCCTCTACAGTCGTGTATTAGTAAATACCTTTTCCAGCTCTGTAGCCCCCCACTTTGTCTGGATGATGGTATCCTTGTCCATACAGATAGGAGGCCCATTTATTAAATTATTTATTTATTTATTTATTTATTTGGTTTTTCGAGACAGGGTTTCTCTGTGGCTTTGGAGCCTGTCCTGGAACTAGCTCTGTAGACCAGGCTGGTCTCGAACTCACAGAGATCCGCCTGCCTCTGCCTCCCGAGTGCTGGGATTAAAGGCATGCACCACCATCGCCCGGCTTTAAATTTTAATCTTAGTGCTTGGGCTATCAATGTCCTGTTCAGAAAGTCTTTTTCTATGCCAGTGAGTTCAAGACTATTTCATACTTTCTCTTTTATCAGATTCAGAACATCTGGTCTTATTTTGAGGTTCTGTATCCATTTAGGGTTGATGTTTTTATCTTTTTTTTTTTTTTAACAAGGTGATACCTATGGATCTATTTGCAGTCTTCTCCGTGCAGCCTTCTAGTTTGAGCAGCATCATTTGTCTTTTTGTCCAGTGTATTTCTGGTTTCTATATAAAAAATCAGGAATTATATTGAACAACATGTCTGTTTTTATGTCAATATCATACTGCTTTTATTACTTTAGTGACAAAACTTGAGATGAGGGGATAGTGATAATGCCGGCAGTTCTTTGGTTATCCGGGATTGCTAAAGTTTTTCTGTGTTTCCACATGAAGCTGAAAATTGTCCTTTCAATTTCTGTAAAGAATTGTGTTGGAATTTCAGTGAGAATTGCATTGAATCTGTAGATTGCTTTTCGTAGGATGGCCATTTTCACCATCTTAATCTTTCTATGGATCTAATGTTTGTGCAGAGTGATTGATATGGGTCTAATTTTGTTCTTCTGCATGCTGTTCACGGACATCTAGTTTTCTTAGTTCCATTTGTTGAAGATGTTGAAAGTTATATCACAACTACATCTAGAAAATGGAATATGAACTTCCCAAGAAGTACGACAATGCTTAATATTTATATAGGTTTAAATAAGCCCTTGGGCCCAATGAAACTTCTATATTCTGCTATTTTCTGCTCTTAGATGCTCCCTAAGGATCCCTTGATGAGGTGACTTAGAATTTACAGCAAAGGGACAGACAGGGTAATAAGACACACTGTGTAGCTGTGCCAAAAAATCAGTCTTTCTTAAAAATTACTTAGCAATGCCAACTATGTCAATCAATGTAAAAATAGCTCATGGGATGGCTGCTGCCAGGACTTCTTTGCTATGACACCAAAGCCCAAGCAATGAAGAGGAATATGGATAAATTGTCTACCATCAAAATGAAAGCTTTCCCCCTTCCCAGGACATTGGTAAGTGAAAGGCAAACCACAGAATGTGCTCGGATATTTGCAAATCATCTTTCTGATCTATGAAGTATGAATTATTTCCATAACTCATCTACAAAAGACCAAATTTAAAAGATACATCTAAAGAATATACAAAAATGGCCAAGAAACATGATGAATTCGAATCCGTAGTATCTATGGAAAAACATAGTAGGCATGACTAAGCGTGACTGAGACCCAACACCGGTTGTTGGAGACTGATCCAGGAGCTCTCTAACTCGCCAGTCCAGGTGAAATGGCAAGCACCTTACTTTGTTGGATACACTCTTTTCAGGCAACAATTCAGAGAGAGAATACAGGAAGACACTAGGCACCTTTCTCATCTGTGAATATGTGCGTGCAGATATGTGGACTTCTGTGCACACGTACATGCATCCTCCCCACACTACTTGTATGGGCATGCTCAGAACAGAATTATTCACAATATCCAAAATAATCAACAGCTAAAATCCATCACTTGATGACTGATGTATCTTTAAAGACTGGGATATTATTTGGCAATGGAAGGACATAAAGGAGTGATACCCGCTATGAAGTGGGAGAACCATTACAGTGTGCCAAGAGAAATAAGCACAAGGCATTAATGTGTTAGTCAGGCTTCTACAGAGGAGCAGAACTGAGATGATGAATCTCCATCTCTCTGTCTGTCTAGGAAATTTATTAGAAATTTATTGTAGGCAGTGGTCCAGCTAGTTCAAAAACGACTACCGCCCACAAATGGAAAGTCCCAGAATCCAGCAGTTGTTCAGTCTACGAGGATGGATGTCTCAGCAAGGACACTGTAATGCCAGTGAAGGAACCAACTGGCCAACGAGGATGAGGGCAAGCAGGCAAGAAAGGAAGTGTGCTTCTTCCATGTCCGTTATTTAGGCTGCCGGCAGAAGCTGTGGCCCAGATTAAAGGTGGATCGTCCCACCTCAGAATACTTGTTTTAAAAGTGGATTTTTCCATGTTAAATAATTTAATTAAGAAAAAAAAAGTCTCTCACAGGTGTACTCAGCTGCTTGGATTTTAGGACATTTTAGATGTTGTCAAGTTGACAACCAAGAGTAATCATCACAGTCATGTGTGATATATGAACATACATACTGGAGCCAGAGACAGGTTGCAAGATCAGGGGTGGGATGGGTCAGCTAGCATGCTAACCTTGACTATTCTAAATGGGATGATAGTGATGCTCAACTCCATAACTAAAAAACCATTGAGAAATATACCTGAGGGGCTGGAGAGATGGCTCAGTGGTTAAGATCACTGGCTGGTCTTCCAGAGGACCCAGGTTCAATTCCTAGCTCCCACGGGACATCTCACAACCATATATAACCCCAGTTCCAGGGAGGTTGATGCCCCCTTCTGGTCTCTTTGAGCATCAGGCACACATGCGATGCACAGCCATGCATGTAGGCATAACACCCTACACATAACAAATCGTGAAAAAGAGGTTCTCCCACTTAACTACAAAGGAAAGTAGATTTTGAACAAATGGCTTTTATCGTATATGAGTTGAATCTCAATAAAGCTGTCAAAATAAAATCAGAATAGACACCCTACAGTTGAAGTAAACTAATCTCTCCTTATCATTTTTCTTTTTACTATTGAAAAATGGAGGTGGACTTTCACTCCTTTGCCTTGTTCTTCGGAAACAGAGCTCCAGAAAGGGAGCAGCTGCTTCCTCACCCCTGGGCACCTGCTTTAATATACAGTCAGCCTGAAGCAATGTTTGGAACTTAAAGGTCACTTCAAGTTTAAATTCATCCTCAGTGAATCTCTTTAACAAAACTGTATAATATTTTTGAATTTTTTATTAATTTACTAGCAATATTAACATTTCCAATTTTTATTTTTAGCAAAGGTCAATTTTTAATTAAAAACTTTGTCTCGGGGCTGGAGATGGCTCAGCAGTTGAGAGCACTTACTGTGATTGCAGAGGATCTGAGTTCAGTTCCCAGCACTGACATCAGGCAGCTCACATCCATCTATGATCTCAGCTCCAGGAGATCCGGAGCTGACATTCTTACCGGTACTTGCATGTCTGTGGTGCACAAAAACACATGCAAGCACACACACACACACACACACACACACACACACACACACACACACGACTCAGGACTGGAGACTCTGCTCTCCTGTGACTCTGACGATCAGTGTCTGTCTGTTTTTTACCAGTAAGAAATACTCTCAGAACTACGAGTCTACAGTATATATCACAGCTCTTGGAGAGTGCTCCCACTGCACTGTGTAGTTCTAAAATTGTGCTTGCTCTATACATTTTATGTCCCGGTGACTTTCAGAGCAATTTGTCAAGTGAAGAGTAAATATGTGGAAACTCATGTTTAGATTTATTTCAATTGTAAACCAATGTGAAAAAATTGTCATTTTCAAATTCTTTCTGTCATCTGAGATGATGTTTCTCCTCTTCTGTCTTTTAGTAATATATTGCTGATCTCTCTTAGAGGTCACAGATATTCTCAGCAAAAACCTTTATTATAATTGTTCTCTGCACACACTAGGAATGTGTTCTTTTCCTTTATAATTTCAGCTATTGTCTAAAAGTCGCTTGTGTGTGTGTGTGAAGTGTGTGCGCATTTATCTCTTATCAGTTTGCCTCTGAAGCTTTTATTAATTAAAATGGTTTCCTGGTGCAGTCTCCTGGGTGATCTGATGGTGAGGTCACACTGCTAGGAATGTCTTCTCATCCGTTTTCAGTCTGTGACTCTAGCCATCTCATCTTTCTCGCAATGACTAGAATTGGTAGACTATGAATAATAGTGAAACCTAGCATATTAATTTTATTTCTGCTGTGGCATAAATATAGTCTTTAGATCAAAGTCAGTGGCTTAAATTTGGCAGACAGGTTTCCCTCTGTGGCTATATGTATTAGTATCAATTTTATTGAAGAAATCAATTCTTTAATGTTTTTCTTCTGTAATCTTTTTGCTAAAAATTATGTATCCTTAGAGAACATTTTAAAATTCAATCTATTTGTGCCAGATAATTTTATTAATAGACATTCTTATGTATATGTGAAACTATTTTCCGGGAAGAAAAGGGCTTGGGGGCGTGTGTAACCATTAAAGGTGTCCTTCCATAGAGTCCTCGGATAAAAAATGACACAAGGCCAATGTGTGTGTCTCAGTCTTTCCTTCTCATTATGGCCGTGGCACTGAAAGGAAACCTCAGCTTTTCAACTCCAACCAGAGCAAAGGGCCCCTCATTAGGAGTCAGTTGGGTGACCCTCAGAGCCTGAGGAATAACCGTTCCATCGTCAGACTTGCCTTAGGAGACAGGGCCCCAGCTTGTTAGCTTTGGCTCCTGAAATAGTCAATTAGTGACATTTTCCCCTTTGATCATGGAAATTAGCTTCGAGAATGGAGATGATTCGAGGCTCCTCTGCTTCGCTGTGTCATGTGCTCCAAATGGTAGATTCCATGAGCTTCGGAGAGCTGCTTGCTGGGATGGCTAACACACGGAGGCTCTGGTGTTTTCTGTATCAGTCCCTGGTGTGGAACTCTCCGCATCACCCCATCTGATTTGTGTTGGACTCTTTGCTGTCATGACACCCCTGAAGACTCCAAGTGTTGAATCCCATGGAATTGTATAAATTCCTATTGTCACTTTTTGAAATATTTCAGTGGCATATTTCCAACCATGGCTAAAAGTCAGTCTTCTTGGGGACTCCTTCCTCCTCCCCCCTTTCTCTCTCCTTCTCTTCCTTCTTTTCTTTTTAATATTTTTGGACAGGGTCTCACTCTTTATAACATTGACACAGACTTGCTATCTAGCCCAGGTGGGCTTTAGAACCCATGGCCTTCTGCTTCAGCCTCTACATTGTGAGTCACCATAGCCCACTCAGGGATCTTCTTCTAAATGGCAACCTCGGGGTCCTATGTAGATGAACTAAACCCATGTGGTGTCTCTGACTTCCCTCAAGTCTGGTTATGTGTAGTAAATTATCACTCAGGGTTTTAATGTTTGCTTAGTGTCCCTACAGAGCTGTGGCCACACAGACTCGTCCCTCATGTTCTTTCCCCCTCTGGGGAGAACACTGGCCTCTTTTCAGCTGTGCCCATGTTCCTAGTCAGTGAGTTTGATTTCTTGCTTGGGGAGGGGGCAGGGGGCTGGGTTCCTCATTCTCAGCCTGGGGCACATTATTTTCCTGGTTGATGGCACATCCATCCCTGCAGGGTTGACTGCTGCCATTTCAGTGAGTCCTAAGGGACACACTGGGATTCTGGGATCTTAGTCACTTTAGCCTCTGTGGATGCCCCCACCACAGAGCGGGTTTATGGTTCCTACACATCACTTTTCCTTTTTCCTAGGTGAAAAATAAATGAAAACTCGGTGGGCACCTTTCATGTTGATAGCTTTCTTCTAACTTAAACAGAAGCTTTAGTCCAAGACAGTGTTTGGGTGCTAAGGCACTGTGCTTACCACGCCTGACTGAAAGAAGCCCTGCTTCTTTCTGCTTTGTTCCTGTAACTCATAGCTCTTACGTTCACCTACACCAGAGATTATCAACCTGTGGATGGATCATGACTCCTTCGGGGATTAAAGACATTTTTACAATGGCTGCCGAAACCATTTGGAAAGCACAGATTTACATTACAGTTCACAACAATAAAAAAATTACTGTTATGAAGTAGCAACGGAAGTAATTTTATGATTGGGCATTGGGGCAACAAGAGGAATTGTATTGAAGGCTGCAGCATTAGGGAGATTGAGAACCACTGGCCTAGACCAACACTCCAATGTGCTTATGATAGCTCCTCCCCTTCGTATGTATTCTTGCATGAATTACTTTGATTTTATCTATGTGTGTCCAAAATTTCTTTGTCTTATTAACTTCTAAATTTAGCATGGTAACCTGACAACCAATAAACTCTTAGCAATCTGTTATTACTAACTGTTGTCTGCAGGGGATCCAAACATCCTCTGTTTGTATTTAATATACCCTGTCTGCTCCAATATCCTATCTAGAATATATTATATTTAGTAATCACATCACTTTAGAGCCTCCTTAGCTGTGATATTTTCTTAGGCTTTCCTTGGTTGCGATGACATTGACAAACTAGAGGGAACCAGCCAGAGGTACGGGTCATTTGTCTCGTGGCTATGACGTGACACCTGGCACAGTCAACTTAAACGAGGAAGGATTTATTTTGGCTTTTGCTTCCAGAGTTTCTATTTTATAACCCTTGTCTCCATGGATTCTGGCTCATGGTGAGGGAGAATATCATGGCATGGAATCGAGGGGAGGGGAGGCTGTTCACCTCCCAGTGGTCAGGAAGCAATGAGGGGGCGGGACTAACCACAATGCACCCCGAAGCTTATCCTCCACTGATGGATTTCTTCCAGACAGTCACTGTAGTTTCTCCCGTCTTCCTCATCATCGCCAGCAGCTGGAGTCCGACCAGCCAATACCACATTGTTGCTATGAGAATATAGACCCAGGCAGACCAGAGAGAGAGACAAAAGTAGGATTTGATGCAGGGATGTCCACTTCCTAAGGCTTTGCCCCAATTTCCCCTAACGATATAATGATGTATAATGATAATAGCTGTATTAATTACTGTTTTATTCTAGTACAAAAAGTTAATTAAGAGAATTTCATGGAACTACTTTAGGAAAAAAATATTCTTCAAAGTCCATACAGCATGCACACAATATTTGAATGCCACTGTTTGGCTAGCGAGAGCAGCCCAGCTAGAAATGGGTATTGGGGAAGACCTCTCTTCCACCAGTGATTCAGTAGCATATTCTCTGAGTGGCTGTCTTAATTAGGGTCACTATTGTTGTGATGGAAGACCAGGACCAAGGCAAGTGGGGGAGGACAGGGTTTATTTTGCTTACACTTCCACATCACTGTTCATCACTGAAGGAAGTCAGGACAGGAACTCACGCAGGTCAGGAACCTGGAGGCAGGAGCTGATGGAGAGGCCATGGAGGGGAGCTTCTTCCTGGATTGCTCCCCATGATTTGCTCAGCCTGCTTTCTTATAGAACTTAGGACCAACTTCACCCACAATGGGCCAAGTACTCCTACATCAATTATTAATTAAGAAATGACCTGTAGGCTTGTGTACAGCCTAATCTTATAGAGGCATTTTCTTTTTAAAACCTTTTTCTATTCTTCTTCTTCTTCTTCTTCTTCTTCTTCTTCTTCTTATTATTATTATTATTATTATTATTTTCTTCTTCTTCTTCTTCTTCTTATTATTATTATTATTATTATTATTATTATTATTATCATCATCATCATCATTTTTAATCTAACATAATTTTTCCATGATCCTTTGAGAATTTCACATCAGGCACCCCAATTCTGCTCATCTCCCAGTCCCCCCAAATCCTCCCCTCACTCATGAAGTGCCCCCACCAGTTAAAAAATCAAACCAAACCAAAACAAATGGAAAAAGATACTCTCTTCACTCCTTCACCTATCCCACCTCTCCAACACCTCTTCATTCGTCCGGTGGCATTGGGAGCTAAGGTATGTCACATAGTATTTACCCTTTGTCCAATCATATTTACTAGCAAAGGTTCACAGCAATGAGTCAGTGGTCTGGTCCAAGGCCTTTGGTTTCTGGTACACCATCATCACTGGATCGTCACTGGAACCCCTCTGAGATATCCTGTGACTGCCCCGAACTATAGAGATGCTGCCGGTATTGTTCCACAGGACCAGTCTCTTGGCACTCTGCAACAGGTCCTAGATGGAGTAGATGCTAGGGTGGGCCAAGCTGAGGCCTGCTGTGGGCCTGGGTGGAAGTTGATAAGGTTGGTTCAGGCCTCTGAGACTGCCAGCCTCAGGCGAGGGGACAGACCCAGCTTCCCTACACCCACGCCCCCGTAAAGGGTCAGTCCTCCCTTCCCCGTGGTGAGGGGTGGGGCCATCTCTCCTGAGTGTGCTGGCAGGATTTCCTGTGAGGGTGGGTTGGGTTTTCATGCTGCAGCAACCAGTAAAGGGCAGGGCCAGCTTTCCCAGGGCCAGTGAAGGGCCAGGCGGGCTCAGCATGGCTCTCGGGTTTCATCACACATGGTTCCTCCTAAAATGACACAGGCTCCAGATGCAGCTGGGCCATGGACCCGGACATAGACCTTGGCAGCAGCTCGGGCCCAGATGGCGTCCTGGCTCCAGGGAGAAGCACTGGCCACTCAGATCAAGATGACTCTGGCAGCTGTATGATCTCCTGGACAAAAACAAGACCACAGGCTGTGGCCCCAACTCCGGGATCCCATGTGAATTTTGGTGGCAAAACAGGCCTTGGACTTTAACACAGACCCCAGCTGCAGCAGGACTACAGGCTCAGACATGGCCCTCAGCAGCAGCCAGGTCTAGATGTCACTATTGCCCCAGGTGTCAGTGCATGCCCCTCACGAGGATCAGCATGTCCCCAGTGACAGTGTGGCCCTCAGACACTAATATGGCCTCAGACCTCAGGTACCCTCATGGCTTTTGATGGTATCAGGAGCCTCAGACATCAACACAGACCCTGGCTGCAGTATGACTACAGTCTCAGACGCAGCCCGGCCCTCAGATGCAGCTCTGGCCGTGACATCATCACGGCATTGGGTAGCAGGTTAGGTCACTCAGATCTTTATGGCCCCAGCTGCAGCATGGCGCTCAAACATCAACGTGGATTCAAGTAGCTGACCTGACCTGGGGCTTCCTCACGGCCCTTGGTGGTAACAGGAGCGACGAGCATCAGCCCAGACCCAGGCCTTTATAGGGCCACAGACCCAGACATGGCTCTTGGCCACAGTCCTGGCCCAGACATCACCACGGCCCCAAGTGATAAGCAGGCCTCCCATATCAGGCTACTCCTTATTCTTTTCACCATAGAGGGATTTTCTTACTTGAGGTTCCCTCCTCTCAGGTGACTTTAGCTGTGTCAAGTTGACAGAAAGCTATCCAACTCAGTGGCCCTTATAAATCTCTTGTTCTCTCTGGACTTCAGCATCTCATTGGTTAAAGGAAAGTAAAAACCCAGAGGGTCGTCAAAGCCTTGCCCAGATTCAAGTAATTAACAGCAACATGTGTGTGACTGAGGTACAAGGTCTATGTCAGGTGGGGCTCTCAGAGCTCTGAGGTTGGCAATAGCAACAAGAGTAGAAGACATTGTGGGGACACACGGGGCACTCGGTGATGGAACAGGCAAATGGAAGTCTCTGCCCATGCTTTGTGCTTTAGTCTACATCTTGAAGATGCTGATATCATCTCCGAAGTTATTATTCCATCTGTGCGAATGTTTGCACAGGACAGACAGGCCATAAAGTGTAGGGGATATGGCTGGAGTGGGGCCTGCAGAGGGAAGTCTGTTATCCATTCTAGCCTTTCCTTTTGCTGCTTGTAGCAGGGACAAAGAGGCCTAAGTCTGAAGACACCCTCGGCATTACTGAGCCAGGTACTGACAAGTCCACTATAGGAGCTCCTGGTCCAGCTCATCCTTCTCCCTCATCTCATAGTACACTGTATTTCAAAAACAAGAACTTATCTTCTAGGTTTTAAGTTTTTTATGCTATCATAAATTTATTACTTTGCTTTTGTTCACTTGGGGAACAAGAAGGAAGGAGGGCAGAAACTAAATAACTAAATGTTAGCATAAATTTCCCTTGGCCTGACTTAGTTAAATATCAAGCAAACACAGGCCACCTGAATACCGCCCCCCCCCGCCCCGCCTTTTTTTAATTTTATTTTTTGTTTAAGAATTGGGTTGCAAGTAGAGATGTATGTGTGGTCGGAGAAAAACGAGGCTGATTAAGAAATCAGTCTCTAGAACCGCGGTTGGCAAGCGCGCCTCCTGTTGCTCAGGGTGACTCAGCACCTGTTTCTATCAACAGGGTTTTTGTTAGAATACAGCCACATCCACTTCAAGGACTGCCTTTGTGCTAGCCGAGCCAGAGGGAGGAAGTGTGACTGAGCTTACAGGGCCTGAAAAGAGAGTCACTACCTGGTGATTCCACACAAAAACAGTGTGCTGAGCCTACTTGTAGAACCACTCAACCTGATTCCAGGCGCACTTCCATGACCACACCTGTCGCTTTTGTCTTTGGAATACTGCGTTGGAAAGCTAAGACTCTGAATTCGGAAAGACTGAGATTCAAAATCTAGTGTCGTCCTGACCTGGTGCAAGAATCCAAAACCTTCATACCCTTTGCTTTTCTAACTTGCAAGGTGAGAGCAAAGCCGTCATCCCTTGCAGCAGCCACAAGAGGCAAATGAAATAATACATTAAAGGTAGTTAGCACAGAGTGGTACCTGGTGGTTGCTGGATCCACAGGAAGGGCCTGCATCTCTGAGCCTTTGTTTTGTGACCGGTTTTACCTGCTGTGTTCCCACATCCTCCAGTCCTCCCCTGCAGCTACCGGCCGAACCTCTTTCTAACTGTTTCCCGTGTTGATCATAAAGTTTCCAATTTTTGTCCCTTCTACCTACAAAACAGCACCCCTTTTTGGATCAGGCTTACTCTTCCCTCTAGACATGGTTAGAAATAAGAAAATGAAGTAGGAAAGAACTGAGTGTAATCAGGGAAGAAGAGCTGTGAATGACTTGCAGTTCTGACCAGGTAGGTTGGAATGCCATCAACAAGGGTCAGAGCAGCAGAAGCAACGGTGCTTTGCCACCTAGAAGAAGCACCCAGGTCAGGGACAACCACACTCACAGTATTGTTTACAACAAAATGTTAATGTGTTCATCTTCACCTGAAATAATTTCTTATTCTCTGTTAATGTACGTTTGTCCCTATAAGTAATGTGTTTCCTTTTATGTACTTATATGCCGTTCCCATTGCTAAACATCATTCTAAGTTCATTGCAGTGATTTCTCCATTCAGTTCCTCAATGTTCCCATGAACTAGTGTTTTCAGCCTTAAAACTACATAAAATGAAACAGAGGCATAGAAGAAAGAATTGATTTGTAGGTCAGACTGCTAGGATGTGTTCATCATTCAGAGAAGATGCTAAGCAGCTAACAAGGCCTTTTAATTATATTCTCAAATCGCACTGATGGCTAGCCAGAGCTGAGCAGATCCCCCGGGCGCTTCCATGTCCGACCCACAGTGAAGTAGGGCTTGGTGCTCAGGGGCTCCAGGTAAGCACGAGCAGGTGCCAAGAGAAATACTTTGAACCGTCAACTTCGGCAGTTGTACAAATTGATGAAAGAGAATCAGTTGTGCTTGTTTTATTGAATAATTTACTCACCAAATCATTCACAAAAGCAGGAAAGTGAAATGGGAAGAAATGGAAGAAATGAATTTGAATCAGGGGAGGATCAATAGGAACTAGAAGAGCCGAAACTTGCAGCCACAGTGTCTGGTCCCTGCAGTTTCCTGTCAGCTGTGTCCCATGTATTTGTAATTTAGCATTTGTCTTTGAATTCTATTTAAGTTTCCTTTATAAAGGAGTTATTTTGCTAGTGTTACAAAAACAAGAAAGAATTTTAATGCTCTTTGTTACTTTGTTTCTAAATATGTTTACTAAAGTCAGAAGATGATCCATGTGATTGTGTGATGTCTCTTCTTTGGAATTCAGTGAGTCTTCTTTTCCTGATTTAGTTTCCATTTCTGTTAGCTTGTTTTAATTAAAATTAAAATTTATGGTTAGACCATTGCATTTTAACACTCTCATATTTTAAAAAGTATTCAGATAGCCCATGTTTATTTTTCCATCTTTAGTGTTTTTTTGAAGCCTCTCACTCTGTTCCTCTCTCTCCATCTCTCATCCGAGCATATATGTTAAAGATTTACTCTTTGAGAGGGAGAGAGTATCTTTTTGAAGAATAAATCCTCAGTTAAAAATTAATATGAGCCAGGCGGTGGCGCACACTTTTAATCCCAACACTTGAGAGGCAGAGACAGGCAGAGCTCTGTGAGTTTGAGGCCAACCTGGTCTACAAAGTGAGTTCCAGGACTGCCAAGGGTGTGTGTGTGTGTGTGTGTGTGTGTGTGTGTGTGTGTGTGCATCTGTGTGTCTGTATGTCTGTTTCTGTGTTGGTCAGGTCATCTTGCAGGAGTTAGCTCTCTCCTATTACTAGATGAGTTCCAAAGGAGCAAACTCAGGTTTCCAGGCTTGGCAGCTAGTGCCTTTATTCACTGAACCATTTCTCAGATATATTTTTAATTAGTTGCCGGATTGTTTTATTTCCCATTTCATTAAACTAAATTAATTAAAGATCTATTTATTTTACTTTACTAGAGTTCAATTTATTACTGGTTTTTCTGAATGTTATATTGAATAGATTTTTGTTTGTCTTAAAAACAAGCGCATTGAAGGTTTTATGTAATGCCCAATTTTGTGTATACCCTGTCTTTCCGATAAACTCTTTCTCACACTATAGTATGTTTGTTTTATTTCGTGACCCCCTGAGTTTAACTAGGACTGTCTGTGTGACCGTGGGTCTGGAGTTGCCCACTGGATCCTGTTGGGCTCAGCAGTGGGTGCACAACAAAGATAATGCCTCGCCCTTTCCCAGGATCTTTCGGTAGCCAATAGTTCAGTAGGAAGGGGTGGGGCTCCGTGAGCCCTTGTCCCACGCATGACTAATCGTTGACAAGGCCAGTCTTGTGCAATCCCAGTGCAAGTAACCATGGCTGCTGTGAGTTCAGGATTGCAGTTGCTTGTCTGGTTCTTTGAGTCTGGCATCTTGCAGCTCTTCTTTTCCAGCTCCTGTATTCTTTCTGCTCTATCTTCTGCAGCGTTCCTGGGCCTTATAGGTGGTAGAATGGCATATGTACACATTTAGAAAGTTGTCTGCAGTATGTCTTTGTATGAATCATAGCAGAAGTGGCTTGGTCAGCTGTCTATTTTTCTTGCATGATCAAAATAAATTTTTATTTTGAATCTCTTGATTTTGTTCTTGCATTGTCGTGCTGGTTTGACTATGTGCAAAAGCCTAAGGTCTACCAATTTATCCCTGAAGTTCCAAGCACGTTGTTTCTGATCTGCTGTGATTATACTGATAAAAAAAACCCAATGTGGATTTATTATTTTTGAAGAGCTATTCATTAACATTTTTGAAACGCTGATGCATTTTTGTAACTCATGCAATGCCGAAGTTTAACTACTTTGAATCATTTGTAGATTCGCTCAGGTGTTGTCCAGAGTCCCATTCAGTATGATGACCCATGATTTCCTTTGCATGTTCTTGAAGGACAGTTCCCCTAATGCAATTTTCTTGTTTCTGTTTCAAACCGCTTACTTGGATGGGTACTGAGATTCTACATTAATCCTTCAACCCTTTGTCCAGTGTTTGAAATGTAGTAAGTGCTTTACTAAAATCACATGAATTACGGACTGCGATTCTTGTGGCTTCCATTAGGGATAGTTGATAGGTTATGCAGCACATTAGGTATTCCATGAAGACATAGCTTAATTATGCTAAGCGGAGTAAAAACGTTTAGGTAAGCAATGATGTGAGTATAGATGTGCGGTTGGGGAGGCACCAAGAAGGCTGGTGGTGTGTGATGCTTTGCTCTATTATTTTGGGGGGGTGGCTGGAACCCAGCTCCCAGCTCCCAAATAAATCTCATACGGAGGCGGCTTATTCTTAGTTATGAATGCCCCGCCTTAGCTTGGCTTGTTTCTTACCACCTTTTCTTAAATTAACCCATCTATCGTTTCCTTCTGGGCATTTATCTTTCTTAATTCTGTATATCTTACTTTCCTTCTTGCTCCATGGCTGGCTGGGTGACTGGGAGGCTGAGTGGCTGGCCCCTGATGTCCTTCTCTCATTGTTCTCTTTCTGCCCCTCATTCTTGGTTCCCCTTCTATTTATTCTCTTTGCCTGCCAGCCCCGCCTATTCTTGCTCCTGCCTTGCTGTTGGCCGTTCATCTCTTTACTAGGACCATCAGGTGTTTTAGACAGGCACAGTAACACAGCTTCACAGAGTTAAACAAATGCAGCATAAACCAAAGTTGCACACCTGAAAAGAATATTCCCCAACAGACTGGAATAATAGAAATGTACTATAAAGTACTAGGGCCTCTGACTGGAGGGACAGGCACTTGGATTCAGAGGGTTTACCCTGAGTGAAGATATTTACATATTTATAAAGTACAGAATAAGAACCACATGACAGATACCAGCCATACAATGAGATAGGACATCTAACATCTAACATGATATAAATGACCTGATATGGAGGGTAAGGGCTAACCAGAGATCATGTCTTTAATGCACACTCTGTGTGTGTGTGTGTGTGTGTGTGTGTGTGTGTGTGCGTGCGTGCATGCGTGTGTGTGTGTGTGTGTGTGTGTATGTGGTGTTCCCAGGCACATGGATGCAGACGTGCATGTGCCATGGCTCATATCTGGAAGGCAGATGACAGCTCTCAGAAGTAATTTCTCACCTGACTCCTTGTAGAATCTGACCTAGGAATTGAGCTCAGGTTGCCAGTCCTAGACACAGACAGCTCTGCTTTCTGAGCCATCTTACTGACACCAAATGACATTTTTAATTGAGAAATAATAATTGTATGTGTATGGGACGCAACATTATGTCCTGATAGATGCCTTCATTATGGGATAGCTAAATCAAGGTAATTAAGAAATCCTTTGCCTCATATTAAAATAACTTCGCTTTTTAATAGCGAAACATTTAAACCTGTTCTGTTGGTAATTGTGAAATATGAAATCCATTATTATTAATTACAGTCACGGCTGCAGTTGTCTTGATGGGAGATCCTCAGGATCTGAACAGGACGATGTTAATCGTGGAAAGAGGCAATGACTGAGAGATGGGAGGAGGGGGAGAAGCTGGCAGCATTGGCTATGGGTGGAGGAGCAGCTGAATAGAAGGAAAAGAATTTCAGGGAAACAGAGACAGAAATGAAGATTTTATTTTTTGCAGGAAGATGATTACCTCTTGATATATTGAGGTTTAGTGTCTGTGGAAGATCCTCCTGGGGAGATTCAGTAGGGAGTAGAAATAGAGTCCCATAAATTAGGACGTGAGGAAGAATAACTGATAGCAATGTAGAAGACACAGGTGGCTTATAAGGTATGTTCCCTCCTTTCTCTGAACCAGGAGTCTTGAGTCTTGAAAGTTATTTGTGAGGTCAATGTAATATTTCACAAACCAAAAATGAACAGAATATAATTTGGACCTAAACTGAGCGTTAAATACTTGTGCGACTGTGAAGTTCCGGGAAAAGGGGGAGGAGGGTTGTTAATTGCCTCTTGGGTTAATGAGAAGTTGAGCTGTCCTGGCAAAGATGACATGGTTGCTGTCTTTCAGAGCTAAGAGAGACCTATGAGACATTATGGTTATGAATAAATGTCTCATAACCCTGTGGCCCCGATAAAGCAGAGGCAAGAAATGCCCACGTATCCCTGACTTTCTGTGCCTTGTGTTCCAGCTCAGTGTTTAGACAGTCGGTCTAAAGTAGGTATGTGTCCCTTTAAGGCTGTAGTTGGCATAGGAAAGCTATTCTAAGACATACACAAAATATGGAGATGGAGTGATAGGTGACTCTGCAGACAGGATGGGGCTTAATCCCTTGGAAAGAAATAGGATCCTAAATTTCACAGAGCTTTTTAACGATTTTGTTTCCCAGCAAATACAACACAAGTATTCAGCTGTGCATCCTGAGGAATGGCACCAGTAGGCTCAAGGGGGTAGGGAAAGCCTCTGCACAAAACCAACAATAAACCAGACGGTAATCTCTTTGTGCTTTCTCAGATGAGAAAGTAAAATTCATGCCTAGCATGAGGAGAAAGAGAACAGATCTGCGAGGAGGTCCACGAAGGAGTCTGGGAAGGTCAGCCCTTCTGCCAGGGTTCTTTCTCCTCAGTGTGGGAAATATTTGCCTTAAGATTCCCTGCATTTTAGCCCAGCCCCTGCCCTCTTTGACGATCATGTAGGTAGAAATTCTAGAACCACTTATTCTGAAGATACAGGGATGTCCCCATATGTGTGGACAGCTCCTTCATATCTATCACGACACAGCTCACAAGTCATGACGTCAAAAGAGACGGACTCTCTAGCATATCCAGATGCTTCCATCTAGGCTCTGGCCAAAGCTTGCCGCTCTGCTCTCGTAATTGCAGTTAAGAAACTCACTTCTCTGGCCGTTGCCTGTAGATTTGTCTAAGGAGTATGAATATCTCTAGCATGTGGAGTCTTCTATACTTGTGTCTGGATTCCCAATGCTAAAGACCAGCCTCTTGGTCCACCATTGCTGAGCTGATGAATGGTTGGATGGATGGCATGATCTGCTGGGCTCGGATGCATCTGGTGCCCATGTTTTGTTTGCCAGCATCATGGCTTGCTACAGATGGTATGTTTTGCCTCAAAGCATCAAAGCTGTTCTCTCTCTTGTCCAGGAGAGAGTGGGGAGGGCATAAGTACAGGCTTTGTGGATAGGTAACATCAGTAGTTCTCAGATCAGAAGGATGTATCATGTATACTCCACAGGGCCACAAAAGCAGAGAATAAACTCTCCGTTTGCACCAGTTCTCAACTTTTAACTCCACGAGAGTCTGAGAAAATTCACCTGCACAGACAGAGGCAGCCTGTGCCCTTGTAGACATTTTCCTTTCTTCTTTTCTTGAAACAAATACCATGTGAAATTGTGAGATGCTCTTGGCTCCACTCCTATTAAGGGCTTGGCACGCTAGCAGGTCTCTGCATGTAAATTACCCCATCGCCTGGGTTTTGCTGTCCTTGAGAAATCCCCGTTTTTGTGTCCCTGGGAATGGAGATTTTGTGAAATGGAAATGTGGAAGGCCTGTGAAAATGTCAGCTGCGTCCCCGAGACAAATGGTGGAACAAATTGCTCTCTGTGGGGTTCCATCCAGAAAAAAAAATGGAACACAGGGTGGTTATTATATCAGTAGCTGCATTGCAATGGAGGCTTTGCTGACAGAGAGAATGCTTTGAACCAGTCTAGAGGGACACACACGTGCAATTTTGTGTTTTGTGAAAGTGGTAGAAAGGGTTCAGAAATCGAAGCTGTTGAACTGAAATAAAGGAATTTTCACACAGAGGAAAGGATTTTCATACAACAGCCGAAATATAAGGGCTGACTTTGGCCAAGAAATGGAGCTTGCATGCTGATCTGAAAGTCTTGGTTTCTCCACAGTCTGAGATTTTTTTTTGAACAGTGTTTTCTTTAATTCATAAATCATCCTGATTTTTATGAAGTAGAATTGACCTCGGCAAATGGAGAAGGTGTTGTTTGCTTATTTGTGATGCAGCATTGCAATAAGAGAACATTTGAGTGCCGTGGATGGGAGGGCATGATAACAAGGGTGGTGACGGTGGTGATGGCGATGTTTATCTGCGGGAGCTCTGGGCCAGAGGTCTTTCCCCTGGTCAGTCCTGGGGGTGGGGCAGGCTGCAGCTCTGTGGTCACATAAGTCATAGCCTTCAAGTGCCAGGAAAAGAGACTCAGGTGTGGAATTCCATGTGAGGCTCACACTCAGGAGCAGCTCTGGAGGTCGGAGTGCGGAGGCAGGGAGGGGCATGTCCTTTGTCTTGCAAGAGCCCAGAGAAGTGGCTCCTTTGATCCCTCATCAGGGTCTGGAATGGGGCACTCAAAACCAAAGGAGGGTGTGACTTGTATGGAGGGTTTCGTGGACCACACTGAGAGAAGAGGCATACTGTGCTCCTATGTATTATACACGCATGTTTTCACATCACACGTGTGCCTCATGTGAACATGTCCCCTGGAAACACACACACACACACACACACACACACACACACACCCCTAACACCTTCATCTGATCTGTAGTTTACATTTAGTCCCATGCATATTTGCTTTCTCTGATGGCTCTCCAGGTTCATTGCCCTCACCCCTGCATTCCAAATACCCCTGAACTATGGTATTCTACATACCCTCCCTCTTTTTATGCACATGCCTCATGTGCACAGACTCATGAAGATGCACTTACATATGCGGCAATGTATGTTTATTCACATGCACCGGGGTCACACTGTGACTGGGCAGAGACCAGAGAGGAAGGTGTATATATGTATGTGTGTGTGTGTGTATGTATATATGTATGTATAGCATGTACTACGCTTCCTCCATCTATTCCCTGATTACTTAGAGAACAACTCTTTTCAACTTTTATATACATTATTGACTCGGCCTGACATTTGAGTGTATGGCCCAAATTAGTAACTGATGAACTCAGCTGAAGAAAAAAAAAAAAGTCTTTAAAAATCTGTTTGTTCATGTTTCCATGTTTATGCAGCTGCTTCATGACAAGATCCACCCAACCATCATAGAGTCATGTGCACTGAGATGAGACTGATTTGTTTGGATGTTCAAGCAGATGGAGGAGTTACTATGATAAGTGGTACCCTGTAGCCTGCTCATCAAAATTCTCTTCTGTTAGATGGAAAAGTTAGGGCCACCCAGAGCACGCTGAGACTCGTAAACTGTGGTCAAGAAGGAATCAGTATTTGCACAGGGAGCCGGGCTCTCCATCTTCTTTTGTCTGGAAAAGGGATTGGGTCAGACACACTGACAGCATCCGGCCAAGCAGAAGACGACACACTTGCTTTGTAGTTTCTTTTCAGCAGCTTAGCAAGAGGGGATGACATTTATGATCCGGGTGGCACTCCTTCTATCTTGTAGAGGAACTCTCTGATTTCTGCATAGCTGTGACAAGCTTAGTGGCTTGCTTTCGTATTCCTATTATGATGATCTCTAACAGGGCAGACAGAAATCCCTTTTCTCCCAGTTCCACAGGGGAGAGCCAAAGCCTGCGTTGATTATTGTGGATATCTGTGGAACTGTGATGGGTTGCACTCATGATGGAACTTTCACCTCTCGGAGATGGAGCATAAGATCTAGAAGCAAAGTCCCTTGAAAGAACACTCAGTGTGTTCCCCCAAGTAAATTGCTGCTCTGTGATTTCACACCTATAGTAGATCTGTGTGTGTGTGTGGGGGGGGGGGCGGGATCAGCATTCACACATGTAAGGGCACTAGAGGTTTGAGACAAGTAAAAGGAGATACTAGTACAGGTGGAGCTGCTCAGACCAGTGTAGACACTTCAAGTACACAGCTCTCTCTCTCTCTCTCTCTCTCTCTCTCTCTCTCTCTCTCTCTCTCCCTACCTCCCTCCCCTCCCTCCCTCCCCCCCTCTCTATTTGTATCTCTCTCTTTCTCTCTCAGTTTATATCTCTGTGTGTGTTATTCTTACTATGTTTTCCATTAAGCTCTTGAGGCTAGTGGATATAACCTAAGAGTTGACGTATCTAGAAAAAGGTGCCTCCTTGATTGCGGTGTAATGAAAGTTATAGATAAAGCCCTGGGACTGAGCCACACTGATGATATTTGGACATCACTGGAGTGATAATCACATATTTATAAATAGGTTGAAAGGATGAGCTGATTGTAATCTGTGAACAGTTGCACTGTTGTTAATTACTCTGAATCAGCTAATAATGCTCCCTGAAATTTATAATGTCATAATCTGAAATTGTATAAATTGCATGATATTATTTCTTGGATATTTAATTAATTTGATATCTTTGGGAATCATTTTCTTTTCAAAATCGCTCCAGGAAAAGACCAAGTAGATGATTAAGAAATCAGTAATTGTTCGGTTGAATAATTTTACTCCCCGGATATTTTGAGCCCAGAATAGGGAGCAAAGAACATGCAAAGTGAATGAAATAAGAAACCACAGAAGGAGATGGAGATTGGAAGAGCTCCGGGATGGGAGGGGCTTCCAGTTGGGAGTTTTATTCAACTGAAGATACTTGATTCTCACTGCCATCCTATGAAGCATCTTAATCAGAAGCTTTCAAAACTCCCTGCCTCTTTTTCCTTCCAAGATAGGGTTTCTCTGTGTAGCCCTGGTTGTCCTGGAACTCAGGCTGCCCTCGAACTCACAGAGATTCCCCTGCCTCTGCCTCCCGAGTGCTGGGATTAAAGGTGTGCAACACCAGCACCTGACAAAGTTTCATTCTTTAGTATCCAGAAGTGTCTCAGGAGATGATCTGTGTGGAAATTCAGGGGCTCTCCTCCATGTCTCCATGGATTTGGGCTGTGCGTATGGGTGGTGGAAGTGTTGATCATGGTGCAATTGTGCCTTCCAACTCAATCTGCCTAGCTCCGATGTTAGATATTTGTATATTCATTTTCTTCCTCTGCCTCTCCTTCCTTTCTCTTTCTCTGTTTTTCTCTCTTCTCTTTTAAATCTACCTGGGCTGCTCTCTTTTGTTACTTCAGCTTCAACCTATGGGAAGTCACTCTGTACCCCCTTATAAATCCCATGGTGCCATTACATGAATGGCAAGCATTTCATTGCAAGGGAGTTTTGAATGAAGAAGGACAAACAGTGTAATCCCTGAAAATTTAACATCAGATCCAATTGCGAGTTTCTCAGTGGTTCCTTCCTGGGGCTGTGTCTACCTAAGGTAGCTTTTCCGGAAGGGAAGGCATCCTTTTACCAGCAGCATATAGTTGACTTGATTTGAACAGAATTCCAAACCCATGACTGTTTGCTGACCATTTCTGGCTGTCTCTGTGTGGGGCTTACATTACTAACCTTTCCCCTAAAGGGTGCCCCTGTCTCCCGTACCTCATGGGCACACCCATTGATCTGCCCTTCATTCTTTACTCTGTGTCTGGACCCTCTGCCTGTTCTAGGGTTATCCACCGTCACTCTTTCTTACACTTGTTGGGCATACGAAGCCGCTTCCACTGTGTTTCACTATGCTACTGGGGAAGGCATAAGCTTTTCCCAATGGTATCATCTTTCTCACCTCCCCAAGACTCATGGGGACCAAACTGCATCATTTGCCTAACCACTCTGGAGAGTTTGTTCTATCAGGCACACAGAACAGAAATGACCATCGTTAGGTTTCACTATTAAATAGCCGTGTACTTCTTGTTTTTCCTGCATTTTCTTGGTTTTCGCAGTTCGTCCTAGAGAACATAGGTGTCCAATGATTCAAATAGCCTTCCCTACTAATGATGATACGAGTCACTAGGAGAATACAGCAATGGAATTGAAACTCAGGGGTTTTAGTGGGCTACAAGTCCTGTTGTTTGCCCATTTTCTGCATTGTTTGTGGGGAAGGATCAGCTCTGAGGCAGTTGATACTGTGAGATGGAGTTCTTCATGCTTTGGGAGGAAAGTGTCATTGCTGTGCACCCGCCCTTGGCAGACCGACTCTTCAGGGACCCTAAGGAAAGGCTTGACTCTCTGCTGGCTCTAATTCTACGCAACGCATCAGCCACTTCTGATGTTGCTCATCTGCAGGCCATCCTCCCTGGGTTTGTAACACATCAGGAAAAAAAAAAGCAGTGATACTCTGGGGGCGATTCTAAGTCAACAACATGCCTTCAATCTTAGTGGCCTGCTGACATTCTTGACTAAACATCGTCACAAGGAAACACACATTTCCAGACTTGGCTGCAAAGAAATGTGTCGGCAGAATGTAAAACTGAAGCATCCTTGCAAAGGAGCATGAAGGGTTGAGAAGCACATGGAAAGCAGACCTGCTTTCCAGGATTTTAAGACTCTGCTCTCTGGTGCTAGTAGTTAAAGAAAAGAGAGCAAGGGTAGGGTTGGAATACTTGGGATATACAATGAAAGCTTTTGAGCCGGGATGAAATTCCAGCTGCATTTATTAAAAGATTTTCTAGAAGCCCACGGGGACTCTGTGCAGACCATTTTAATTTTGTGTCTCCTCAAATGGCCTCTCATTTCATCCTTCGCTGATTAGTAGATTTCTTGAGGCGCGGAAACAGCTTGAGATGCAGGGAGCGAGACTATCAAAAGCATGGAGCAAGGATGGGCGATTCCTATTGTCAGTGACGCTGCAAGGAGCCCAAGAAACCAAACTCTGTAAGTGCTGTCTGATGCAGAAGAAGGGTAACACCACAAGGAGAGGTCCATTTTTATGACTCTAACATGAAGGGTTTCTTTTACATAGATCATTTTGCATTTTGAAATTTTAAATTACTTTTTGTCCTCTTCCCAAAACTGTAATGTATTGGGTGATTACATAGTGTGATGCATTTTCTATTGATGCAAAGGACTCTCCATGGGTGTGGGGGTCAATGCATAGCTGCAATTAGACATAACTCAACAGAGGTGTATGCCACGTGATGATCAAACCAAGGTAGTGACTATTTCTACCTCCTGAAATATTGTCTTTACTGTGTGTTGGGAATCCTCAACTCACTTTATTCTAGTTAATTTAAAATGAACAATTGCTGTATGGTGCAGTTCCTTCACTGTGCAATAGAGCATTAGATTCCCCTGCTGTATCTTTGGTACCCATTGTGCATCCTCTTTTCTCCATCCACCCCATCCTTAGTGGTCTCCAGTGGGCTCTTTTATAATCTCCATTATACTTGTGGGGACTGAGCTAGAATTGATCTGGAAGCCTCCTCCCTGAGAACTAGCTCTCATAGTCTGATATGAGAAAGTGCCATGCAAGCTACCTAAAGAGAAAAGCAATTAATAGCCCTACCAAGCTATAAAACATATGGATTATAACAATGACGAGTCCATGAAGTTTTCTCTAAGTATACCGTAGTGACACATGTCTTGGCATTTGCCAATAGCTAATTGGACTTAAAACCCACTTAATAGGAGGAATTTCAGGCCTGCTACTGTAAACCTAGCCAGCTCTCCATGGCTAATGAGGTCATGGACCCTAGAGGAGAACCCGCTAATTTCATTTATCTGAATGAGTATAATTTCTAACCGAATTATTCATTCTTAATCCTCATACCCACTGATGGGTGTAGCTCTCTTTTCTTCAGCAGATGGAGACCATTACAGAAATCTACACCTGGTTAAAATCTAGAGAACAACTTTCTATGGGACTCTCAGCCGCAGCTGGGAAGTTTCCAATGCACCCCCTATACCTGAGGCTCAGGGAACCTTGCAGAAGAGGAGGTGGAAAGATTGCAAGAGCCAGAGGCTAAAGACATCTGCTGGAAAGTGGTGTCTTTGGCATACGAGAGGGAAGTTATGCCCGGGGAAATCTCAGGAATAGGATTGTTTAAACAAAACTTGCACAAGGGCAATGCCAGCTGATGTGCTGATGTAGGTGGGGGAAGTCTTTTGAGGACGCACCCCTAGATGCAGAGTTGCAGGCAGCGAATAGCTGCGGAGAGAGGGAGCATCAGGCTCTTGATATATTATCCATGATATATTAGCATGAGTCTCTTGATATATTAGCCAATGTCATGTCGTTAGCCTTAAACACATACACACGTGAGCAACATTAAATGGACTCAATGGGCTGTGTGTGTATGTGTGTGAGAAACAGTAATTAGAGGTAACGATTTCGAGAGGGATTGGGGGACATAGGAAGAGTTTGGGGGGGAAATGGTGGAAATGATGCATTCCACCGTTTATTCCTATGTGCATCTAGAATGCATATAGAAAATTCTCAATAAAAATAAGCAAATAAAATAATACATAATTAAAAAAAAACTGTGGAAGCTTGTAGATAGGTCCTTGAATGCTGTCCAGCACACATAAGCAGCAGAGTGATTTTTTTTTCCCATCATTTCCAACATTTGTTGTTGACAATTTGTTCTTTAACACATTTGGAAAACATCAGATGAGTGTCCAACAAAGTTCTGTACGTCATCTCGTTTGTTTGGTCAATCATTGCCTAATTTCATGTGATCGGAATGAGCTAAAGTGGAGCTTGCTTGCAGTGGTCGTTTCTCTGATTCCGAGACTTAAATGGCTTCCACGTTCAAGAAAGAATTTCCTCATTTTCTGAATGCCTAGCACTTTTTTACAGGTCAACCGACTCAAATTCCTGAAGGAAAAAAACAAAAAGGGTAACTAGGATTCTGTTGTCAAATAACTGATATATTACTTATGAATATATATGAATGAATAATGTATACACTTACATGTATGATGTGAAATATGTCCATTTATAACACATGTTGCAATTTTCATGCAAAGTACTTATCCCAGTGAGAAAGGTTTACTTTTAATTATAATTACATTATTTTCACTCTGTTTCCTCTAACCCCTTCCCATGTTTCCCTTGCTCCCTCCCAAACTCATGGTCTCAAATTCAGTGCCTGCTACTATAAACCTAGAGCTTCTAGAAATATAAGCGATGTGCTTTTACAGACACACACACACACACACACACACACACACACACACACACACACACACACACACACACACTGCTGGCATACTTTTGAAGCTGCAGTGGTAAGCGGTAGTATGGACATCTTGGCTGTTCTCATTTAGGTTTGATTTATATCTGCTGAATTGATGTGATTATTAATAAAACCTTCCTTTGCCCTCAGAAGTGGTTCTGATTAGAAAAGTGTTTGGATGATATATTAGGAGGTCAGCCAGTCAAGGGCATCTCCTCTCAGGGAACAGAGGTCTTGAAGCTACTTTTGAAAGACTAGGAAGTAGCTGCCTTGACCACTTCCTGTTTGGTGTCCAAGATCCCACAGGGAGGCTTGGGCCGTCAGGAACCAGGCTATCTGAGGGGTTGCAATGATGAATGGAAATGCATACTGCAGCGGGGCTGGGAGGGTCAGGTAATGGATGTCCAGTTCACAGGACGCCCTGGTGCTAACACTTCCGTCATTAGCTAGTTAAAGATCAGCCTTATGAAAAATGACTTCCCATTTCCAATCTATAATGAACACAAAATTGCGTAAAGATGGATGAGATGACGCTTTCAGTAATCCTCGATGAAACTAGTTGGAGAAATAAAACCATTTGTCTCTCCCCCTGGCTCTTGTTATATAAGAAAGCTGTATAATCAGCTTCAACCAGAACTGACCCGAGGGGCCGAGGGACAGAGACTCCTGGGTTCTGTGTTTCTGTCATCTGCAGCTGCTCATCAGGAAGAACGAGGCAAATGTTCCAACAAGCCCTTTCTCATGACAGCGCCGAGCATTCAGGCAGGACTTGAAAGGAAATCTTTCCATGGATTCATGAGCACTTCTGTGATGAACTTGGCTCATGATCCGCCTGGCTCAAAAACGTCAGGAGGACAGTTGCTGCCAGAGGATGCTGTTACCTCGAGTACATTAAGCCCGAAGTCCGGGTCATTTCCAGCCCTGTGACTCCTTAGCTCTCAGAAGCTTAGTGTTCTTAGTGCTGGCATTTATCTTGTGCGTGGTGTCCATCCTATTTGTTGTTGGCACAGTCTAAACAAGAGAGCCGTGCTGAGAGGAGAAGGTGTGGTGTGTTCGAGAACACCCTAGTGAAATGTCTTCTGACATTATTTTGTGCTTCTCTGAGTGGTCTTTGAAAAGTCACCATTTCCTCATACTTTACGTTCATCTATACGGGTCTCGCCATGAGAAACGGGTGTGGTTCAAACACAAGATGGCTGTTCTATTCTCTATAGCCTCTGCACTGTGTGCCTGGCTGTGCTCCACAGCACTCCCCTGAGCCACTCCTGGGAAACTGGAAGATTTTAACAGCATAAGTGCCAGCACATGTAAAAATTTATTTTTTTCTATATTCTTTTGAGGATAGGATGTCCTCCTCCTCTGACCTGTTAACATCTTATATCTATACTTTCATCACTATTTATGTTATTACTTTCCACACTCGACTGTCATCCTCAAGAGTATTGATTGTCTGGATTCAGTTTCTAGCATTGCCAATAAAATGACCACTCTCTGGTGTGTGTGGGGCGGGATAAGAAAAAGAACATATTGATTCCCTTTATGGCTAGTCATCTTTCATATATCAAAATACCAGAAATGGCTTAGTTATAAAGATAAACTATTACTGATTGTTTGACTTCATTGAATTTTGTTTCACTTGATTTTGAGACAGTCTTTCTTGTATCCAAGACTGTCCTTGAATTTGTACATCCTCATTTCTCTACCTCAGAAGTGCTGGATTACAGCATCAGTCATCATATATGATCTGTGGGGTGCTGCCGGGGACAGCGCGGGATCACACCTGGGGCCTCATGTGTGTTGGACTCGCACCATGCCAACTGAGCCATACTCCCGGTTTTTAATTTTTAAGGTTAGGATACAAACTTACAGGTTTCTTCGAGGCATCTTCACAAATGTTTGCATCCATTCCCTTTCCCCGAGTTCCTTCCTACTTCCAGGTGGCTCTCTTCCTTCTCCCAGGTCTCTTCTCTTTACACACATAGTCTGTTATGTTTTCTCTTTTCCATTGCAGTTAAGATTTCTTCTTTCCTGCTTAGGATTCTGGTTGAGATGCATGTTGGCTTATACTATGGAGCTTCCATTCCATAGGCCATTGTCTCCATCACCGAATGATCCCAGGCAAGGAGGAGAGCAGCTAGGATACATAGGTCTCACTTCATGCACAGGGACAGGAAGTGAAGAAGAGCAAGGGATCATGGCCCCATGCTCATCTTTAAGGACACATCTCTAGTAACCTAAAGACCTCATATAAGGTCATACCTTTAAAGACTTTACCAATTCTCAACTATTGCCATCTTTAGGAGCAACACCTGGGCCCCTGTGGGCAAAGACAGTTAACACATGGACCTTTAGGAGATATTTAGTATCCGAGTTACAGCAACCCAGTTGCCGCAGGGAGAACTCATCACCTGCTCCGCGTTGCCCACCCACATCTTTCCCATCACCACTCAGAGTGTGATCAGATTGTCGTTCCTGAGTTCTTTCTCCTGGACCTTCCGCATCTCTTCTGCTCGATTGCTGGGGCGCTCCTCATCTCTCATGATTAGTGAGGTTTGCTTTCATATCTAAGAGGTTTTTGCATACCCCCTACTAACGATTAATCTATAATCTATAGTGAATTCTCTTAAGAACCTTATCTAAATCCCAAGTTTAGGATGAAAACTCAGTTGGCACAGCCTTATTTAAAAGCTACGTTCACAAATATTCTGTGCTGAGGAGACGTCATGCCACATCCTGTAACGTCATGGCGTGATTTAGGACATCATGGATGTTAGATTTTGGATTGTGGGTACTCGTCCTGTAACATCCTTTTGTAATTTTATTTATGTTTAGAGACTTTTTGCCATTCGTTTTGTTCTAAAATATACTTCCATTCTTCTGTTTTTCCACTGAAAAATTCCTTGTATAAAGCTCCCCTAAATCAATGACTAAAACAAAGTTTGGGGTTTTTAAGAGTCTCTTTGTACTTGTTTTCTGTTTCTACTGTTAGAATAGTCACCACAGACTTTATCTTCGTCCAACCATTTTAGGGAGGAACATTGTTTCCCAACTTGAGCTCTTTAAACTTTCAATCCCATTCCTGATTTATTCTTCCAATTAGGCAGACTAGACTATTATTTGGAAATTTCGTTGTCAATTCTGGCTTTCCCCTACAATTTTGTTCGCGAAGCATCTGTTCAGGGAGGGAACATCTAAGTCATAAAACAACTCCATAAATAATATTCAGATGAAAAACCTTCCCCAGCCCAGCCAATTTTAGAGCCATGTTACAAACATCTCTTTTAAACAGTTTCGTGTTCATCTGGCTTCCTTTCGACTGTCCTTGCTCTCCTCTTCCCAGGGGCACTGGTATCTTTTCCCTTATGTTCCTCTGACCCCTCCATGCGACATGTCAACACTGACCTGGTGGTTTCCTCAGTGTCTTCACTGAGTTCCGCCCTTTCCCTTCTACCTCAGACTGGATGACAGTCTGCAAATGCTGTCCAGCGTTTTCGATTCGATATGCAGAGGAGGGAATTTTGATTCAGTTTAAATGTTAAGAGTGAAAACGTCTTGTGTCTTCTACCTTGAGCTCTCTTGGGTAAAACCCAATTTTGATTGGTTGCCTGGGGGTGGAGCAGGGATCAGAACTAATGAAAGCAGGATCAGTTTGTTCTGGAGAGCAAATGTAAGCCTGGCGAGCCTAGAGACACGCGATTGTCTCCTCCTCTTGTCTCTTGTTCTCTCTCTCTCTCTCTCTCTCTCTCTCTCTCTCTCTCTCATCTTTCTCCCCAGT
The DNA here is from genome assembly GCA_963919715.1 of Microtus obscurus. NCBI lineage: Eukaryota > Metazoa > Chordata > Mammalia > Rodentia > Cricetidae > Microtus > Microtus obscurus. The sequence goes on along the minus strand of CAWTZC010002521.1, from coordinate 12,528,085 downwards.
CTCTCTTTTACCCTTTCTGAATTCATACTTTATATTGGGAACACCCTCCCCCCCCCTTTTTTTAAAAAAAAAAGTTCCACAGGGCTCCTAGTAGCTGTCTGTGAATTTGTATTTTATATTGGGAAACCATTTTTCTCAAAAATTCTGCAGGGCTCACAGTAGCTGTCTGGTACTCTTCCGGATGAATCAGACATCCGGGCTGCACCCTGTGTGTGCACCCAGAACTCTAGCTGGCAGCACTGTCAAGATCTCCTGGTGCTGTTCTCTCCGCCAGAGTCCCTGCTTAGTGTGCTGGCCCACACTTGGCTGCATGCTCTTTGAAGACAGGCTGTGGAACAGAGACCAAAGCATCGTCTTAGTGTTGTGCATCCCTGCTGGACACTGTGCTAGCCACGGCTATGGGGGACTGCTGAGGATTCGAAACATGACTAGCGTGACTGAGGAATACTACGTTTAATTTTCAGGTCATTTAATTTAAGAATTCACAGGTGGCTGGTGCTTTTCGTATTGGACAGTATAGACTCTGAACAGATAGACAAAATACCAAGGAGGACAGAATGAGGGACAAAGTCAAGGTCATCACAGACAATATGTCTGCAGTCTTCCCGTTGCACACAGTCACCCAAGCCATGACACTCCTTTGCCCCACTGGCTTGCCTGGGCTGGGCACACAGGAGAAAGTCTGTGGCTTTTTCACACTGCTTCTAAGGTCGCCCTGCCCACTTAGTAAAAGGCAGTCGAACAGGATGCCGTTCTCAGCTCCATTTCACGGCTGCCCCGGGTGGTGCTGTCTTCCGTGCTCAAGGAGGCCAGCGTCAGTCCAAGTCTGTTGGTGTGGTCCCCTGAGTCACCAGGAAGTGGCAAATCCTCAGAGCAAGTCTCCCCAACTGGGAGGACATCCTGAACATGCTATAACCCGAAAAAGCACATGTTTACCTTGCAGCATAAAAGCCCTCTGTGGGCTGTGTGGCCTTGCTAATCCAGGACTTTCTTTAACCTGGCTCAGTAGGTGGTAAGTGCAGAAATGAAATTACCTTCTGTGACCCAGGCTGGCTGAGTATATGCCTTGACTAGAGCTGTGTTTCCCCCCACAAAGGGATAGCGCTTCTCAAGAATTGTAGCTGAGATTGAGCTCTGGCCTCCGCATGTATCCATGCCCTCATATATATTACCCCCATAAGTGCATTTGTGTATTCCCCCCAACACACCACAGAGAGAGATCTTAACAACGTTTATATGATTAAAAATATCATGAACACAACATAAGCAAATAGCTGGATTATTGTTACAACCAACAGAGACAGACAAGTGGTTAATATTTAGAATAAAATATTTGTCTAAATTAATAAGGACACAACTGAATACAAAATGGCAAACATCACGATCACACAATTCATAGAGACAAAATACAAAGGTCAAACTAATAATAGCAACAATGTACGATTCTGATTATAATCAAATAATTGTAATTTGAAGTAAGCTTGGCTGCTGATTGCTTTGCATAGTGGTGGATCGTGTAAAATACTGTACAGTGCTGGGGAGAATGTGGAATGTGCCATCAAAGGGATGTCAGTTACCACAACAAACATAGACAGAACAGACTTTACCCTTTGACAGCTTAAATGCACTCATCTTTGCATCTAGATGATGTGGGAAGTCCTTCTGTGTATGTGTTGCCTTTATTGGTTAATGAATAAAGAAGATGTTTTGGTCTATGCCAGGGTAGAGTAGAGCTAGGTGGGAAAACTAAACTGAATGCTGGGAGAAGGTAGGCAGAGTCAGTGAGACACCATGTAGCCACCAGAGGAGAAAGACTCTAGCCGCCAGCCTGAACCTTGCTGGTAGGCCACGAGCCTCATAGTAAAATATAAAATAATAGAAATAGGTTAATTTAAGATGTAAGAGCTAGCTAGAAACACACTTAAGCTATTGGACAAACAGTATTTGAGACAGTATAGTTTCTGCGTGATTATTTCAGGTCTAGGCAGCTGGGATATGAATGTGCAGTCTCCAACAACATCTAGTTCTCCAGTCTAATAGTATCCTATTGGGATGCTTGTGCATCTTTAAACAATTTCACAGATCAGATTATTCACTTGGGTATAAAGCCATAAAGAAATACAGTTTTCTTCAAATGTTTAATCAATAGGCATTGCATAATATAGTACTAATATTTTAAAAATAAAATCTGAATTTTTTTAAATTTATGGGTGTAAAGTCTTTAAACTGATGACCAAGGTAAAGGAATGACCATACTGATGAGAGCCAAGCCAGGATTTAATGAGAAGTTGGAGAAGTGGAGACAGGAAGATCCTTGGAGCTTTCTGACTAGTCCACCTTTCCCAATTCGTGAATTCCGGCTTCATTGAGAAACTCCGTCTTCCAAAAAAAAAAAAAAAAAAAAAAAAAGGTGAAGAATTATTGAGGAAGATATTCAACATTAGCACAAACAGCTGTATACACAGCACCCCTTCATGAACACATACACATCTATACATGCATACATGTACACATGCAGACACACACATACACAAGACACAGATACACAGAGACACAGACATAGACGTACACATACAGATACACACATCCCATCCTGATGACACACACAGACACACAGACATAGACATACACATAGACACACACAGACACAAACACACACACCCCATCCTGATGTCACACACACACACAGATATACAGACATAGACATACACACCCAGGCACCCATACATAGACATACACATACAGACATAGACATACACACACACACACACAGATATACAGACATAAACATACACACCCAGACACCCATACATAGACATACACATACAGACACAGACACAAACACACACACACACAGACACACAGACCCCATCCTGATATTCTTGCTTGTATGTTCAATTGAAACTATCCAAATTACCCTATACGGCCACAGCTTCGCCTGTCCCACCTGACCTGTGTATCCATCGACACACCATCTCTCTCTTCTTTTTCAACAGATCCTCTTTTGAACAACCCTTCCAACTCTTTGCCACCTACTTGTCTCCTAAAATGTTTGGCTTCCTGAAATCCCGAACAAATGGACACGGTTAGTTCAGCTGCCCCAGAGCGGCAGCTGGAGTGAGTCAGAGCTTCTCTTGCCAGGCTGCTTTCGTCTTCCAGAACGCTTCCTTTCTCTTCCTCTGGCTTGACAAAACTCCAAGCTTAAGGTACACTCAGGGCAGATCTGGAAAAAAAAAAAAAGCCAAGAAAATGGAGAAATGACATTTTGTTATAAATATGATTTATGGGATGAGAGAATCCTACAAAGTCAGACTGAAAAGGATCTTACAGATTACCTGGTCCAACTCCCACATTTTTATCTGAAGGATGAAGAAATTTCAGTGGCTTTCCCAGTGTCATTGAGCTAGAGTTGACGCTAAGGTGAAATAGACAGAACTTGCCCAGGGCATTAAAAATGTGCTCCACATCAACAATAAAGCAAGCCACTGACCTTGACATTTAAAACGAAGGCAGTATGTTGGCCTTCTTTGCATACTATTATTTATGCAGCATAATAAAATTAATTTATGCAAAATAATAGTATCATTTTAATTTTCTGTGCTGATTTATGGTTACCCAAGCATTTTGCCACAAATCCTCATTGAATATTCACAACAACTTTGTGCGCTCCGAATTGTTATTTCAGGTTTAATTATTCTAGGTGCAGGGAGGAACTCATTTTCATATGGACACAGAGTCAGTCAATGTTAAAGGAAGGACGTAAATATTAGATACATTACTCCAAGGACAGCACCATCTACAGCCAAACGGCAAAGGCATTGCTAATTCACAGTAAAGATACAGCATCTACCTTCTCCGAATTAAGTTCCTGACCATCTTCAGGCTCCAGAGCCTTTATCTCTGGCGTGTTTCCACTTTCTAAGAGGTCAATATAGTTATCATGACTCAACATGCTTTCTTCAACAGTTATGTCTTGATATGTTCAAAGATGGCCACAAAAGTCAAGAATAAAGTCATACTATATTAGTAGTTTTTTTGTTTTAATAAACTCACCCCCCACCTCTGTCATTTTGTTGCTAATAGCTAGATTTTAATGAGGTTTTGATTCTCTTTTAGCCACAATGATAGAGCTGATTATGTATCAGAGAAAGGAAAGTATAGTTAAAGCAAGGCTGATGCTGTCTAGTGATAGACAACTGACAGGCTCCCAGGATATATTTAGGACCTACTATGCCACATCCAGAAGCTTTGAATTCCCCTTTGTTCCTCCTCTCAGGTCCTCTCGATGGTCTCCTTCCCTCATTAGTGCAATTCAACTTCACAGGTATTTTTGCTCACGGAATTTCTGGGGTTATGCCAACCCTTTATGCTGCAGCCAGAAGGATCCAAGATGGCGTTTTTGCTGCAGTTTTTTAGCTCGCTCCTTGCAAAGGTTAAAGTCTCTCAACATTGGAAGCTTAAGGCTGATTTGTTGTGGTTTATGGGACTTAGAGCCAGAGAGGTCAGGGCGGTCACACAGAAGCACAGCGTGCTACATTTCAGTGGGTGGACAGACGACTCTGAGGGATTAACTGAGGTAAACTGAGCACTTCTTGAGAGACGATCATACTCAGTGGCAGGAGTGTGTGTGACACACACACACACACACACACACACACACACACACACACACTTGTGCACGTCCCGGGCACCAGCCCTGTCTCTGCTACCCTTCATCCCTCCAGTTGCACATCTTAGTTTGTTCAGTGCTAACAATATGTGCTGCGTTATCTGGGACATCTTCCTCTCTCCCTGCCTCTCTCTCCATCACCGGATCTGATAGATGACTGCTTTTTCTACCAGTGGCAGCGGAAACAAATTGCTTTCCCAGGTCAAATCCCTCTGTGTTTATTTTTTAAATGGTGTTTTTGACTTTTATACTTACGCTCCCCTTGCAGCTAGGTACTGTTCTGTGTTCGGAAATAGACTTGGGACTTGCTACTTAAAATTGGCTATTGACTGATTTATCTTTTCCTGAATCGCCTCACCATTGCCTGATCTGTATGATGTGGAAGAAAGAGATTGCTTCAAATCCCCTTCATTCGTTTCTAAGGAGTAGACACTCCATCCCTTAAAAAAGAAAAACAAAGATAGGGAGGAAGGAGAGAGAGAGAGAGAGAGAGAGAGAGAGAGAGAGAGAGAGAGAGAGAGAGAGACCGACCAACTATCCTTGGGGCTGACTGGCTGACTGTGCTTGGTTGAAGGTAAACCTAGCATTTATCTCCTTTATGATAGGGCTGAGGGAAAAACTTGCCTTATAGGCAGGAGGACTTGATTTCCATACTCTTGAGCCCATCAGAAAAGCTGGGTAGGTTGGTGTAGAAGCAGAAAAAAAGAGGACTCCTACTCCTGGTGCTCACTGTTCACATGGCCTGGTCTGCTTGAGTAGTTCTAGGCCAGTGAGAGACTCTGAGAAAAAAAGATGAATGAAATCAAGGAAGACAGCTGAAGTTGATTATGACACACACACACACACACACACACACACCGCACACAGGCACTCAGACAGGCATAGAACACATTTAGGGATGAATCCTCATATCACGTATTATCAGCATGTAGGCTATTTATGAATCTCTGCATTGACTGCCGCCCACTGGAAAAAGGAGGCTCTGCCCAAGATGAGAAGGGTCCAGGAGTACAGGCGGAACGAGGTGTTTAGAAGACAGTCTAACAGCACTGCCATCCAGCCAAGCAGCAATACCAGGGTCTCCAATAGGGCCTCTCTGGCTTCCCTGACATGGGCTTTTTACTACCCATGTGTGAATTCCCTCTTGGGCTACAGGTCTCAGAGTCAGTCTAACCGCAGGGAGTCACCCAACGATAGCAATGCCACTGGTGCTCAGGGGGCTCATCTGACCTGGCAGGTCAGTATTCCAGCCTGCCAGACTTCAGCTTTGAGGATAAGGAAGTCTTTTCTCTCCAGCAGCCTATCTGGAACATTTCAGCACTGGGAAAGGTGACTAGCCATGGTGAGGCTTCCCAGTCAATCCCAGGTCAATGTCTTTATGCCTTGCAATCAGCGTGTTGTGTCTTCAGCGATACAGTCTTGACATTCAGTTATGATGGGTAATCGAAAAACAACAGAAATAGCTTATGTAGGAATCTCTGGGACTAGTTAGCTTACTAACTAGTGGATTTCTGTAGGCTTTTTTGTACATCATCTATTCCCTATTCTTTCTCATCCCCCTCCCCTAGGCCCCCTTAAACCTTTAACTCCAAGTATCTCTCCTCTTTTATATCAATATATTCTACCATCCCCTCCAACTATGTTTGTGAGTTGCAAGATAATAGATTTCTATAGTTCATATAGCCATTTTTTTTTTTGGTTAATCCTCTCTTCCACCCTGTAATCCCCCATCTTGCCTTGCCCTTCTCTCCTAAGGTCTTCCTGTCTTAGTATTCCACCCGTCGACTTCTTACCCATGTCCCTGACTGCTCCCACCAATGGTTTCTCTCTAGTCTCCCAGCTTCTATGTGTGCTCCAAGTTAAATGTGCAAAACAAACAGTTTGAAGCTAAGATCCTCATGTGCGAGAGAGCGTGCAGCATTTGTCTTTCCAAAACTGAGTTATTTCAATCGGTATATATTTTTTCTAGTCCCACTTATTTATCTGCAATTTTCATAATTTTATTTTTCTGAACATTGGGATAAAATTCCATTGTGTATATGTGTCACATTTTTCTTATCCATCCACCTTTTGATAGACATCTAACTCGATTCTGTTTCCTAGCTGTTGTTAATAGAACAGCTAACATGCTGGGCAAATCTCTCTGTGTTGGGATGAGGAGTCTTTGGGTCCATGCCCAGATAGGACAGCTGAGTCATAAGGCTATTCTACCTCTAGCCTTTTTGAGAGACAACCAGACTGATTTCTAAAGAGGCTGCACTAGTTTCCACCCCCACCAGGGTATAAGGGCCCATCTGTCCCCATACCAGAATGCTGTCAGCTGTACTTTTGATCTGGACCATTTCTGACTGGTGTGAGATAGAATCTTAAAGTAGTTTTAATCTGCCTTTTTCTGATAGCTAAGGGTGTTGGAAACTTGAAAAAAAATGTGTGTGTATCTTGTCTGCATGTATGTCTATGTACCACAGAGGCCATAAAAAGGTATAGGATCCCTTGGAACTGGAGTTATGGCCTATTGTGAGCTGCTGTGTGGACTCTGGGTCCTGAACCTGGGACCTCAGTAAGAGCAGCAATGCTCTTAACTACTGAGCCATTTCTCTAGTTCCCTAGAAACTTCTAAAGTCGTTACCAATCATTTAAGTTTATCTTTTTGGACCTATTTATTCCTAAGTCCTCTAGTCTGTTCTGTTTATCTATGTGATTGTTTTTGTGCCAGTGTAGGAGCTGTGCAAAACAACTTGAAATCAGCTATGGTGATCTCTCTCTCTCTCTCTCTCTCTCTCTCTGATTAGGGCCATCTCTCTTCTTGGTCTTTTATACCTTGTCTGTGAAGAATGAATAGGGGATTTTGGTTGAAATTGTATTGAGTCAGCAGATTGCTTTTGGTAGGTTGGCCACTTCCACAACACTTATTTTTGTAATACATAAGCATGGGATGTGTTTCCATCTTTTAATGCCTACCTCAATTCTTTCTTTGCTGCCTCAGTTTCGTTGTCAATGTCTTCTGTTTGCCTGGTTAGACATATTCCCAGGTAGTTTATCATGGCATTTTGAGACCTGTGAATGGGATTTCTGCTCTGATTTCTTTGCAGTATATTTGCCATTGGCATGCAGGAAAGCCACTGAATCCTTTGTTAATTTTGTTCCTGCCACTTTGCCGAAAGTGCTTATCTGCTGGAAGAGTTTCTGGGAGTCTTTGAGGTCACTTATGGACAGATTCACACTATCTACAAAAGGGCATACTGTGGCTTTCCCACTTATTTACATACCTTTTAGTTGCTGCTCTTGTTTCAGTGCTCAAGTTAAGACTTGAGTAGAAGTGGAGAGAGTGGACAGAAACCCTTGCCTTGTGAAACTGACCATAGGTTTGTCATACACAGCTTTCACTCTGTTGAGACATTCTCCCTGCATCCCCAGCCTCTCTATGACTTTGATTATGAAGGGATGTTGCATTTTGTCAAAGGCTTTTTCTGCAGCTGTTGAGGTGACCATGTGATTTCTGGCTTTGAGTCCATTTATGTTATGAATTACATTTATTGATTTATGTATGTCGAATCATCCTTCTATCCCTGGAATGAAGCCAAATTGAACATGATGAATGAAATTTTTTAATATGATCTTGAATTTGATTTGTGAGTATTGAGAATTTATCATCAGAGAGGCTTGCGTGTAATTTTCTTTTGTATGTGTATCTTGACGTGACTTTGGTGACAGGGCAATGCTGGCTTTATAAGAAGAATGTGGATATCTTTCTTCCCCTTTTCTGTTTTATGGAATAATTAGGGTAGTATTGGTGCGACATCTTTGAAGTTGTTGTATAACCAGGGACTATACCCTTAGATTTCCTTTTCCTGGCAGCTGTCAATTACAAACAGCTCCTCACAACTAGGGGTGGAATTTCTGCCCAGTCCCTGCTGGGATCTCCTGTGGCTTGAGCTTGGAGATGTCTGTGCATGCTGTCAAAACGTGCTGTGGGCTGCCCTGCCGTGCCTGGACTCATCCACCGTCTCTGGCTCTTACAATCCCATGACCCCTGTGGACTTGAAGGTATGATATAGATGTCCTGCTTAGGATGGAGCACTTTGTACTCAGTCTCAGGACTCTGACCAGCTGTGGGTCTCTGTGTTAAGTGAGAGATAGGAAGGTTTCTCTGATGGGGTTGAACCATTGTCTATAACTAGAGAAGGAAATAAAAAGGGTGCCAATAGGAAAACAAAAGAGTCAAAGTATTCTTTTTTCTGTATATAAGAAGCCTTAAAGAAAAAAAACAAGAAGAGTAAAAGACCTCTTATAGCTGATAACCTCTTTCAGCAAAATGGCAGGATGCAAGAATAATGCAGGTATCCATAGCTTTCCTATATATAAATGACAAATATATTGAAAAGGAAATCATGAGAACAGGATAAGTCCGTTTAATACGCGTGTGTGTGTGTGTGTTTGTGTGTGTGTGTGTGTGTGTGTGTGTGGTTTAGGAATCTCAGCAGCAGTAGTTTCTGATATGACTTTTTAAGAAGGTCTTTAGTGCTACTTATCCTTCCCCATCTTCCTTCCATCTACCCTGGCCTTCCACCCCTCCCTTATTGAACCCTTTCTGTTCTATGATTCTCTTTCTCTCTTTGCATCATTGCATTCTGTGTTCTTCCCTTTGAAATCCCCCACCTTCTCAAGAGCTCCTCGCTATTCAGATCTTTGTGGACATTCCATATAAAAACAGCATGGTACTGCCATTAAGACAGACACATCAATCAATGGGATAGAATTGAGGACATGCAGAGAAATTCTCACATCATATATTAAAAAAAAAATAGCCAGAGGAGGGCATCAGATTTCTTGAAGCTGGAGTTACAGGAGTTTTGAGTAGTCCAGTGTGGGTGATGGGATCTTGACTTGAGCCTGCTACAAAAGCACTATGTATTCTTAGCCACTGAGTCATCTACCCAGCCAAAATCATGCTATTTTCAGTACTAGGCGCAGTTTCTTGTTTTTCTGTTTGTGTACATTATGTTTTAATCACTATATTTTATACCAAGTATTAATATCAGGTTCTTATGGTTTTTGATTTCTGTGAAATTTATCTTATTTATTTAGGCTTTGGTTATTTTGTATCAGTATTGTGGTCAATTTTCATAAATCTCACAATCTTCAATTGTCACAAGAAAATGTTATACTATCTGATTAGTGGTGTTTACGCTCCAGGCTTCCTTTCTTCTTCCCTCCTTCCCCACTCCCCTCTCTAAACACAGAGTTAACAACCCTTAAATAAAGAAAAGCAAACTGTAATCCTAACAACTGTAACGTTTGTTTGGGTCATGTTTTATTGCATTGGCTGATAAGAATGCATTTGCACTCACATCCATCAAAGCTTATTTGAATAGATACTTAATAACTAACATTTCAGATGGTTCCTGAATGTGGGCCAGTGGTCAGAAAACAGTAGGAAAACAAACACTTTTTGAAGAGCATTGTATGTGAGGGGGTGCAGTAAAGAAACTGCTGATACAGGAGAACTTCACTGTGTAGTAAAGGTTTTGATGGTAAGCTCTGGGAGAGAACAAAGAGAAAAAGAAACAGGATGAACATGGACCATAGACTGAATATAGCCAAGGCTAGTGAAGCGGGAGATAGCAAGATGGCAAGAGACAGAGAATAGAGCGTAAGGAGAGAGAGAGAGAGAGAGAGAGAGAGAGAGAGAGAGAGAGAGAGAGAGAGAGAGAGAGAGAGGAGAGGAGAGAGAGAGAGAGAGGAGAGGAGAGGAGAGGAGAGGAGAGAGGAGAGAGAGAGAGGAGAGGAGAGAGAGAGGAGAGGAGAGGAGAGGAGAGAGAGGAGAGGAGAGGAGAGGAGAAGAGAAGAGAAGAGAAGAGAAGAGAAGAGAGAGAGATGCAGAGGCAGAGAGAATATAGTGAGCCTAGCAAGAGCAATAGCAAGAATGGCTGAATTCTGAATTCTAAGAAGGAGGAGGGAGGAATCTTTGGGGGAAGGGAAGGAGGTCAGGGTAGAGGAGGAGGTGGGAAGGGCTAGGATGCTGTGTGGACTTGTGATACTGAGGAAGCTGGAGGCCAGCCTTGCCTTCGATATGCTAATAGGCAGCCCAGGTGGTCACATATCACTTCTGTCAGAGGTAAGGGAAATGACACCTTTTGGAAGATGGGAACCTGCTTTCCTAAGTTCCTGAGGAATGCTGGCTTTTTATCTAACCACCAGAAATCCTTCCATAGTCCAGCTTGAGCTGGATTCTGGGTCTACTGGGCTGCCTTTCGGAGTGCGAACTAGAGTATCCTTTGGACCTGATCTCCGTAGACGCCATGTAGAAATAAAGTAGGATTATTAAATATTCAAAAGATTACTCTATTGTTCTTGTTATTTAACATATCAATAATTCTAAAGCTTTATTATTTCATTTGATAGTTATCTGTGTGTTTTGATTAAAACATATCACAATTTTAAAATTCTGGTTATTTATTCTCTTTATTTTTGGTTTGAAGTGGTTTGCTACAGAGTTTATGGGTTTACTTTTGTATTTGAATTAAATCTGGTTAGTTTTTTGGCATTGCTTTTTAAAAACTTATAGCTTGATATTTTATTTATACTTTGGAAATTTCTTAGTTGTTTTGTATTCAAATACTGCACCATCATCTTCCATCTTCCTGCCTCCCTAATCATGTGTATATTAGGAGTCCCTGTGTCCCACAAACTTCAAAATTCAATCTGATTTATTTATTTTTGATTAATTTTATTTGATCATTTCATACACTTATATAACATATTCTGACAACTCTTTCTCTCATCTCTTATTTCTTTTCCACTCCTAGCCAGATTCTCCCCTTTCCCTAGTCTTTCTTTTCCCAGGTTCATGACTTTCAGCTTTGTTTTGCGACTCAGTGTTCTAACCAGACCTTAAATCTTTGTGTGACCTTTGGATCGAGAGTGTATGCTGAAGCGCACTGGTGCCTTCAGTGCATACACAGCTAAAGTCCAGGCTCACTTTGTTCCTTGAATCCATCAGTAAGGAACAGTTCAGTTCTGCAGGGGGTGGGGGGGCTAAGGGGGTGAGGCCCGCTTGAGTCCTTCCATCATGGATTTGTCTTTTAAATCAATATTCTGTTGTGAAATTCATCTCGTGAATTAATTTAATTCCATTAAATATTTTCTCAGGTCTGAAATTCCCTTTAGCTATATATGCATATATGTATATGTACACAAATGTGTGTGTATGTATATATATATATATACACATACATATATGCACACATATATATAGTTCACAGATGCTGCTTACTAGGTAAAATTCAACATTGGTTTCTTGTTGCCTTAATCATATTAATTACAGATTTCTCAATACCTGTGGCTGGTTATTTTAATATTGGGCTCATTATGAAGGAATTCTGTTGTATGAATTTAGTTATTTGTTTTTGTTCTTTTGCTGATTAATTATAATGATGATTTATTTATTCTCAGATATTATTTTTGGATTTATTTACTGTCAGTTATTACTTTTGAATTACTCAGAGGTTCATAATCATAGAGGGTTGAATGTTCTGTTTGGCTTTTAGGATATTGGCCAAGTCTCTTGAGTTTCAGGTCTTGATAGGCTTGGACTAGTTTAGGTTTGGCTTTAGCCTTGTATATATCCTGAGATTCTATTTTTTACTTTCTTCGCCACTTGATGGAGTATGAAGAGAGGTTTAGAATGAAAACCTAGTCATTATTCCCAGAATTATAACATATACCTGTATTTGTGTTGATCATGGTCTCTGAAGATGGTCTGGTTCTTTGGAGACAGGGTCTAGCCATGTAGTCTGGGCTATCCTCAAACTCAACTTTCCTGCTTCAGTCTCCTGCATGCAGGGATTAGAGGTCTGTGCTACTACCCTTGACTTGTAAAACCAGAGTACATAAATACATCACTGAGTGTGATGTTGCAGCATCTGCACTGACCATACAAGAAAAGCAAATCTGTAAGGTCATAGCAACCAGGAAGAAACAGTTCTCAAAATATAAAATGTTGGAATTTATGTACTAATGGCGTGAAAATTTTGATAGTGTGGACCTACATTCCTAAATGGAAGTGTCTGTTACATCAAGATTAATTAATTTGATTGTGCAAAGTAATATCACAGTGCATCATAATAAATGAATAAGTTGTACATTGTCAGGCAAATTGTACTTTGCCTCTAACAAGATGGAGGATGTTCATGTTTAGACCTGTCTGTATGTTTCATCTCTTGGCTCTGAAGAGAACTTGTTTAGTTTATTCCTTTGTTTTGGTCTTCTGAGGTGATGGGACTTGAACCTAGGGCTTTATCCATGCTAAACAAACTCTCTACAATGGAGCTCCATGTGCCCGGCGTCAGAGAGACCTTCAAGGAAGATCCTTTTCAGTTTCTTGGAGACTCACCCATTCGGATGTGACCCACCGAAGGCTGAACCACCCAAGAGACATAAAACACATTTGTATTTTTTTGTGTGTTTTGTTTCTATGCTTGTTAATGGTTTTGCCACAGGCACAATCCAGGCAATCTTTTCCAGCCACGGAATTGCTGTTGTGTTTCCTCTGTAATATGTGTAATTTGACTCGCGGCATGCATGTCGTCTGGTTATGGTTAATTTCAGTCTGAGACTATAGACGTCGCTCTTCCCTAGTGTGGCATGGAGTTTCTTCTCATGAATTCTCAGACATTTGTTTCACAATGGGCAAAGTGTCCAAGGGTGAGGACAACTCATGCCAGATGACTGCACAGACAGACAAGGTGATGGAAAACACACCCTCGAGAGAGAAGCAGCTATGGCTGCACTGGTGTATAACTTGGTGACCGACGTAGGAAAGGGAGCATGTCAGATCCTTGACTTTGTCCAGCTGTTCTCCAGAGTTCTGAGTCTCCCTTCTGTCCGTTGACAGACAATATATCAGTATAAATCAGTGTTTATTCTTTAATGTCTGCGACAGCTGCAGGTTGGCTGTAAGAGACATAGACACAGGGGGCTAAGGGCTCGAAGTCGGAGCCTCTGGAAGCCAAGAGAATTTTCAGGCTCCACAAAGCAGAGACGATTCGCTTTGGCTATGTCCCTTGGCTCTTCTGTTTTCTGTCCCTTTCAAAAATGTAACGTTAGATCCTTGCATCTTAGGGAGAATTTAGTTGCTTTCTTTTTGAGAGATTTTATTCATTTTGTTCTGAAAAAACAAAACAAACAAACAAAAAATTGTTTGTTTCCAAGCTGCAAGAGGATTTGTTCATTCTTTTTTAAATCAGCTGCGATCTTGTTCTCAAATCCCTTTGTGGTTTGTACATGAAAAACGAGTCACAAGAACAAACCAGTCCAAGAACTTTTTCTTCTTCCTGGGAAGAACTCACCTATTAGGCTATTAAATATATGGAAAAGCATATGCATTCATTTTAACCAGTCAACCTTTTGAGATGAGAAAGGAGAAGGATAACTTTTTGTTTTAAATTTACACGAGGCTCACAGCTGTTCTTTTCAAACCAGTTACCTTTCTCTTGGATCTGGGAGAGATGAACGAAGTTGGCTCTGAGAGCCAAACTTGATGACTTTCAGGTGGTTACCTGACTTCCCCAAGGCAAGTTCCTGGCTACAAGAGAACCCTCAAATTCTTTTTTCTTTTGCTTCGCCATCCAAAGTCACTGTCTGCTTTCTTCTAGCTCTTTAAGTCTGGCTTGGCTATGCAATGCATGATAAACTCAAGTTCTGTGTACTTTGCTGTTTAAATTAAGTATCTTGCTTTATCCTATACACAGGAACAAATCATTTGAGTTCATGGGGAAAGTTTCTCCAGAGCGATAATTTTCAACATCTTGGTTCCCTTATGTGTTGGAAATTGGTTAACTATATGATTGTCTTCCTTTTTCTGAAGGAATACATCAAATACATGGGAGGCTATGAAGCTTCCTGAAGCTCTTTCATGTCACCAAATGTGTCCAGGCTGTGGAGACAGGTGAATGTGTCTTTGACACCCTACCGTGTCACTTAATAACTCTGAGATTTTGGACAAAAGGCCCTTAAAATGAAGTCAGTGCATCATTTAGCTCGTGTGTTAAGTGGAGATCACTGCACAAGCTTAACCGAGTCCTTCTGGGGGTGTGACGTGCTGTGTGAATCATAAGAAACACCAACAGGGGATTACCGTGTGGCTGTGTAATCCTGCACCCGGACTTGAAAGGCGATTAGATGACAGGGACTGTGTGTTCTAACCATGAGCCATGCTTCTCCTGGAAGCCACAGCAGGTGACCAGTCCCTGTCTTCATCTCCATCCACAAGGCTCCTAACGCCAGCCTGCAACCTCCGTTTCCTATCTAGAGGTGTTACCCACACGTTACATCCCTTGTGTTTCTGTCGGGATCTTGATGGGCAATAGCTACTAAGAGATCTCGGAGCACAGAGCTGAAGTTTCCCCTCCTCTCTACGCAGCAGAGTCATCCTTCCAACCTCGGCTTTCATTGGGGAAAGAAGCTGGTCTCCCAAAGCATATTGAGTCTCCCGCAGCGGCACTGTTAGCACAAACACCCAGAGAGGAAGGGGGAGATGGAGCCTGAGGCTGTTTTATAGTCTCCCACTGGAGTGTATAAATTATGAACCTATATGCTTTTATGTATTTTCGGTTTTTCTAAAACTTCTAGTACCTCCTAAAGTCTTATTATGGGTTGTATATGTTTTCTTCTGTTGTTTTTGATCCTGTTTATGGATTCTGATTCGGGTCGTTTTAGTTTGCAATTCAGGAAATAATATAGCTTTTCTTTCTTTTCATTCCTTTTCAGGGGGTACTGAGGATCAAATCTAGAGCTCCCGAAAGGTAGAAGAGTGCTCTACCACTGAACCGTACCCCAAGGCATTCTTTTCTAAACATATAGTCTATTTTGAGGCAGACTCTCACTAAATTATTCAGAGTGGCTTTGAACTGTTCTGTCCCCCAGGTGGGACTTGAACTTCCTTCTGGACACATTTCCCTTTCATGTAGACTGGTGTATCCTGGCTTTAATGGTTTCTGTATTGAGAGGTCAAATTATAAATTATTCCTTTTCAAAGATACAGTTCACTAGGAAAAGTAGCTAAACAACAACAATAACAAACTCAGATATTAAAAAAGAAGAACAAGCTGTGAGGAAAAGAAGAAAATCACTTAATGTAAATTTTAAGGTTTATTTTTATTATTTTTAATTGTGTGTGTGTGTGTGTGTGTGTGTGTATACACTTGAATGTGAAGGAGCTTTCTAAGCCAGAGGTCTCCGATCCCCCTAGAGCTGGAGTTACAGATGGTTGTGAGCCAAATATAGACCTCTGATCTTCTTCAGTTCAGGCTTTTAATTGCTAAGTCTTCTCTTTCATCCCCATGAAGAGTATGGCAATGTCACACGAACAGATTGCCACTCTACAAACAAACAGAAAATGCTAGAACAGCATCCGTCAATAATGGCAGAAACATATTGGGATTGAGCGGCCAGTAAAGGTAGCATTTCAAGCCAGCAACAAAAAGTAACTGTTTACTTTGTAAGCAAAACGGAAATGGTTGGCTCATATCTAGAAAAAGGTTGGAACTTCAGATTGGATACAATTCAAAGGATCAAAGATTTAAATATTTTCTTCTTCTTTTTTTGATCACTTCCATTATGTCTCTAGGAGGAGGGAGGGGAGGAGTCTTTCATAAACATATTATTTTTTTCTAACCAGGTAAAATAAAGGTTTGGTAGCTTACTGTTTTCCCAGCTTGATTCCATTTGTAGGAAATGTCCAGATTTCTGATAAATATATATACTTCCAGAAGGAACATTAGGGCTTGCCTGGGTAGGAACAGAGTTCATAAATACCATAGAAAATCGTTTGAGATGGTGAATGTACTCTCAAACTGGAGTGAAGTGTGCGTGTACTGCTCGGGAAAATGAATGGATTTTCTGATATACAAATTGCACTTAAACCACAGTGTTAAATCAAGTACGGTGCACTGACAGGTATCCCCGAGCAAATTAAGCCTAGGGTTACCACCACACCGGGGTATAAAATATAAGCCAAGATTAATGACAAACAAATGGTTCTTCCCCAGGGATAGACTTGTAAGAATCAGGTGGCCCTGCTGAATAAAGGGAAGGAGAAAGGGGCGTTTGCGTCTGACGGTCTCTTGCCTTCTGTTTGCTCTTACTCTGACTATCTCTGTCATTTTTGTGCATGTGTGTATGATATGGAGCATGTGTGTGTGTGTTCATATGCACATATATGTGCAGAGGTCACAGGACAACCTTGGGTGTTGTTCTCCAGGTGCCATCTGGGATTTCAAGGCAAAACTTCTTATTGGTTCGAAAGTTGCCAAGTCGTCTAGGCTATTGGGCTAGCAGGCTCCAAGGATCCCCTCTCTCCATCCTCCTGGTGAAGGAACTACAAGCACACACTGTCTTCCCTGGCTTTTTGAAGTGAGTGCTGTGGCATCCTTGTTCAGGTTCTCAAGCTTGCAGGGCAAACATTGTCCCGACTGATCTGTCTTCCCCACTGGCTCTGCTTGGTATCTTGCTTCCAGGTGGTCCTGCCAGTCCTTGTTAAAGACGGTGTCCCAGCTTGCACCCGCAGATGCTAATGCCATCACTGAATATTACCCGGCATCCTTTCTCGATGTTGCCGCCTCTCTTGCTTTCATGCTTACTATGGAAGGGCGTCTGCTAAAACATGACACTTTCATTTTTAAATACAGAATCATGCCAGAATACCACAATTAACTTCAAATACACGGCTTTCACGTTGGCTGCTGCAGTTCCTGTGTGACGGGCCACAACACAGGCAGAGGCAGACCTGTGGGACCAGCCAGCTTCATGCTTTAACTCTCCTTTTGGCTTTTGCATCCCACAGCTGCGACCACCTTTGCACAAGGGTAGCCATGAGATCTACCAGGGACTGGGGCTTTTCTTATTTTTCTTTAAATTTATTTTATTGGGCTAGTCCACGATCTTGATACAGTCCTAATAACTGTGGGAATGTTTCTATGAAATCCTACATGCAAAAAAAAATATTTCAAATTCGATGGGGGATTTTTATATCCATCTCAACCATGGTTCTGAAAAAAGGAAAGAAAAAAAGAAAGAAACAAGAAACCATACTTTTTTTTTTCTGTTTATGTCTCTCGGGAGCCTACTAAGGTTTCATTTACTTAAATACGTTACTAAATCTATGTTTCATTATCTTCCAGAAGGATACTATTGCTTTCCCTTAAAGTTGATCACAGAGAAAGATTGCCCCAGAGGGACTACAGCTTGGTGTGGGTGGGGGTGGGGGGGTGGGGTCAGGTGGGGGGGTAGTGGGAGTGGGGTTGTGGGGGTGGGGTAGTGGGTGTGTGTGTGGGGGGGGGAGCACAGGCTTCCCTTGAAGCTTTCTAGGTCTTATCTCAGTGAGCAGTGCAGCCTTGGGGAGGTAGCCTCACTTGCTAACACTACTCTCTCTGTGTCACTCCCGATGGCTGCTGGAGTTTGAGCTCAGGAAGGAGTTAAAGACCAACAGAGTTGAGTGACCTCAGCATCGAGTGTGCACAGTGGAGAACTTCATGTTTGCTTCTGTTTAGGAGGAGGAGTCTGTGGATCTGGGTAGGGCTACTTTCCCAGCCACCATGTTTTTGTATGGTGGCCACTGGAGCTTGCTGTTGCTATTTGGCTCAAGTCAGACATGAAGCGTGAGTTAAACTTTTCTACTTTCTTTAGAAGAAGTCAGTGCTCATAAGAACCAGCAAATCTTTTTTTTTTTCTCCATCAAGAAAGAAGAAAGGAGATGCTACTTGGAGAGTTCTTAATATATCACTTTAACAAATGTACTCTATTGCTTTTTTTCTCTCCTCTACCCTTCCTTCTTTCTTCTTGACTCCCCCCTCGCTCCCTCTCTCTCTATCTAAAAAGCACTACCTAGAAAGAAAGAAAGAAAGAAAGAAAGAAAGAAAGAAAGAAAGAAAGAAAGAAAGAAAGAAGGGAAAATACATACAGGTACCTAAGGGCTAATACATTAGTAAAAATGAAGGTCAAAATTTGTCCTTGCCTTTTCTAGTTATGAAAGCCAAGGAGAATGGGTCTCTTGGAGTGCAAAGAGAAAACATACTGATTTCTTTAAAAACTAAAGGCATTGTTGGCATCTCTGAAAACTCCCAGCTGTGGTTTTCTCCGGCTCACAGAAGCCAGGTAGAATAGGGTATATAAGGCAAAGGGTTTACAGCGAAACTGATACTGGCTTAGTAATTCTCATTAAGTCATATTTCAGGAACTACTGAGGATAAGGTAGGCATGTGTAGTCCTCTAAGACACCAAGCACTCTTCTACACATCAATGTTGTTTCCTGATGGTCTTGTTTAATCTAGAGAGGAGCACAGGATACATGAAGGTATGGGTTATCTGATTGATTTTTAAAACGTCCAGTATTAATATCAATTAACGTGACAAGGCCTTTAGTGAGAGTCAAGCATCAGATAGTTCAGAGACATGTTTTCTGTCATATAACCTGGTGTGGTGGAGTAACACGGTTTATTCCACCACAACTCCCTACTGTTTTGCTGTGGAATTCAAGAAATGGTACAGGAATGTGGGCATGTACTAGAGACGTCTCAAATGATAAGCACTGAAAATGTGGCTTCATCTTGGAGAAAACAAGGGTGCAGCGGGGCCTCTGGGTAGCGTCAATGAATACTGATTGTGTGCTGGTGAGAAATGTACGCGACAGCCCTGTTCAGCCTTTGTCTCAGAGGGCAATTTCTGCTCGCCGCGTCTCGGATTCCAGGAGCTCCATCTATATTCATTAAGCCCGCTAGGATGCTGGATAAGTAATGCTTCCTTTGTCCACAAAAGTCTCACGTCTGAACTTCAGTTTATCTAGAGAACCCGGGCTAATATGTATATATTTTTCGTGCCTGGCTCTCGCGTTTTACCTAGATCTGCCTAATTGGTTTCCCATGTGCAATTATTAATGGCGTCTGATGGAAGGCGTTTACTACCTCGGTCACCAAGAGTCGGTTTCAGGAAGCTGTCCGCCTAAAACACAGTTATGGATTAAGTCTCATAACCTGGGTCTGATTGGGACCCTGACAAGCTGGGCCTGTTCCCAGCCTTCTCAGCACACACCAGAGGTCCTTATTCTTGACACCTGAGCAAGTTGCTTTCCATCAGTCATTAAGGAGCAAAGGAGAACACTCATTTCTGGAATGAGTCCGAAGAGCAAGAGGATGGAGGAAGTGAGCATGTCTGAGACAGGAAGGATGGGGAGTTACAGAGAACCAGGAAAAACTAAGGCAAAGAAAAGAGATTCAGAAGAAGAGGTCTTGCAGCTGGACTTCCCTTTGGGCCATCAGCTCACAAAAAAATGACACGGAAACTCATTAATAATTGTGAAAGCTCAGCCTTAGCTTAGGCCTGTCCCGCTAGCTTTTATAGCTTGAATTAACCTGCCTTTATTAATCTATGCTTTATCATGTGGCTGTTTACTTTTCTTTCTTTTGTATGTCCGACTCCCTCCATGTCTCATTGGCATCTCCTGTGCGTCTAGATTCTACCCTTCTTCCTTTCTCTCTGCTTGGAAGTCCCACCGATACCTCTTGCCTTCATAGTGGCCATTCACCTTTGTATTACATCAACCACAGCAAATACATCTTCACCCAGTGTACAAAGATCCCACAAAAAGGTCTATTTAAGAAACTGCAGCTATAACCCAGTCAGAGAAACTTCTTGCAGTCAACAGGAACTAGCATAGAGACCCACAATGGAACAACAATGGAGAGAGGGAGGGACTTTGGAGAGCTCAGCCCTAAATGGGATCTTTGCTGTCTAGACTCAGGGATCGATATGGAAGAGGAAATGGAAGGATCTAAAGAGTCAAAGGTGCTGAATAACTCCAAGGAAACAGCATCTTCAAGACACAATAGGACTGACACACACAGGGACTCACAGAGACTGTGACAGCACCCACAAGACCTTCCTAGGTTCAAACCAGACAAAATCCCCACACTGAAATGGAAAACGGACATGGAGTCCCACTCCTAACCGAGAAGCTGTTTGTAATTGGTCCTTGAGGGAAGGGAAAATTAGTTTTTTTCCAATGGGTTGACAATTAGTGTATCAACTCCAGGGCAAGCCCCATGCTCAGGAATTGTTGGTCAATACCAAATGGACTCTGTGTGTGTGTGTGTGTGTGTGTGCATGAGCACACATGTGCACGCCTTTTTAGTTTGTTTTTATATGTTTTTTCTTTTGGGTATTTTTGTTTTATCTGTTTATTTTATTGAGAGAAAAAGTACATGAAATTGGGTGGTTAGGGAGTTGGGGGAGATCTGGGAGGAGTTCGGGAGGGGGAAAGAATATGATCAAACTATATCATGTGAATAAAACAAGAGGTTTTTAAAAAGCATTTTTGAAAAGAAACTACAGCTGTCACAATTTTGTATTTTCTTATCTATGGAATTAAGGTAAAAGTTTTGAGATATTAAAGTAATGTTTATTTTTTATTTTAATGTTTTGTCTTTTAAAATTGCTAAGCAGTGGGGAGATGGCTCAGGGGGTCTGGGCAGTTGATATGTAAGCCCTAGGATCTGGGTTCAAATCCCCAGCACCCACTTAAAATTGCTGGGTATGGCTATGTATGCTTGAAACTGCAGCGTCTGGGGGAGGGAGGTAGAGACAGTTGGATCTCTGGAGCTTGCTAGGTAGACAAAATGGAGAGCTTCTGGTTCAAGAGACTCTGTTTAGAGGCAGCCAGGCAGAGACAGAGGAAGACACTTACTGACGTCCTCTGACTTCCTGTGGCACACCTGCACACTCAAGGACCTACAGCACACACACACAATTGATTGGCACATCATAATAGTGAACATTTTTGGAAAACAATGTGAAGTCGTGCTTCACAGATCTCTCTTGTCATGGTCCAATCAGGATAGCCAGTATATGTTTTACTTAAAATGAGACATTTATCACTTCTTTGTGGGAAAGCAGTAAGACTTCTCTCTTCTGGACATTTTGAGATGTGCTACAGTATTATCAACTGTGAACATCCCATGCTGGCCCATGTCCTCTATGTCTCCTTGTGTCTTCCTTATGGAAAGGAAATGTACTATAGGCACTTACAGCAGAACTTTATTTTATGACTAATCCTGTTTCAAGAGTAAAAAACCCATCTCTGGATTTGAACCGTATTTCTCCCCCTGCCTGCTGTGAGTTGGCTATAAGCAACTTAATGAGGAGAGGTGCCAAAGGGATTTAATGTGGTCTTTTGCTGTTTGGGAAATGGTCGGTGGGCTAGTGGCATCAGCTTCCTGTGAGAAAGATAGGAGCTTTCTCCACACCTGCTGGTTCAGCATGGCATCTTAACAAGATCCCCAAAGATTTGAGTGCAAGTGGAGGGCAGAGAGATACTGTTGCCAACAATCTGCCCTGTATGTGTGCGTGTGTGCACTCATGCGTGTATGCATCAATGTATATGTATGTGTGCCTGTGTTCATATTTGTATATGTGTGTATTTTTGGTTTGATCAGTTAAAAGTAGCCATTTAGATATGGCAGAGGCACAGCCATACTCATCATTCCTTCTTGTCTAAATCTTACAAGCAATTTCTAGTTGTACAGTAAGTTCTCCACCTTGGAATCTGTTTGAAATGCAAAATCTCAGGGTGTACCTGTGATCGACGGAGTCAGAAACGCTGGGACTGAGCCCCCAATGTTTGATCTGAGTTCCACCAGCTTTTCAGATAACACTGATGATCTTTAGGTGAGACCCACGGCGGTTCTGCCATTCCAGTGTGCAAACACTCGTGTCATCACAAAATGCCTGGGTGGAATTCGATAGGGCAGATGATAGATGATTTACAACTGATGTCGTTCTCGCTCCACTCTTACCTTAGAAGGAATGGGAAGTTTATAGGTTTGGTAATTACATGTATAGTTATTCATATTGTAGTGTGGTGTGTGTGTGTGTGTGTGTGTGTGTGTGTGAATGAGTATAGACGCCAGAGGTTAATGTTAGATGTCCACACAAGCACTGTCCACCTTACTAATTGATCATCTCCATTGCAAATAGTTTAAGAAGCTACTCTTCCAAATTCTTGATCGATGCCTGAATTTTTGTGAGGGAGGAAATCTTTGGTGGATGTCGAGGTTGTTAGGTAAAAAAAAAAATCCACCTTACTTCAAATGACAAACTGAACTGCTCAAAGTTAATAGCCTACTCTAAGTTAACTTCCTGCTTGAACTTAGCAGTTTAAGTGATCCTCAGAGGATATTCCTAGAATGCTGCTGAGGTCCCAGATTCAGCAATATATTTTAATCCCTAGTCAGGTAATGAAGAGAACCTTGCAAGCCACTGCACAGTGGTTGGGCAGAGACTCTACAATTCATATAAAGGGCTGTGCACCTTCTCTGGAGTTCTGAAGCTGACAAGGCCATTTAAACTTAGTAAATAGTAATGAGATTTAGCCAGTGGGGCCTCCAGGATGTTCCGAAATGAGAGAGGTCCTTCCCATCTCAAACAGGTTGGATAATCAGGTGCAGATTGGAATGAAGCATCTAGACAGCCCTTCCTCCCCAGGGCAACGCTGTATCCACTCAGAGCTGCCCGCAGATGTTCAATGTCAAGTTCTTGGCTTATCTTGTTTTCAGTGGAAAATACTGTCCATGTGTTTTCTTCTATTAAAACCAGGGAAGTTATAATAAATGGAATAGATATTTTAACATGAAATAACACAAGTTTTGGTGCACTAGTTCATTTATTTTTCCCAATTTTTAACTATTCTGTTAAAAATCAAAACAAAAACATTAACATAACAAACTAGCCAATTGTACATAACTGTATATTTTTACCGTCTGCAAGGTACTGTTGGATCTTGTCTGTATTTAAAATCGTAAAGTTTTATGCAGTGTGGACATGTCTTTACTAATTTTGGTTTTGAACAGATTTTATTGAAATACTACTCATCTTCCTTGCTGACTTTGGCAGGCACCTGCATACATTTAGCTCCCAAGCTCATTGCCGCCTTTACCTGATCCCATTCCTAGACCCACCTCAGAGAAATGACTTCTAAAAGGTGGTGGTTGTATCTGTGTCTTATGTCTGAGTCTGCTTCTAAGAAAGCATTCATAGAGAGAGCAGGGAAATAGAAAAGAAGACACAATTCGGGAATTTTCCAAATCTCTAATAGAAGTGGTGCCAGCAATGACTGATCATTTTAGGGGTCAGCAAGCTCACATGCAGCGCTGTGGTGTGGTTGACGTGGTTACGATCTAACCCTGCGTGTGCAGCCATGCAATAGTGGAGTAGTTGCCGCATGTGCGGGCATGCGGTAGTGGAGTAGTAGCTTCTTGTGCAGGAGTGTGCGGTAGTGGAGTAGCAGATGAAGCTAGATGGAGACATCTCAAAGCAGTTCTGAGTACACAGCTTTCAGAGGGACCCTGGTGGGAAGGAGAGCCGTTGTGACATCACCAGAAGAGAGAATGGACATCCAACTACTCCTTGTGATGGTTTCTTTAAGGAAGCAGTGATGCTCATCCCACAAGAGAAAAGGATGGCTGGGGAGACGAATGTTTGGCTAAATTCTGTGATGAAATCAGCTCCATTTTATGTGACACTTCCAGATGGTTGTGGTTAGATCCGGGAGGTGGGAACTACAACAAAACATACTGTAGTCCAGCCTGTGGAAACAGTTTCTAGCTGAGCTTCCTCAATGGACACTTTTTTGTTGCCACAGAAGAACTGACAAGATACTGCACAAGAGAGGGAGAACCTCTCTACAACAACTGAGAAAAGCTCTAACGAACTCATAGAGGCTGAAGCAGCAAGCACTGGCCCTGCATGGGGCTGCGCCAGGTCCTTTGATATATATATATTCCCACCAAAGGCACAAGGTCTTCCTCCAAAGCATTCTGTCCCTTGTTCCTAGACAATGCTGGGCAGCAGCGCCTGCCCATGTATCTCCGTATCTCTGTTTACGGCCAATTTGCAGGAGGATGAGTAGCAATGCAGACTGTTGCAAAGCATCTTCTTGTTTCTAGGTTTCCCTGATTTTCCTGTCTTGCTGTGTTTCAGAGGGCTAAAAGACTGTCAGACCGACAGTTTATACTGTACACAGATGCATTTGACTCATTGCTCCGGAGACACATGAGGTAAAGAAGGAACATCTGGAAACCCTCTTTCTGCATCAGCTCATGGCCAAAGGTGGAAGGGCATGGGAAGAAGCAAAAGAGATGGAAGGGGAAGGGAGGGCCATGCCATTTCCTACTCCTGTGAGAATGACGCCACTCCCTTTAAGGGGTGGAATCCTCGTGATGGGGATGGTGGGGGTGGTTCGGTTGTGAAATGTCTTCCGTAGGCACACGTTCAAACACGTGGTTCTCAGCTGGCACTGCTCTTGGGGAAGGTTGTAGAACTTTTAGACTTTTAGGGGGTGGAGCCTTGCTGGAGGAAGTGAATCACTAGGATAAGGCTTAGAGGATTTTACAGCCCAACCCCACTTCCTGTTCACTTTCTGCTTAGTGATCCTGGATGCCACGTGACCAGCCAACCTCCTGCCCCTGATACCAGGCCTTCTCTGCCTGCTGCCAAGTCTTCACGCCGTGAAGACTTGTATCTCCCTGGAACTGCAAGTCCAAAGACTCCCTCTTTCTGCTCAGTTTTTGGGGTCTTTCGTTACAGCAACAAGAGTAACTAAAGCTGGTGTCTGCTTTAGCAACCGCGCCTCTCAATGCCGACCCCTTGGGGTTAGCTCCCAGAATACAAACTTAGAGGCACAGACAATACTTTTCGCTCTGCGGAAAAACAGGGCCGTGTTTATTAAGCAGCCCTAATTTCTCTCTTAAACTCACGAGTGCTTTTCATTACTTTAAATCAGTTCCAGACTTCCAGCTTGACAGTCAAGTCCTGTGATGAGGGTATCTGGAGCTTGTCCCAGCCTCTGATTCTCCGCTCCCTGTCTTCTCTCTAGACCCACCTGCACTCTCTCGACTCACTCCGTCCTCACTTGTGCTCTCCCAAGCAGTGCCACTCTCTGCCCCACATACTCTCCTGGCTGGTATTATCTCTTTCGGGAGTTCTTCTTCCATTTGACCGCCCTGCTGGCATTTACTCTTCTTTCCCAGTGTGCATGCCTTTCCATCACCCGTGTTCCTTAGACTTCCCGGCGTATGGGAATCATTCGAGGAGCTGCTTACTATGTGGACTTTGATTCAATGTGATCAGGCATGAGCTAGATGTCTGGCTGGCTTCTAGGGGATCTGGTGTTGCTTTGGGGATCGCACTTCTGGATGAGTTCGTCAGCCCTCACCCGTCCATCCACCTTAACTGCTTAATCACATGCATGAAGGTATCCAACACCCCCTGCCCCGCCAGGGATCGAGAGCTGCGGCTTGTTCCATGTAAATCACTCAGCTCACTGTATGTGCCAAAAGGCTGATGAAAGTGAATGGAGTTACATTACCTCCGGATTAAAATGAAGGATAATTGCTGCAATTTGGCTTCGCTGCCTCCCTTTTGTTGCTTTGTTGACTGCGGAGAGGGCAGCCTGGTGCCCTCTGCTAACTAGACCCCCTTCACCACTGATCTTCGACAATCAAGGGCTCATTTGAAGTATTTTTATTCATGCAACCAAGCTCTCCTCCGGGCAACAGCAGCTATTTAAGTAGATAACATCATCTGAGGGGATTCAGGCCACTGCATTTATAAAAAGCAAGCATCTTAGCAATGTTTCTGAAATCAAATATATTTTCCCCTGAAAACTGATTTTAGTAAGAACATGTGTGATGGGATGGGAAATTCTTGTTTCTAGGTGGCCTTCCTTGTTCTATATTCTGTTGGAAGTGATTAGTGGGAGGGAGGGTGAAAAGTTAAAGTAATAAAAGAAATATTTCTATGGGTCCCAGCAGATTGCCCTTCCAAGAGACAGAGGTTGCTAAGTGCTGTCTCCCCTTCTGGATGCTCAGTAGGAGCATTAGATGAACAAAGGGGATGCAGCCTCTGCTACAGCAGAAGATGAGAAGGCAAGATGCGCTTCAGTAGAAACACCAGCAGAGTCAAGAAGATAGCCTGTGGAGCCCTGCGGACACACGGGATGTGACCAACTTGTCTTGGGTGTTCAGAAGCATTAGCACGTCCAGGTCCTGTAATAGCCCTTAGGTCAAGCACACCAGGAAGCTTGGGCATCTTCTACATAGGGAGGAGGACCTTAAGAAGGAGTTCATTTTGTTTCTCTTCTCCCCTTCCTCCTCCAACTCTGACTCTTCTTCCACAATGAGGATTGAACCCAGGGCCTTATGTATGTGAAGTAGGCGCTCTACCACCAAACTACATTCCAGGACTGGTTCCTTCTTTCCTTAATTGTTTAGCATCAGTGTTCCCACCACTAGGATACATATACCTTCCCACCACCTCACAAGGGAGGGGAACTCAGGTGCCTTTCTGTCTAATCCAGACTGAGTATTGAATGCTGGGAACACTTAAAGTCTGTGTCTAGAAATAGTTTTAGAACTTCTGGGTACCCTTCAATCTTAATCTTTTCTTCTTCATCTCAGTCTCCTTTTCTTTCTTTACTTCCTCCCTCTTGGAAGTTCTGGGGATCAAATTCTGGGCCTCGAATGTGCTCAGAAGGCTCTGTCAGTGAACTACGACCCCACCCCCTCGCCGCATTTATACATGATTGTTTTATTACCAACACTGTTTTATGCTTGCAAGCTTTGGAATAACCCTTCTGTACACTATCTGAAATATATGTCGCCATGATTGGTTTAATAAACAGGCTGACTGGTCAGTAGCTGAACAGGATAAATTAGGTGGGAAAGCCAAATTGAGAATGATAGGAGGAAAAGAATGGTGGAGTCTGGAGTCACCAGGAGCCATAGAGGGAGAACAAATAAAGTCACGAGTCATGTGCCACACAGCAGACTGTAGATTAGTAGAAATGGGTTAATTTAGGTTGTAAGAGCTAGTTAGTCATAAGCCTGAGCTATTGCCAGAGAATTTATAAGTAATATAAGCCTCAGTGTGGTAATTTGGAAGTGGCTGCTGGAAAGGGAATTTGCATGCAATTTTATCTCCTAGGATGTTATCTGATGTCATCATATTACTCATAATTATAACCCCACAGAGAGATTCTATCGGGGAAGGTGCTGATAACTCAAAATTGTACTTGAAAAATGATAGCTTCCACAGTGAAGAGAGTAAGAAGGTACCTCAAATTTAGGAGTCCCAACTCTAGATTGATCATGCCTCATCATCATCTCCGTTTCAACGTTCTACTTTGAGTCCATGCCAGGGTGATGTTTCCATCCTTAGGTTTCCTCTATGTGAATTTCCTCTATGTGAAATTCAAGTTCTGAATTAACTGAAACGTTACTACAGTGGCATATCTTACTTCTGGTGGAATTAAAATGAATTTGTTTCATTACTTTTATATCCATCGTTAGAGGCTTCAAAGCCTTTGGTCAAATTGGTAGAATTTCCCATGGGAAATTAAAGAGATTTAACCAAGAGGTCAAGGCAAGGTGGAGAAAGAAGAACCCAAGCATCCTGCTATGCCAGTAGAGAGCCTGGGGAGGGGGACTTTGTCACAGTGTCCCCCCATAGCTGTTCAGAACAGGGAAAGGACATGTCACTGCCAAAGGTGGCCACAAGGATCTCTGTTCTCTTTGTTGGGGATCATAATCACACAGGTTAGAAACTGGGGTTCTTCATCCATAAATTCTGCACATGAATGTCCATTCCCGACACATTTAGGAATATTTCACAAGAATATTTCATAACAGGTAATAGATGTATATTTGTTAGCTATGAACGTAATAAGCATTAGTGTAGCACAAGTTCTAATTGATCTTAATAATTAAAACCCAGAGTCAGATATTAGGGGATGAAAGTTGAGGGAACAGAGAAGCAGAGCAGCCAGCCACTAAAGCTCTTACCTCTATGAAACCTCCTGACTGAAAAGAAAGTGAGATCCTGTCTCCTCCTGTCTTCTATTCTTCTCTCCACCCAGCCGTATCACTTCCTGACTGTCTGTACAGACCTCCAGACCTCTATGGTTAATTAGTGGCTAGCTCTGCCCTTTGATCTCCAGGCAAGCTTTATTTGTTAGAGTACATGATAGCATTTAGAAAGTGTAGGCGTATCCGGATAAAAATAAGGATGACTCAGCTGATGTTTCTCCCTACATCTAAATTGTCACTGGCTTGAAAGATTTATTAATTAAAACAAATTTTTATGCTGGCGAGATGCTTTACCTGGTAAGGGTGACTGAAAAATCCAAGTTAAATCCCTGATCCCACCTGGTGGAAGAAGAATGATGGTCACAAGCTATTCTTTGACCTCTACACATATACATGCATGCACACCTGCACAATTGTATATATACACATAGATGTGTACATACACATAAAATAAAAATATAACAGAATAATTTTTATTACTCCTTTATTTAACCGTAACAAAGGAATTGTAGATGAGAAATTTTAAATGGAGATTGGACTGTCAGCTTTGGAGTTCTTATTTATTATTCTAAATCAGAACTGTCACATGTCCCAGCTAATAAAATATTTTCAGCATGTGCATTATTTGGGTAATTTACAGGGAACAGATGGCATATTCGTTTTATGATCATTTTAGTGATGCTCACTACAAAGGCTCTTAAGATAGCATGGAGAGAAGACAACAGAATTGCAAGGGATACAGTTATCCTCTGGGCTGATAATATAGTGGAAGGTTTCATTAGATGCCCAGGCTGCTAACACAGTGGAGGGCATCATTAGCTGCCTAGGCAGAAAGGAATCTGTGCAAAGAAAATGCATTAGAGCTCAGAGAGTCAGTTCACTTGGTGGCCAAGGAAGTGCCATCACTCAGGGCCAAAGGGTATGGCTAGCTTGAGTGACCTCATGAAGAAGAAGCTGGAGGAACACAGCCCCAACCCATTTGCCTTCCTTCAGTCTAGTGCCAGACAGCACCCACAGGGATGCTGAAATCAACCCAGGTGTGTCTCTTAGGGCAGAGGTGCTAGTGGAGGAGGGTAGAGAGGAAACAAGAGAGGGCAGAGGGAAATGACTCTGTACACAGCTTCGTCCACACAACTTCGATCCAGCCCAACTTTTCACCTGTGCAATGCTCTCAGGAAAAGCCTCCACCATTACTTGTTCACTTGTGGGTGAGGAAACTGAGGTGGACACAGGTCCTCTCCTGACATCATATGATAGCTATCCAGTGTGTATTATTTTCCTGCTAGTCCTATGTTCTCTCCTTTGCTTCAGAAGAGTGGTGTGCAGATAGTTTGTTTCTTTATGCCAGGTCCAATGAGCAGAAAAAGACTCAGAAACTCAGGTAACTCTGGGTGCTTTAAATCAATCTCTGAACCCTCATAGCTCCTCTTCCTCCTCTTTTTCCTCCTCCACCTCTCCACCTCCTCCTCTCCTTCCAATGTTCCTTTGTGATGGGCTCAAGCTCAGAGTCCCCTTCATATAAGGCATGTCCACTCCCACAGAGAAACACCCTCTTTTTGATACCAGGGCTTGCTTGCTGTAGCGTCTGTCTCTCATCAGCTTCAGTATTAGTTTGGCCTCATGTGAGCATCTCCAAGGTTCAGCTTTTGTATCATACGTGCTTAGTGAAACACATTTCATGATATTGGACTTGTTTAGTTTTATGATTTAATATTCCCACTGCAGCAAGGTTCTCCTGACCCTTAAAGATCTTTCGGAATTACCTATCTATCTAATCATGTAAATTGTTTATTACATCATATCTATTTCCAAAAGCAACATGGGCACCTTTTCCTGCCTGGTCAAGGTATTCCATACATCATCCAGGCTGGGATGTTTCCACAGTCACGAGAAAGTTGCTTGGTCTTTATGTAAAGCGGGAAGGCATTTGTTTCCTTTGGAATCCAGTAGGCAGGATTTGCATATCCCATTACCTGCTTATTAACCGGAGTGCCATGTGACAATGGCAGGCTGAAATCTGCTCACATGGGCAGCTAAGCAACAAGCACTTGGGGGGCTGATCCTGCAATTACAGCTCGGTAACGAAGAGGCGAAAAGCAAGGAAGCAACAATGGGATACTCAGATATGAAGTGGAACCAGGATTTGATGTAATGCAACATGACTTGCTCATGGCACAGGTAGAATATCAAATGAGCCGTGAGAAATTCAATCCTTGGTATAATCTTTCCATTATCTCCATTGTTTGCCTCTCTGCCTGCCTGCATGCCCTGTAGAACAGTATGCAAATTAGGTTTGTATTCATGTGTTGTTATCTTAGTTCATCTTAATTCAGCTTAATTGTAACTTCTATATTTTAGCTTAAGTTACTACAGGTGTGTGTATATATATATGTCCTGATAAATTTAGCAATGTGATAGTCTATAAAGAATAAAGAAACTTCTATCACCCTCAGACTGTTCTACAATGCTGAAAGGGAATACAGAAAAACAGTTTCTTCTGGGTCTTTCTGGGTCTCAAATATCATATGTACTCACTCATAAGTGACTTTTAGACATAAAGCAAAGCAAAACCAGCTTACAAATCAAAATCCCAGAGAAACTAGACAACAATGAGGACCCTAATAGAGACATAGATGGATCTAAGACATTATCTCCTGAGTAAATTGGGAGCATGGGGATCATGGGAACGGGCAGAAGAGGCGGGGGGGGCGGAGGGGGATGGATAAAAAATATAGCTCAATAAAAACAATAAAAAGAGCCTATTTCTTCAAAAGTAGTCCTACTTAGAACTGAAAGAGAACATCTAAAATGCAGCATGAGTTTTGGGGTTTACCACAGATAAGTCTTATTTTTGTGGACCAGTTGACCAGTTAATCTTTTAGGCCATGTCTTCTTTGATTGCATCAGGTGTACAGTAGTATCTTTACAAAAGAGAAAGCTAACAGGCAACTGGTCACTATGGGCCAGATACTCTGCTGCTCAACATACACTATCTGATTGAATTTCCATAGCAACCCATATGAAACCAATCATTCCTCCACCAGCTTCTGCTCTACTAAAGTTCTTCTCAACCAATCTGGACGTTCAGAAGGGGAATGAAGTAGTCTGGGGGTAAGGGTGTTCAGCGAAGTTCTCTTCTTTTTGAGCTGCCAGAAGAAAAGTGATCCTGAACTCTAGGAGTTCAGATCCATGCCTGCTGCTTGGGACCTTGCTACTCAGCTGAATTTCCAGACCTGAGAGTCAATTGCTCTGCCAGAGAAATGCTTAGTAAGAAGTTGTTTCAGCTCCCTGATACCCAGGTTAACCTGATCTGTTCTCTCCTCCGTTATGGTAGCCCAGGTTAACCTGTTCTATTCTCTCCTACGTTATGGTCGCCTGGTTCCCCTCTCGCCATCTCACTGTGGTGGGATGAGGCAATGTGAGCCCTGCTTTGGAGATCCCAGGCTATCTCATTCATTTCTCAATGCTCTTCCGAGAAGAACCCATCTTAATGGCTGAGTTAAGTGTCAGGGCCCCTATACTATCCGCAATTTTCCTGATCAGGCATTAGGAAACTAGGGAAGCCCCTCCTCTTGTAAATGCAGGAATATTAAAATAGACATAGGGTAACGGGAGTAATTTCGCCAATCTATCCATTGTTCTAGAGAAGAGATTTACTGCCAATAAAATTCAAACCAAATTCTGCCTTTGCTTAGAAAGAAACTTAAGCAGGATTGGAAATGCGTCTTTGTAGAGGAAACAGGCTCCCCAGCTTGCCTTGCCATTACACTGGCTGCTCTGCCAGGCTCCACTGCAACTTCGAAGGTCAAATAGTTAACTTATGATAAATGATACTACACTGAGATTTGAGCCAAGGCAAAGAGTGTGGGAAAGCTTATAAGAAAACCATTAAGGCTCCACAGTTGCTGACCTGCAGGGACTCTGGAGTGACAAAGTAAAGACTCTTGTAATGCATGCTTTGGAAGCAGCCAGAGGGCTTGCTGGTGGCCTAAGGCGGTCAGAACCCAACAACAACTCCATTGAAATGTCTTACCAACCTGGATCGACAAACCTTCCTCTGAAATTTCAGATTTGCCTCTTTCTTCCTTTTCGTCCTTCTCTAATTGGAGAGACGAATTGCAAGCAAACCTGGCATTGCCATTCCTGTCTGATATTTTCTTTTTCTCTGCTAGGGATTCATAGCCAAATTCTTTCTGACTTGAGCCTCTCGTTTACTCCCCATTCGCCCAGTCCCCAGCTTTGATATCACCAGCATGCTCTCATTTTTGTTTTTCTGGGTGAAGTTTATAAGTTCACTAGCAATCACACTCTGAGCTAGAAATGTCTGTGGGGAATTTAAAATGAATTCCACTGTGAAGCTGAATTTTTCACGTTATTCCTCATGACCTCAGATCATGTGCCGGTAATGGAGAGGTATCTTTCCTCTCTCTCTTCTATTAGAATTTAGTAGGTGTTGACTATGTGTCAGGCACGGCCAAAATCCTCTGCGTTCACATACACATTGTCTCATGGAACGTCAAAGTCCTCTGATGAATTAGTCAGGTCCACTTTTTCTAGTCCTTGGGAGGAGACACCAAGGCACAGAGGTATCAAATAACGTGAAGGGGATGAGATAGGAATGTAGGCGCTGTGTTAAAGTACCTTCCAGTCTCGACATTGTTTGGTGTGTTTTTTAAATAACACACACTCACTTTAGTCATGCTAAAGTACTAGCTAACATGAAGCCATCCTTTTGTTAATAGGAGGGTATTTGAATTCTCTCGTGGACATATAGTGTGTTGTGTACACTGATCAAAGCTGTTGACTATGTTTTCCTGCAGATTAAGTCTTTTGTCAAAAAAAGTGTGTAGAGATATCATAAGAGACTTGTCTTCCTTATTCAATGAAAATGCTCAATAACAACAGGACATGTCATATTTCTTTGTCCCACAAGCGTAAATGAATGAGTATCAGTGAAAACATTAAGCACCTGCATGCACATGTGTACACACACATATAAAACATACTTTGGATTTTAACATATCAAGGCTGGTTATTTCTTTTTATACATACAATACAACTGCAGAAACAAAATGGATTCTTTTGGGAAAATTGCTACTTTGAGTTTTAGAGTTTTATTTTATTTAGAGTTTTATTTGAAATCTAAAAATTGTGTACTTCTGAATTGAGTTGTCTGATAGGAATTATTCTTAAGTGAGAGGTGAAACAGATGGATGGAAGAGGCTTAGTAACATTTTGCATAGCACATTTTAAGGAAGTGATTACTTCCTATGACAGGTAGGTGTGACTTGCTGGGAAGTAGATGTTCTATTTTGTCACCAGCCTTACAAGCATTCATCATTTATTCTGTCCTTTCATAAAAAATGTATCTCATGCTTGTCGTTATGCTAGTGTTGTGTTGCAGATTCTCCTGCGATTAAAGCCTTCTTGTTTAGACTCAGGATGTTGAAAGGGAGGTTAGACAGGATGTTGTAACGGAGGAGGACAGTCCATCCTGCAGAGAAGATCCTTAAGCTCAGGAAGTAAACAACTCAATGACTTCAGGAAGTTCCTGAGACTGATGAGATTCACTAGGACCCTCCCTAAACATATATAATCTATAAAGGGGTGCTCTTAGACAAGCTAAGATGCTTGGAAGAAGTCAAGATAAGCTGAGTTGTTGGAAGAGGTTTATACTAACTGAGATAGGACATTGTCCAATCTGTTGAGCTGCCTATACGTTGTGTAGTATGGTTTAAATTTCCATCTTTCTTGAGTTTTTAACCCATGTTTTGGTGAGGCAGCTGTCTTTAAGTCATTTCTCCTTCTGTAAGCAATCCCTCACTTATATTTTTATAGTTAACCTCAATAAAACTCAATGGGCTCACCAAGTTGGACTTTGGTGTTATGCATACTTTGGTTTGCCATTGGTTTCCTACTTAGGATGTTAGACATTAGTTCATGTCTCCCCAAGGATAGCGTCTTATAATAGGTAGGCACAGGACAGTCTTTAGCATCCTCAAAATAAGTGAAAACTCTTAGTCTTTGCTTCTGCCTGTCTCATAAAGAAAATGAAAAAGAAAAAAGACAACAACCGTTGACTATGAACTGTATGATGGACTCAAATATTGGGGGTGTGAATTTCAGACAAGACATGCTATGTACTCCAGAATTTTAAAAATTGGACATACACTTTCCAAGTGACGAACTGGAAAGGGAAATATTTCAGAGATACTCAAAAGCATGAGTATTTGTATAATATCAGTAAGCATAATTTATTATGAGACAGCTCAGGGTTTGAAGTAAAAAACAATGCAAGAATGAGTTGCTACATAGTATCAAGCAGGACTCCAAGGAACACTTCCAATTCTCTTTAATAATGAGTAGGTAAATCTAAGGGAAAAGGTACTGTGCATTTCTTTTTAAAGACAGAACATCACTGAATACCATGGAAAAATTATGCTTAATTTTCCAACTCAGCTTTTGGACTATACATATGTAAATACTCTTCTTTGTTGACAAAGATTTTCAACAGGTTTCTAAAACACACTGCTCTGCAATTGTGAGGTCAGCCATACCCAGCCTAGAGAAGAGCAGAGGGCAGAACATGGGCAACTGGCCTACAGTTTGGAAGAACTATGATACTTGCTGATCTAATTGCACATTTTGCAGAAAAAATAGAAAGAGTGGGATGGTAACAGAAACAATCATGAGGAATCACTTATTGGTCAATGCAACATCAACAGAAATCTAGATTGTGTTCCACTTTACAAACCTTCATCCTGTTCTTAAATACAGTAATCCCACATGCTTTCAAAACATCAGCATTAAGTGTTGGAGAGATGGCTCTGTGGTTAAGAGCACTGGTTGCTCTTCTAGAGGTCCTAAGTTCAATTCCCAGCACTCAGATGGTGACACACAACTGCTCTGTAATGGGATCCCTTGGGCCGCTTCTGATGTGCAGACATACATGCAAATGAAGCACCTGAGTATAGAAAACAAATAAACAAATATTTTTTAAAGGCCAGCTCGACTGGAACTGAAAAAGCATGGGATCAAACCGGACTCTCTGAACGTGGTGGACAATGAGGGCTGACTGAGAAGCCAAGGACAATGGCACTGGGTTTTGTTCCTATTGCATGTACTGGCTTTGAGGGAGCCTAGTCTGTTTAGATGCGCACCTTCCTGGTCCTGGATGGAGTGGGGAGGACCTTGGACTTCCCATAGGGCAGGGAACCCTGCTCTTTGGACTGGAGAGGGAGGGGGAGGGGAGAGGGGGGAGGGGGAGGAAAATTAGAGGTGGGGAGGAGGCAGAAATTTTAAATAATAATAAAAAAAAGTAAACAAAAGAATTATGTCAGCATTATATAGCAAGGCTCAGCAACCAAAGTGCCCACCACAAGGCCATTCACATGACGGTTCTTGGTCTAAAATTAAGTTGGGTAGGCGTGGGGTGCCACTCTTATGGTACTTGGCAAGTTGCTTTAGTTTGGAGTACAGGGTGCTAAAGCAGAAGGCTGCAAGTATTCATGATTTAAGCAGTCACAACTATTTCTAGAGTTGTTGCCCTAAATGCACTCTTGTCTAAATTCAGATTTTTCAGTTGCCCTAACATAGAAGGAAGGAACCGACAGTAATCAATGTGACTTTACTCTAACACCTGGTGACTCAAGAAGCTATTTAAACATGACTCACTGACATTCTATTAATAGATCTATCCCCCCAAACCTAGTAAGTACTAATGATTCAATACTAGTTTCAATAATTAGTAAATAAATTATAATATAATATTTTATATTTGCATAGACAGAATTTGAAAAAAATGTGCCATTATTGCTTTATGATTCCTTGAAAATATCAGTGCATACATGGAGAGCTGTCAGCCTTTGGTGTGAAGGAATGGAAGATGTGAGCTTCGGGGCATTCTCCACATTCATCTCTTCTCCCTAGTGTGTCCGGTTTCTTCTGTCACACCCAACTTGTGATGCTCAGGTGCTCTGTGAGCATCAGATCTGCTGTCGTAAAACTGCACCAGCAAATGCTTGTTCTGCGCTAGCTTGTGGATCACTCTGCTCATCCATAATACGTCATTCTGGATCCAGATAGATTACAGGAGAAACCTAGCCAGTGGCAATTCCTTCCTTAATTCTGACTACTTGGCCGAATGAGGCTATGCAATATTCTCCAAAGGGTTTGTGCACATGTGCTAATATTTCCCACCAGGTGCCCTCTTTGGTCTCAAGTCTGATTCCCATCTTAAAAAAAAAAAAGAAAGAAAAACAAAAACAAACTTCTTTTCTATTACAGCCTGCCTATCCCAGGGGAGTACGGTGGTCATAATATAAAATGAAGTGGAGAGAGATGGGGGGGGGGTCTAAAGTATGAGCTAGGCTCTCCATTGCACCTTCAATGGGGAGAGATGCAAGAGAAAATGACTCCAATCTGGAGTCAATTATCTAGCATGATAGATGACAAGCAAGGAACTAAGCAGATGGAGACGGGGGTGAATGAAGGGGATAACCCACCTGATTCTGATTATCTGCACCTACACTTGGAAATCTCTCTTTCCAGACATCTTGAATAACTCAAGTCCAGGTTGAGGCAAGTTCCCAGGGACTCAGAGCACAAATGCAAACCTCAGTGGTGAACAAAGGGGTCATGGAAAAAGAAAAGGGGGAGACTGTCGCTCAATGAAAACACCTGAAGTAAATATTTGCCTTCTTATATTTTCCTTGTTTGTGTGTATGTGTGTGTTCATGTATGTGTGTAGAACAGAGCAGTGACAACCTTGTTTGTTTCCCTTAGGAATGCTTTCTGTCCCTCTAAAGACAGAGTCTCCTGAACTAAGGAATGAGGCCAGTAATCCTCCCCATCATGCAAACCCTTGGGATTACAAGGATTTGGTAACAACACCCTGCATTTTTGCATGGGTTCTTGCAAGATGAGCATTTTATTGACAGAGTTATCTCCCCGAGTCTAGTCCTTATGTTTATACTCAGATATATTTTACAAACCTGGTGCCTACAAAAGGCTTTATTTTCTCTGCTACATTAGAAATGCTGAGGTGCTTTTAAGATATGATATATGCTGTTTAAAAGATAATTTCAGGACAGATGATGTCTTAGTTATTTTTCAGTCACAGGCTCCCTAGCTTGCTGTCGTTTCTTGTCCTCATTCAGAGCGCTAACGCAGTCGCCTAAGCAATAATTTCAGAGGCATTTAGTTTCATTTATGAATAGTAAAAAGTGAAGGTGTTTCATCTTTTCCCAGATGATGTTCCTTTTCAATCTACTACTTGGTAAGGAAAAGAAAAGTTTGTTTATGCTGAGTAACCTTCTGAGGAAGTATGGTGTGGACCCATCTTAAAATCTGCAAATTCTACGGTTATTGTGGATAGAAAAGTACTTCAGACATATACTCAGTGAGATATAGGCAATAGTTATTTTTGTTTGGGAAATTTGTGGTGATTTTAATTTTTAAAAGATTTAGTTTTGTTTATTGTATGTGCATGTGTGTGCATCTGAGTATATGTATGTGAATCATATACATGCCTGGTAGTGATTTTTAAAAATAGTATTTATCTTTGTTTGGATTTTAAAATTACTTTATAATAAATGTTGATTTTTTATAAGCTAAAAATGAAGGTTGTCTGTTTACTTAACTGGCTTTTAAAGTATTATAATGACTAGAGAATTAAAAATAATCACGGGGGAAGAGGTTTAATTCTGACAAGAAGTAGTTTGAGCGAGTGGCATATTTGTGGTTTTTATGTCCTTGAAGAACTGCCTAAGTGAAGAGGGTTAAACTTGTGATATGTTTCATTCAAAGGCATAATTTAGAATGAGGGCACAAATTACAGGGAGGGAACTTGGCTTAATTTAATAGAGATTTTATGTGAAGCAAATTTGTTCATCAATGCATTACCACTTGTCAAGTGTATTAAAGAGCTGTGTGTGCCTCAAAGTCCTTCGAGGTGACATTGTAGCTGTCTTTCCACATGTATTCTTGGATTTCTAATTATCTGGTATAAGTGAGAATGTCACACTGAATCAGATGGGGGGTTGGAAAACACATCGTCTTGCCTGAAACCTGAGAATGAGCATTTAGTATGGCTCCTTTGCTATCCATCCTTCCTTTGATTGGACCCCACAGCGCCTCTCTCCAGCTTGGGATCTTCATTGCAGAGGTGACGAAAGCTACAGAGACCTTTTCTTTTTTCCATCTTCCCCATGTGAGTGGGGAAAACAATCAAGACATTGCTTACCATATCTCTAGTTCCTAATTTATCCAATTGTTGATCCAGTTGACTATGTGGGGATTCTACCCATGAGCATCTTTAGGCAGCATCAGAACATGACCCCAGTCACTTTTCCCTTGGAGTCCCCTCCCACCCTCTTAATAAATCTACCTTCATCTGATAAAAACCAAACAACAACAACAAGTGTGTCCTGGATTTCCTACGAATGAGAAAGACCCAAGTCTGTCATCTTGGAGATGGCATGTATCGAAGTCAGGGACTTGGGTTCGAATGCTGGTGCTCCAGCATGAACGGCGTGACACTGAGTTACCTACTGAAGTCTCTCCACAGGTTTCACCCCTGGTAGATAGCCCCATACATGGGCATCCAGGAGATGTCTGCTGACGAAGTGAGTTCATGTCGCTGTCTAGCAAATGCTGCCTGGTTTGTCGCTGTAGTTCTTAAATTGTGCTTCTGTAAACCTAGAGGATCGACCGAGTGCTCTGTGAGCCTTTGTAAAGAGAGAAAGGAGTAGCAGCAAGAACCTCATCAATTTATATCCCTGAAAGGCTGTTGCAATTACAGAAAGAAGAGAAAAAAAAGGGTTAAAGAGGAAGATGGAGCATGACTATAGAAAAGTTGTGTAATGCCTTAGGTTTGAGAAAGAGAGAGAGAGAGAAGGGAGGGAGGGAGGACAGAAGGAAGGATGGAAGGATAAAGGCGAGGAGGAAGACAAGAAGTGATCTGAGAAAAATGGGATAGAACCAGCTTGAGAGCTTGCATATGAAGTAACCTGCAGGAGAAGGCAAACAATCCCTGGCTGGACTTCTCTCTTTGGGATTTCATGACATCTAGACTATATCCCCCTCTGCCCTCTGTTTTTTTTTTTATTTATAGCTAAGGTCTTTATTTTATTTTTTATTGTTTTTTATTGAGCTATATATTTTTCTTCACTCCCCTCCCTTCCTCTTTTCTTCTACCTTCTCTTATGGTTCCCATGCTCCCAATATATACTGAGGAAATCTTGTCTTTTTCTACTTTCCATGTAGATTAGATCCATGCATGTCTCTCTTGGGGTCCTCATTGTTGTCTAGGTTCTCTGGGGTTGTGAATTGTAGGCTGGTTTTTCTTTGCTTTATGTCTAAAAGCCACTTATGAGTGAGTCAATATGATAATTGTCTTTCTGGGTTTGGGTTACCTCACTCAATATGTGTTTTCTAGATGCATGCATTTGCCCACAAATTTCAAGATGTCATTTTTTTCTGCTGTGTAGTACTCCATTGTGTAAATATACCACATTTTCCTTATCCATTCTTCGGTCGAAAGGCATTTAGGTTGTTTCCAGGTTCTGGCTATGACAAATAATGTTGCTATGAATGTAGTCGAGCACATGTCCTTGTGGTATAATTGAGCATCCTTTGGATATATACCCCAAAGTGGTATTACTGGGTCTTGAAGTAAGTTATTTTCTAATTTTCTGAGAAATCGACATACTGACATCCAAGAGGGCTGTACCAGTTTGAACTCCCACCAACAATGCAGGAGTGTTCTCTTTGTCCCACATTCTCTCCAGCATAAATTGTCATCAGTGTTTTTGATCTTGGTCATTCTGACAGTGTAAGATGGAATCTCAGAGTTGTTTTTATTTGAATTTATCTGATGGCAAAGAGTGTTGAGCATTTCCTTAAGTGTCTTTCAGCCATTTTAGATTCCTCTGTTGAGAGTTCTTTGTTTAGGTCTGTACCCCATTTTTTATTGGATTATTTGTTCTTTTGATGACCAATTTATTGAGTTCTTTGTATATTTTGGAGATGTAAGAGTTTATAAGAAACTTGAGCTAATAGGCCAACCTGTTTATACTAATATAGACCTCTGTGTGTTTCTTTGGAATGGAGCGACTGTGGCATCAAATGTGAAAGAAAAGCCTCTGTCAACAGTGTTCTCTTATGGTAGTTTTTTGACAATTGCTTTGTTTTCTGGTATGTCTGCAATCTATTGGGCACTGGTATTTGTGTTTAGTGTTAAACTGGACTCGTGCTTCTCTTTGCTCCATCTGGTTATGGCCATCCAGCACATGCAGAGTTCTCACCTCACAGTGGCAGTGTCTCCAGGTAATCAAGTGATGGTATGTGTCTACATTGATTTCTGAGACCTTGATCTTGTTCCTTTATTCTATTCATCTCCCTTTGGGTTTATTTCAAGAAATAAATCATTAAAGATACAGTTAAATTCTCATATCCTCATATTAACTAATTCCTTATCTTCCTTTTCCAGAACTAGCCATGCTTCTGATTTTCAATCACATTGGAAATTCTATTTTTTTTTTTACTCTACATGTATATACATCCATGAAATATATGCCATTGTCTTATTTCTTTAAAACTTTTAGTGAGCAGTATGGTGCAAGTAATCATTTTAATTTGAAGTGTCATTTTAATAATTTTTGAAATAGAACCATGTTGATGCTCTCTTTTTTTCATTTCAATTTTAGTTCACAAATTGCAATGAATGAATAAAGCACTTACTGCTTGCTTGTTTTTTTTCTCTTAATGAGTGATTACTGTATTTTAGCCTTTTCTTTGACTACTGCAAATTATGCTGTATTAAAATTCTCTCTTGCATCTTTTCATATAAGCTTTTAACCAGTGACAAACAGAAATGTTCAGTTGAAGTACTGGTGTTGATTACATATTATAAATTGCTTTGCAATTTAAACGTGGCAATTTCTGATTATCAGTATAGGGTGGGACTCCCCATTGTCACCTCTCCACCAATGCTTGTTTGTGTTACTAGGATTAATTTTGTTCCAACCTGATGTATGTGAAATGAAATTCTTATTGTTTTAAGTTGCATTTCCCTTGTTGAGCAAGGCTTAGCAAGTTTTCATACATTTACTAGTGATTAAGGTTTCTTTACAAATTGCTGCTTTGTGTATGTCTTCTATCCTCCCATTAAGTTGTCTGTCATCAATGTGAAGTTGTCAAACAATGAGCAAGGTTTGTTTATAATTGTAGGTTTAGCATTTTCAGAAGCATTTTTGTTTAATACTGAAATATGGAGACAAGAGAACAGGTTGTTATTTAAACACAATTGTATGCATTATGGTGATTACCTTGTTTGGAGATTTTTGCTGTTTTGGCTAAATTGCTGTATTTTAAATATTTCTAATTACTTCTGTGCAACTTTTGAAAATTGGCCATCTTTGTTTTATAATTTATATCTTTAAGTGGACTATGTTCATGACTGATACCCATGGAAGTCAGAAGAGAGTGCTGAATTTTCTTGTAGTTTAGTTCTGGATGGTTGGGACCCATCATGTGGGTGCCAAGTCTTCTGCTCAGTCAACAAGTACTTTAAATCACTGAGCCATCTCTTTAACCCCAGCAAGCACTCTTACCTACTGAGCCGTCTCCCCAGGCCCAGAATTGTGTGTATCCTTTTACCTTTACCCTTTCTTCCTAGGGTCTGGTACCTCTCAGCCTCACACTAGACTCACAAATTTTGCATTTACTTCTTACATATTGAACCTGTGTTGCAAGATTATCTTAAGTTCTTCTCTCTTTGGTGAGGTCAGCATCTTTGGAACATTCCTATTCATCAAGGCACAGAATCAGGCTGCCTATCTCTTCATGCCCCACTGCCAACCTGTATCGTAAATTTGATTGGCGAATTAAATATGTCAACTGTAACATTTGATGGTATAAGAAGGGCGCTGTTATCAGTGGATCCAAATGATGTGTTTACTCTGCTGTTTCCAGCATGGTGCTTATCAGTTCCAAGCCATTTCTATCTCTAGAATTTCACTGATGAGTAGCATCTTTTGCTGGCTCAGTAACCTTCTTGATAATTACACTGAGTGTTAGCAAGCAATACAGCCAATGACTTTTTTAATC
The DNA here is from genome assembly GCA_963919715.1 of Microtus obscurus. Taxonomy (NCBI): domain Eukaryota; kingdom Metazoa; phylum Chordata; class Mammalia; order Rodentia; family Cricetidae; genus Microtus; species Microtus obscurus. The sequence continues at coordinate 12,485,395 of CAWTZC010002521.1, read as the reverse complement.
AGCACCGTATTCTTATATTGAATAATACTTAGAGTAGTGTCTATCTTTTATCTACAGTGAAATACAACTTCATAAATATTTACCTTCTTGAAAAAATTGTCCATGCTAAGCAAAATTCTATGATATGCTAATAAATTTACTGTAAATCCAGCATTAATTCATTCTCTGAGATGGAAAAATTGCTATGAAAGTCAGGAAAAGCTATTCACTGTTCCCCGAGTATAAAACACATTTCCTACATCAATAATGTTGTATTCATTATCATTTGCTGAGGCATTTCCCTGAACCTAAAAATATCCTTTATCTTGTCTTATCCAATGCATCCTCTGGTCCTTCATAGTTCAAATCAAATGTCATCTTCTTCACTCAGTTTCTCCCATGCTTAAATTAATACCATTCTTCTTTTGTGACTGAATAGGTCTCATGTTAATTTTTATAAAAGCTTTGCAGTGAAGAATGTTCTTGGGCAAGAGTATCTAGGCAGTTTGTGTCAGCCTCACAGACCACACATTTAGAATTGTGAATCTAGAAGGCACCCATACCACAAAGCTCAGAATATCCAGGCAATAAGTTCCCTGCAGCGGTCCTGAAGATTACAAGGTGACTCACATTGCTTTTTTTTTTTCTATTGTTCTCAGAATGATCCTTGGTTGGAATCAGGAATTATGGTTACTTGATGATCTATAAGTTATCTGTTACAAAACTTTATTATTTAGGTGGCTAGTTGCTTTGAAGTTATGTTATTCCATATGGACAAATTTTTCATGACCTCTGCCTGCATAGCAAGTTTTTATCCCATGTTGTCAGTTATGAATATCTCTGCACCACTAGGGTCAGTGCTGCCTGACTTGGGCCCTGATAGTAGGTTCTTGATCCCATTGACAAAGTAAAGCTTTTCAGTGTGTACACTGATCATCTTACCCATGATCAATGATAATCATGAGAGTTGGAATCATTGTTTTTGCATCTCTTCTCTGTTAAAGTTGGACTCTCTATGTAATCTGTGACTCAAGCAGCATGTCTAGGCCTGATACGAATAGTTCAACATATTTATATGATTTGATGTGCCAAACCCACTAAAAGTAAGAGGAATCACAATTAACCTGTAGACATGGAAACATGAAAAGCATATTTTATTTTTGAATTATTGAGATTATTATGCAAGAGAATATTGAATGAGACATCTTTCCATTATGCCTTTGCTTAAAATGTTCATTAGCTTCTCCACGCTCAAAGAACCCCATAGAGTTGCTATGGTCTGGCCCCAGCTTACTCTTCTTCAGCCTACAGCTTCTTCTCAGTTCCTGGTACACCGCACCTTCCCTCCTACACCTTGTCTTGTGATTTTCTACCACTGGGTCTTCACATATCTGTCCTACCAACCCAGAATATTGTTCCTCAAGTTTTATTTTACCCAATTTCCTTTCCTTTCTCTTGTTCTTAGTTTAACAGTCAGTTACTCTAAAATGTGACTCAAACAAAATATAAAAGACATTTTATGGTCAATGCTTATGGTTGCAAATGTCCTTCTTTTGAAGGCCTGTTATGATTGCCACAATCTGTGTGACTATTTGATCGGATCGTGTCTTTCTCAATAGCGCAGCTCACTCGGGGCAAAGGTTTGGTTATTTTTGCTACTCTTGCTGTGTTGTTCCTTTTCAGCGGTGGGTATTCAATCTTGTACATGCTTAACAAATCCTGAGTCACTGATCTGTGTCACCCCTTGGCTCATTCTTTGTATCCAGGAAGGAGCCTCTTGCAGGCAGAGGCTAACAGATCAGTTAGTTGCCCGTTGAATCCAATAGATGGATTATGCTTCCCAACAGGCGTCCTGACACAGTCCCATCTGCATTCAGCCTTATGGTCTAGTGAAAAGATCAGCAATGGCTTTAACGCTGAAGATTTTGGACAGCCCTTCAGCTGATAGGCCGGTTCCAAATGCCTCATTTACCCACACCCATCAAATGACTGACAAGCTCTATAAATGTATTGCAGCATAAATGGCCATGCATGGGTGGGACTTTGGAAATACTTTCCAAAAAGCGAACATCTTTGATGCAGAATACCAATCCTCTATTTGCTCACAAGGAAACTTTAGGCAAGTCATTTTGCCTAGGCTCAGCTTTCTCGTTTGTTGGAAAAGATCAAGCCACTTGGCAAGGCCATAAGGAGTATTCAGTGGGTAGAATGCAGACAGAGGAGAGTGGAGTGTGGACTTCAGTCCAGGGTGGGCTGCTTGCAGTGGTGAGGGAGTTTCAGCTCCCAAAGGGTGGCTTTAGACTGAGATGTTGAAGGGCATGAGATGTGATGGACAGTGTAGGGAAGGAGCAGGAATGGAGCTGATTGTATCTGCTGCCGCTCTACTTGAATAAAGGGTACCCCCAGAAAACCTGTGTCTTCCCTGGTGATGAGAGCTAACCTCTTTTCACTGAAGTCCACGCTGAGGGGCGCTGCTGAATGGCTTGCAGTTCAGCCTTCTTGGATGCTTTTCAAAAAGCTTTTCCACCTTCCTTCGGAAGAACTGGATACCCAGGACAAAGGTCGCTGCTAAACTTTTAATTAAGGACAAGCCTTCTCCTTGACAGTTAGTGCCCAAGCTTCCCCGTTAATTAATCTTTAATGCAATCAATTGGCTGACTGAGATGACAAGGGAAGGAGGTAAACACTGTTCACAAATCGATTGAGTTCTCATTGGACCCAGCATTTTGCTTTCAGAGCAGATGAAAACAATCAAAAACCTTTCTCTGGCTGGACTGCCAGAGCCTGGCTGATAAGATTACAGAACCCCCACATATTCAGGCAACCACATTTGCTTCTGCACACGTTAACTGAGGTGCCCTTGTCACAGTGATCCCCTTGAAACTGGCCCATTGGTTTGTTGTAGATCGGGGGGATATGATCAGAAAGCCAGTATCATTGGGTCTCTCACTCAGCTCCTTCTGCCCCTTTCTCTCACTTTTGTTCATGTTGATTTGGTTATTACAGTATATTTAGACAAAAATCCCTAAGTGGTAACATTACAATTTAAATATAGTCCAGACAGGGACTTCTAAATCCTCATCTGAACGAAGTCAGTGGTGAAGCATTTGGTTGGGTTATAATCTGTGGCTCCATCCGCAGTGGGGGCTTTACTATTATACACACCAGGGTCCACAGAGTGGGGACATGAAGGGACGAAGGGACAGCATTTGCTGAAAGCTCATTAGAAGAGCCAATCCTTGGGACTTGTCTCAGGTTTCTGAATCAGGAACTCAGGAGAAGTCTATGGTTTGGGTGTAAGGAACTTACTAGTTCATTCTGATGCATGCCAATGTTTGAAAGCCACTGGTGGACTGCAAGGTTGGGTTTAGGTTGTAGGAGGGCTTTTCCTCACTCGGGGCATAGATTCTTGATAAAAGGTGTAAGAGGTGAATTGCTGCAACGTGGTGACTCTGTTTGAATTCCCTGTCAATGTGAGAAGCCACTTGTTCTTGTCCCCAAATGTCCTGTATTATTGGTGTTGAGCAGCACCTGACCTCTGGCTATAGAAACCATCACTTCAACTTCTTTGATTCAGGTTGTTGTGCCTAGTTTACTGAGATCAGTAAATGGTGCTAGGAGACTAGTCTTTAAGGAAGGAGGATAGGAGGACATGCTACTCCATGTAGAGAAAATTTCTCTCAGTATTGGAAAACAGTAGTTTGCCGAGGAAGGGTGGCAGGGAGGGTGCTAGCATCAATCCTAGAAAACTGGGTTGTTTCTAAGTTCACATAAGATGCCACAGGGTGCTGTCCTGCCTCACGACAGAAGATGGAAAGGACCAGAGCTGGTGTTCCCTGGCCTGGGGACATGAACACCCACGTCTGCCATAGAACCCTGTATGTCCTCCTGCAGGAGAGGAGACACAAAGTCCAGTAAGACTCTTCCTTCCATTGAGGAAACCAATCTCTCATTCTTCCCTGAGCTTGCTGAACATCTTAACATTCATCTCTTTGCAGTAATGTCAAGACCCACAGCCAGCATCACATTGGTAATCAGGGAGCAGCCATCCTTAACCAGCGAAGATTTATATTTAGATTGTAGCTCTCAACAGTCAAGGGCAGGAGCCACATGCTTCTTGTTATTATCAGTTGATGATAGAAAAGCTTGAGTATAGGAATTAATTTCAGTATTTATTCGTGTAACTTACCAGGGATCCAAGGACTGGGGAGGGTGGAGTACAGGGTGCCGTGTGGCCAGATACTCAATAGGATAAATTGGCAGAGAATGAGATTAGATCTTTGAAGACACACCTCTTGTGCCACTGTTCTATTTTGCTTCTTATTGCTGCGATAAACACCATGCTCAGAAGTAACTTGGGTAGGCAAGGGTTTATTTAACCTTACAGTTTACAGTCCATCGTGAAGGGAAGTCAGGGTAGAAACTCAAAGACGCTAGAGGTAGGAACTGAAGCAGAGGCCGTGGAGGAACTCTGTTTACTGGCTCCCTTGCTGGGCTTGCTCTGTCTGCTTTCATATGCAGACCTAGACTACCTGCCCAGGTGCAGCATGGTCCATAGTGTGCTAGGCCCTCCCATATCAGCCAATAATAATAAGAAAGGGTCCCAGAGGCTTGCCCACAGGCAAATCAGATGAAGGCATTTTCTAAGTTGAGATTTTCTCTTCCCAAATGATTCTGACTTGTGTCAGTTTGACAAAACAAAAATTTAGCACAGCTGCTAAATTTAGACTCTTGATGTAACCCCTCCCCAACTCCCATTTCTCTCAGATCACTTCTTGTCTTCCTCCTCGCCTTTATCCTTCCATCCTTCCTTCTGTCCTCCCTCCCTCCCTCCCTCCCTCCCTCCCTCCCTCCCTCCCTCCCTCCCTCCCTCCCTCCCTCCCTCCCTCCCTCTCTCTCTCTCTTTCTCAAACCTAAGGCATTACACAACTTCTCTATAGTCATGCTCCATCTTCCTCTTTAACTCTTTTTTTTCTCTTCTTTCTGTAATTGCAACAGCCTTTCAGGGATATAAATTGATGAGGTTCATTGATGATGAACCCCTTCCAGGAACATACATCTTTTCCTGCATTTTATTTGCATATCTTATAAATATTTCTTCACAGAACATGAATACCAACTTAAAAGCATGAATCAAAGGATAGATGCTTTCATTAATGAAAAAGGAAAAGAAAATTTATTCCATGATAACCCATCTACACCAGGGGCAGCCATTACTTTACAAAGCTTTACCACATTAACTGGTGTATAAATAGAACTGTGTTCTCCACGTGTATTGCCCTATGGTAGTGGGTAAAGCTGTGAAGTTGGGGCGATCCTTCAGTGGTACGTGTTTGTCTTCCCATATCTGTCCACTGTTGATTTAAGGTTACCTCTGAGATGGAGGAGACTCATGCTTGATCAAGCTCTGGTTCTCTAGAAGCAATTCTGGGAGAGTTTATGCTTAAGCTGTCAATATGAAGTGCATCCCAGCAGCTGGGGCCTGTGTAACTAACTCAGTTCTGACTCAGTTATAATTTGGGTTGCTGCACTCAGACACACGCTACTGATCATTCGGCTTGGACCATTCGCTGCATGTAAGTTCAGTCCATCGGAAGTAGCCCATACAGAACTCTAGGGGTCTCTCTGTGGGGAAGTTTCCAAGGAGAAGGTCAGTGGGACAGATTACAACAATCGCCCCTGTGTTTGTTACTGGGCTACAAGGAGTGCTTCTTACCTCTCTTCTGTATTACCCATTGTGACATCCTTCACCTCTGATGACACATCTTTGGCATAGCTTGCCCAATGAGTGACTCAGACTAATCTCCCAGTGATCAAAACCATTGTCACTATGGCCTTCCCAGGTCATGGTTGTTTTTCTTGCCCACTTACTGTAAGAGGTGGGAAGGAAGGTATCATAATGCTCCAGGTAGCAACAAAATTTCCTCTTACCCCACACATTAACAGTAGCACTCGGGCTTTCTGGGGATCAAGACTGATAACAAGAACTCGACAGATTCTCACCCCTCTCGTTTATTTATTTCAGCTCATTATACTTTGGCATCCATGTTTTATTTGGATCAAAAATATCAAGGACATAGCATCCACTCCTGAGTATGATCCAGTTATGGTCTCTTAAACTCCCATCCCAAATGAGAAAAAGATCAGAGCCAAGAATCCTATGTAACGGAAGAACTACTTTTGCCTTTCTGCCAGCAGTAAGAGCTCTTGCCCTCTCTCTCTCTCTCTCTCTCTCTCTCTCTCTTTCTCTCTCCTTCCCTCCCTCTCTCCCTTCCATTGTCCTTTCCTCCCACCATGTGTATGTGTGTGTTCACATATATAAGTGTGTACAAATGTGTATCCATGTGTGTGTGCCTGAATGCAGAGGCCAGATGTTGGTATTGGGTGTCTTCTGCACTCAGAATTCAAGTCAAAACCAGTTAACAGGAATTGCTGTATCCTCTAGGTAAATGAGATACAATGTCCGCAGCTTACTGCTGAGAGCTGATTGGAGTCCCTGGTTGATGGTGCTGTTCGGGAGTTCAGCGGTAGTTTTGTAGCCACAGATCCATCAGCAACAGTGGTTAGAAGGGGATCAATGAGTTGGAGACCATGACTTGGGCTTATGCAAAGCCTCTGCTCCTACTTTATCAGTTTCTTTCTTGCAACTGTTATGCCTGTCCTTGGGTGATTAATGACTTCCTGTATGTTCTCCATAGGCTCATGTGTTTGGATAGTGGGTCCCTAGCTTGTGGTGTTGTTTTGGAAGGCTATAGAGGCTTTAGGCAGTGGAACATTGCTGGAGGACATGAATCACTAGAAATGAGCCTTGGGTTTTAATAGTTGAGCCTCAGTTCTTGTCTGTAGTAAGAAGGAGCAGCCCGGCTGTGTCCCTGTACCCGGCCGCCCGCATGGCCCAGCTCATGCCCCGAAACAATCACACGGAAACTGCATTCCTTTAATCACTGCCTGGCCCATTATTGGCTAGCTCTTACATATCGACCTAACCCATTTCTGATAATCTGTGTAGCACCCCAAGGTGTGCTTACCGGGGAGATTCTAGCCTGTGTCTCTCTGGAGTGGGAACATCATGGCGACTCCTTCTGACTCCGCTTCCTTCTCTTTCCCAGCATCCTGTTCTGTTTACTCCACCCACGTAAGGGTTGGCCTATCAATGAGCTTAGGCAGTTTCTTTATTTTAACCAATGAAATCAACAGATTGATATATGACACTCCCACATCACTTCCCCTTTTTCTGTTTAAACAAAAAAGAAAGGCCTTAACTTTAACATAGTAAAATTACATATAGCAAAACAGTTATCAAGTAAGAATTACAGTTACAATATTTATATTTACTTTATCTTTTATCATAACTAAGAAAAACTATAACTAACCATCCTTCAACTCCATCAAAGACTCCAGAAGGATATAAAACTACCTACGTAAACAAGAAATCAAACGCTCTAGAAATGACAGAGACATCTCGCTGCCTGGACAGTCACCCAAAGTTCTTTTGTACCGTTGGGGCATCTATCTTCGGCCTTCAGGCCCATAGTATCCAGCAGACATTCCCATGAAGCAGGAAATTTCAAAGACAGTTCAGTCACTTTCTGCTGTGTCCTGCAGAATGTCTCGTAGACTCTTTCATGAATCAGGAACCCTGAAAGACCATCTCACCTTTAGGCAAGTTCAGCAGTCCTCTCTCTGCGGGTTCTTTGTGTGCAGTTTATGCATCAGTCCAGGCAAGAGCAGTCTCTTGCCCAAATGGCTATCCAACTCCATAAGGATCCTCTTTGATGCCCATCTTCCTCTCGAAGTAGATTGGTGCTGCCAGGAGCAGATGTGTCTCATTGTCATGAAAAACCCTAAGTTATTAAAATATTTAAATGCCATATTCTGCAGTCCTTGAAAGATATGAAGAATGCCTATCTAATTGAAATATATCTCCATATATCTAGAAAATCTAACATGACTACAAGCTTGACTATTATTTACGATTATTTAACAACAACCTATATTTCCTAATTATACATTACATTTTAAAAATGAACTACACAATCACAATACCTTGATCAATATCAGAAATACATATACATATAACAAAATTGACCTTAAAATCCACACCAATGCAAATTATTCATATCTATATCATATCCCCCTTTAAATGTAAAAGAACATTTATAAACAATATTTTGGGAACATGGGCGCAGGTTTTTCTCTCCAAACTGCTTCATGCTGAATGGGGGCGTCGTTAATTAGGTCTTTCATAGTATAACCTGTGTGCCAGGGTCATCTCAGTTGGCAGTTGAGTGAAATAATTTTTTGAGGGTGATCACAGCAACCTTTCAGGAGGGCGTGGTCTATCATACCATATCGGAATAGATGCGATCCATAGGGTCTGGTCCTCTGTAAAAACAAAAGAAGACCCTCTCCGAAGCATCATATCCTTAGACCCAAATTTTGAAATCATACCTTTATATCCATTCTGGTTTAGCTTGGCAGCCCATATAATGAAATGTCTCTCTGTACTTAGCTCCTTCACAGTCAAAAATTTTAAAAAAAACACAATGTACATAATCCAGACTCTCTGTGAATTTTCCATTTTTACGTGGCTTATTTTTCTTTATTTCTTTTACTCTCTTAACTATCTGTACTCTGTCTCTTTAAAGACTTTACCTTTTTATTCTTAAAGGCATTAACTTTATTCTCTCTCTCTATATATTTTTTCTCTCTCAAGCCTACGTACATTCATCCAACATTGTGATCCATTTAGTGTTCTGTCTGAATCTGTTTTATTGTGAATCTGTAATTTTTTTACTATCCAGGAGCATTTCTTAAAATGTTAAGCACTTCTTAAAAACGTAAGTTGCTTCTTGTACAGTTAATACGGTACCGCCTGCATTCTGCCCAGTAGAAACCTTAAGTGTGCTGTCATTACGGTAATTATGGTAGTTACTGCCTGAGACCACACAGTTTAGTATGGTGGAGCTGAGCCTCTCCTGCCTCAGATCTATTTGGTGCGCCTGAGCTGCACACAGTTCCAGGCACACCGCAGGTCCACATTGGAGCCGCACTCAGCAGTTTGAGACTGAGTATGCGGCATTTTGAAATGCTTTGAAACCAGAGTTCACGCTGGCAGCACAGCCCCAGGAAGCCGCACTTTAAAATGACGCAGCTTTTTTTCTGCTGCTGTTGCTGAATCAGGAAATCTCTCTACGGCACGCCACCAACAAACAACAAAACTCTGCGTTAAACTCTGTTTAAAATTAAGCTCTCTCAGGTTTTTAAGTGGATTTAGCCCATCACGTCCGGGCGCCAATCTGTAGTAAGAAGGAGCGGCCCGGCTGTGTCCCTGTACCTGGCCGCCCGCATGGCCCAGCTCATGCCCCGAAACAATCACACAGAAACTGCATTCCTTTAATCACTGCCTGGCCCATTATTGGCTAGCTCTTACATATCGACCTAACCCATTTCTGATAATCTGTGTAGCACCCCAAGGTGTGCTTACCGAGGAGATTCTAGCCTGTATCTCTCTGGAGTGGGAACATCATGGCGACTCCTTCTGACTCCACTTCCTTCTCTTTCCCAGCATCCTGTTCTGTTTACTCCACCCACGTAAGGGTTGGCCTATCAATGAGCTTAGGCAGTTTCTTTATTTTAACCAATGAAATCAACAGATTGATATATGACACTCCCACATCACTTGTCCACTCCACTTCTTAACTGCAGAGGCAACATGACCAGTTACTTCAAGCTCACAGCAGCTATGTGGTTCCTTCATGACAGGTGGTATCATTTCAAATTGTGAGCCAAAAGGAATATTGCCCTGCTTAGGTTATTTCTGGTCTGGTATGGGATCACAACAATGAGAAAACTAAGCAATAGCCAACTAGCTGTCTTTATGTAGCAGTCATTCTGTCTACTTGATCATTTCATGACTTCCATAGTGTATACTTCTGTTGAGAATAAGCCTATAATACAGAGTTCCGAACAGTTTGTATCTAACCAGCAGACTTTTTCTTTTGTGTACCTAACAATATAGCATCAGGCATAATCAGCAATTGATTTCTTTTTTAAATTGTTTTTATTGAGCTATATATATTTCTTCACTCCCCTCCCTTTCTTCTCTCCCCTACTACCCTCTCCCATGATCCCTATGCTCCCAATTCACTCGGGAGATCTTGTCTTTTTCTACTTCCCATGTAGATTAGATCCATCTATGCCTCTCTTAGGGTCCTCTTTGTTGTTTACATTCTCTGAGGTTGTGAATTGTAGGCTGTTTTTTCATTGCTTTATGTCTAAAAGCCACTTATGAGTGAGTACATATTGGGTCTGGGTTACCGCACTCAATATGATGTTTTCTAGATCCATCCATTTGCCTTCAAATTTCAAGATGTCATTAGTTTTTTTCTGCTGTATAGTACTTAATTGTGTAAAGGTACTACATTTTTCTTATCCATTCTTCAGTTAAGGGGCATTTAGGTTGTTTCCAGGTTTGGCTATCACAAATAATGCTGCTATGAACATAGTTGAGCACATGTCCTTGTGGTATGATTGAGCATCCTTTGGGTAGATACCTAAAAGTGGTATTGCTGGGTCTTGAGGAAGGTTGTTTCCTATTTTTTTTTTAAGAAATCGCCATTGATATTTAAAGTGTCTGTACCCGTTTGCACTCCCACCAGCAATGCAGAAGTGTTTCCTATCAGTGTTTTTGATCTTAGCCATTCTTAGAGGTATAAGACGGAATCTCAGAGTTGTTTTGATTAACTTTACCCTGATAGGTAAAGATTTTGAACATTTCCTTAAGTGTCTTTCAGACATTTTAGATTCATCTGTTGATGGTTGTCCGTTTAAGTCCATACTCTATTTTTTATTGGATTATTTGTTCTTTTTTGAGGACCCATTTCTTGAGTTCTTTGTATATTTTGGAGATTAGTCCTTTGTCTGCTGTGGGGTTGGTGAAGGTCTTTTCCCATTCTGTAGGCTGTCAATTTGTCTTGTTGACCATGTCCTTTGCTTTACAGAAGCGTCTCAGTTTCAGGAGGTCCCATTTATTAATTATTTCTCTCAGTGTCTGTGCTGCTGGGGTTCTATTTAGGAAGTGGTCTCCTGTGCTAATGCATTCAAGTGTACTTCTCACTTTCTCTTCTATGAGATTCAGTGTGGCTGGCTTTATGTTGAGGTCTTTGATTTATTTGGAGTTGAATTTTGTGCATGGCAATAGATACAGATCTATTTTCATTCTTCTACGTGTTTCTATCCAGTTATGCCAACTCCAATTGTTGAATCTGCTTTCTTTTTTCCTTTTTATATTTTTTGATTCTTTGCCAAAAATCAGGTGTTCATAGGTGCGTGGATTGATATCTGGGTCTTCGATTAGGTTCCATGGGTCCTCCTGACTGTTTTTATGCCGATACCAGGCTATTTTCAGTACGGTAGCTCTGTAGTAGAGTTTGAAGTCAGGGATTGTGATGCCTCCAGAAGTTCTTTTATTGTACAGGATTGTTTTGGCTACCCTTGTTTTTTTTTTGCTTTTCTATATAAAGTTGAGCATTGTTCTTTAACCAGCATGCTTATTTGTATGGATCATACATAGAGTTCCTTGTCCCTGAAGACTACTGACCGAACAGACAAGCCCCTTACCCCGACACCTTTTTCTAAGGTACCTATAGTCTAAGGCTCAGGGTCTTATTCTTTCCTAGTCGGCATCCAAATTTAGTTTTAATCCATTTTCCAAAGTTCACTGGCAACTTCTGGAGCTCTACTATAATCATAATTAATTCTGGGGGCAGATCCTCAGGTTTTCCTGGCCTCTGGCTACAGCAGATGAGAATTTCTTTGTATGCTGCCAAGAGGCCCGTTGGCTTCCATGCTTGGCTATAAATTAGTCACTAATCAGCATCAGCTTTGCCTTGTTTTCCCCAGATTCAGAAATAGAAAAGCCATACATTTCATTGTTCTCCTACTCACTGCTGCTTTAGCAGTGTGCAGGTAGCTGCGGCAGGCACCGTGCTCACGTACCCACCTAGTCCCTCTCCCATGGTCTAGTGCAGGTCACACCAGGGCAAGTTCATGCATTGCCCACTATAGCAGACAGGGGCTCCTTGCTCCATGCTATCACTGATGTGATCCTCTTTGTCTGCCAGCCAGAGAGGTAGAACTCCAAAACTCCATTAAAATTCTTTCCCCTAGTACCGATCCTGGTAGCGATCCCGTGTGATGACCTCCTTAGGAAAGAGGCTCTGTCCTGTTACTCTGACCATTTTTACTGGAGTATTGTCTCAGTAACGTTGAGGGAGTGAGGAAGGCAAGACTGAGCAAGAAGCATGACAGAGCAGTAACTTCCCAGAGGGAGAATTATCCCATGGAAAAAAAGGACAGTTGTGGGGTTTGTTACAAAGGTAATGACTGTCTAACAATTATAACTTCTCTAGAAATAGTCTGAGGTCTTGAAGAGAATATTTACATGGATTAGAAATTATAGGTTGGCCACCCTTTAATAGCTAAAGTAGAGCTGGTTCCTTAGTGGAGACAGGTTTCAAACTGCTTTGTGGAACACTGAAACCTCACGCGGTATAACACGCTACCTACGTAATGTTTTCTCCTAAATATACATGCTTAGTTTAATTTATGAATTAAGTACAACAGGAGATTAACAACAGCAACCTTATCAAAATAATTCAATGAGTTATAAGAATATAGCATAACAAAATGATTTAGAAACTCGTGAATTATATATCTCTGATATTTTCTTTTATTTTAAAATACACCTGTGTGTGTGTATGCGTGTGTGTGCACGTGTGAATGTGTGTGTGTGTGCATGTGTGTGCATGCATATGAGTGCAGGTGCATGCATGCCATGTCATGAACATGAAGGTTAGAAGATCAGGGGTCAATTTTTACAGTCCATCCTGTCTGAGACAGGCTCTTGCTTTCCTACCGCACACGTCTGGCTTGCTTTGCCTATAAGCTTCTGAAGATTTCCCTTCCTTTGTTGTCCATCTCACCCACGGAGTGCTGGAATTACAGATGTGAGCTGCCACATCTAGCTTTGACTGGGCTCTAGGGATACGAACTCAGGTCCTTCTTCTTGCACAACAAACGCTTGGACAACCGAGCCATTTCTCTAACCCATTTTTTGGAATTACCTAGTGAGATCATGGTCGAATCTCAGTAGCTGAAACCACAAAACGAAAAGCACAAGGAGAGCATCACTGTCTTGTGATGTGCACCCTCGAGTGGGGTCCAGGTGTGTCGTTATTATTTTCAGGGACGGCAAGCCATCCTTTGGATTTCAGTGGAAGTTCACCACTTTGAATTGGAGGCCTTCTGTTTACTTGTTTATGCTTGTCGGGGAAGCCTCTCAAAGTTAATTATACTTAAGAGAATAATACTCTCCCAGCCTGGGATAATTAGGCAGTCTAATTAACCTTTCAAGAAAAGCAAAACATAGCTTTATAGTGGCTCTACCCCCTTCATTAGGTTAGCTCGGCTCATCTTACCTGGCATGTTTGATAGTGCTGATTTGCATGTCCTTTCCCATGGTATTGTGCCCCGTAACTTGTAATGAAAGCACATTTTAGAATACACTGGAGACTGACTTAATGGAATTGGCTACATCACAAGCAGAGATTCCTTCTATGGGCTACGGTCCCGTCTTCGTATTTGCTGCGAGGCACTTAAAGGTACAATTTAAAGTGGGGGGAAAGCTTTTTGAGTAATCATTTTTTAAATAATTAGCTTAGGAGTAATTTGGAAACTCTCCCTTGCAGCACTTTAATAATATAAAGTACGCTCGTTCTAGAATATTTAATGCAACGCGAACTCCTTGGAGATTGTGGGGAGTTAAAGAGATCTTTAAGGACGGCTATTAATTATAGCCCAGAGACTTCTTCCTGTTATTAGGAAGCACAGCCATAAAGCAAGATAGTGCTCCATTCAGATTTCACAGTGCCTCTCCTGTTAGGCATATGAGGAACTGCAGCTAGCATAGACCTCAGTGCCAGTGAAAGCAGCGATCTCACACATGGAAGGGGAATGTCTGTTCTACAGGTGGCTTCTGCGTGTAATTACTTTGTCTCAATGAGGGGATGTGCAACAGATACCTAGGATCAAATAAACACACCACAGGCCACACATTCTACAATAAAAATCCACTCCAATCATGCTCCCCTGCAAGTCGGTCTTCTCCTGTTGTGGTTTACGGCTTTAGTACAGGAATTAGTACAGGTGTGGGACCACAGTGTGCTGCAGTGTGCTCCTGCTTTCTCCTGTTAGGGCTGATGCCTTTCCAACCCCCCCCCCCCCCACACACACACACCACCAGGCCTTTCCCATTCTGTCCAATCCAATTATTCTTTCTCTGAATTCCCCTGAAGATCAGCATTCAAGACACATTCAAAGTATGCGTGGCTGCTCTTGTCTTCCCAGCATGCTCCCTTTATATCCAGGTTTGTGATAGGGGCCAATTTCTCGAAATCTGGTGGCTTCACAAATCACGCTTTTTCCCTTTTGTTTGCCCACAGCGGGAGTCCATCCTGCCTAGCGTCAAGATGTTTCTGACCTTGGCCTGCTTGCATCCCTGCTCTGCTCTATCTCAGAGACACAGGTGACTATCAGGGCTATTTTTATCCGGGGCTTGCTGTCCTAAGTAGAGCTTGTCTTTGTCTGAAAAGCAGCAGCTGAGGAGCAGGAGGCTTACCATGGGGGTGCTGCAAGCATCCACTCCGCTGTGGTTTCACAGTCTGTAATACCCTAAGATTTCTTCTTAGCTGTGAAGGGGGAAAAAATAGCAAGGGGCAGATCGCCCTGCTTGACTCTTTCCCAACTCTTTTAGAATAAAAGATAGATCAGTTTCTGTTGTGGGCACACTTCTCATATTTGCCTTCGTAAAGGTGTTAGGAATATTTCCTAACGCGAGCTCTCTGCTGACACAAAATCCCAATCAAGCCAAATCAAAACAAGCCAAATTAAAAAATATCCAGGTTTAATGGGAGATCTGCACTCTCGGGTGGCCCCCCGAGGTGCTGGAACAGGACCACCTGGAGGAAGGAAAAGAGACCACATGTTCTTCTTTTGGGAGTTCACTTAAATATTCTGTGGGCGTGGTCCTGAGCCCCCCTGGCCTGCTGGGATTTGGAGTCCAGAGTGCTAATTCTCAGGGTCTGGGGGCTAGGAAGATGCAAGGGGCTGGGGCCTAAGCTCCCAACTTAACAAAAGGGTACACTTTCCATGGGGGATTGCTGGGACTTAGTTATATTTGTACTTCCTTTTCTCTCCTTAGTTGCATGCACTAAAGCCACATTGTAAACTGATGAGGGGTTTGTTATTTGAAAAAGTTATAACGAGTTTGCCCACAAGAGCGTTGCCTCATCTCATTGCAGACCCATCAGCTGCTTTACATGTGTGAAATGAAGTTGATTGGGCCGAGGCCTGCTAGCCTGCCCGCTTTTTATCTTTGAAACACATTCCTCATCCTAGGAAGCATTAATGTCTGCTATCAAGGGCTTACTGTAATGCATATGACACTGTCAGCGTCTCTGATGGCCCTTTGAGTGTGCTGCGAGCTGGGATCAGAGTCAGTTGTAATAGCCTGCAAGATTGATCCCAAGCAAGTGAAATTGGGTTGAAAATAATTCTAATCTTGGCTTTGAAGGATGGATGTACTGAGGCTGGATGCAGATGTTCCTGGGGGAGAGAAGGTTTGGGAGCTGTGACGTCATCCTCCACTGCAAAACCACATCAGTCATGTGTGCCCTAAATCCGAAAGAATGGCTTAGGACAGAGATGAAAGGCCGAGTGAGGTCTGCAGAAATGGCTCAGTGGGCCAAGTGCTACCCTGCAGGTTGAGGACCTGAGTGTGGATACTCAGAACCTAGATACAATCAGGTGTGTAGTTCCAGCATTCTTGGGGCAAGATAGAAAGTGGATATTGAAGAATCTCCAGTTAGCCAATAGCATACAATGGCGATCAAGGGCCTTGTCTCAAACAATGTGTAAGATGAGGAGTGACATATGAGATTGCCCAATGATCTCCATACACACGCACACACACACACACACACACACACACACACACACACACACACACTTGAATTTAAAAATCAAATAAAATTGTGTATCTATTCATTACCACCAAAAAGTGTGTGTGTGTGTGTGTGTATGTGTGTATAGGGGGGTAATTTGAATGCTATCACAGAACTATAATTGTTTATTTTAAAGTCAAACAAGTTCTATCTTACTGGTGTTTGGAAAGGAGAAACATAAAGGCAGAAAGAAAACTATTTGAGATTGTAGATTAGTGTTTGCGTGTCCATCCATTTAGACTGCTTGTGTCAAACTCCTGCTGTCCTCCAGGTGCAGGATAGCTCACAGGAAGACAACTGTCACACTTTCCCCTGGAGTCCAGAGTCCATTGAGAGAAAGAGGACTTTCTACTTTCCACTACTTGCCTGGCTTTAGAGCCCCCCGGAAGAACAACACAAAGCTAATCATACAGACAAACATCCAAGATGATTTAGAGTATCTGCTAAAGGCCAAATCAATATCCACTCAAAGAATAAGATGATAAAATGTTATAAAATTAGACAAAATGATAAAAGGAAGAAGACAGAGGGAAAGCGGGGGGGGGCAGGGGGATAGATGTCATTGTCTGTAAGGTTACTCTGCAGAGCATGAAAACCGTCTCTAAGATTTCTTTTGCCCATATCCTGCACGTTTATGGAGCATAATCCATTAAATGAAATAAGCAGGGCAAAGGTTTATATTGCTGAAGAGCCTTTGATTAACTGATATGTCTTTTAGAAGATGAAAAACTCTTCTAGCAAGTGCCTTTATTCTTCTACCTTCCAAGACGGAAAGTCACAAGAGATCGCAACAAATGCACAGATACAGGGTAGGGTATTCCCGGGGGCGTGTGATCATTTGGACAGCTATTGAAGATACCTTTAGAAACATGCGTTTATAACTGCAGAAACAGAGCAAGAGGGGAACCCAGGAGATTTGAAATGACTTGAACTCCGGCAGCCCAGCTGTGGAACTAGATGAGGTGTGAATGTGTGGCCATGGTCAACTTGTAAGGAAGCAATCGCAGCGATTGGAATATTATCAGTTCTCAGTGCAACCTGCTCACATGCAAATGTGTCAACATCAACCTGAAAGCCTTGCACTGAATAGCAAAGCAATCTACAACTTTCCACAGATGTAATGTGGCGTGGATTTTCTCAGGGCGGTGAAGTAATGGCTCACACTTGACAGTCTTGCTTTCTTAAGGAGAAGTAGCGGTGATATGGTGTCTGACCATTTGGGGAGTCACATAATCCCTATGTATAAATATCAAAAATGTAATATAGTCTGTTCACACGCTGGCCAAACATGTCTTAATTATTAAGAAACCTGTGCCCCAACTCTGTTGTTAATTGAGAGGCTTTAAACAACGAAGTTTCGGTTTTGCTTTATACACAATGAAATTTCAGTTTTGCATATATATAGGCTTAATTTTCAAGGCCAATAATGTTTCATAAGCAATTGATTTATTTTACAAATTATTTCTCAGTCAACATATGCAGCTACTGTAACTACTGAAAAAACTATTTTTTTAAGAAAAAATAATATTCTGCTGGGATAAATGCTTAAAACCAAAGAGGGATGAGAAGTTGGACACCCAGCATCATAATAGTGACTCATTATGCATTGTAAGACAGATGAGACAGGTTAATTACTTTATCTTCTTTCTTTCCTGAGCAATCCTGCTTGTCAAATCTTCTCATCCTGTATAGCAGACCTCAAGTGGTGTAAGCAACCCAGAGGCACTGGAGATTCATAGGCAGCCCTTTCTCTTTAAATAACCACCATCATTACTGCTGTTTGTGATTGGGCATGATGCATATGGGCATGCTTGCTATAGAGAGCATGAGGAGGTTAAAGGACAACTTTGCGGAAGTGGGTCTCTCCTTCCCCCTTTATTTGAGTTTCAGGGACTAAACCCAGGCTACCAGGCATTCTGGGCAAGCATCTCTACCCCTGAGCCATTTCACTGGCTCTGTAGGGCAGTCCTTTCTTCAAGGGCATTGAGCAGAAGATGTGATAGGACGTGTTTGTATGGTTTAAGTGGTGTTAATTAGGTTTGAGTAGTTCTAATAAGGTTAAACATTTTTGTTCAGAAATATTGACTGTCCAATCCTATGTGGGTAGGAATGTCACTCTACTCATTAATAAATGTGTTTTGGAATATATTTGTAAGCAGGAATCCTTCTAGAGAATAGAGAATAGGTCCTGGAGCCAAGGCACACTGTGTGTTCTGAGAAGGCATTACTTGACTGGGCACTGTGCTAGAGGCAACCTGATGCTATAGTTACTAGGAAAATTGAGAAGAATCAGCGTACCTGGCATGCGCTGAATAATTCTTTGTGTGTGTGTGTGTGTGTGTGTGTGTGTGTGTGTGTGTGTGTGTAAAGAGAGAGAGAGAGAGAGAGAGAGAGAGAGAGAGAGAGAGAGAGAGAAACAGATGGACAGATAGACACTTATTTTTTTACTGTAAGACTTCTGGGGCAGGGCAGAAGAAAAGTGCATCCACAATGATTGGGGTTCTGGTCAGCTTAGACAAAGACGTGCAGGCAGGGTATCCTTATTTGGTCTTAAGAAGTAATGACTACCCACAGTGCTTGTAGCTCCTACTACTTTAACCAGCTGTTACCTGAGATAGCCAGCAAGTTAGTGATTGGCCCGGCTGCCTTGGACTCAACCTTGGCAGATGATGGACACCTGCTGCTGCTGCTTAGCCTTTTTCTGCCACAAACCCAGCCCCCTTTGCTTCCTGTTGAGCCACTCATTTCACCTCCATTGCTTCTGTGAACTCCTTCCCAAAAGTTAGGAGTGCCAAGATGAGCCCAAAGGATGCTATTTGCTCAGCTTGGTCATCACTCACTTGCCCGGAGACCAGCCAGCTCTGGCTCACCAGCTCTCCATCATCAAAGTGAGCCACTACTGACTCGAGGATGTCTGTGATGATGAACAGTGGTGCTGCTCATCAGCGCCTCTCAGATGCTGGTGGAGATCCACATTAGCTGGCTGGCCAGGGGCTGGAAGAGGGTATGAAGTGTGATGCTGACATCCTGCAACTCATTGCTGTCAGTGCTGACTGGTGTCTTCTGCATTGGGGAGCAGCAGTCAAAGATACTTTGTTTCTGTACCCGGGCAAGAGATGAGATAGTGAGTCCCTTCCCCTACCACGATGTCCTGTTCTCTCTGAAGTCAATCAGAATTGGCAGTAGGTTAGGTAAAAGGGAGTTTACCAGACCTCCAGCAACTGCTAGGACAAGACCAAACTTGCCAATGGACTCATACACTTCGGCATCCATGATTCGTTCTGTTGAACCCACTCGCACCTGCTTTTACTCAGACTGCACATCAGCGTATTCTTGCTGAACTGTCCTGTACAAGGAATAGTCTAGTCCAAAGAAGCAACGAGATGAAACAGGAAAGTGTGGGCTGAGCCTTGGGATGCTCGTTGTGGTGAAGATTCGTACTTAGCTTGTTGGAATAAGATGGAACAAATTTAGGAAACCATTCCTGAGCCAGAGAGGAGAGCACGCGGAGCACAAGGACTTGCCGGTGTGATGTATCAAGGTACTGCAGGTATTTTGGTCTTGTTGGGCTCAGGCGAAAGGCTCGAAGCCTAAGGGTGTCATGCAAGACTGAGATGATGAGTCTTGAACTGTCAGAAGCCGTGATGCACACGGAGAACATTAGATAGAAAGCTGATAGCTGGGGAGATGACCATTCTGAAAAACACTCGCCTTGTAAACCTGAGGATCTAAGTCCAGACTACCAGTGCCCACATACAAAGCCAAATGTGGTTGCAGGTGCTTGTAACCCCATGACATGGGATGGGGAGAGATTTCCCTGAAAGCTTGCTGGGTGGCCAGTGTGTAACCTGGCAAAGTTACACACATGTATTTACACACATGGGTTCACCCAGACACATATATGCACATGTAGCAACTAGAAAAAAGAGAAAACAGCTCCTTGGGTCTGTTTGGAAAAGCTACCCCACCCCCACAGGCTTCTTAAATTTTCCATTCCTGAAATGGCTCCAGTATTTTGTGTGTGTGACTCTGAGTACAGCCATATACAAATAGGTATATAGATCAAATGTGCAATGATAATAAATCACAAGGAAATTTAATTTTAAAACAATTCATAAACTTGTAATTTATTAAAGAAGAAAACAAATTTTCAGAAAAGAAAGATGTGTGTACTTTTACAAGAAGAATTAAATCTCGACTGAATATGTGATACTACAGGGCACGTGGACATCTTCCACAGTTTTTAGAGTTAACTGATATCTTGGTTTTATAATCATCACTGCTGAGAACTCTGCCCCACGTTACTTTGTAGTACAAAACAGCAGAAATGCATTTAGGGCCATTTCAGAACTTGCTGGAAATTCTGTTCTAACCCCCAGTTTGCTGTCTATTGTTGCGATAAACACCACAAACAAAAGCAACCGGAGGACATTCTGGCTTATGGGTCCAAAGTCACAATCCATTATTTAGGGAAGTCGAGAAAGGTCCTCAAGCAAGGCAGGAACTTAGAGGCAAGAACTGAAGCAGAGACCCTGGGAAAACGGTACTTAGTGACTTGCTCAGCTTATGATTTTCTTCCTCCCAGGATCTTCAGCTTTGGGGCTGGGGCCATCGACAGTGGACTTGCCCCTCCTGTCAATCATTAATCAAGACGGTGTCCAACAGACGTGCCTACAAGCCAATCTGATGGAAGTATCGTTTTCAGCTGAAATTTTTCTTCCCAGATGACAGTAGCTTGTGCCAAGCAGACAAAAAACCTAGCCAACACACAAGCTACAATTAATTTTGTGAAGTCTACAATTTAAACAGCAATATTAAGATCAGATTTTCAAACACAATATCTTCCAAAGGTATACTAAATTTGATACTTAACAAACTGGGGAAAGAAGATGGCGAGATATTTATTCTTTGTTTTTTCTATATTCTATTACAGTCTTGGTACTCTGCACTTTATAACATGCCATAGTCTTGAATGAGTCAGGATGTCCAGGCAAAGTTTTGTAGCACTGCACAGCATGGTGGCACGCACATTGTAGTTGTGCAAGTTGTTTGTTCAAAGCCGAGGCTGAGGGACAATTTTGGGTTGCACCCTGAGTGATTGATTCTGGAAACACCTCAGACTCATCACATGTTGGCTTTATAGTTAATTTTTGGTCATTGAATGTTTTTATTCACTTCAGAAACTTGTATTATTGTTCATTTTCCTATGATCCCCACCATTCAGCTACAAGAATCCACGTACAGTTGTAATCCATAGTTTAAGAATCTGGGCCCTGGAGAACGCCACACTCCAGGTTCTGGGATGCCAGTATGATACATTCATGCTGGCAAATATGTGGGCACAAGCAAAGGAGACCTTGAATATAAGGCCCAGTGCTGCTCAGCACATTAATCTGAGAATACACAGTTCATTCACTCCACATGCCCCAGGCATGAATGGAATTTTTAAAGACAGCAGAACCTCTGACTAGGTAGCCCTCATATGCCCCATCGAGAATGACAAATTAACCTCTTGGAATTGTTCATTATGAAAATTGAGTAAAGAAATGATAATTAAATCTCTAAGTGATGGCTCGCTGAATCCTGTGGTACGGAGTGATTAATACCAGCTGGCCAAGGACAGAGTAAGGGCTCCCCACTCCCCGGAGGAGAAGCCTTTACTGGGCCCCGTCTGCTCACCTGTTCATCGGAGATTGTCCTTCAGGAGACACGGAGGAAGAATGGATCCCTGAGCCCGGTTACTGTCACAGCATGGGTGCCTTCAGCATTCCTCTAGAGCTTCGAAAGTTTCTTTTTTTCTTTTACCTCTCATTCAATATATCTCAAGTGACTGACTGACTTCCCGTGCTTCTGAAAATCTGAAGTATAACTTAGGCCAGTTGAGAACTGCATAGCTACAGTTCATAAAAGCAAAAAAGTACAGGATGGTAAAATCAATACAAAAGAATCACCCATTTAATCTCCATTTTCTCTGAGATTACTCCCCACCTGTACCGAGGACTTTTGTAAGGACATGAATAGCCTGGCTAGCTATTATTCCATAAGTACACATGAGACAGTTCACTTGAATAATGCTATGGTCTTTTGTGGGTAGACTATGAAGGAGGAACGAAGGATAAGCTTTACCGAGAGGCGAGTCTCTCTATCGGGTAATCTGTAGGAACCAAAGAGAGAAAGCTCATTTCATATTTACCACCTCTCCCCACAGAAGGGTCTCATAAGCCTCTCAAACTTGATATCTCTCTTTCCCAATACACTTAGGGTGGGGTGTATATTATAATAACACTCTTATTTTCTTAGAGACTTAAAAAATAGTCACATATATGTTGAATATATATATATATATGAATAGTCTTATATATGTTGAATATAGCTATCTGTGTGTCACTTAATGATGAGGAAACAAACAGAAAAAAGTCAGTAGGTGATTTGTTGTACATATCTTTGAGTATACCCACAAAAACCTTATATATATAAGGTGCTACAAGCTGGGCATCTGACATACATATTGTATATTGTGTACAGTATTCATATGGCTTGCACCTATTGCTCCTGGGGCCACAATGAGGATAACAATGTAAGATCATTCAGTGCAAGGGAAATGATGTGACCAAGAAATGTAGTTGGTTAGATATGGGAGGATGCTAGGATAGGTTTACTTTAAGAAGAACAAAAAGAGGTGAAAAGTTAATTATTTTCTGTTCCATAACTAGAAGTACATGTTAAAATTCAGTATTCCCTTCAAGTCTCCTGAAAGACACCTTTCACTGAACAGATGGCCGGGAAGGGCAGAGTGGAACTTCCCCTCTGAGGACCTGGGTGCCCTTATTTTGCCCTTCATCAGCTGGCATTAATTATTGGGCACCAGGGGAGATGGCAAAGCAGTTGAAGCACAAATGAGAGGACTAGAGGAACTCAGCTCCCCAGAACCAAAGTAAACGATGGGTAGGTATCTTAGTTATTGCTCTATTGCTGGGCACATACCGTGACCATGGCAACTCTTATAAATAAAGACATTTAGTTGAGGTGGTTTGCTTACAGTTTCAGAGGTTCATCAGGATGGGGAGCATGGCAGCATGCAGGCAGATGTGGCCCTGGAGCTGAGAATTCTACATCTTAACTCAATAGCAAAAAAAAAAAAAAAGTGTCAACTGATTGTCACACTGAGTAAAGCTGAGGAAAAGAGACCCCAAAGCCCAAACCCACAGTGACACACTTCCTCCAGCAAGACCACACCTCACACCTCCTAATAGTGCCACTCTCTTTTGGGGCCATTTTCTTTCAAACCACCACAGCAACTTAAAACAGGGTTTATTGGGAGCCTACATTTCAAGAGGATGAATCCATGACCATCATGTCAGGGAGCCTGGAAGCAGGCAGGCAGGCAAGGTGCTGGAGCAGTATCTGAAAACTTACATCTTGAGACACCAACAAGAATGGAGAAAGCTACCTGGGAATAATGTGGGCATTTTTAAACCCAGAATCCTGATTCTAGTGACAACAAGGCCATACCTAATCCTTCCCAAAGAGTTCCATCAATTGGGGATCAAACACTCAAATATGTGAGCCTGTGAGGGCCATTCTCGACCAAGGCACCACATTCTACTCGCTGGCCCCAATAGTTCGTGGCCATATCATAATGCAAAATTGATTGAGTCCAACTTAAAAAAAAAAGTCTTTCACAGGCAATAACTGTTTAAAAGTACAAAGTCTCTTCTGAGACTCAAGGCAATCTCTTAATTGTAACCCCATGAAAATCAAAGAGTAAATCACATACTTCCAACATACAGTGTCATAGAGAGCATAATACCATTCCATAAGGGAGGAATGGGGGCATAGTGAGAAAATATTGGACCAAAGCAAGACCAAAACCCAGTAGGGTAAACACTGAATTCTGTAACTCCATGTCTGATGTGAAAAGACTTACATCGCACCACCCTTCCACGTCAGCTGACCGTAACACACGTCTCTCTTCTGGGATGGTTTTATTCCCCTGATGCAGCTCTTTTCAGCAGATATCCCACAGCTGTGGCACCTCCAACATCCTGGAGGTTCCAACACAATCCTTCACCTTAACAGCTTCACACGTGGCCTCTTGGGCCCCTATGCATGGCTTCGGTGACTTTCCTTGGCCAGAGAGGAAGATTTCACAACCCCTTTACTCCTGTGTCTTTCATGGCTCTAAAGCCAGAACCATGTGGCTGATGCTGCCAAGTTCCTTGCAGCTTACTTTGGAGGGAACCTGGCTCTCTCCTTGAGTTACGCTTGTGTGATCTTTCCTTTGTAATTGCTTTCTAGGCACAGGGATTTCCTTAGGTTTTTCCTCTCGCAAAATGTAAGATTAGTGTAGTTGCACGGTAGCTCACTTGTGATTGCAAACTCAGATTGAGACAGGATTCCTCGAGCAAGATGGCTAGCAAGAGACTAGTAGTAATGGCATGTTCTGGGTTTGATGAAGAGACCTTGCCTAACAGATTAAGGTGGAAGAACAATCGAGGAAGATTCCCTACACCAATCTCAGGCACGCATGCACACATGCACGCATACGCACACATGCACGCATGCACACACATCTGTAGATACATGTTCACTCACATATATGAAAACATGCATGCACATACACTACACTGTACATATGGAAAAATGATAGTGTAGTATGAGCATTAGAGCTGATTTCCAAACTGGCTGACTATGGAATGACCTAGGAGACAGACAAGCCTCCAGTCACGCCTGGGAGGAATTATCTATACTAAATTGAAGTGGGAAACGTCACCTAAAAGGAAGGCACTATCCCTTGGGTTTGAGTCCTAAACTGCATAGAAAGGGAGAAGCTAGCTGAGTGCCTGCAGCCAGCACCCAGTTCTTCCTGACTGCAGATACAATGTGACCAGCTGCTTCAGGCTCCCACTGCCTTCCCTTCTCTGCTATGTTCCCTGTATTCTCCACCTCTAACCCAAATTAATCCCTCCTCCCCCCCTCTTCCTCTCGCCTTCCTTTTCTCCCTAACTTCTTCTCTCATTCCTCCCTTCCTTCCCTCCCTTCCTTCTCTGTAAGTTGCTTTTGTTAGGGTATTTTATCATGACTGTAGAAAAGTAACTGAGATATAGTAGCTACATAAACCGCTAACATGGTCACTCATCAAGTATTGCTTGCTATACTGCTGTATAGCCCACAGTGTAGTTGTTTGCTAATATCAGTGTCCCTACAGACACAGAAACTATGTATAGAGTCTGATGTGCCATACAACAAACGTGATCATAGCTACAAGGTTATTAGGCAACATGATTTTTTTTCAGGCTTACTACAGTCTAATGAGACCACTTCTCTGTATGTAGTTTGACATTGATTGACATGTCCTTACGTAGAGTGTCAGTTTGATGGAATAGCTTTAAGAAAGCATGACAGCAAACAAACGGATGTGTCTTCTAGCTCCTAGGGGCTGGAGTCTAAGACCCATGTCCAGCGCAGCTGTGCCTCTTCTGCGTCCATGACTTTGAAAGTGGGTGGTTCCCTTTGCCTTGTTGCTCTCTCTGTTTCTCTGTGTCCTTACAGAGTGAGCAATGCTTGTCTTCCCTAAGCTGTTTCCAGATTCAGAAAAAATCTTTGTAAGCCAACGAGGACTAACAGAATCCTAGGTTTTTAAGTTATACATCCATGCTTAAAACAACTGTCGCAAAGTGGTGTGGGAATAAAAGACGGGCCAGACGAGAAACATGAATTATTATCTCAAGAAATTCTTAATTTGTGAGAAATGAGCTTCAAGAATTACAAGGGCAGACAGATTTAATCAGGAGTCCCTACAAAAGCAATCAAGATCAAATGAACTGTAATTATGGTAATCAGTTCATGAACTTTCATGTCATGTTCCTAATTTCAAATATTATGAAGTCCTGTATAGTGAATCAATCTGTCATTGCAAAGATAATAAAATTTTCATGTGTGATGGGATCTGGTGAGTTTGAGGAGAGATTTGTCATTCTCTTTTGTCAGAAGCTTCATCAGGGTCACCATTTAAAAATTTTTAATTAAAGTGAATGAATCTTATGAATCTTTTTTGGAAAAATAATAGATTTAATATAGCCAGTTGCAACTCCCCTTTGAATTTCACCATGAAGTCTACTTCCTGCAAGCGACTTCCAGCCTCAAATTGAATCTGGTACCCTGGATATGAAGACTCAGGCTAGGTTGCACTTTTTTTCTAAAGCGTATCTTGGTCTGTGGATTGCTTTTGATTATTGCGATGGGTTGTGTGTATGAAGAACAGCCCACAACTGCAAGACTCTAGAAGTCAGAGAGGGACTGTCATTTACCTGGTCCATCATGTCGCCCCTTAGAGTGAAATCCTCACTCCTCTGCCCTGTAGTCTATGAGCGTTGTGCAGGTTGACCTTGGCCACTGCTCTCTCTTTGCTTCTAAATCCCCATCTTTTTTCCATCCCTGGCTGGCTCCACTTGATGTTTTCTCTGCCTGAAGCACTTCCTCCGATTTTGCCTGGCCATCTTCCACGGGAAATGTCATCCAAATGTCACTGCTCCAGCAAGGCTTTCCCAGATTGAACATTTTAGACTGAGCTTCCCCTCCATGGGCACTCCAAACTGCATTTTCACCTCTGTTTTCCTTGATGGACATGTCACAGTGTGAATCTACTTTCTTAACACATATCGATGCCCAACAAGTGCATGCATTTGCAACTTATTACCTTTGTTGTCTCCAAGCTATAAAATTTCTAATATAGGCTTCTGTTTTTTTTTTTTTTAGCTTATTTACTTCCATGTCATCAAGGACTAAACGAAGTATTAATTCATAGGCATGGTGTCAATACCTGTTACATGAATGTTACACAATCAGTAGATGTTCAAATTTATATTTTAACTAATTCAACAATCATTCATGCCCATTTTATTTTAAAAGGATTGTTCAGGTCAGTGTTTTTTATTTATTGTCTTGCGGTTTGGGATTGCATAAAGGAAGATCTTTGTTGTTGTTGAGATGGGGAATTCCCCCTTTACTTTTACTTCACAGTCTCTCTCTTATTTTTGCATATTTATCATAGGCCTTTGATCACGGAAGTAAGGAAGGCCTTCTACTAATGACTTTCCCTTTATGTTTGCTTTTAAGAGCGAACAGCACTCTTGAGAAGATAAACTCCATTCAGATGTAGGCAAGAGGCACTGGACCTACGTGTTCCTCAGTCCCTTAGTTCCTGATAAAGCAGGGGGCTCATATGACTTTTGATTTCCTAACTGAAATCTGTCCCTTAAAGTTCTTTCTTTAGAGTCAGAGATATGGCTTAGTTGTTTAGAGCCCATGCTGGTCCTTCAGACAACCTCAGCTTGATTGCTAGCACCCACATTAGTCAGCTCATAAGGTTACCACCTAGAACTCCAGCTCCAGGGACTTTGATGCCATCTTCTGGTCTCTTTGAGCATCTGGGTGGAAGCATGCATCCGCGTGTGTGTATGTGCTCGCGCGTGCTCGCGTGCGCGCACACACACACACACACACACACACACACACACATAGAGTCCTTAAGAAGAACCTGCCCCAAGTCATTGTTCCTAGAATTTATCGTCACATATCTGTGAGAGGAATCAATGACTGAAATAATTTCCTTTGGGACTAGGCAAGTGTTCCAAATGCATCCACAGTGCATTAGTTTTCACAATGCACAGAGCAGAGCCTTTCACTCATAGTGGATGGAGTGGCTTGCTCTTCAGTTGGAGACAGGGTCCTGCCTTGACTCTAGGACGGGTCCTCTCCATAAAGTCTAGAGATTTAAAGACTACCCTCCCTCAGCAATGTCAGACTTTCCATATGGATTCTCTGAATATGCTCTGGTCTGGTGATGGTGCCTTCAGTGAGCTCATTCCTATGCTGTGTGTACTGTTAACAACTTGTCATTTGACACTGTAGATACTTCTGAGGTTGGCGCTTTCAGGGAGCCTCTCTTGGGAGCCTCTTGCCACGCACAAGTCTTATGTTCCATGGCTGTCCATGTATTTCCATTGTAATAATTCTGCAACCATTCTGTCTTTTTTTAAAATTCCCAATGAATTAGACTTCTGTTTTATTGGCACCATTTCAAAAATAAAAATGACCCTTCTGAAATCTCTGACTGAAACTTTCTTAAAAGTGACTTGCACTTTTATTTTCATCTTATAATGCATATAGACAGCCTTAGGAATTGGAGTCGCTGCTCTGTCACTTTAAAGATATAATAGCCTTGTTGAGACATAATTCTCCACTCTATGGAAAGTGGCCTCACAGAAAGAGAGGTCTGAATTTTTTCCTGGGTCCTAAGAGGCAGTTTCTAATTATCTGAAATGTCCTGGGTAATAAGATAGGCTTTGCTTTTCCTCTTGAGTCTTTGGACCACGCCTGCTCACTGATGTTGAAGGGAAGACTCCCACAGATTCTGACATCCTGGAACGACACAGCGCATCTCTGCATTTTGCTTCTTTCTTCCTTTACTTTTCTCTTATGGTGTTTGGTACACGTTCTCACTATACATCTCTGGCTGTGCTGGAACTTGCTGTGTAGACCAGGCTGGCCTTGGATACACAGAGATCTGCTTGCTTCTGCCTCTCAAGTACTGGGATTGAAGGCCCAGCAGCATATATTAATAGATGAGAGTTTCAATTGCTTAACAACCCACCAACGCGTGTCATTGTCTGCCTTGACAACTTCAGCCACTTGTAGCAGGACTGAAACGGCATCTTTGTGGTTTAGGGTTGGATTTCTTTGGTGCCTAATAACACTAAGCATTTCTTCTGGCCATATGTACATCATTTTTTGGAGAGATGCCTATGGCTTTTTTTTTTTTGGCTTATATTTTGTTGGGTACTTGTTTTTCTCTTTTTGACTTATATGAACTTGATCCATCTATCTGGAACTAAACCATTATGAGATGTAGGATGGGTAAACCACATTATGTGGATTATATTTTCACTTTCTTGATAATATCCTTGGAAACACAATTTCTAAGATTTGATGGAGTCATATATATGTATATATAAACATGCATTATTTAATAGTGAGAATATAGCCTGAGAAATGCATTGTGAGGTGATTTCATCATTATGAAAAAAATCATAAACTGTATGTGTACAACCTGAGCTGGCTCTGAGGTGCTAGATAATGGAATTTCCAGCTGTGGTGTGCACATTCTGCTGACGACCAGATGTGATTATGTGGCACATAGCTGTTATGACTTGGGGGGGCTAAATCATAAAAATTCTCTTATCTTTTTCTACGTTTTCATAGTTTCAGGTATGATGCAAGATCCATTTTGAGGTAGTTTTCCTATATGACATGAGAAGAGGTCCCAAGTCATTCTAGCTTAAATGTTAACTAATTAATTTCACTTGGTAAACACAATTGCACATACCTGTGCAAAATATGTTATAAAATGTGTATACTTTGTAGGATGTGTTGGTTCATATAGTTATGATTTTTTGTGGTATGCCCTTTCAGTAATTTCAAGGTCATAACACATCATTATCAGTGATGCTCACTAAGTTAAACATCATACATTTTTGATATCTAGTTGTTGAAAAGTGTGTTTCCTTCACTAGCTCATCCTAGCACACTTTCCAAAAATAATTTTACTGAACATCCAATTCCCGTAGCGTGTTTGTTAATGACAAATAAAGGTGAGTATTTGTTTCTGTGTTGCAAATTCTTTAATACTGATTATATGTCAACTTTGTTTTAGTTTTATGCTGAACTGATTTCCTTAGCTTGGAAGTAGGTTTCTAAGCAGGAATGTGTGAATTCTACATCATTGTTTCTCATTTTTCAAGACCACATTACTTATTTTGTTTCTGTGATTTTCCAGAAGACTTTTAGAAAAACTTGCCAAATTTTGAAAGATGTTTCTGTGTGCTCTGAATTGGAAGATCAATTTGATGATTATTGCTATCTTAGTAATATCAAGGCTTCTATGGGCTGAGTTTACTCATCAGGAAAATGATTTTCCTGTGTGAGACCATGTTCAATTTGTAGCCTCAGCATCAACTACAAGCCATAGCAGCTTCCACAAGGAAAAACAAAACAAAACAAAACAAAAACCTTAGGGTGTCTGATCCTTGATCATGGAGTTTCACTTTGTTTAATTCTTTTAAAATTTCTTTAAAAAATGTTTTTGTGGTTTTTAGAGTATAAATCTTCTCTCATTGAATTTATTTATTTATTTTTTTCTGAGACAGGGTTTCTCTGTAGCTTTGGAACCTGTCCTGGAACTAGCTCTTGTAGACCAGGCTGGCCTCGAACTCACAGAGATCCGCTCGCCTCTGCCTCCCGAGTGCTGGGATTAAAGGCGTGCGCCACCATCGCCCAGCATTGAATTTATTCTTAAGGACTGTTTTGTTTCTGATCATGTTGTTAGTAGAATGTTTCCCTGAATTTTATTTTAAGGTTATGTGTTGCTTGAATATAGAAATATGACTAATTTTTGTAATTTATTTTTGTAACTATAGTGGGATCTAATTGTATATTTTATTGTTTGGAAACCACACAAAGACTTTTGAGGAAAGCATGGGCTGTTAATTATTATGTATGCAGTGACAAGGATATAATTAGGAACAGAAAAATGGTGACTATTGAGTAAACGAATATTTATTGGGTTACTGGTACACTCAAGTGTGTATGGGGATCGCAAAGGAGAATAAATGCATGCTTTCTCTATTTAGTGCACCAATACTTTCTTGCAGTAATATTTTGCTAAGGATGAATACTTGAAAACAAATGACAAAGTCTACTCGCTTCTTCTTTATGACACATTCCCCATAATGCCAAGCTTCCTGTCGTGGTTTCTATTGGGTATACCTCTCCTGGGCATCTGTCTTACTTAGGGCTTCTGTGGGTGTGATAAAATACCATGATCGAAAGCAACTTGGGGAGGAAAGGCTTTATTTCAGCTTACAGTTTCATATCCCAGTCCATCACTGTGGTAGTTAATGCAGAACCTCAAGAAGGCAGGAACGGAATCAGAATCCCTGAAAGAGTACATCTCATTAGATCACTCCTCATTGTTTCTTACGGCATCCAAGACCACCATACGAGGGGGGGACCCCCCAGGTTGGGCTCCTTCACATCCATCACTGTTTAAGAAAGTGTTCCACAGGCTTTCCCACAGGCCAATCTGGTGAGGTTAATTTCTCAGATGTCCTCTTCTGAAACCACTCCAGCGTGTGTCAAATTGTCACAAAACTAGCTAGCTTATTATCTTACAATTTTATACAGCTAAGGTTTTCTGGGATTCGCTGTGGATTTTCGTCAAAACTGCTCTCTTGATGGAGCCTTGGTATAGTTGGTGTTAAAAACAGAAAGACCCATGAAGGACAGTGCTTAACCCAAAAATTTGAGAGTGAAATAGTCCTGCTAAGACTCCTCTGTTTGATTCTACAACTGTCAGAAGGATGAACGTCTGCCAAGGATGCATTTGTCTTTTAGGGAGGTTGTCTATCAGTTTTGGGGCTGTGAGGTATTAAACACTGCTTGTGACTTGTAAATATGACTCATATTAGCTCTGTACCTGTACACCTGCCTTCTATATACCTAGAAGTTCATCATCTGTTTGGAGTGATTGCAGCAGTGAATACGCTTACCTACTTTTGTTATGTTGAAAAGCCACAAGCAACAGAGGATTTCTCCATAAATGTGCGATTTTTTTTTAAAAAAGAAAATGCTTGTAGATATATGCATGGCAGATGTTTCTGGCCAGACAGTTGATTAATTCGTTCTATTTAGATAAAAATCTTAATACCTTTCAGCAAAAATGAATTAGCATTTGAAGAAAAACTTGAAAGGGAAATTATCTTCATTAACTTTTTTAAGCGAAAGGCAGATCATTGGCTTGATTAGATCTTTCATACACTCTAAAATTATTAGTACTAATTTAAATTTTCTCCCCTCGTCGGTGTATCAATGCTCTAAGCCCAAATGCGGCATAATTTTAAATAGGAAATAAAGAAACCGCATTAACCCAGTCAGACAGCGCCTTATGTTATGAGGCACTGAGCAAATGCCATTGAGAGCTTGTAAAAGGCGAGCAGCGCCTGAGAGTTACAATAGTGAGGGCGCACACAATGCAAGTGCAAAAATGCACAGCAAAATGGAGGCATCTGGAGGAGGAGGGGGTATCCTGAAGGACACTCAAGGCCTTCTGGAAAGTCATCTCAGAGAGGCAGCCAGGATGGATGCAAACACACTTCACATTTGAAACCTCGCTACTTGGGCATACTTCAGAGAAATCCCATGGTGGCAGCTGTCTCGGTCTCAAAAGCATAGACTAGATAGCACTCTGGGTCATCGTTAGCTTGAAGTGTCTGTGTCTAGTGGTGTCCCAGCCAAGCAGATTTAAATATTATTCTCCTTGGCCCAATTCTATAAAACTTGGACTTTCTTCAAGTCTCTGCCTTTGGGAAGTATTTCTGAGTTTCCCCTGGCATTTGTTTATATTTCAGGTTATTAAGCAGTCGCAACTTCCCATCTAATATTTTATCCTTGTAATAAGGGGAGGGGCTTGTGAGTCTGAGAATGACAGTGTTTCTTTCCCCTACAACGGTCAGATACCATGTCCTGCAACGGTGTACTCGATGAAAGCTTGGTCGCCAGGGTAATTCTTACATCGTGGGATGAGAGGGTCTCTTCAGTGATCATGGGGTGAGCCTCATTTTTCTCCCTTTCCTTGAAGTCTTCCATGCATTCATGTACTTGAACATTTGGATCTGGTTTGGGATGGGGGTGGTTATGAAATCTTTAGGAAGTGGGGCCTTGCTGGAGGAAGTATGTCACTGGGAGTGGACTTTGAGAGTTTATGTTTCCTTTCCCTGCCTGTTCTTTCTGCTTCCTGTGTGTAGATGAAATGTGATTGGCTAGCTTCCCCCTGCTATGTCCTATCCTTTCTCCCCTGCCATGGTGAAATCTATTCTTCCGGAACTATAAGGCAAAAGTAACCCCTCTCTTCTCTAAGGTGCTTTTGCCCATGTTATTCTATGACAGCCACAAGAAGTAACTAATATACTTGGGCTTAAGCTATGGCCATGGCTTCTTGTACCGACTTCTCCCGTTATGTGTTTCATCCATCGCCCTCCTCAGAGGCCAAACTGGTAAGACTGCATCATGGGGGATTCTTTAGCCTGCCAAACAGTGAGGTAAACAAACTTGACTTCTTTTTTGTTAGCTTTAGCAAGTGTTTTATCATGGTAATACAAAGCAGACCAATAATAAGCCATCTTCAACTACTATATTGGAATTCTGTTCAAATATGGCTTTGTTCCCGAGAGAGGGAGTCATTTTCAGTGTTCCAACAAAGGCTACCTGATAATTAGATTTTAGAATTCACCCTTCATGTTCTGTCAGAGCCAACGTCTGGCCTTTGCTAAGTGATATTTGATCTCATTTTGCTCAACTGAAATTTATATCACAGCCGAGGATCCCGCCAGACAGAAATTGAGTGGCTAGGAAAATTCGCCCTCTGTGCTTCTCACTTGGTGGATGCAGAGCAGGTTCGCTCTCCCACCCAACAGTGCCCATCTGCCAGGTCTTAAAATCTTCCGGAAAGGACGCTTAGGTGATGCTCGTGAAGGTGTCGAGGATGGCTAACATCTTGCAGTACCACCTGGACAGAGTTATGTTGCTGTATTTTAGCCTGCGATGAATGATGTTGGCACTTTAAAGGTCAATAAAGCTGTGTGGTGGACATTTAGAGAGGACACCTCTATCCATTATGGCACATCATCCGATTCACCGGACAGTGGCATTTTCTTTGCCCTCTCCTTGTCCTTTGGCAGCTGGTGTTTTATATGTTCCGACAGCGGGATATGAGTAGATGTAATCTGTATTCCTCCTAAGTCACGGCCTTTTAGACCAGGTCAGGATCTCACGACATTCTCTCCTTCTTTATGAGGGAAAAAGTTTTATTTCCATCTCTCTGGTCAAAATGACAGTATCCCCAACTGCCTAGATCCCCGAGAGATTACATGGAGCACCCCTCTTCCCAGGAGTTTGTATATGTGAATTTCTTCAGTACGGACCCTGAATAGAAATTGAATAATTTGCTCTTTAGAAGTCAGCTACATGTTACCAATGCATAATAAAGCAAGTTAAGTCTCGTGAAATTATATAATATATATTACAACATATAATATGAGTCATTTAGGTAATTATGTGTTACAGTATTACTAAAGGAAAAGAATAACATCAGAAGAACATTAACAACAAATTTAAATGAACATATCAGGTCTGGAGAGAGAGCTTAGTGATTAAAAGAACTTGCTGCTTTCCAGGGAAACCAGATTCAACTTCCCAGCTCCTCTCCATCCATAACTCCAGTTCCAGGGGATCCTATGCTCTCTTCCGGCCTTCATAGGTACCAGGCATGCATGTGGGGCACGTATTTTATGCACAGGCAAAGCACAAAAACTCAAAAAAGAAACAAAAATAAAATATTTAAATTAACATATCCAAAGTCTTATAAGTTAAACAAGGAATCAGTAAAAAAATTGTTAAAAAAAATCTTACATACTTTTCATTGTACTGGGTATTTGAGCCATATTGTAGTTTCTTCTTACAACACATCTCTTCAAACCAACTACATTCCAGCCATTCAGACTGAACAGCTGTCTGCTTGGGGGTTGCTGCTTGGGGCAATATGATTTTCTAGTACCAATAAGTATATATAGATTAAGTAAGAAGAAAATTATAAATGCATTATGTTTCAGGGTCTCAGGATTATTACCTTTTATGAACATGAAGAACATCTTGCTTTATTAGCTGAAAATTCTTGATCTGTCTCTTTTCTTTCCAGTCAGAGGCGAAATACTGAATTTACTGTGTGAATGACAAGCCTCGGCTCTTCTGAGGACTTCCTGAATCACACAGCATGCTGTAAAATGAGCGTGTATGAAACACTTCCTGGGTGCATGAGGCAGCTGCACCGTGTCTTTATATATTGATGTGTTAGGCTATCTTCTCTGCAGGGAAGACAGTCAGGTGATAACATACAATTTATCCAGCACCTCCCTGAATATTGAGTCATTCCCCATTTTGGTCCCTAGAGTTTAAAAGAAATGAAAAGAAGGGAAGAGATAGAAATGCTTGAAACATTACTTTCAATTTAGTTTAATAAGTGTGTCTTGGTTCTTGGTTCCGATTTCCTCAGAAGCCTACGCTGAGACATCATTTAATATAAATGGTTCATTTAGGCTGCACTGAGTGGACATGAGGCAGGGAAGGCAAGGTGCCAAATGGCCTGTGCCCCGTGAAGCCGGTCACCATGGTGGGCCAATGGTATTTCACTCAGAGGGTACGGAAATAGCTTTGAACACAAGGCTGGGAATTAGTGCAGCTGAAGCAGAGAGGTAGGGAGCTTGTTTACTCCTGAAAGCTGTTGGCTGGTTGTGAGCTACTCCTGAGGGATGTAGGGTCCTGTTTCTCTAAGAGCACACACCGGATAGGACAATGTCCATGGTCCATCAAAATTTGTCCTAAGGGAGCGGTGATCTGATGGAGGTGATGAAACATTGATGGGTCGCGCTGATACAACTTTCAGCTCAACGTTGGCTGAAGTCATATAATTTCAGTGTTGCAGTGACTGGTTCAGTCAAAGCATCTTGTCCAAGAAGAGAGATCGAATGCAAAGTCATGCATATAGCTTGCAAAGGAGAGGACTGAGTGCCTCTGAGTGGGGTGGGCAGTCTTGGTCATTGACTTGACTACGTTTGGAATCTACTAAAACTGAACAGCTGGATATGCTTGTGGGGGAATTTTCTTCATTGGGTTATTTGAGATAGAGGAGCCACCCTACATCTGGGTCAGAAGACGCACCCTAAATCCATCCTGTTCACTCATCTATATTGTTGCTGAGAAATTCCATTGTTTATACTAGGACCTACGTCTTCAGGATTCTAGTGTAGATTGAAGGCTAGCAGCTGTCCAGGAATTCCATGGGATTCCTGCCCCAGATTGTGAGGGCAGATTCTTGGCCTGCTGTTGGGCCTTAGTGGAAACTAAACATTTAACAATGGGCCACCAAGTTACCATGTAACCTGAGCTGCTCATCATGAACTGGCTATTATCTGACCCATGAAACCTTAAAACAGGATGGGTACAGCAGCAATCAATTATCAAATGGAAATAATATATGTGCAATTGGACCCAAGCTGGTCCTGAGGGCACAAGAAAGTTACATGAGGAAATTTTCCAAATGGTTATGATTTTCACTCTTGTTACAGGACCTTCTGTTCCCAAGCAAGCACCTATAGCCTCATGAGGAGTATACTATGATTCCCTGACTGAGGTAGAGAAGATTAGGACCTAGTTTATTGATGATTCTATACTATGTAGGACAGGAAGTGTATACCTGAAGTATTACAACTCATAAATCACTAAGAAAAATTTTTGCCTCCTGTTCACACAACTTTAAGTTCTTCTAGCCTAGAAGTTTTTTTTTTAATATTTATTTATTATGTATACAATATTCTGTCTGCATGTATGCCTGTAGTCCAGAAGAGGGCACCAGACCTCATTACAGATGGTTGTGAGCCACCATGTGGTTGCTGGGAATTGAACTCAGGACCTTTAGAAGAACAGGCAATGCTCTTAACCTCTGAGCCATCTCTCCAGCCCCCTAGCCTAGAAGTTTTTATTCCAAATGTGGGTTCACTCCTAATATAGTGCATAGGAGCAAAAATGGAAGGCATCACATCAAATAGGCAATAGTTTTGCATCTTGGAGGCATAATGACGGACTGACAGTGGTTTAGGCCTCACCTGGGTGCGGCTCCTTACTACAGCCCCAGGGATCTGTGAAGCCTATGCAGATTCGACTAGACTCCAGAGACCAACTCACTCTATGTATGGAACTTCTCCCTGTTGGGGTAGCCACTCTGTTCATTGTCAAAGGGCATTTATTCCTTGGTGTCTTAGTTAGGCATTTTATTGCTATGATGAAACACCATGACCAAAAACCAAGTTGGGGAGGAAAGGGTTTATTTGGCTGATACTTCCATATTGCTGTTCATCAATGAAAAAAAGTCAGGACAGAAACCCAAACAGGGCAGGAACCTGGAGGCAGGAATTGATGCAGAGGCCATGGAGGGGTGCTGCTTACTGGCTAGCTCCATATGGCTTGCTCGGCCTGCTTTCTTATAGAACCCAGGACAGTCAGCCCAGGAGTGGCATCAACAATGGACTGGGCCTTCCCACATCCAACACTAAGAAAATGCCTTACAGCCAGATCTTATAGAGGCATTTTCTCAGTTGAGAGTTCACATAAGACTAGCCAGCATACTTGGTGGAGTTTTCCAAATCATTCTAATTAGTTCATGGTTAGATAGGTATGACACCTCTACATTAGATAGAAGCTTGGCAGACACCCTAGTCTTGGCAAAAACACTTGGGGTTGGGGGAGGGAGCAGGCCACCAGACTGTGCGGGGGCAGACTTGGGAGGACTGGGAAGTGAGTGTGATCAGGGTTCATGATGTGAAATTCCCCAATAATCAATGAAAAGATGATGTTAAAAGAAAAGAAAGCAGAAATGTGACCATCCTCATAGAATTGGGGAAGGGTAGGGACGGTGGAAAAGGGTGGTGGGGCTTGATGCAGACAGCCTGATATGCATGTTTAGAAATATATCATGTTACCCCACTGCTATGCACAATTAGTGCACATTAGTAAGTAAAGAAAGACATGAAGCATCACACCTAGCTACTGAATTCAAGAGGAATGAACATGAGCCTCGGGAGAGGAGGGTATTGTAGAGAATTAAAGTGGAGGAGGATCTCAATCCCCTGGCCAGCAGACTGTGTCCAATTCCCTCAGTCAAGAAAGCTACAATGTGGAGATTCTGTGGCAGCAAATGCGCTGAGAAAGTTTCTAGGGAGAGAACTTGAGTTCATTTAGCTTGACAATTATTAGCAATTTGCCGCAGTCGGGATGATTATAAGCCCGTGAGAATTCATGAGATAAACAGTTCTTTCAAAGCCCAGAGAGCAGGCACGAGGGTTTCTTCCCTTTCTGCTCAGTGACTGATATCAGACATTCCAGCCGCTCTTCCCCAGGCTCATTATGAGGGGCTGAATAGATTTGTACAATCCTAACCTGCTGTGCTCCTCTGCTAACCTCTGCCGACAGCACTGGAATATTAACGGCTCAGGAGCGCAGTGCTTTCCATAACCTCTGCTATTCTGCACTGTGATGGAATGGAGTACAGTTCTGTGTTTAATTACTTTGCGCTGGACTTCAACAGGGAAGAATTCAGCTTTGTAAAATAACAAACTTTGGGGTAATTGCATATATAAGCAGTGCAGGTTTGGGCCATTCACTGGCTATCCTGAGAGCCAGTCGTTATCTGCCTCCCCCCCCCCCCCCGCAGTTTCGAGGAATACCATACTTTTAAGGCCATTGTTCACATGCCTTTAATTAACAGTATGACCAGACGAATTGAACTTCAGACATTCCTGATTTGGGTTGTAAGATCCACCATCTCTTTGCATTTTGTATCAAGGTCATGGGTCATGGTGTCTTTCATTCTGTTGTCTTTTTTCTACTGTAATTGGAGTTTGAGCAGGTTTGTCCCTGGATATTTTTCTTGGCCGGATTCCTCAGATAACACCCGCACTCTGCTCAAAGGTGATGTGTTTTCTTTTCGTCAAAAAGAAAAAATATAAAAGTGTGCTGTTTTCCCGAGCTGAGAACATACTAAGGACCCAGAGGACCCGAGACAACTTCTCCTTGACCCTAGATTACATGACTACAATAATGTTGCCATTGGCCTTAGAGAAAGCAGCTGGTTCCTTACAGGTATTTATATAGCAAGGAAAATGAGGGTAGAGAAATCCCTGCCCCCAGTGCTCAGCTGTTGGTGTAAGCTGATATTCCTTCTAAATTATGTTAGTTTTAACATTTGCTTTTGGGGTCTAACAATCCAAGAATCCTTTCTACGTATTTCCTAATATCGGTCATTCTCTCCCTCCCTAGGTGCTCTGAAAGAGAGTTGTGTCCATCACAGAGGTCAGGGAATTCTTGGTTTTCAGGGGAATGGCAGGTTTGATTTTTTTTCCCTTTCCTGTCCCTGGTTCAGTACATCAAAACCGCAAAACTGAAATGATTGGTTTTCTAGAAGAATGGTCTAAAGTCCAGAAATGATGGGGACATGCTCCAGCATTGGAGCCAGAGGGGCAGGCTGGGATGGTCCAGGCTCTCTTGGCTTGTGTCTTCCTGTAGCAAACCTGCTCCTTTCCAGGTAGTCATGAAACCTCAGGTCTTCTTAAGAGACAGCCAAAGCCATCATATTCATGATCAGAGGGGCTGGAGGGTGGCAGCTGGCAGGTTTATAACTCCCTACCTTCGCATACAGTGTACACCGCTTGCTGTGGGTTGCAGCTCAGGCCTAGAACTGTTGATTAGCATGTGCGAGGCCCTGGGTTTAATCTCCAATATGCCCCAAGAGATGGGTAGTGCACAGACAAAGCAAGGTGTGTGCACGTGAGGGAACACAGCTTGTCAAAACGAATGGTAGATAAAATTAAGCCTAGATCACCCTCGGCTGTTAGTTGTTTCGCTTCAAGGGTTACTGATCCGAATTCCTGTAAGATTTGACCCACCCCTGGCCCATTCTTGTGCAAACCCCACCCTCTTCTAATTGCTAACCCTGTTTTCAGAAGGTAAGCTGTGTGCAGCTTCCTCTCCATCTCCACCCTCTATAGTGTCAGGCAGGAGACACAAAACATGCGAACGCTTATGAATAATTCAATTCCTAGAGAGAAGGCCATTCCATGACCCAACACAAACCCTTTCCATCAATCTGCATTTTTCAAACTCTTCCTGGGAAAGCCGACCTCCATC
The DNA here is from genome assembly GCA_963919715.1 of Microtus obscurus. Lineage (NCBI taxonomy): Eukaryota > Metazoa > Chordata > Mammalia > Rodentia > Cricetidae > Microtus > Microtus obscurus. The sequence goes on along the minus strand of CAWTZC010002521.1, from coordinate 12,445,502 downwards.
AGACGTGAGAATCTAAGGCAATTCTGATTTGCAAGCTCAGAGGTCTTCAAATAAGAAAATCAATTTAAAACCCAAGTGACATTTTGGTTTTATTCGGTCAGCACTGTCTGGCTTGCATTATTTAACAGGCTGTGTCTACGATGACCTCTGAAGGGTTAAATCTCATGAACACTGGAGCCGAATGCTATCTATTATAATTTTGACTTTAATGATTAGAAACAGGGGATTCATTACTCCCGAATGTCAGCTCTGAAATGGTTTTCGTTGCAGCTCATCTATTAGAAGGGAGCGTTGCCTCCCAAAGATTTTTTTGACCTCATTTAGGTCTTGTGATCCATTTGGTTAAGCATTTAGAATTAATACCCAGGAGGACCAGCTCTAGAGAACATTCTGACCAGCCCTGGTAAAAAGTGACATCCTGGCTGTGCATGGCAGTGCGCTCATCCCAGGCCTAAGTGCTGTTGTGGTTTTCTGTTTGTTTGTTTGTTTGTTTTGTTTTTTACTCTTTGGGAGCCCACCACCCAGCTTCCAAATAAATACACTGAGATTTATTCTTACTTATGAATGACCGGCCTTTGCTTGGCTTGTGTCTAGCCAGCTTTTCTAACCTAAATTAACGTGTTTCTCTTCTTCTCTATTTTGTATCTGAGCTTTTTACTTTTCTTTATTCTGTATGTTTTTCTTTCCTTCTTACTCTATGGCTGGTTGTGTGGCTTGGTGACTAGCCCCTGGCATCCTCCTCTCCTTCTCCTTTTCTCACTCCTCCCTCTTCTCTTCTTACTCCTGAACCTAGAGTTCTCCTATTCATTCTCTCTGCCTGGCAGCCCCGCTTACTTTCCTCTCCTGCCTTGCTATTGGCCATTCAGCTCTTTATTAGACCAATCAGGTGTTTTAGACAGTCAAAGTAACATAACTTTACAGAGTTATACAATTCCAGAGTCTAAAATGGCAGAGGACTAGCTTGGGAATCTGATGAAGGCTGGATGACCAAAGGAAAGCATTTGGCAACTAATGGCATCACTGTGGCAGGTGCAAATTCTCCTTCTGCGTTGTCAAAGGGAAGAGTCACAGCTAGCATCTGACGGTACCACTCCTACAAAGTGGTCCAAGTTCAGGAGATGCAAGTCATTGGGAGAGGGCAGCAACACTTCGGGGAGCTGCATGGACTCGCTAGGGTTTAGTCTACTGGTTAGGCTTTTAACAAGTAATTATTGTCTTGTGTTTGCAGGCCAAGAGGCAAAATCAGGCAACTGTTCTCTGAAGACTAATCGTCTTCACCTTTTACACTTAGTCTACTGGCCATGGAAAACAGGCAGCAGACTGGATTTGGCTTGCGGAACACAGCTTGCCAATATCTGGTTCAGATGAAAGACTTCTAACCGCTTTTACTTCTGTTGCTTAGCATCCATGCTCCTTAGCGCTCCTTCTAGTTGCCAGATGTTAACTTGGTCTGATCTACTGGGAGGCATAGGGGGACCTGGAAATGCTGACTTCCAGCAAAACCAAGATAAAAGGGATTTCCCCAACATCCAAACGTGGAGCCCAGACCAGGCACATGGTGTGTCCTAAGCATGAAACTGGAAGAGTGATATCAAGAGGGCATCCTATCTTGTGATATTGTTCCTTCCGCACACCTGGACAGACAACAGTTTCCCTCAGCAGCACTTCTACTGACGTATTTCTGACCCTAATAAACATGTGAGAATCCAAGCAAACAGACAAACAAAAACAAGAACGACACCCCAAAACAAACAAAACAACAATAAAACATTTCTTTGCATCTCCTTTCTTTCATCTGTGGTGAGGGTTGGGGCCAACTCTCTTGCTGCAATGTCCAGCCCCAAAGAAACAAGTTTTGAAGATTTGTCATTTGAAAAAAAAAAAGTGTATTTTGTAAAACTTATTTATTTTCATCACTTACCGCTTTACCCAAGAGAATCTATTATAACCTAGACATTTCAAGATCTAGCTAGATAAAATCAGTAATATTGCATATTCTACAAATTTTCTCAGGTAAACTCTGGCTTGTATAACTGCAATTATTCCCCAGAAATGGGCACTTAAATTTAATTTCCCGTTTGTTTTGGAGAGTCTGAATTAAATGACGGAGACAGTACTGGAGACATACAATGGAAACCTTGTGTATCATGGTCCTATTTTGTTTTCAATATAGCAGCAATGTGCCATTTGGTACAATGACAAGGGACTAAAGTGAATATATTTGAGAAATAAAATAAGATCTTGAAGTCTGAGGTAGTAAACAAACAGTCCCCAAAATTGTGAATATATAGAGATGGACCAGAGTGGGGAAGGAGCTATTTAAATTATTGACATTTGTATGTCTGAATATATATGTATGAATAACAGTATTCCTACTTTGCAAGCATAAGTTTGTTCTTGTGAGTGTGTGTATATGTGCATATGAGTGTGTATGTTTGCATGAATATGGATGTCAATATTGGATGTCTTCCCCAGTCTTGTTCTATCCTAGTATTTGAGACAGGATTTCTCGGTGATCTTGAAGCTCACAGATCAACACACCTAGTTGGTCACTGAGACCCAGGGATCTTCCCATCTGGGCTTCAACAGCACCAGGGTTCTAGTGCACACCCCCACACCTGCTTTTAAAACCTGTGGGTGCTGGGCACCCGAACTCAGGTTCTCAGGCTTAGGCAATGGTTACTCTACTGACAGAGTCAAGTTCCCGGCCCCTAGCAATTTTAGTTTGGAAAAATATCACGTATGAATAGGTTTTGCTGTTAATAAAATTAATAATTACATTTTTGTTAAGTAAAGTAAGAGTTGTGTCAAAATAAAAAAATGCTTTTTTTTAAGTACTGATTTTTCCTTTGACTCTATTACATTTTAGAAACTCACTTAAAAAGAATAAAGCTTTGACTGCTTTATTCTTCCACCCCACATCCTATTTCAGTAAACCTTTTAACTTAAAGAAGAATTTAGTTGGAATAGTTTAATGGGGAAAACTTTTGCTTTCATCTTTAAAATATTTTGTGACAAAATTTTGAGATTAATTTTAATATTCATAATAAAAGGTTGGACAGCTCAGTTCAAATATCCTTTTGAGGCAGGTTGAAAAACAGCATAGTATTCTTTAAAGAAAGAAATATTGATGAAATTAGTTGACACAACAGAGTCAGGACCTGGAAGGAGACCGAGGTCCAAGGGGCCGAGTTCTGTGTGTTGTAGGATCCTTCTCAGAAACACACAAGTTTCCTTGGCACTTTTTTTGGGGGGGAAAGTACGTGGTTTAAAAGGATTCAGTATGGCCACCCTAGCTGTTAGTCTGTCTAGAACCCCACCTTGCCTCATAGAAGCTTTCTCAAAGAGACTACTCAGCTCAGATGTATGATAGCTTCCCCCAGGTATGCACCGAAGATGTAGAAGCAGGGGGATCAGATGTTTAAGGTCACCCTCAGCTATGGGGGATGATGAGGTTGTTGTGGTAGCTTGAACGTAGTTGAGAGTCTCGTAGGGAGTGGCATGATTAGGTGTGGCTTTGTTGGAGTATATATGGCCTTCTTGAAGGGAGTGTGGGGGCAAGCTGTGAAGTTTCCCATGCTCAGGATACCTCCCAATGTCTCAGTTGACTGTCTGTTGCCTGCAAGATGTAGGTAGGACTCTAGGCTACTTCTCCAGCAATGTTTTTCTTTATAAGAGTTCCCGTGGTCATGGTGTCTCTTCACAGCAATAGAAACCCTAACTAAGACCCTAATCCTCAGATACCCAAAACCCTGTCTCAAAAGAAAGTAGGTTATGAATCTGGGAAGTGTCCATGCAGATTTTAGAGGCCGTTGTTTTCTGAGAAGACTGGCGGCTTTGTACAATTGACCTTTCACCCACCTTGCAGGACTGTCTGGCAGACATCTGCTATGTTGTAGCACTGAGTGACAAACAGAAAGGTACTGTCTACACTAATAGGATCAATGCAATACTTTTATTAATATTGGACCGAATCCCCAAGGAATAGAGAATAGTTACTTAGAGCCATGTAATAGAACTAGATTTTTCAACCTTTCCCACCAGTCTCTGCTTTACCAAGCCACGCCCAGTTCCGGCTCCGCAACTTCAAACAAGAGAAAACCACAAAGAGGGCAAAGCAACTACTTTGCAGCCCACCTCGCTAAGATTCTCCAGGTGAATTTCATAAACTTAATTGGATTGGCAAGGACCGAGATTTGTCTTACCGAGAAAAATACTTTTCGTTAAGTTGTAATGCACGACCCCGAGCTGGAGACAGCACGTGACAGATTGTAGAAATAACAAGACTCCGAATGGCCGTCCAAGTGCACCTGCAGCCTTTCCACCTGGGGCTTGGGGTTTCATTACCCTCATAAACCAAGGCGAGGTCAGGCTTAGTCAGACGTCGACTGAGAAGCCCCAGGGAGGACCCAGGTGCAGAAGAGGCTCACGCAGACGCAAGGAGAAACTATGAGAAAGTCTCTTTCCTGTCCAAAGCAGGCTTTGCTGGAGTAGGGAAGGATGCTGGCAGCGAAGTAGGAGGAGCCACCTCACCCAGCAGGGGACTGAACTCGGGGAAGTGGGTCAGATTTGTCCTCAACCTTGTTAAAACTGGAATCAGGGTAAGTTTTCATCAACTGCGCCTGAGCCCGACCTTGCAAATTGGTTCACGTGCAGCTGTTTCTCTTAGAGGGGGTGAAAGAAATAAACCTGGTCCTGTATTTGCTGGTGAATTAGCAGCCTTATTCTATGAGCTGGTGCCCATTAGATGAGACCGAAGCCAAAGTTCCTGAGCCTTGGGAATGGTTGTGAGAAGTCAGTTGACCTGGCCATATTTCAGGTCTCCCAATTAGCCTTGCTTTTCTAGGCGATTCATACGGTTTCAAATTTTCCTTCTCAGAGCTGACCATGCCAAATGGTCCCCGATGGTAGAGAATCTCTTCCAATGACAGTTTGGCGAACTGCCTCAGGCTAGATTTGAAGCTGAGGTGTGGTGGGACAGTCAATGCCTTGCTGTCTAGGTGTCCTCTACATAAAGGGATCTGGGGGAGTTTAGGGGACAAGCAGGTGAGGGAGCTATGGTTTCTTTAATGGTGCAGTGTTCTGTGGCTTTTAGGAAAGCTTGAGGGTCACTTAATGTCCTGCAATTGCAGTAATCCCTCGGTGGAAAGCAACTGAGGCACTTCTCAAATGAGAAGAGCAGGGCGTGTAGCTCAGTGGTAGAGTACTTGCCCCATGTGAGCAAGGCCCCTGGTTCAATTCTCAGCACTGAAATATCAAAGGTCCCCCCCCCCCCCCCCCCCCAAGATCAAGCTTCTATCACAGGGAGATACAGGAGAATCCAAAACTTTGGCGCTAAACCAGTGAAGTCAGGGGATGTAGACCCAGAAGGATCAGTATGTTTTTTCATGTAGAGGCACCATTATGGGACATTTATCTATGCCATTCTATTTTATTCGAATTTTGTTTTGATTGGACCCATGATACACAAATATGCCCACTTTGGGCTTTTTATTTGTACACTCTAATCTGTGTTTTTAGTTTTGTAGAATTACCCAGTCTGATGATTCCAAAGGATACACTGAAGTTTGTGTACTGATTGATTTGACAGAATCCAAAGCCTGTTTTTTTTTTTTTAAATCTTCAATTTCTTAGCTCATCTGCATCAATGAAAACAACTCACAGCTCCCTAGCATTTAACCTTTCCTAAACTTCAGTGATGAGGATAGTTTCTGTGCCTCGTTGGCTTAGTGGGGACAACAACTGTTTCAGTTCTTAGAAATAAGCCAGTGGCCACTGAATAGCCAATAAGCAAACATCAGACCCTGTTTATTAAACTATTGCCACCACACTCAAGCAAAAAAAGGGTAAGGAGGAAACTGGGTGGCTAAGTCTGGTCCTTCTCATATTGACCTACTCCTGTTTTCTCTCTCTCTCTCTCTCTCTCTCTCTCTCTCTCTCTCTCTCTCTCTCTCTCTCTCTCTCTCTGTTGTTTGGCTAGAGGAAGAGTTTCATTGATCTGAAGAAGAATTTGAAAAGTAAAAAAGATCTCTCCAAAGTCTTCCTGTCATTTAACAAATATGTGGTTCGGGGACACCTGAAAGGACAATATAATGACAATTGGGGAGTTGCCACAGATTTAGTAACAGCTATCTGTTATATCCCAGAGGGCACAGCAAAGTACACTATTGAAAATATGTAGAAGCATGCCCGGAGAAAGCTGGGATACATCTAAACAGTCACTTTGAGAAAGCTTCTATGGGATGAGGTGGCGTTCCTAGCTAAGCTGGGTGATGGGGCCCTGGCCTTTTGAATCTGGACCACTGGAGAGACTGTTAGGAGCTGGATGGAGAAATCTGAAGCCTTGGGGGGTAAGAGCAAGTTCATCATTCAGATCTTGAGAGGAATAGTAGCACATTGTCAGAAGAGTGTGCGGTATGCTGGTAGTCTCATCAGTTCACAAAAATAAAAACTGTAAATAATGAATTAGCTGAATAAAGACCCAGTTGAGCACTTAGTGGTATGTACATGACTCTCTTTCTGTGTGTGTGTGTGTGTTGGGGGGGGTGGTCCTGATGGTGGTGCCGGAAATGCTATGGCTTAAGTGTCCTATTGTTGCCAAGAGATGCAGAGCCTGGCAACCTCCCTCCCACTCCAGCTCTGCTTGGACATCTTAATCACAGCCAAGCAGTCTTTCAGGAATCTAGGAAAGCTGCCTAATTCAGAACATAGCCCGAGGTGAGGTGTCAGACTCTGGGGCTCCTCTTCTGGATTCCACAATAATAAGCCCCATTTGTGCTCTTGGTGGATTATCAACTTCTCAGAGCTCAGTTCCTTTCTTTGTAAAAGTGGGATAATGGTAAAAGTTACCTAGAGGATTATGGTGGGGATTAAGTGAATCAGTGTGGGCGAGGCTCTTAGAAAAGTGTCAAGTGGGGAAACTTCACCGTAGTTGGTGGTGGCGACTGTTACTTAAGAATCTGATGAGAGCTATGGACCTCAGCCCCCACAACCACAAACATCCGTATCCGCAGGATTGTACACATAATGTAACCGTGCAGGACCCGTAGGAACACTGGAAATAGATGTGCCAGGTCGCAGAGAAACGGGCGGGGTGGTGAAAGGCGGCTATATTGTAGATTTTCATCGTGTGGTACTCTGCCCTAGGGACAATGACTTTTCAAGAGAAAAAATAAAAGTCTTCTCCTTTTTGCCAAATATGTCGCCAAACGCAAAGTGAGTTTTATATGAGCTACCAGTGCTCCAATATTTGACAAGAAGCCATGCTGGAACTGCATGCTCATTTTTTTAGAGACTACTCCAGAGCCTCCCCGGCTGGTGTCATTTTCCTTCTAACAATGCGGTATTATATGTATCCTTATACTCATACTTAGTGCCTTGTTAGGATTTTCATTGCATCTACTTTTAATGCCGAGCTTTTGTTGTTAATGGTATGGCTAATTTATGACTGAGAAAGATATTAGCATTGTATGATTGTATGGTTGCTACATGAACCAGGGTGTTCACTTGAGTTCTTTGCTTTTTTTAAAGAGAGATTTACTCCTCTTAATTATATAGAAGCATAAATTATAAAGTACCCCCCTACACACGCACACACACACACACACACACACACACACACACACACACACTTTCAGAGCCAACCATGAGTTCTCATTTTAATTATAAGGCAAATGACTCTGAGGTGCTTGGAGACCTGGTTGTTTTTTCTGGCCCTAAGGAGACATAGCTTGGTTATTGCAACTAAATTAAAGATAGCTAAACACTATACTGGCTCTGGGCATAAACTAGGCTTAAGAGCTACTTGTAGGCTGCTCAAGAACTGACTGAAAACCGTACAGGAAAGCATATCCCTAAACCGTGTGCATTTCCAGAAAGAGGTATTTGTGGCAGAAGGCATGAGTACATCCAGTGGATTGGATGCTAAGGGTGTCAGCTTTCTGTTGTGCAAAAATGCCCGAGAAAGCCAACTTCAGGGAGGGTTTATGTTGGCTTATGAACTTGCCTAAATGTGAGATGATCCTTCAGGTTCATGCTTCATGAAAGAGTCTGCTAGACATTCTGCAGGGCACAGAAAGTCACTGACAAACTGCCAGTATAGGCAGAACTGTCTTTGAAATTTCCTGCTTCATGAAAAAGTCTGCAGGATACTATGGGCCTGTAGGCTGAAGATGAATGCCCCAACAATACAGAAGAACTTTGGATGACTGTCCACACAGTGAGATGTCATTTCTAGAGTTTTGGAAGTTGCTGACAACACACTTTCTTTTAATTTAGGTAATATTACATCCTTCTGGAGTCTTTGATGGAGTAGAAGAATAGATAGTTATATTTTTTCTTAGTTATGATAAAAGATAAAGTAGATATAAATATTGTAACTATAATTCTTGCTTGATATTTGTTTTATATGTAATTTTACTATATTAAAGTAAAAACCTTCTTTTTCATTTAAACAGAAAAGGAGAGGTGATGTGGGATTCCTCTCTATATGCTGTGATTACCATTGGTGAATAAAGAATCTGCCCTGGCCTGTTGATAAGGCAGAATTTAGATAGGCAGGGGAAACTAAATTGAATTCTGGGAGAAAGGAGGCAGAGTCAGGGAGCAGCCATGGAGCTGCTGCCAGAGACAGACATGCTGAAACTTTTGCCAGTAAGCCACTGCCACATGGTGATACACAGATGAAGAGAAATGGGTTAAATTAAGATGTAGGAGTTAGCTAATAAGGAGCTAGCCCTAATGGACCAAGCAGTGATTTAATTAATACAGTGTCTGTGTGATTATTTCAGTTCTGAGCAGCTGGGAACAAACTAATGGCCTCCTCCAACAGAAACATTTCCCAGTTTCTAGTAACCTTAGTTTGACTCACCATCTCCCTCTCCCTCCTTCTTTCTCTCTTCTTCCTTCCCTCTCTCCTTCATTCCCCATTTCCTTCCTTCCTTCCTTCCTTCCTTCCTTCCTTCCTTCCTTCCTTCCTTCCCTCCCTCCCTCCCTCCCTCCTTTCTTCCCCTCTCTCTCCTTCTCTTTCTCCTTCCTTCTCTCTCTCCCTCCATTTCTCTCCTTCTTTCCCTCTCTCTCCCTCCCCCCAGCCCCTCGTTCCCTCTCTCCCTATTTTCTCCCTCCCTCCTTCCTTCTTCCCTCCCTGCTTCCTTCCCCCTTCCCTCCATACATTTTCTCCCTGCCTACTTCTTTCTTTCTCTCTCCCTCCCTCAGTGCCTCCTTGCCTCCCCACCCTTCCCCATCCTTTTCTTGCTTTAGCCTAGATGTGGAAATAAAGGAAGCTATTAGGGATAGTTTAAGTTGCTTTGGGGGAAAAAACAGACCATCTCTGTGTTAGAACTAAACATCTACTGAAGAGAATTGATGTAGGGAGACTGAGGAATGTGTTGATTTTAGAATGATTTTTGCAACCAACTCTACAAATTGGAGATGCTTACAGGTTGCACAGCAGAAGTTTTGTCTCAGAGACAACACCGGGTTGGGAAGCTGTCTGAGAAAGGTCTTATGCCCCAGGAAGTCAGATGCTCAGATGCCATCCTGCAAGTCAATAGGAAAGGAGGAACAGCAGGCTGGTGGTTGTGATTGCAGTTGCTTGGAAGGCTGACAGAGGAAGTTTGCAAATTCAAGGTCTTCCTGGTCTACATGGTGAGCTCAGAGTCAGCCTAGGTAACTTAGTGAGTCCTTGAAAATAAATTCAGAACATGAAAAGAAGGATAGGGGTACAGCTCAATGGTAAAGTACTCACCTCTTACCCATAATAATTTGTCTTCAGTCCTCAGAACTGCAAATGAAACAAAAAGCCAAAGGCTAGAAGAATAAGAGACCAAAGGGTCCGTCCCAAAGAGAGACATCGTGATATATCACTAGAACAGCTCTAAGATGGTGACACGGGTGCTCAGTATAACTTTGGAGTTAGCACTGCTCTGTACCCTCCCACCCCATTCCCATCTGACAGTGCTGTTGGCTGTGGCAACCTGTCCTTATCCTTTGAACCATGGGCTTGTATAGCATGTGTGCTAAACTCTTAAGAACATGAGTATTTGAACCCCATTAACATCAGAGTGGGCGGGGAATCAGTCACTCTGCTTCTCTGGGTTGTTCAGGAAAAGGTAATTCAGTTCTCTGTGCTCTGTATTTCTTGTCTGTAAAACACGAATTTAAGAAAACAAAACAAACAAAAAAGCACTTGATAGTGGTAAAAGGCATTTGCCTGAAGTCTGATGTGTAATCAGTCATCTAATAAAAGAGAGGAGGCTATCGTTTTCATTTCAAATGATGATATTTGCAAGTTATAGCTCCTCCTAAAAATGCTTTAGTTAACTGCTAGCAAGCTGACTTTTGATACAGGATATCACTATGTAGTCCAGGCTGGCCTCAAACTTGCAGTCCGACTGCCTCAGCCTTCCAAGGGCAGAGATTACAGAATGCCTCGCTATCCTCACCCATCATAGCTGTTTTAAATCCAGAAGTGATATTTTGAGCCAAGCACCAGTCACTTTCTACCAGGTGTGGTTGGCCCGTCTCTAGAATGTTGCCTGGAAAGCGTACAGCGGAATTTTGTTTTCTTTCTCCACACGCGAGTGTCACCTCTCATCCTGCAGCCTCCTGCATGTCCTGTGCCCAGTAGAAGAGTAGCAGCCATTTCTCAAGATGCCACACTTTGCCGCCTTTGAAAGTACAGTAAATACGAACAGCGTTGCCTGCGGTTTCAATCATTTCTTTAACAGTGATGTTAGTGCCCCCACCCATTTCCTTTCATGTCTGTCTGGGCTGCAAACAGATCATATGATCTAGCATCATTCTCATGCCTGGGAAGAGGATGATGAACAGGAGAATACCGGACTGGCTTTTCCTTACTGAGCTGAAGGAGAGTGTGCATGCGCAAGTGTGCGTGTGTGCATTGCGTGTGTGTGTGTGTGTGTGTGTGTGTGTGTGTGTGTGTGCATGTGTGTGTCTTGTACCATCAGGAAGCACCGAGGAAATGAATGCCAGCTGGAAAATGTAGCATGTAATGAACATTCAGGCTGCACTGCTTAAAATCACTGTGGCTGCCCGACGGTTTTGAAATATGACGAAGGAAAGCGATTGTGCAAGTCAGAATCTGGAATGCTTAGAGTACTGTTTTACAATAAACATCTTTTTCATTTTATGTGTATAGATATTTGACTGCATTTATAGCTATACCGCATGCATACCTGGTGTGTATAGAGGGCGGGAGATCCCCTAAAACTGGAGTTACAGACTGTTATAAGTTGCCATGTGGGTGCTGGGAATTGAACTCAGACCCTATGAAAGAGCAGCCAATGCTCTTAACTGCTGGACCATCTCTGCATGCCCCATAGCTCATATCTGTCACCTGATTTCACAGTGCTTCCTTTCATTGGCTCTACTATGACAGGGGAAAGGTGAGACCATGGAAGGCAATGACATATGTCAAAAAGTTAGGGAGTACGACAATGGAGCAAAGAGCCCCTGACTCCAGCACTGCTCCTTTCTACTGCCCTGTAATTTGGATATCTGTACAGTGAACTGGTTTGCCTTCCCATTATCAAATATTATGTAGCTGAATGGAGACTCATCTAGTTAGTATGCTCAATGTAGCAACTAACTCAGGAAGAAGAAAAGTGGTTTTAAAATTTGGCCTTTGAGGTTCTGCCTTGGGCTTTTCATAATTGGATACAAACACAAGGCCTGGGAGGGAATTACTGTGAGATTTAGCACAGTGTTATTTAATCATGTATTTCAAAAGCAGAATTCTGTGGGTACCAAGAAACCGCAGGACTGGAAAACACGTGGTTACAGAAGCATGACCTACCACCTGTATGTCTGTGCCTTCTCACCTGGAATGTGGATTTCATCAGCCGAATTTTGGTCTCTTCATTCTTTATTAGGATATTAGGCAGTGTGTTCTGTGTGTGAGGCACTTTTGGAACTGGACTGTGTTCCCCCTAAAGATAAGTGAACTAACTCTTGATACTCGCGAACGTGACCTTCAGTTATAAATAAGGTCCAATATAATAGAGATACGAGTTAAAATGAGATCCTAGTGAAATGGTAATTCCCTCAGTACAAGGACTGCTGTTCTATAAGGAAGGGAGTGGAGAGATTTATCTAGACAGAGAGAAGAGATGCCAAGTGAGTTAAACACAGGGAGAAAAGACCTTCGGAAGACTGGGATAATGCAGTCACAGGCTCAGGAAAGGTGAGACATCCAGCAGCAGAAGCCCCCAAATATCATGGATTTGTTCTCTTTGTACAGCACAGAGGAAATATGGTCCTGCTGGCACATGACTTTAGACTCCTGATCTCTAGAACTATGAGACAACATATTTTTGCTATTCCTAGCCATCCAGTTTAAAGTACAAATACTGCTAACAAATGTCTGTAAGTGAGGGATGAGGAAAGGAATTAAATAGGTATTTCATACAAAGATCCCCAAATCATTAACTATATATAGAGACTCTTAGATTTATTTAGCATTAAGAAAGTGCAGATTAAAATCACAGGTAGCTCCATCATTATGATTTCAGCCACAATAAGGCTGACACTTCCGGGTTCTAGGGGCCATACACCTGCGGACAAGCCTTCAGGCAGAAGTGCCTAATGGCCCCAGGGATGTTAAAGCCCCACCCCCACCTCGTGTGACCTATGTGTATGCATGGTTGCATCATCCACATATGACTCAGCTAAGCCCTTGCATGCCTAAGTGAACCCCGTCATCTGAGTATGACGTCATGTCAACCCCCCTGTGTGTATGCGCTAGGCAGCTTTTAAAAGCTGGATACATCCCCCCCCAACACACACACACACACACACACACACTGACTTTCCCAGGCCTGTACACACCCTCTAATAAACTCCTAAGCAGGTTTGTTGTGTGTTCCCTGTTTTCTCCTCACTTGCGCCAGATAATCCCACCCATATCAGAATATATAGTGTCCCTAACAGGAAAGGGTCACTGTACACTATACCAAGGTTCGAAATGCTATGAAAAAGCAGAAACTACTTTGAAAAACTCATTGGGAGAATCAGTTCAAAATCATTGTGCCTCAGAACCCTGCAGTTCCATTCCTAGGTGTGCACTGAAGAGAAATTCACGAGCAGATGCTGGACATTCAGAGCCACTTCCACCCAAGCCTACTAGAATGCACTATGACGTTGCACTGCGGTGTTGTGTTAGTGAATATCAAACATAAACTGACAGCATCTAGAATCAGTAAGAAGACAAAGCCCTGAGCATGTCTGTGAGGCACTTTCTAGACTGTGTTAATTGAGGGGTAAGACACACCCTAAGTGTGGTTGATACCTATGGGCTGCGGAGAAAAGGCGAAGCCTCGCTAAGCACTAGTCTGCCTTTGCATCCTGACTGCAGACACAGTGTGCCCAGCTTCCCCATGCTCCTGCCACCACAACTTCCCACCATGATGGACTGTCTTCTCAAACTGTGAGCCAAAGCAGAGCCATCTTTCCCTAGATTCTTTTGGCAGGTACTTTGTCAGGGCTGGGCTCATTTACTGATATTACCCGTGCAACACACAGGAAAGGTACTGAGGTGGGCCCTTGCTGTATCCTCCTTACTCCACCACATCAGCCATTTGGTTTGTTTCACCTTTTTCTTGTGGAGTGGGCCCTAACCTTGAATTTAAAATTGACAGCCACTGACCTAATTCAATTAAAGATGCTTTTTGAGCTATTCTATACTCCTCTAATTTAATCAAATGGATGCAAGATTAAAGAACACTCATTATTCTTTACGTATGTTGAGGATCTATTTCCTGTATTGGTGAATGTATATATTAGGCATTCAGATATCTTCCTGGGTCTGTCTAGTCATCAACAGGTTTGTAAAGAATTAAGTATGAGCACCAAAAATAAACGACTTGCCTTTAGCTCTTCCAACCTTAGGTGGATTAGCATGAAGCTATCATATTTTTCTAGCCCACCAAGTCTAAGGAGACTAAATGGGCTGTGACCTCTAGATATGCTCTTGGAAAGGAAAAAGAGACCAAGGAACAGCCACGTAGAGGTGGATAAGGCAAGACCTCTAGTCAACAGTTGATGTGTTGATGTTGGCTTATCCTTTAGGACAGTTGTAGTTCTACAATTTAAGGTATGAATAGCAAGGGGAAACTGGATATAGGCTCCCATGGGACCTCTCTGTCAAAGCTTAGGAATTTTTCTATAAATTTAAACTATTCTGCAAATAAGAAAAACAAACAGATGCAATCGTCGTAACAGCCGTTGCCTTTCCATCTGCGCAACCTCTCTGCCCCTTAGCTTGGATTCTTGACTCTTTGTCAGGTATTTCTCTGTGATTTAGAGGGAGCCAAGTTAGACGTCTTGGGGCAGTTTGGATTGGAAACAGCTGAATTCTTGTCCTGGGGCGTCTCTGTCAAATGTGAGAAGTTGATGGATGGGAACAAATGAGGAAGAGCCCCTCCCAGGACCCTCCCCTGAAAAAGTGAAAAGCACGGGCGATGCCTGCCAAGAGGCCTTGAGGGAAATTCCTTCCTGAGATGAAATTTATTGACTAAAATAACTCAATCTCTGTCAGAGATAATCTGAAAAGCAATACCGCCTGGCGTGTAAGTCACAGAGTCCCTGGGAGTATTTTCAAGGTGAAGGTCTGAAAGAGGAATTTTCCCCTCATCTTTGAAAAGAAATTTGTTTTTCTATGTAAAGTAATACGTAATCAGTTTTCAAGAATGTGAGAGTACTAAAATTAAAACAATAACAAAAATAAAACAGAAGAACAAACAGTGATCTTGTTGAACAGGAGACAGCAACTCTTAATATTGTATACACACACACACACACACACACACACACACACACACACATCTTAATTGAGGTAAGCCTTTTTTTTGGACAGAAATCTTGGCAATTATTGCTCCTGGAAACATTAGCTAAAATAAATTACTTTATTGCTACTTTTCTTTTTCTTCAAGTTTGGTTCTGCCATACTCTTATCTCTATAATTTACCAGATAGCTGCAAATAGAAAGGAAACTCATTCTTCTGTACACATGCTGGCAATTTCTTTTATTCCTATTTTTTTTAGCATATTGATCAATGTACATCTTGGAGATTTAGATATCTCGCTGGGACTATCTAGTAATCAACATTTTTTATAAGCATGAAAACATGCCTTTAGTATGTATAGCCTTCCTGACGCGAGTTGAAGCTCAGCACAACTTTTGGGGGTTTCCCTTTTCCTTTCGTGCCCCCCCCCCACATAATTGTGCTCATCAGTGTTATTGAAGAGTAAAGGATTCTGGGAAGGATTCAGAAACATTCGCAGCATGTACTAGACGCCTGTCGAATACAACCTCCCACATGTCAAACGGAGTTGGCACCTGTAGACTCCTCTGTCATCAACCCGTCATGCACAGCTACCCTGCTCTCCTTAGCATTTGTCTATACAACGACGACTTTCTTGCCTCTAACTTGAATACTAAAGAGGAAGGATCGCAATGCGTGTTCAGTGGTTCTTTAATTAAAAACAAATAGAGCCCAGGTGTGGTGGTGCACACCTTTAATCCTAGAAACTTGGGAGGCAGGATGGTGGCTGGGAGTTCAAGGCTAGCCTGCTGGTCTTCAGGCTCCCCTGCGTGATTATAATTCTGTGTGATTGTGGTCCTGCTCTCTAAATCCTTTCATTTGAATGTGTGCCTTCTGGAGGGCAGAGAACAGCTTTTGGTGGTTAGTTCTCTCCTCCCATCATGTGGGCCCCAGGAATCCAACTTAGGCTTGATGACAGGCATTTTCAGCCACAAAGACATTGGAGACATCTCACTGGTCCTTCGGTTAGGTTTTTGAAAGCTATAATACCTTTATTAATTCTCTGAGAATGTCGTACAGGTTACATAAACTTCAAAGCCCTGGTGATCAGACAATTGACTGAGAACCAAGCTCGGGCAGGGGAAGATGTCTCAAAGACTGTGTGCTAAGACCTCTTCAGAATCTGCTTGGAGTGTGACCTACATGGCATTAAAAATGAGTTTGTGCTCAGGATTACATCATCCCATGAGAGGCCTCTGGGCTAAGGGTGAGAAGCCATGGAATGCCTTTCCTTTTAAGCTATGGGCTTTACCACCTCGTAGTATTTACATTTGTAGTAGGTGATGAGAGAATTTGCAATAGTCTGTGTACATCTTGACCCAAACAGGGATTGATTTGAGGAGTCCCTGGCCTTATATGAATAGTTACTGTTCAGGCCCCTGAACCTATTCATCACTGGACAAGTCTGAGCTCATGTCTGCTTCTTAATACATAGAGAGTATATAAATCCAGCCATTTCAACTGTGGTCAAACCATTCTTTAAATCATTAAGTTATATAAGGGATTTTATCATACAAGTCTTGGCCTTTGTAATTCATCATTTTGGAGAAAGACCATGCCTACATGTTGTTTAAAAGTAACTCTCAAATGCATATTCTACTCCCCCCAAATACAGTATTTGCTCCAACAGAGCTGTGGCAAACAGAATTGACTTTCTATTCTTTGATTATGGCAATGGTCTTGTCTTTTATTTTTGGAACAAGGCTAAAGACTTTATATTAATTAAAGTTCAGTGGGCATGTTCCAGATGCCCGAGGCTGTATAACTGGATGACTGATAAAGTAATATGTTGAGAAAACTCAAATGGGATCTGATTGTCAGCTGATTTCAGAGTGCTGTGATTGGGTTCAGCCAGCAGAAGCTGCAGTGTTTGAAAGAGTCGTAAATGTGGACACAAATGTCAAACTGTGTCCTTCTGTGGCTGAAGTTTCCTACTCATCCCTTAGCTTGCACCAAGGTCTTTGATAATAAAAATCCTGAGCTTTGAAAGTAACTGTAACAGTAACCCAGGTGGGTTCACAGGTCTAGACAGGAGCGTCCCTGAAAAGGTTTACTGACCACAGGAATTCCAGGGATAGAGGCCCTACTCATTCCCCTGGACACTCAGTTACCAGTGGAAAGGTTTATTGGAAGAAAAAACCTCATTGCATGGGACAAGCATTCCACTTATTTTTATCCTGCACTTTGGGGAAGGAGCCTGGTTTACATGCTGTGCTGGCCAAGTGATTTGTTTGTACTGAGCTCTCTGTGACCTACGGAGATTTACAGGTTCATCCGGATCAGGAAAACTAACTCCACTCTCAGTTGGGTTGAAATATTTGGATTCTGATCACTTTGTAGGGCATTCAAAGGTTTGAGAATCTATCTTCAACTTATATAGCTAGACAAGCTGACTTCTGTTCTCTGAAGTCATTAGGTACCTTTGCTCATCATTTGCTCATATGTCCTGTTCTCTGGTCTTCCTCCTTCCCATTTAGTTGCTGAATTTCTCTTCTTGGTTGATCCTGGTGGAGCAATCTCAGATATCTTCAGTTCTGCTGTGGTCTGGCTGGAAAAAATGGCTCTTCTTATTATCCAGGGCATGTCTGCATTCTCCAGCCTTCAGTTATGGGGAATGGGCCCAGAATTTGCCAATTCATTAAGTTAGGAGTTAGGTTCTGTTGACTACACATCTCTATCTACCGTCTTAGGGATGGAGGCCTCTCTGAGGAGGAAGAAATGGAATGTAATTCAATAGGATAGGATGCCAGTTTGTGAGAAATTCTTACTACAATGATGGGGGGGAGGCACAGATAAGGTTCCTTCCCTGTGTAGGGATATAGTAAAGCACACAGCCACCCGTTGCTTTGGAGAGTGTAAGTGAATGCAGGTAATGGACATGCATTATGAAAGGGTTGTGGTGCGCTAGTTATCTTTCTAGCTCTAATTTTATCAAGGAATTTTCTTTTCTTTTACTTTTTTTTTTGGTAGTAGATAAGTGCATAAAAATCTATTAATAGTGAGGATTGATAGTGAAGTGTGATTCTCCATAGCTTCGGAATGGCTGTCATTAGTTGAGAATGGTAACTGGGTCTAGTTAATTCTAGCATGGGTAGCATGAGATTTCTCTTTCATTTGCAATCTTTTTCCAATAAAGCTTCTAAAGAGAGATGGGAAGCAAGACTTGTTAGAGAATGCATTCATTGATAATATTGATGACTAGTTGATAAACTTTTCCCACAACAAAGTAAAAGGATTCTACCAAACATATGTTTCTATTCAATCTTCTTTTCACCGCAGGAACATGAAGTTTTTATGAGTTTGTACTCCTCACCCTTTATGCAGTGAATCCAGGTCATTGTTTCTTCTTTTGTCCTGGGGATGCTGGCGACTGTAACAGCACTGTCATGAGGATCCCACAGCAGATTCAGGCGAGAATCCCTGGGATTGGAGTAACTGCTACCGACCATCTCTTTCTCAAGCTCTTATATTTTTCATCTTAATTGTTTGACCACAGTAAACCTTTGAGGGAGATGTTCTTATTTGATCTCATTTTAAAAGGAAAGAAGTTTGCAGTTCATATTAGATAGGATCCACATAGCAACTTAAGACATAAGTAACTTGCAAGCATTTACCTCACATTCCTTAAGCCTATTGGTAGGATGCACATATTAAGCATTGATTCTATATCTTATTTCATGCTGAGGACATATAATCCTCATGAAAGTCATTCAACCCAGTTTCGTGAATGTTATTTGTAGGGTTGGGCCAGCCTCTAAGGGGGCGGGCTTGCCTCTGGCGAATAAATCGGGTGTGCGGAAGGTGCGCGGCCCTTCCTGCTTATTAATACAGTTATTGTGTGAGACTAATATAGGAGCTTTGATAATTTTCCCTGAGAATACTAGGGAGTCAATGCCAGAGGTGAGGTTTGAACTTCCCAAATATAAGCCATCTCTTATTTGTCTAGCCTTTAGTTGAAATAGTATCATTTTTAAATTAATAAAAAGAATCCTATATGATCTAACTATACCGTACTGGGTATTTACCCAATGGCTGGTAGGCTTCCTAAGTCAGCTGTTCCCAAGCCTCATCTCTCCTGATGGGTATTCTCGCCCCTCCCCAGCTCCCCTTAGGTGCTGGTGTTAAATGTTCTTGTCAGAAGCAACTATTTACAGCCCATTAACAACAGAAGGGATGATGAGGATGAATAATGCATTCTGCCAGTCAGCGGCTTTAGTATTCAGTGCAGGCCTCTTCACAGGCAGAGGTGTCACGGAGGAGTAGGCCTGAATAATGTGGAGGAGCAATGGCAGTTTACTGTGGGCAGCTGAAGCCTTATTCATTCTGGGAGAAAAGCAGAGGAAATGACGCTTTGCTCAGTCTGTTCTTTGCTGAGTTGTTTACCTCCCTTCCCCAACATGTCCCCATCCTCCACATTCAGGGTAACATACAAGGCAGGTATTTTAACCCAGGAGGCCCAGTGGCAGCCGTGTTTTGATGGCAATCCCCACCTCATGAATCTCCACATAACTATGGAAATCCTAAGTGCTGGGTTCTTTGTCCATGTCTAAGGTGCACAACCTGAGTCAAGACCCAGCTGTGGCTCTGTGATCACCTTGCTGTTTGTTCTCAGGTAATAAGCACAGGCAACAGGGATGCCTTTAGCCACAGCTTTTTGCAGCAGTGCTTGGGTTCTGCTCTTTGTAAAGCTTCCCACCTTGAGACGTCTCAGTTCAAAGCCAGTCCAGGTCCTAGCAGCAGCCTAGGAAAGGAGACCATGAAAAACACAGAGGATTTGAAATGGAGGAAAGACTTCCTGGTCCCTCTCAGTCAAACCCCTGCAGGTGTGCAATTAATTCCTTCCCACACAAGGAGGAAGTGGGGCTGCCTCAGAGACAGCAAGGAAACGTCTCATTTGGATTCTACTTTCCGAGATAAGGAAGAAGTATTTAAGGGTTATTTAGTCTCTCTCTAGTACTTGAAACTTATGGATGGCTCTGTCAAAAGTGAAGATTTTAAGAATGAATAATAAACCCACTTTACAAGATAACTACCAGCAATTTGCCCCCCCCCTTTGTTTTCTGAGATGGATTGATTTCATAGGTCCAGGATAGTCCAGTGATTTGTGCAGAAGGAGAGTAATTTGCTCCCTCCACATCCTTGGGGAAGAATGCAGACTGCAGGTTAGGGTTTCCCACAGGGCGCTCTGTCTCTGAAAGCTCTGCAGGGGTCCAGCATTTTCACAGTTAGTGAGGAGGGTGGGTGACTTCTCCCCCTACAAATGTTGCTTGTCAAAGGAAACAACCTTTCTCAGGGCACTTGCTCCTCATCCTACCTCCAGGGACAGTCCCCTTGGGGCCCTCTCACCATAACTTGGTGAGACCCTCTCAGGAGAATTCCATGTAAAAAAAAAAGTAGCATTCACAGCTGTCTTTGGATATTTTATGTAAACATTTTGATGGAGTAACTACAGATTTACAGAAAATAACAGAACTAGAAAAGCTCGTACGTCCTTACTGATGTCCTAGTGTTTATGAGCCATAGTAGAGGGGACAGGTGGACATGGTCCAGAGTTCAAGGTGATGAAAGAGCTGAAGATGAATCATGAGTTGCAGGACTGTTACAAGGAACAAAAAACATCAAAAATGAACACAAAGCCAAGTCCTTGTCTGTTCATGAGGAGCTCATCCCCAGGTAATCCGGCCTTGGGTACCAGAGTATAAAAGGCGCAGAGTCTTTAATCAACCAACTCAACAAAATTAGGTTTAAAAAAATATTTTATTTTAAATAGCTAGCATATTCATCAGGTATAAAATTACATACATAGAGACTGCTTGATTAAAATTCTCTCCTACACATGTACTCTCCAGAGATCAACTTCTTTTTAGAAGCAACTGTGTTTTTTGTGTGGGTCTATTTTGGGTGACACAATTATTATACGAACACACATGTCTGTACCTCCTCCACTTTGTACGTAAATATTACATGTGTGGTGTATGCATGTGTGTATGTGCGTGTGTGCCCTTGAACACTAATGCACAGGCCAGAAGAGAATGTCAGCTGTCCCTAGGAACAGAAATTGAGCTTAAAGCTCACCGTTCAGCTGTGCTGGATGGGCAGTGAGCTCTCAGGGTCTTTCTTTCCCTGCTCCCAGTGCTCGGGTTTCTTGACTTTTACTTGAGTGCTGGGGATCTGAACTCAGGTCCTCATGGTTGCTCAGCAAGCCTTTTACCTTCTGAGACATTTTGCTTAATCCCTCTGTTACCTGTTTTTCCATAATAAAAGTTGTAGTATCTACAGTTGTCTTTGGATATTTTATGTCAACATTTTGGTGGAATAATTTGAGATATACAGAAAATTGTGGATAGGAAGTATTTTCATAGTTCCTTATTGATTTTCCTAATAGTACTATGTCTTGTTCCTTTACAGCACATTCATCAAGTTTAGATATTTAAATCAGTACAACACTATTAACGAGAGTATGATTCCAATTAGGCATTATGGGTTTTTCTCACTGATGTTCATTTTTTTCCTTCTGGGATTCAACTAAGGAGCCTGAATTATAAAACGGACAGGCCCTCCCAGCCAACAGAATGCTCCTCTCTGTCCCCCTTCCCTTGTCAATGATAAAGTACGACTGACATGCTTGCGACTGCATCACATGGACCTGTATGATTTACACGTGGTACCAATTTATGAAGCCACCACTGTGATCAACATTCAGAAATGTCCTCACCCTTCCCCTTGGTGAACACTGATGTGTCCTTCCTACTCTATGTTGTGATAGTTTTGTTCTTTTGGTGATGTCCTAAAGATGGAATCAATTTCCAACCCTTCAGGGCTGACTTTGCAAATCCAGTCCACCACCCCAGCAGTAGGGTATCAGTGAGTTCCTTTTTATAGGCTAATAAAATCCTCTGTGGATGGACCATTGCTCTTTATCGATTCACCCATCAAAGGTCATTTTCCTTGTTTTACTTTCTAAATCTCGACATTCAGGAATTTGTCATAACCATGCATAAAAATATTTACTGAAAAATAATTTTTTATTGTTTAATTAAAAATACTGTTATTTAAAACTTTTTCATGTATTTTCCCCTCCCTAACTTTCCCTGGTCCTCTCTACCAACTACATAACCAACTTCATGTTCTCTCTCTCAAAAAAAAAAAAGCAGAAAAATTTTTTAAAAAATCAAAACAAACAAAAAGAATTCCATAAGACAAAAAAAAAAAAAGTTTTCAAACAGAACAAAACAAAATCTGTCCCCCTGCTCAATGGAGTCCATTTTGTGTTGGTCAGCTACTCCCGGGTATAGGGTCTGTCCTGGAATGCGGTTGATACATTTAAAAATGATCAAGTAATATGTGATTACTAGAAACATGGCAGAAGCAACATCTCCCCCCCCCAAAAAAAAAAAGCGAACGGTGTAAAGGGAAGAGACAAACTAGAGATGTTCTCCATTGGTCCTCGGACCACGCAAAGGCAGGTGAAGCTTTGAATATTTCTTTGTCCCATTTCAGACTTATGTTATACAACTCCTTAAAAAAAAAACCTTTTAAAGATTACTAATTCTAGTGTAGAAAATTCACATCTATATTTATCTATTGACTTATCTGTCAGTCTATCTACCTATCTGTCTGTCTATCTATCTAGTATGTGTTTGTGTATGTGTGTGTGTATGTGTGTGTGTATGTGTGTGGTGTGTGTGTATGTGTGTGGTGTGTGTGTATGTGTGTGGTGTGTGTGTGTGTGTGTAGTGTGTGTGCATGTGATGAACTGACCCTTTGCACCCACAGTTTTAAAAAGGCCACTCGAGAACCTGGGGAGTTCTTGCTCTCCCCCATATGCTCCCCTCTTTCTTCTGAAGACTTCACTGCTAGTTTCTTTTTTTTCCCTTTTTCACTATTCCTTGCATGCCCATATAGCTTTGTTGTCTCTGTGTCTCCCCAGCATGGAATGCTTTGCTTAATATTACACATCTTTCACCTTTGATTGTGAAGTGTGTTCTGTTTTTCCCCCCAGGATTGACTTATTTTATTTATTTCCGTTGTTATATAACACATATTTAGTTTAACAAATGTATCTAAATGTCCATGTCTGTTCCATTGTTGAAAAACTGTTATGTGGCCTTTTTTTTTTTTTTTTGTACGCATCTATCAAGAATACCCGTGTATGTGGGCTAAGGGTGGAACTGCTGTGTAGACAGATAGGAGTATTTTCTCCCTTGGGTAAGGAATGCAGCATCTAAGCTGGTTGAGCACACTCCCATTCTGAGTATCGGCTTGTAGAGGCTCCGGGCATTCTTTGGCTTTGTCAGCAACTCGTATCATACACCTTTTCGATTACTGTCAATCAAAAATGTCATCTAATTTTGGTTTTATTTTGCATTTTGCTGACTGGGAATGAGTCATGAAACATACGGAATTTCAGTGTTTTGGCAATTTCAGGATCCTTTGCATAAACTGGTTGTGTAGACAATTTGTTAAATCTTTTGCTTGTGAACTGTAATCTTAAACACTTTTCATTATTATCTCAGTGAAAATTCTGAATACCAATTTTTCTTGGACATAAGTGTTCATCTATCACATTCTAGTTCTCTGGCTCGAATATGTATGTCTTTCAAGTGTCTGGGATAGAAGAAAGTGTGTCTTTTTCTTTTAATTAATTAATTAATTAAAGATTTCTGTCTCTTCCCCACCACCGCCTCCCATTTCCCTTCCCCTCCCCCAATCAAGTCCCCCTCCCTCGTCAGCCCAAAGAGCAATCAGGGTTCCCTGCCCTGTGGGAAGTCCAAGGACCACCCACCTCCATCCAGGTCTAGTAAGGTGAGCATCCCAACTGCCTAGGCTCCCACAAAGCCAGTACGTGCAGTAGGATCAAAAACCCATTGCCGTTGTTCTTGAGTTCTCAGTAATCCTCATTGTCCGCTATGTTTAGCGAGTCCGGTTTTATCCCATGCTTTTTCAGACCCAGGCCAGCTGGCCTTGGTGAGTTCCCAATAGAACATCCCCATTGTCTCAGTGTGTGAGTGCACCCCTCGTGGTCCTGAGTTCCTTGTTCTTGCTCTCTCTCCTTCTGCTCCTGATTTGGACCTTGAGATTTCTGTCTGGTGCTCCAATGTGGGTCTCTGTCTCTGTCTCCTTTTATCACCTGATTTCGGTCTTTTGAAAATTTTTCTGCTACCTCAACATCAAGAAGAGCATTTTCATATATCTTTTCCCTAAAAGTTTTAAAGCTAGGTTGTTTTTTTTTTCATTTAAGTCTTTAATCTACCTAGAATTTAATAAAAAGCTGTCTAAGTACTGTTTAAGAGCAAGGATTAAAAAATTTAAAAGGCAGGACACCTGAACTTTTAATAAATTATAGCTTGAATAGGTCACTTATCTTTGGCTGGAACTTGATCGTCTGTAAACTAAGTTTAATTTTAAAAGCAACTTTATAATTGTATAGTCTTGACTATAAAATAAGCTAATATATATTAAGTACTACAATTCAGACTAAATCCATACTCTTATATGGTGTAAAGCAGGAGTTCAATTTTATTTCTTCATGTGAATGATTCGATTGTCTCAGCATTATTTATTAAGAAATCCATTTTTTATTGATTCAAATTCTACATGCCATAAATCAGCTTCTGCACATGTGTGTGTTGTTGTGCACGATCTGGTTTCTCTATTTCTACATAGAGAATGCATTTCTTTATATTCATTGTTTGATAAGAAGTCTTGATTACCATGATGAAGTTTCTTTACCTTCTTCTGTGGGGAAATATATATTATACATGTCATGCTAATCCTATCTCTGTACTCCCGGATAAGCATTTGAGAATTGCCAAGATTCGTGAATAAAAGCAGCTTATAAATTGGAACTGCATGGAATTCAGTAGTAAAGAACTGACATCCTGTGGTGTTGAGGCTTTGTGCCACAAACTGAGCATCTCTGCCTGTCCTGTCTCTGTGCATTGCAGGTGCCATCTTCCTCAGAAGATCTTGCAAATCTTACCTTAGATTTGATTTTTCCTTTCCTTGCTCCATGTCACTCTGACGCTCACTGCCTTATTTAAAATTGGATCCCATGGTTATGCTTTGCTGGACAAATGAAACTGACGTCACGCCAAGCAACCTGCCTAGAGTCTTAAGAATTTTCGTAACTTGTGCTTCCATCGTTTTAGTAGGGGATTGCCTACGTAAGTGAATATACCTGTTCCCATGACGACACCTGTGCTTTCTGTGTTTCTATCTTGGATGCCTTGCTGTTTCTTGTCTTACTGCATCATCTGGAGTTTCCGGGGTTCTGTGGCACACAGGGAGTGCCCTCAACCACTGGTTTTATACGGAAAGTGTTTCATTCCTGGCTCAGTTTTCTTTGCCATGCAGTTTTCATGCGGTCCTTCTACTCCTGTTGGCTCAGAGTGTTGTCTTCAGTGGTTTCTGTATCTGAGATTAAATCACCTTTTCTGTTTTAAGTTTTTCTTAGGAATTTCATACAGTATTTATACAATTTATCTTAGGTATTTAGCAGAATTCTCTGGATACTCATTTTAAAAAAAATAACAAATTCCAAAATGTCCTGCTCTTGGTCTATTACATAAAACCTATGATGAATAACCACAATTATTTCATGTCTATAATGCTATCAGCTTTTAAATATTTTTCTTAAATAAGTATGCTGGATTGAATGTAATGATCCCCGTACCCCCTCACTCCCGCCACACACACCGTGGTCTTGTACATGTGAATACTAGGCCCCAGGTTAGTCACCCTGTTTGGGGAGTCTCAGGATGTGTGACCTTACTGGAGGTGGGTTTTGAGGTTTCAAATGCTACCCCCTCCATCCCCAGTTTGCTTCCCACTGCTTTCTGTTCATGGCTGGAGATGTGGAACCCCGAGCTCCATACTTTCATCTTTAGCTATCCTTTCTGCTGCTTGATGCCTCTGCTCCACCCAGATGGGCTCTGATCCCCTGAACACTGAGCCCCAAATAAACAGGACCTTCTATAAGTTGCCCTGGTCATGGTGTTTTATCACAGCAATAGAAAAGTAACTAGTGCGTTGATTTCGATAAAAGTAGAGTTTCAAGGGTACTTCCTATTTATACCAGCAGTCACATTTCTTATTGTGGAGTGGAAAAATGCTCTCATATAAATAATATCTAAAATAACTATGAATATTATTTTTTCTATTTTGTTTTTATTTCTATTTCTTTTTTCATGGTGCAGATTGGGTCAGGTTCTGTCACATGTTGGGTAATACTCTCTAGCACTGAGCTTTGCCCCAGACCAAGGTCCTTCTGTTTTTTCACTTTCACAATGCTTTATTTTATTATTATCTTATCATTTTATTTATATTATTTATGCCCAAAGAAGTAAATTTGTCATCATCAGTTCTCTGTATTGTATTTTCTTCTCATTTTTCTCTCATCTTATTTCCTTTTGCATACTTCTTATTTTTATTCCTTTTTCTTCGAATTTTTATCTGCTTTGTCTTAGTCATTTATTTAGCTTTCTTTTAATACAGCCTGCTCATGTGATTAATTTTCCTTTAAATACTGAATTCGCTCTTATCCCACAGACTTTAAATACATATTTGTCATGTAATTATTGGCCAAACAACATATACATCAGGCTGCAGGAAACACACACATCTGGAAAAAATCATGGAATCAGAGTGGGGCTGGGATGCAGCCTCCTCTACCCTGCCCCCACTGCTAAGGCAACTCTGAGCTGTCAGGAAGGGTGGATATAAAAGTCCAGCCCTGGCTCTTTCTCTCTTAGTACTGGAGACAGGGAAACATTTGAACAATGTGATAGTCCTGTTTTTCAGTACCGTTTTGACTGTTCCAGGTTCCCACTGGGGAATACTGGTCCCCCTTGGACACACCCAAGGGATTTAGACCTGAGTCCTGGCTTCCCCGAATGGTGTATCTCTGCAGGTTTTATTAATGTCTACTGCTAGCTGTTAACTGTTTGAATAAGGCGGTCATTCTTCTAAGTACTTTTCTGAGATCCTCTGTGATTTATCATTTAAGTTATTTTGGAAATGTGTTTTCAAACTTTTCAAAATCCACCTTCCTCTTTTTATCAAGGGAAATACCAAATGTGAAGACGGTTTGGAAAAATAAAAGGTAGGAGGTTGAGGAGATAGCTCAGTCCATAAGGAATTTGGATCTTCGGAACCCATAAAAACTCGGCACAGGAATGTGCCTGTAATCTGGGGAACCTTAGGCGAATTGGGAGGCAGATGCAGAAGGAACCATGAAACTCATGGACCAGCTGAGCTGTCTGTGATGGAGCAAAGCAACAGGGAGACCCTGTGCCAACAGGTGGAGGAGGCTGTCCTCTAGGCTCCCCAGAAGGTGTGTGTGTTTGAGTGTGTGTGGTACCCCAAACAAGTTTATTCTCAACTGCATCCTTTGTTCTTTTGTTAATGTATTAGTTCTATATGTGAGGAGGTCAAAAGGACAGTTGTGTCTATTGTCCAACATAATTCTTAATTAAATAAGATAAGATAAAAGACAATGTCTATGCCATGGTGGCATATTTTACCATTACTGAGTAGATAGGGTTGCTGATGTCCTGTTTTGTCTTCACATAAATGTCATTTTCTTTACATAGGCTTCTCATACCCGAAGTCTCTCTGTACCAGAATGATTTCTTTTAGCATTTCATGGAGGATAGGTGCATTTTAGGGACTTTTCTCAGTTTTTAACCTTCTGTAGATTACCTTTATTTAAGCTTCATTTTTAATAGCATTATTTTCCTGGGAATTATATTGGTGGGGATTCTGTCTCCCTTAGGGCTTTGCAACCACTCTGCTATCTGATTTCTGTGCTTTTTAATGAAAGTCAGGCAATAATTTTTCTGGAATTCCCTAGTGTATGAATTTTTTATTTTGTTATTTTCAAGGATTTATCTTCATCTTTGACCTTAACACTTTATCAAAGCAAGGCATTTATCTTATTCTTTGTATTTATATTTTTTTTCTTTTTAAAAATAACAACTCAACATTGCACTAGGGTCTTTGAGTTTTGTTTGTTTTTATTTTTGTAATTTATTTTACTTTATATTCATTGGTGTGAAGGTGTCAAATCCACTAGAACCGAGTTACAGACCATTGTGAGTTGCCATGTGGGTGCTGGGAATTGAACTCGAGTCCTTTGGAAGAGCAGCCAGTGCTCTTAACCACTGACCCATCTCTCCAGCCCCCTTTGTATTTATCTTGCTTGGATTTTTTTGAGCACTTTAGATGTGTGGGTAAACACATTTCTTTAGATTTGCAACTTTTTGGTTGTGATTTCCTCAAATATAATTTATATAATTTTCTTTTCTTTACAGACACAATGGTATGCCTCCACTTAGCCCACATTTTTTGAATATCCATTGTTTATTTTTTTCTTTCTACTTTTAATATGGCATAATCTCTATAAATAAATACTAAATATGTGCATTTGAATAAATGCATTTTTCCCTAGTCAAATCACACAATATGTCACTTAGTCGATCCCTTTGCTACCCCAAGGTTTGCTGATCCCAGCATCCTTTGCGTCATTTTTCTGACCCTCAGAAATAGCACATAAGTGGAACCAGGACTGAATAAATGTGGATAAAATTACTGAAGACATCTGTTGCTTCAGAGAACTTAGGAAGTAAATCAAGCATGTCAGAACGAAACTGGGAAGCCTTCCATCATCAATATGAGGCTATTACACAGAAAATAAAATTATCAGCTTGATTAAGGGTCTATGGAATTAAATTGAGAAGAAAGTGTAAGTATTCTTTGAAACTCGAGTATTTTCCTGGGGGAAATTTGTCTTGTAATACATTGATGGTCTTTAGTTACTAATTTTGCCATTTATCAAATTTAATTTACCATTTTGTGCAATAGGTTAGATATTTTACAGCTTAATAAGCCCTGTGTGCAAAGTGGGGATACATGAATCAACTCTTCTTGAAGCTATACTCCTTCTTCTGCACCCAGATTTGTGCTATTTTGCTCCCGAAACCCCGCCCACAGTCAGCCTCTAAGCTCCAGTCAGCTTCTCCTTGCTTGTTTTCAAATCAGATATAGAATCCTTTGAGCAATAGGGAAGGAGACACTGGGCCCTGACAGTGGCGAAAGCAGTGGGGAGCTATTGCTTTCTGGGGGACAGAGGGGTTCACCTGTGTTCTCATTGGCAAAGTGTTGGTAAAGGAAGAATCAGCAAATAATTACTAAGTACTTTGTCTGGGTCAGCCTTTGCATTGGCGCTATCATATTGTTACAGCTAATCTCAGCAGAACTGTGAAATTTATAGTATTGGTTCCACCTTAGAGACAAGAGAAAGGATTCTAGTCGGTCCCTAGATAGCCTAAAGCAAATGTCTTCCTCCCTCCCTCCCTCCCTCCCTCCCCTCCCTCCCTCCCTCCCTCCCTCCCTCCCTCCTTCCTTCTGTCCTTTGTCCCTTCCCTTTCTTTCTTTCTTTCTTTCTTTCTTTCTTTCTTTCTTTCTTTCTTTCTTTCTTTCTTTCTTTCTTTCTTTCTTTCTTTCTGACATACTCCACTTATCAATTTCCACTTGCTGCTCACCAACCACAGGCAACTGTGCATACATCTGCTTTGAATGTACATCCATTCAAAGACAGAAACATGAACATACTATTGTCATCTCTAAATTTTTTTATAGTGGCCTGCCATTGCTGTCGAAATAAAACTCAAGTCTTTCCCCAGCATCTTCCCTATTAGTTAGCTTTCCATCACTATGACAAAACATCCGAGACAACCAGGTTGTAAAACGAAGAAAGGATTCATTTTGGCTCACAGTTTTGTGGGTTTTAGCACACAATCAAATACCTCACTGATTTGGTGACTGTGATGACAGCATCTCATGGTGGGAACTCACTGTAAATTAAAACTGCTTACTTTGTTTCCAGAAAGTACAAGAGGAAAGAAAAGGATTCTGGGCACCTTAAGTGCACAGTCCTTAAGAGCTCACTATCAATGACCCATAGGCCTGTCACAGAATATTACAAAATTCTCAGATAAGAGCAAAATGAGAGTAGAACTCAATACCAAACTATCACTCAGGATCAGGAAGTGGCAAATGAATACAATAGTCAGCTAAACAGAAGAAATAAAAGACACACAGCCACACAGTTTTAGGAGCATGTGAGAAAAATGTCATAGTAGACTGCCTGCTTCCCATGACAAATGCTGGAGCTGGTAGCCAAAGCGACAAAAGAAGGCAGTGTTTTTATAGCTCAGACTGTAAACCAAATGTCTCTGCCTCCACCTTGACAGGAATGGCATAAGCTAATGGCTAAGACCCAAAGAACTGGCCAGACCTATTTCTGCAGTAAAGACAAAGCAGAGGTAGCATTCATTACTACGGGCATGTGAAATGACATGGGTGCTTATTAAGATGGTCTGAGTTTGATAAGCATAACGTAGTGCCTTGTTCCTTCATTCTCATCCAACTGGTATGAAAACCAATGCTCGCACAGCAACTTCTTTACCAATATTTATGGCAGCATTATTTATAACCCTCCCCAAACTGGGATCACGAGAATTTGTCTTTGACAAAGGAATGAATATACAAACTGATTAACATTATTAGAATGGAATATAATTCATCAGCTAAAGAAACACATTCTCAATTCCAAAAGGGCCATGTGAGAAGAATGAAATGCCCATTTACAAGTGCAAGATATCAATATGGAAATTCCTGCAGTAGATGATACAGCTACTTGGCTATTTGGAGAACATAAACTCTCGGTGACTTTTACAAGGTTGGTGGTTTGAGAAGTTCAGCAGAATAAGGTAGAGTGGCGAATGAATGAAACAGGGATTTGTTGGGTTAGGAAACGAAACATTCATATGTGTGGTCCCAAACTATAGTCTTCTAGAAGACAAGGGTGAGCCTTTATGTACACAAGTCAAAGACAATGCACCAACTGACAAGAGTCCAACTGAACTACAAGCACAAATGGTGACATCCCTCTAATGCTTGCCACTTGGGGTCACGCACGAGAAAGTGCAGATTAAGCAAAACCAAAAATGAGTGGAGCCATTAGGACAAACGGCAAATAAAACTCCAAGTTTATAAAAGAAATTCATATGAGTATGCATTAAGAACTTTGATACCAGTACACAAAAGTCCTGGGATTAAACAATTAAGCCTGTCAGTAGTGGGTGATGACACTTTCTATGACTATGCCACCTTCTAGAAGGAAGGGTTTATTAGGGCTTATGGTTCCAAGGGTTAGGAGTCAACCACCATCATAGCAAGTAAGTCTGGCAGCATGCAGGCTAGGAACCTGGAGCAGCAAGCTGGAGTTCAGGTCTTTAACTACATCAGGAAGCAGAGAGCAAGCTGGGAATGAATGGTGTGTGCCTTTTAAACCTCAAGGCCAACCTCCAATAATGCCTGGAAATAAGAACACATTCAAGAAGAACAAACAGGATTGCACAATTTTAGGGTCATGTGAGAAAAGCATGCTATTAAATCCTACACACTCCATATGACAAAATTTATGAAAACATAGGCAACAAAATAGAGCGGTATTTGATATAGACCAAATGATAAAACAAATATCTATAGCTCAGCCCTGGAAAGGATTGCATAAATAAATGGCTAGTAATAGATAAATATTATAGAGGATGTGTCTAGCAGACTTCTCACTCCTTGAGTGGACTTTACACAGTTACCTTTGCAAAAAGCTCTGTGTAGAAAGTATGGGAAAGAAGTGGCTCCACAGTGCAGAAATCTGACGGATGTTCCCTGTAAGTGACGTCAGCGTCAGTGGTCGTATGTTACCGCGAGGGTAGGCACCCTTAACACAGTGCGGTAAATGTGGCTTTTACTTCTGCGTCTTTCTCTAAATCATCCATGAACTAGGTCCTTACCTTGTGACAAATGCTTTATCCACTGAGCTATCTTCTTAGCTGTCCTCGTGTCTTCTTGTTTTCAAGAGTTCCCAGGTCATTTTTTTTCCTCTTTCCATGTTTTATTATTCATTTATTTTTTTTTAAATTTGTTTGTTTGGTATGGTTTCTTTATGTGACTCTGCTGGCTTCTAACTAATCCCCCCACCCACTCCATTTCACGAGTGCTGAAATTATAGAGGTGTGGTCTCAATGCTCACAATTCTGCCACATGCCATTGGAGGGCTAGACAAGTTGGTTACTTTGAGGCATTGTGGGCACATTAACAGGATGATTGTTTGGAAAGCTAACCAAGCACGGTGGTGAATCACCGCACTTCTTGTAGTGTGGCTTCCCTCGTTTGTAAGGCTAACAAGAATCAAAAGGGTTTCTGGGCTTCCTTTCTTCCTGTACGGCTCTATGTTGGTAGAGTGTGGATTCCTTGCTGTAATACAGTTGCCTTTTTCACCCTGGTAAGAGTCTGTGAGTAAGACTTCAGTTGTGGATTTTGGTATTCCATCTGGGGAAGAGTGTCTTTTTTGGCTTGGGTAGAGTTAGAGACTTCGAATATTCTTTCCAGAGATGTTTTCCTTTTGGGTTTAGAGGGCTGGCCTGCTGTCTCACCACCCACCAGGAAGGAAAGAATAGGGCTGATGATAATTGGTCAGTTGTAGTAACATACCGCAGAGACGAGAAAGATGAGTTAGAGGGAATGACCAGTCTTTGCCTTACCCACGCCGAAAAAAGCTGCTGAGATATGGAAACACCGCTCGGTCTGTGCACCCAGGCACTCTACCTGAACCAACAGCTATTCGTGAGACTTTCCACATTAAACTCGCAGTTCCCGGAATGTGTAAAGTTCATGGCAGCCCTGAAAGCCCCAGCAGAGGTGACAACACACATTCTTCTGGGTCTGACACAGAGCTGCTAAGAGCAGGAGGGTTGACCGTGGCTGCAAAGGGCATGGCTGCACAGCCGTCTTTCTACTGCGTGCCAGACCCTCCGCACAAGAAGGATTCCTGCATGGGGGCTTTGCGTATTTCAGTCCTAATCCTTCTTCAAATCCAGCAGCATCAGTGCTTTGCAGAGGGAAAACTGAGGCCTAAGGCACAATAAATAACTCATCTAGTTCAGTTTCGTCTAAGGTACTAATCTGTTTGGCCACCGCAACCTACCTAGCATGCTCACCTCTGCTAAATCCCACCTCACTCTCCAAGGGCCTTGGCAACGCTTCTTTGGCCGTACAGAAAATACAAAGGATTCTCTTCTCTATAACTGTTTTCCTTTGTACATCACAGAGAGTGATGGCCTCATGTTCACACAATTCCCCTTTTACAAGTTAGTAAACATCTGCGGAATGGGGACAGTGCTTCCCTGAAGTGAGAGGCCTCAGTACCTGGCAAATGCTAGGCACCCAGAAAATGCTTGTTCAACCGAAGTCATAGAATTCACTGGGTTCTGTAGGGGGGAGGTGAGCCCCCAGATCCCGAATTTCTTGTAATCCCCTGATCTGAGTGCCTACAGCTGCTATGAGCATGAGACCTTCAGGAGTTGCTGATGGCAGAAGAGTGGTTTCTGGTGGGTTTGGCTGGGGCGTGGCTATCTCTATATAATCTGCCCCTGAATAAAATAAAGGGGGCATTCTTGGGAAATTCAAGGATGACCCATGTCACTGTTTCTCTGTCTGTGTGTGTCTGTGTATTTTAACCTCCAGCCTCTTGCCCGAAGCTCGGTAACTGGGTGCCAGCGCACAGAACACAGACACGGGGGCGCAGTGCATGGCATTTGGTGGTTTCCACCGAGATATCGGCAGGGTTCCCAGCCAGAATGAAACCCAGACCTCTCGACTCATGGCCGGAATGATTTCAGTGCCGCGTTATGACTTTCATCTAATCCCATCCAATGTGCAGATTATTTTCCACATAAAACCCCCTTTGTTTCCTTACCCCAAGCCCTGCATGGGGCTTCTGCGAGAAGAGGGAAGCTCTTCATTGTAGTTGTTAATACAAATACCTGTACTTGCTGAGGGCCTACTGGGTGCCATTTGTAGGGTCATGAGGTGCCAAAGCCCTCTTTTGGGAACTCCCCCATTGAGTCCTGAAGGTCTACAATATGATTGGTGCCATTACCTCTGTTTAATATGAGAAATTGATGGGGTGTGCCAGCTGCTGGGCTAAGTTCTCTCTGCTGGCACGGAGGCTTATGTTGCTTAGTTTTAGGTGGGCCCCCTGTATGGTCGACCCTTGGAGCTGAGATAGATAGAAAGCAAGGAAACTTGGGAAGGATTTCTCTTCGACTTTTTTTTTTGGAAGTGGGCTTGTTGTACCAGTTTTAGCGGTCCAGAGGCGGACACAATGTAAGCCACTCACTCCCTTTAATCCCCACAATCATCTGCTCAGAGCTTCGAAACAGGTTTCTGAGTACTTCCAGCATTTCATCTTTCCGTACTCTGGTTTCTTACAAGGTCGTGTGGAGGGTACGGCTGAGAACATTCCAGAGGGATTATGCTCCGGCTGCAGCAACCTGAAAAAGCAATTGATAAAGGCTTAGCTGCATACTGAGGCCTCCGGCATGCGGGACAATCCCACAGAGAGAGCCTCACAAGGCTGCGAGACCCATACCACCTTATAGGCCCCCTCCCCGATAGACTGAATCCTTACTGGAGATTAAAATGTAATGACACAATGAACTGAGACAAGCAATCATCAGAAACTGCTCTTTGTGGCATTATAGGATATACGGCATTATGCGCAAACATGGAAGGGGGATTTCAGATCTATCAGTGGGCTTCTATTTGTATGTATCTTAAAATCTTTATAGATCCACTAAGGGAGGGGCTTTGTAACCTGGAGACTGCGGGAGAGCTGGAGAAAATGGAAGCTGCATTTCAGTTTGGGAGGAGAAAATTGCGAGGATCCATGAAAATCAACCCCAGCCAGTGGAAGGAAGATGGTAGGCGCAAGGGCTGTGAGCTAAACAGCACAATGTCGTTGCTGAGGACTTTGTGCAGACCGTTCCCACCACAAATGTTTATCAGCGTGTGTGAAGTAGCATCTATGGCACTGGAACTCAGTCATGGGAAGACAAACCAAACCAAACCAAACCAAAACCCACCACAGTAACATACACAAGGCTTATGTGGTCATGGATATGTTACTTTGTTATAGTCAAAATTCAGTATTTTTGTCCATCTAAGTGACAATAAATATGGCTGTGTAATTCGATGCTCAGACACAGAACACGTTTCATAGGATTTGTTTGCAATACGAGGGGTGAAGAATTGTGAAGTTTAATCATAACACGGGACTAGCTCTGTCAGGAACATTCTCCTCTCAATTGTTGCTTTCTGAGTAGGTATAACGGCCGTATGACAATGGGGAAATAGAAATGGATATATTTACAGGAACTGGTAGAGGGTGGCTGTGAAGAGTAAGGCTAGGGTAGTGGGGTGCAGATTCATGTTGCCCCAAACCTTCTTCCCAAATTGTAGATGCTTCCTTGAGCTGCTGGAGAACCAGTCTAGACAGCAGGACGAGGGCTTCTGGCAAAGGGCCATAATTCTGGCAGCCAGTGAGGGACTTCCGCCATTAGCAAGGTCTTGTCTTCCTTAAAATCCCAGAGATGCAGTTTTCATCCGCTTAGCATGGGTGATGTCACTCGGGAGCTTTATTTTCCTACCTCATCTCTGCCCCGATGGAGCCAGCATCGTGAGTGCAGAAGCGAATCTCTGCTTCCTCTGCTGTAAACAATGCCTGGGTGGAAGGGCTGCAAGAAATACTCTGTGTGTCTCTCTTCATGTGTGCGTCTGTATACAGCGACATGAATGCACACAAACGTGATCATGAGTGTGTATATACGTAAACATGGACCTAGGTATGCATTTATATGTATCTATGTACATGTGTATTCACAAACATGTACACACTGAGAAGTTTAATGAGAAAGTATATACTGAAAACTTTGAACAAGTAATTCAGACCTTGGAGATAGCTCAATGGGCAAATTACCTGTTACGTGAACATGAGGGTCTGTATCCAAACTTCTCTCACCTACATAAAATATGGATGTGGTCACGTGTGCTTGTAACCACATTGCTGGGAGATGGAGCCTTGGCGTTCACTGGCCAACTCATTCATTCGGCTGAAACAATGAGTTCCAGCCGGGTTCAGATAGAGATCCTGTCTCAATAAAATAAAGAATAAGGTGGAGAATAATTAAAGAAAAACATCTACTGTTGATTTCTGACCCCCTCATATTCATGGGCAGGCATGAGCAACCACACAGGTGCGCGCGCGCACACACACACACACACACACACACACATACACACCATACACAGAAGAAAGTAAGCTCAGAGCTTCCTTTACAGCCTATCCTAATAGAGTTGAGATGGATTTTGTAGCATACCATACCTTCTCACCTGTGAAATTTGCATTAGAAGAGGGCAGAGACGCAGTAGGCTTAGAATGTGCAGGGCATTGTAAGCAGTGTGGTCACGGGACTGGCTGTCAGCTGTTGTACCAGTTTCTTCTCCCCACTCAGAACAATGCCATCGTTTCCTGGGGCTCAGGATGAGGCGAGGTGAGGATGGCTTGGTGGTGCGTACAGATCCAGGTCCACTTTTTATCCCTTGCTTTTTCAGGGCCGAGTCAAGGGTGCCTGTGACCCTGGCTCCGAGATTATCATTTGGCCAGTCTTTGGGTTCCTAGTAGCTGGATTGTAAACCATGTGCTCTCAATGTCTATGCCCTTTTTCCTCACCCAACTGGGAAGAAGTTGCCTGAGAATGAAGCCGGTTTAAAGGAACTAAGGACTGATGAATACAGCCATCTCATGGCATGGGTCCATTCAGCCAGAGCCAGCACCGGAAGCCACACTCCTGCCTTTTTATTGAAAGTTTAAGAAGGATTACACTCACTTATACAGTAAAGAGTGCTGAAGATACTCTTTCGCATGCATACATGTTGGAAGAAAAGCTCAGAGGCTGACCTTGCCCAATAATTACAATAGCCATGTGTTCTCCTCCCAGATTTCGCTTTCCAGAAACACATTATCCGGCCAGGTGTTCTGAAGTTGCCTTTGCGGAATACAGACGTAGTAAACACCTTCCTCCCAAAGAGCCCCTGTTGTGTCTGTCCCCATGGAATAGGAGTATAATTGAGGGTGGATACGAGAGCCACTTTCAGAGGTGCTGTTCTGATTAGGTGACAACCTCGCCCAACCTGGGAAATAACCTTGCATAGCTTTTGATCCCACCTTGTCTGTTTTTATTTAAAGTTGACATTATTAGGTTATTGACTGCATTGGTTAGCTTATGTTACCATTGAAAAAATATCATAACTTAGGGACTTTAAACAATTTAGTGATTTATTACCGGATGCTAAAAGTCCAAGAGCAAGGTCATAGTTCTTGGTAAAGACCTTCTTCTTTTGGATTACAGATGTGTTGCTAGACCCTAGTGTGGTCCTCCTTAATGAAGCACACAGAGAGCCTTTCTTTTACCCTAATTACTTCCCAAAGACAGCATCCCACATAATATCCTACTGATGGCTCCTACATCAGCATTATTTTGGAGAGATGTATACATTTAGTCCATAACGATGACACTGAGAAACTCCTTCTTTGGAAAGGGGAGCACTTGAATGTTTGCAATTCATCTAAAAGAAAAACTTGGCCTCTTTCTATATATAATGTACAGAATTCTGACTTTTGATATATTAATAAGCCTGTGGCCTATAGGCCAGCCCTTGTACTATTGACATTTCTGAGGCTGTCCTGGGTGGTTCCCCAGACCCAGAGAATTTCTATTTTAATTCAGCACAGTTTTATTTGCCTCACAAAATTTCACCTTGCTGTCTGTTTTAATTTGTCGCTGCACAGTCTGGTTGTTCAGAAAGATTTTCAAGGGCCCATGAAAAGCTAGGAAGGAAAATGGCCTATAAATGTGGGCGCTTCCCTTGTCCTTCTGAGTCTTGTTTCACTTCCAAAAGGATGAGCATTTTCATGTGTGAATGTGTGCGTGCATACATGCATGTGTGCATGCATTCCTGTGCTTGTGTGCGTGACATTTCTTTCAGCACGTGCACTTAGCGTTGTTCTGCCATCACTGGCCACAGGTGGGGAGTGTAGCAGCCTAGAGTGAGCGCATTCACCTTCACTGCTACCCATGGGACTGATACCAATTTACCAGCACATTTGGGGAAGAGAAAAGTGGAGGGGACACACTGCTGTGTCACACCTCATTTGCTAGGAAGCATGAGTAATGCTGATCTGGGAGAGTGGTGACCCTAGGAACTAACTTCCATGGGTGTCAGATAAACTGTGAGCTCTACAGTGCCATGGGGAAATCAACACATTTGGGGATGGGACTGTTAATTAGCAGAATGATCCAGCTGAAAAGAGAGAGTAAAAGCAACTCAGCCTGTTGAAGAACACTGCTAACTCGGTTCCTGGCAGTGCTGGGCGTGACCTGAGTCCACATGGTTTTGATGGCTTTTATTTCTTGTTTTGGCAACTACTTGAGGTTCTAGTTCTGAGGTTAAAAGGCTGTCGGTAGGCAGTGCTTCATGCGATTTCCATTCCCTTCGAGGGATGTTCTTTTAGGGAGCTTGGCTGTAGAGTTCATAGCCTCATCCCAAATTTCCTGGACA
This sequence comes from Microtus obscurus, assembly GCA_963919715.1. Taxonomy (NCBI): domain Eukaryota; kingdom Metazoa; phylum Chordata; class Mammalia; order Rodentia; family Cricetidae; genus Microtus; species Microtus obscurus. Next base: position 12,407,136 of record CAWTZC010002521.1, on the reverse strand, counting down.
AAGGAGGTAGACACCAGTGACACGAATAAAAGCAGACTGGGGTGGAGGGTTAAGCACAGTGTTGTGGAATATTAACAGGGGTTACATTTGTTTATTTCGTAGAGCATCTGTTTTAATGATGCAAGAATGTGTTGCATGCTGTTATGTTGCATTTTTTAACTCTGTGTAGCTGTGCTACTTTGATTGCCTAAAACACCTGATTGGCCTAATAAAGAGATGAATGATCAATAGCAAAGCCAGAGAAAGGATAGGCTGGGTTGGCAGGCAGAGAGAATAAATAGGAGGAGAAATCTGGGAAGAAAAGATTAAGGAACAAGAAAAAGAAAAAGAAATATTTTGCTATGCTTCTTATACTCAAAATATTTCAGCATTGCAAAGGAGCAAGTGTGTCAAACAATCTGAAATCTTGACTCTTGTCTAATTGAGTTATAATCATCCATCCATCCATCCATCCATCCATCCATCCATCCATCCATCCATCTGTTCATTCCTCCATTAACATCTATGTTTTGAAGGCCCACTGTGTGTGAAACACAAGTTTAATTAAGGGTCAGTAGGCTTCTTTATGCTTTATAGAGAATCCCTAATCAAGGAATTTGTGGATTGATGAGATTAAGCCTGGGTTAGAAAACACAGCAAGGAGTCTAGCATTCAGAGGCGAGGATGCACTATCAGAAATCTCTTAATTCTCCAAACAAGAAATGGCCACTTTTGATGTTCTTGTATACAGACTTTTTCTTAGAATTCTATTGTTGGTATACACTATTGCCAAGGAAGCCAGGCTATAGAAGCTTCCAGCACACAGTTCAGAAGATTACAGGTATGATAATGAATGCCTGGGGTGTTCAACGGTCTCCTCCCTCTATTGTGTCTTCACTTCTGGAGAAATTGTGAGCAATTTACTAGTGTTAGTCACACCACTTTATACTTCTCTGGAAGTGGTTAGGAGCAATTCTATGCCAACACGATGCTGTAAGACACAAAGACATCATCTGGAGGGAACCACGCAGGCACTGGAAGAGTTAAAAGACATTGAGATGGAAATCCCACTCTTTTTGTAACTTCTGGCTGTCTTTTTAAGACAGCAAAGAAAGGGAAAGCTAGCCCAATATTAGAGTTCAGGGAAGGGGTGAATTGGCAAAGTCAGCCAGAACCTTCCCACCCATGGGTCTTTCTCAGTTTAATGTTTTCATCAAGATGAAAATCCATCCTGCTGGATGGGCAGGTGAGGCAACCTCTTCTCACAACGGCCTTCTTTCTTTGAGGCATTTGAGTGGAGCCATTCAGGTGCATGAAGTATGCATACGCAAGTGGGTAGGATTTCAAGTTTCAGCCACTGGTCGACTGTAATCCCTCCCGGTAGGTATTTAGTTAAGTCGCCAACGCCAGACAGCGTTTACCATCTGGGCCAGTGAGGACCAGTATGAAATGAGTTTTAGGGTGAAGAGGAACGGCATAAATGGCAAGAGGGCCACTGGATGACTCAGCAACACCTTCTGATAACAAGAAGGCTATTTTTCAAAAATTCTCTCCAAAGACCAAGTGACTCGGATTACAGATATCAGATGCTGTAACTGAATCACAGTCCCTAACTGAACTTGCGATTGCAGTGTCCTGTGGTAGCTGGCTTGCCAGTCAGGGCAGGTATCGCCCTGCAGACAGGGCCACCTGGGAAGGAGTCTCACAAAGGCTCGGTGTGCGGGATCTGAGTTGACTTGCACTGAGCCTGCCATGTAAACAATAGCCAGAATCTGATTCATGACAGAAAGACAGGGTGTGTTTAGAATTGACTCTCTTCTTTTGGTTCTGGGAGGTGATCTTAAAACAATTAGTTGTATACAAGGCCCTGCCAGGCGGAGAACATCGGAGATACATGCAGATATCCCTTGGGCTAAGGACCTGATTCTCAGTGGGTTTAGAAGCTGGTGGGAGAAATAAAGAGCCTGAACCCAGAGCTGGTGTCTCTCAAAAAGAAGCTGGTAAGAAGACACAGGTGTTTTTATCCTTCTGTGGTCACAGGACCCTGAAGATTTAAAGTTAGGGAGACCTGGAAAGTTCCATGAACTCCGTGAGAGATGGAGTTTTTACTTTATACGATTATGAGGACTTGACCATGAAGAGAGAGGACAGGGTAAATTACAGTGAAAGCAGACAAGAGAGCACTGGTGTGATAAGGGCAGAGTCTAGAACTTTCTAGAATGATGAACTGCTTCTGGAGAGCGGCAGGAGACAGAAGGATTAGCCAGGGCCATGCTGTGAGTTTGTTCACGTGGAAGGTTCCATTCCGTTCCTAACCGCTGGCTGCTGTGCGTTTCGAGCAGAATGTTAGGAAATGAATTTACGGTTGTGCGCACGGTACACTGACAGACATCAGCTATTGTTAGGTCTCAAACCTGGGACAAATGGCTGAGATGCCCGTTAATGTATCACAGCTGACTCCGGTCACCAGGTTCTCCCAGTTTCCCTCAGTTCATAAGTGGTACATGGCCATCCTGGCTGGCATACCCTGCCAGGAATCCTGAACTCTTAAGGCTGAGTTACCCCTTTCCTCAACTCGTTTGGCCCCCATATAACTCAACCATCTTGGCTATGTCAGTTTCTTGGCAACGCCAGCCTCTTGACCAGTCTTTTGGCCCAGACACCTTTAGGCCTGGCTTTAGAACATGGGGAGAGTCAACACTTGCCTACCACTTCTTGGTCCCAGTGACCTGCCTCATAGTAACCATAGTGACCTGCCTCATAGTAACCACAGTGACCTGCTTCATAGTAACCATAGTGACCTGCCTCATAATAACCATAGTGACCTGCTTCATAGTAACCACAGTGACCTGCCTCATAGTAACTATAGTGACCTGCCTCATAGTAACCATAGTGACCTGCCTCATAGTAACTATAGTGACCTGCCTCATAGTAACTATAGTGACCTGCCTCATAGTAACCATAGTGACCTGCCTTATAGTAACAAGATCTCTCTGTAGGTTGGCGGAAAAGCGGCAATGAGGATATTGCCAAGGATAGAGTGAGAAAAATCATGTGAGGATGCCCAATATATTGCCTGGGCTGCATAGGTGCTTATTCAGTAAAACAGATCTCCCTGGTTTCTCCTGCTATTAGACCCAATGACCAGCAAGGCGGCCTGCAACAGATACTTCCTTTTCTTGTTCTCCTTCCTGTCTCTAGTACAGACTAAAATTTTCAGAATAGGGCCCTCTCTGCTTCTAGCGTATACTCTCATGTGTACAGTGTCTGTTAATTCAATATTTATTGGATGAATGGAAAATGTGGTTAGGGTAGGTATATAAAGGTATACCCAACTGAGAGCCAACTGTGATTTTACACCATATGCAACTAGAAAGGATCTGAGGTTAAAGACTATTTTCTGTCTTGAATAGACATTCAACTGGATTCTCTTTATTTCTCCAAAAGTACCTGCTTTTATATTTAATAACCTGGAGGTCGGATGATAGCTCAACTGATAAAAGTCCTAAAATTCATAAGGACCTGACTTCAGTCCTTGGAACCCATACATGAAAAATCTAAGCCTAGTAGCTCATATTTACAGTTCCAGGGGCGAGGGAGGGGGGCTCAGACAGCCCTGGGGCTCACTGGCCAGCCAGCCTAGCCTGCTTGGTTCAAGGAGGTTGGGACTGGAGCAGTGAGATGGCTCAGTAGGTAAAGGCACTTGCCACCAGATTTGATGACCTGAAATTGATCCCTGGTCTAAGGAGAAAACAACTTCCTGAAGTCATCTTCTGCCTTCCTTATGTGTGATATGACAAGTGTGCATGAGAGCACACAGAAACATAATCACATACAAACATATGAATAAAAGAATAAATCCAAAAACAAAAAGAGGTTGGTAGCAACTACGAAAGGCCAGTTGATGTTGTCCTCTTGCCCCCAGAGACATGCACACACATGTGGACCTGCAACATGCTAATCTAATATGCACATATACATGTGCTTGCATGCATGTGTGTGAACAGCCTCAAGAAGAGAAGAGTAAGCTAATTCGCAGAGACACATATGCCATTCCTCTAGAAGCTGTCAAATCTGCATCTGAAAAATCGCGTGTTTTCCACAGTGACAACAGCAACACATTTGAGTCTCCTACCGCATGTTAAACCCCACCAGCAGAGCAAATGCCTCATGACAGATGATTGATTGCTATTTCCCCTGATAGCCTCTGGCACAGAAATCTCCCTTCACACCAGTCTCCAGAGGTAGCTAGTGGAGCAGCTGAATGAGCTAGCTTGCTCCCTCCGACACCATGCTGTGCAGGCTTAAGCAAGCCCACGCCATAAACACATAACATTCAATCAACCTTTGGCTTATCTATAAACACAGAATGAGTTGCATGGACCCCGATCCACCAAGGAACCATTTCAGGAGAATTTATTTCCTTTGCTATCCATAAAAATAAATTGCTCTTCACAAAGGGGAGACAAAAACATATACTCTCTTCCCTTAATAAGATTATTATGAAGGAACAGCCTCTTTGGGCAATTATTACTAGGTAACATGCCGTCAAGTTTTTATCCTGCTGTGCTGTCCCATTCAGACTGCTGAGGGCTCCAAATGGAAGGCCCTGGAAGGGTAGTTGTTCCTTTTGTGCTGATTCAGTGATGGGGTCAAACGGTTCTAAAGGAAATAAACCTTTTTCTTCGCACCAGCCTTCACTGTTTTCTCTAAGTGTTAACCCAAACTGACGAGACATGTAGAAACAGCTGGAGACAGGAATACCTTGTATCTAGGCAGCAACGCACTCACACAGAGACACACCGTGTGGGCCCTGTGCACTGTCGGCAACAGAACCAAGTTCCACAATCCTCCTTGTAAGACAAGGAAACGTCCCCTGGCTCTGGGATGTGCCACTGACCTTTATTTTCAGGCTTGTGACACTTGGCTCGGCTATTGTCTGGTCAGAGGGGCTACACAGAAAGCCAAGCTGGGCCCAGAATGAGATGAACTCCAGTGGGGACCCCTTGTCCCTGGGGTGCATGTTCTGAGATTCGCAATGGAGATCTAAAATTTTGGATAGTGGTAAAGTTGTGTTTGCTGTATGTTTCTCAACGTGCCTATGGTGAAGCTATAAGCCAGGCATTAAAAGGAATCCACAGCAATAATCTATAATAAGATGATATGACTATACCGAGATAGTGATTATTTAAAGCTTACAGACTATTTGGCTCTGTATTTTTCCAGCTAGTGATCTTGAATCATGGTTAACCTTATGTAACTGAAGCTGCACAAGGCAGTACAGAGAAAGGAGGAGTTCTGTGTGCTGCCCTCAGTACCTGCTAAGAGAACCCTTTGTCGACCTTCACAGTGGGTTACTGTCCTTTTGATAATAAAGTAATTTGGGTTTGGATGTGTGAGCCACTGGACTGAGATCCCATGCTAAGACTGAATAGAGATGGGAGGGTTGTTTCTCATCGGGGTGTGGGAGAACAGCCCTCCCTTGTGAGGGACACTGTGGTAATGATTGCTTGTGACCAATAAGACAGGGGTCTGGCCACATACAGTAGAAAGGTAGCTAAGGCAAGAAGAGCTCCCAATCCCTTGGCAGAAACAGGACCATCTTGTCAGGGAGAACTTGGGGGACAAATGAGAGCCAAATTAAGAAAAATAATCTGAACTATAACATTTCCCAAGTGGGTCTGCAAATCTTCTAGTAGCCACTTTGAAGCATATAATCAATCGCCAGCCACAGTTACTCTGGGAGTGAACGTTAGCAGTCTTTCCTCCTAAGCAAGGGCTGAAGGTGCTGCCCATTCAGGTTCAAAACTACCTGCTCCCTTCGGCAGGCTGCTGAGGTGTGTTCAAGCCGGTCCCCACTGCTAGAGAAATCTACATGACTTCATGTCTGTTTTATTTAAAGAAGAACTAACAGTGGTCTCAAAAACACGACATCAGCACTGTGACCAGCATTGTCTTCTTGTTTCCTGTTTTTGTAAACAAGCAAAACATACACAGGACAAAATAAGAAAGGATTCCAAAGCCAAAGGTATGAAGCAAGCTGCATTCAGAGAAGTCCAGCTCCTTCCAGCTCCTCTCTGGGCCCCTCTATGCAGTTTTACCTTCCTCAGGGTAGTACTTTGCCAATATTTGTTTCTGTTCACTTTTTTATATTTAAGAGAGTATGTTTCATATTACTATGTGGGAAATGTGAATTTTATGTCTACTGTGGGAAAATGTAAGTTATGAACCACGCTGGTAGAAGAAAATGTTTGTGCATGCATTATTTTAAGATTTAGCATTTCTTATTGTCTGGAAGGGTGTGCATTGTTCAGCTCAGAGATTATATGATCTACCTCACTATTACTAAATTCATTTTGGAACACAGGACACCTAGAAGATGTTCAGTACAAAGTTTAAAAATTATCTGTTTATAAATATAAATGGCTAAAGAATAATGGAAATGATTTTGGAGGTAAATTGAGAAAATGTCCTGGGACGTCATAAATGTCAAACTGAAGAGTTGATTTTAAAAATGTCAACTCATGAAAATACACATTGTATTGTGGAACTGTGTTAAGCACAGTAAAAATATATGCAGTGGGTATTATTTTATTCTAAAGATGATAATCTGAGACTCAACTGAGGTCCAGTTCTTTGACCGAGACCACCAAACTTCAAGTCAGATTTGCCCTGATGACCTCAAAGAATCCAATCTTTAATAATAATTTGGGGCCTCTTGTGTTGCTCCAGTATAATGAGAATATTTTTACTTGGAGAAGATGCTTGGGGTTTCTAAAAAAGCATCCAATTAAAAAAAAAATCTCAGTTTTTTGCCTGAGTCCAGCACACACTAAAAAAAAAATAAAACTAAGAAAACTGGAAGTGTGTTTTTAAAAACACTTTTCTTTCTAATAAAGTCATGCTATGAATAGCACTTGGCACAAGAGGCCGGTCGGCAGCTAGTGAGGGTCAGAATTAGGTGGATTTCGTGAGTTTCATCTTGCAGAGTCAGGGTAGTTGTTCCCCTACAGGGGCAACCCAGGCAAGTTGTGAAATCCCTAAAGAGTAGCTCCTTCCACAGAGGGAGTATGGACAGAGTCAGGCAAGTCTGGAGACGGCTGCCAATATCCTGAGCATGAGAGTCATTCCGTTTTCTCAGGGAATGCAGTCACTTGGGGTAGAGAGAGTCAGAGGGGCTTTGAGATTCCCCCCTCCTTCAAGGACCCCAGTAAGCAGAAGCAATGTGACAGGTCTCCCCCTCTGAGGGACACCATCAGTGGTGATGGGGCCTGGAAAGCAGGGAAGTCTGCCTGCTGTTGAAGATTGACAGAATCCTGTCTGCAAAGCTTGGCAGCTGAGTCGGCGCTGGGGGAAAGAAGATAACACAAACCCCTTATTACTTGCAAGAGTCTGTGACAGCAGATGTGGGCTCGACCTGCAATCCTGTTGTCAAGAAACATTGTGAGGGAGAATGACAGGTGTCATTTTTTGTTTATTTTGCTTTTTGAGACAGGGTTTCTCTGTGTAGCTTTGGCTGTCCTGGAATTCACTCTGTAGACCATCATGGTCTACAATTCAGAGATTCACCTGCCTCTACTTCCCAAGTGCTGGGACTAAAGGTGTGCACTCCCACCACCTGGCTTGCGTCCATTTTAATAAGAAGCAAGGCTTGGTCTTTTAAAAAGATGTTCTCTTAGGCTACGGAGATGGATCAGAGGGTGGAAGTGCTTGTCGGGTCAGTCTGATGACCTGGAGTTTACTCCCAGGACTCATGCATACAAGCCTAATGCCATGGGCTGTATCTGCGGTCCCAGCACCCCTGAAGTGAGATGGGCAGCAGAAATGGGAGAATCATCTGGAAGCTAACAGGTCCGTTAGCCTGGAGTACACAATGAACTGACAGTAGCAATAAGAGACCTTGCCTCAATTAGATGGAAGGTGAGAGCTTACTCCTCAAAGTTGTCCTTTGACCTCTGCACACATGCTGTGCCTCAGCAATTGTGCTTGTGCACGTGCGTGCACACACACACATTAATTTTAAAAAACATATTCCTTCATGTCTTAGATTATTTATAAATGGAATTTGGCACACTTGCATAATGTATTCATTACTTTCGGACTGTAAGAAGTATCAATCTAGGACCCAAATCAAATGTTAGTGTAAAAATCAATATTCAAGGAAAGTGTGCTTCACTTAACTTTCTCAAGGAGTCTGTGGAATCCTGAGAAGGGGCTCTTTCTTTTCAGCATGCCCTTCTTGTCTCCAGACCTATGACCATCCCTTCTCATTTTGTTTTAAAAAGCCCAAATATAGTTTGCTTTGTAGATTATTGTGAAATATTTCAAGTTTTAATTGGTATGCATTCTCCTTTGAATGGTTCATCCCATACATTTCTGCAATTGGACCATTCTGAAAATCAGATTAACCAATTATAAAGATGGGTACCAAAAATATTAGGCTTCTGTAAAAACATCATGTAGATATTAAATGCCTATTTAAACGTTGTGAATTTACTTAGCACAATTGATTATTGAGTGTGAATTCAGTGTAAGGGAACACATCTTGATTGCCATTAATTAAAAGTCTGGTGTGTAGACTAGAGGCATTTGGATTCTTCTAGCCAGGCCTAGGTACAGGTCTTGATTCAGCCAGTCACCATTGCTATGTTCTAATTCAAGGCTACAATGTTAAGAGAGAGCCACAGTACTCGGGTGAGAAAACAGAAGCAAAAGCATTCAAGTGCCTTTAACCTTTAGTGGCGTGCATGCTGACAGCATTTCACAGCAGATGACTCTTAAGATAATCTTTCTTGTTTCATTTCTTCATGGTGTAGTGTAATGAACTGTGGTCCAACACACCCGGAGGACACCTGCAGCCAAGCTCATGTCTGTTGCCCTTTTGATCCAGCTCCCTTTCAGTAAACACTGTATAGTCACAAAGAGACACATGGAGGTCAGCTTGCCACCCCAGACACTAGGATTCCCACAAAGTTGAATTTTAAAAGAATCTTGTGGGTGTTTAAAAGTACTGGTTGCTCTTCCTGAGGACATGGGTTCAATTCCCAGCACCTACACATCTGCTCACAACTACCTGTAACTCCAGTTCTAGAGGACCTGATGCCCTCTTCTGGTATCTATGAGTACCAGACACACATGTAGTGCCCAGCCATACATGTAGTCAAAACACCCATACACATAAAATAACAGTAAAATATTCAAAACTTTAAAAACTATACTATGTTCATGTGTATGGTGTGCATGTGTGTGTGTGTGTGTGTGTGTGTGAGTGTGTGTGTGTGTGTGTGTGTGTGTGTGAATGCCGTGGGTTGTGTGTGCAAGTCAAAGGACAGCTTGTGGACGCCAGCATGCTCTGTCCACCATGTGAGTCCAGGGTATTGAGCTCAGGTCACCAGGCTTGCTGGTAAGTGCTTTAACCCAGTAGGCCATCTCTCTGGCCTGGATTTTGTTATCCAAGTACCAGATTCTCATGTTCTTATACTACAGATGTCACTTCTGCCCGGATGCTGACCTTCCTGGTCACCCAAATCCAGGATCTTTCTCTGCTGTCATTATCTAACTCTACTTGCTCATAATGCTCCAGTTTTCAAGTGTGTCTCCTATGACTCAGGAGTAGGATTCCATGAGAGTCACGCTCTGTTGGTTACCAGTCTTCAGCTGGGAGCCTGGTCCTTAAGTGAAAAAAAAAAAAGGAGAAAATAATCCCTGAAAGCACCATAATTACTCCCAGTGGTAATTTATAAAGATTCTCTGAAGAATTATTAACAATCTCACCGGTGATTCATCAATTATTTAATGAATCAACCACTGTAATTACTATGTAAGGTCTCCGTGTACTCATTGTCTCCTCAATATGAATAGTGTGATGTCGCATGCTTATTTTCACGGATGACTTTATAAGCGAGCCCTCACCTGATGCCGGTAAGGGAGGGCATCGTGTGAGATGTATAGAAGCAACTTTGCTCTTTCTTCACCAGCACGTGTACAATAAACTCTACTAGAAGGCCCATGTGCAGAGATGAACCAGTAAGACTTCCCAAATCCAGCTGCTGAGCAGTCAGTGGGTAAAGGCTCTCACCATCAAACCTGATGACCTAATTTCCAAGCCCACGAACTACTTAGTGGCAAGAGAGAACTCACTCTTGCAAGCTGTGCTCTGACCACAGGTGTCTTGTGGTATGGGCACATACACAATAACCAGGCAAACGACCAAACAACCAAAGAAATGAGTAAACATGTTTAAAAAAAGAATTTCAAATTCATGTCTTGGCCTCTGCATAGGAACAGGATAGTTTAGGCTACAGGATTCTGGAGAGACACCAAGAGACTTTTGGCTCATCATTTATCTAGGTGACAGCATTGTGTTTGGTGCTGGACACACAAGGATGCCAGGTGCTGTCCACACTTGCTGAGATCACTTTCCAAGTCCATAGAAACATACCAACAAAGGCATGCAGTGTCCTGAGACATGGAGCAGAGCTGCCAACAGTCAGCTCACCAGAAGGCCACCACGGGAGTAATGGCATGGGTGTGACAGAGAAGTTGGTGTTCCCTGTCACAGACTTCAGTCAGAAATGCCAACACCTCTAACAAGTTGCATATTTGAAAGAGATCCAGAATGTCAGAAACCTCTAGTGCAGAATGCCGGGCAGAAGCAGGAGTGCCCTGTGGAGAGGCAGGACCATGACAAAGGGGAACGGCTGAAAGCGCCAGGGACGGGAAGGGTGTGCTCAGATCCAGGGAAAGGTCCTGATTTCAATCTAGAGTGAAGTGAGGTCAGCAGTAGAAACGGGATCCTGCAAGGGGCAAGCTTCATGGAGTGTTCTAGAAGAGTGGCTTTCCAATTGTCGGTGTAGAAACAGGCCAAGGAGTATTCGAGGAGTCTCAGGTGTGGTCACGAGAGGTGCTTGACTGGTGTTGCAATGATGAGACTGTTTCTAGAAACATCTAGGGGTTTCCTTACATACATACCATCTGTATGTCAGTCTAACTACCGTAACCCAGATAGTGTTGGTTTAGTTCATACAGTCTTCGGCTCTTACTAAGTCATGTGGAACACGCAGACGGGATAACATGTCTGGAGCTTTCCGGGCCAGTGTCAAGTAAAGAAAAAGAGTCAAATGTTGCATGTATGTGCACACACAGTGATGTTGTATGGAGAGAATCCCAACCCTCTAGGGAAGAAGTGAGAATAAATACTATCTTTAAAAGTAGGAAACATACACTACATTTCTATTAACTCTGGGTGTAAGGTGATGCTTTCCCATTTCCCTTGTCTCTCAATCCCTGGTAAACATTATTTGAGAATTTCTCCACGCATTTGAAGTTTCCAGTTTTTATATGTAAATAATATCAGGCAGTATTTGTCTCTCTTTATCTGACTTATTTCACTTAGCATAATGCCCTCTAAGTTCATCCATATTGCTGAAAATACTTGTAACTTGCTGAGCAGGCTAGATTTTAGGTCTTCACACATGCACATAACTATGCCCAATGAAGCTGTGCTAAGAGGTGCCGTTGTGGGAATCCCTGCAAAGGCATATTTAAATAAAAACATCGTTCCTGAGACCTGAAATGTTGGCACAAATTTGGTCTATCAATTGCATATGAAAATAAAAACATGCCTACACCGAAGAAACAAGAAATAATATTTACTAATTCCTTGCAGAAAACCAAGTTTCTAAAAACCTAGTAGGAATTGACACCATATCAAGAGCCTCGTAAACACAGTGAAAAGACAAAACAGCAGCTTCAACAACAAAAACCATGTCACTAAGGAATAAAACCCCGCGTTTTGTCAATAGGAATGCCCTGGTTAATCAGCCTGCAACGTTTGTTCTTAAGTGTCAGATGCTTCTTTTGTCTTCATTTGTGACCTGAGTTATCTTCGTTAGGAAAACAAGGAACTCTGAAAAACACCTGAGTACCAGGAAAACAGAATCCACGGCTTTGCCACCCTCCCCTGCTGTGCCACACACGCACGGCTCTCCAGTTTGAGCCGCCCTAATTTCTAGCCTGGCTTGCCAGTGGTTGTGGACAGTTGGTGGTTTCCCCAACTTTTTATCATATTGACATTCCTTTAAAAAGTTAAAACTGTATTTTTATAAACGCGTGGATAGGATACCATGGAGAAAGAAGCATCCATTGTCCCTGGACTTTCACAGCATTTCCGTGCTACTAGGGGGAAATTAATCGGCTTCTTCCAATACTGTGGGATCCTTTATGAAGTGAACCCCAAGACTGCAAGTCTCCACTTCAGCCCCTGGCTATATGCTCCACATGTGGTTCCTTCTAAAGGAGGCTGCACGTGTTGCTGAGATGAGAAAGTAAGAGCCACACCTCACTAAAATCCTAGAGCCCTGAGATGCCACAGCAGAGCCCAGCTATCAACAGGCCTTCAGTATAAATGAGGCGACCAGGAAATGGAGTTAATATTTATTACTCAATCCCATAACTCGCATGACCTTTAACACCAATATGGACCCTGGCTGCAGAGCTGAATCCTGGGAGACTGGAAATTCAGGATGGACTAGGTATCACCATGACTGTGATTTGTGTATTTACACACATAATATACACAGGGCCTCATGCATGTCAGAACTGGAACTCAAGTAGCATTTGGCAGACACAGCAGGAAAGAACAGTCGACAAATTCACACATGTGTCTTTGATTAAAACTTCCATTTCTAAAACCAATTATTTCCTTAAGAGGTAGCCACAATAACAACGCACTTATTGCAGATACGCTATTTATTTATTTATTTTGATAAAAGTGCTGGGATTCTGTAAGGGCATATGAAAGAATGAAGTTTGACAACTAAAATGTTAAGATTTTTCAGTGCCCATATCAGAAATCGGTGAGGGAGAATTTATTTGTAATCAGTTTCAGAAGCCATATAGGTAACATGAATATGGATTTAAATGTTTCCAGTGTGGTTAAAATACTAGCATTAAAAAGCTCATGTCAGAGCCAATGTACTTAGATGGTTTCCATACAACTGTGAGAAATAAATTCCGAGTGCTCATAAAGAAAATGACAGGATAGACACAGTATTTCATAAATTAAATATATCTGTACAGGCTTCATTCTTAGGCAATTTGACACCTTGATTCTGAGGTTTCAACTCTGTGAATACTGTCAACTCTGTGAATACTGTCTCAGCAATTCTATACCCAAGAACTTAGCTTAAAAAGTGACAAGCATCCTGGGGCCAGAGAAGATGGCTCGGCAGTGAAGAACACTTGCCTTTTTTTGTGATCTACCCAGGTTCAGTTCTCTGCACCTGCATGTAGCTCCCAACCACTAGGAACTCCAGTTCCAGGGAATCTGACACCTTCCTCTGCCCTCTGTGGGTACCAGGCATGCATGTGGTATACGTGCATGCATTTGGGCAAACTACTCATCTGCATAAAAATAAATAACTCTTTTTGGAAAAAATAAAAATTAATGGTGGTGTGAGCATGACAAAATCATATGTGCAAAAATTTACACACGCATACAAATTGAGACGCTATATGGCACCAGTCAGCATTTGAATGGCGTGCCAATCATTCGCCTTAAATCTGTACACTGAATATTTATAGTAGATTGTTTATAGGTTTTTATAGTTCTTGTCTTGCAGTTTTGAAATGCATATTAATTATATCTGTAGTTAGGAAAGTAAAAGGTTTTCTACTATGAAAAAGAATAGTGTCATCCACATTTGTTTTATACAATGGATAATGGCCGGGATTCTACTTAAACAGTCATCTGAAGACTGAGTCTTTGTGACTTGTCACAGGGATACTGGGGGGAGGGGAACCAGGAAAGGTACAAAGCAATCATCTGGTTTCAGAAGCAGATCACCAGATAAACAGTGCAACTGGATGTTAAGAAGGCGAGAGATGAAAAATATTAAGGCTTCCAAGTAATAGGAATATTTGTCTGATGGAGGAAAACCAATGGTTTTCTCCCACAGGTACCATGTATCCTCAGGCAGCGGCAGAGCAAACATCAGGAATAAAAATACTTCTGTAAGGGAGTTCAGGATTGTGGGAAGACGTGAAGGCTTTATTATTTGGGGTTCCCAGCCAGTGTGACCCTGCTGTACTTGTTTATCTCAGGTACAAAACTGTCTTTGTCGATCAGGACTTAAGAGTTTCTCAGTCACTCTGCAGACACAGTGTCTTGTCATCAAGCTACTGATTTGACCAAATGTGTTACTAGGAAATTGCCTGGGGAGTTTAACTTCATACTGTGGGTTCTGAAAGAGTTTGTTTTTATGGATATAAAAAGGACTGTTTGGTAATAAATACTTTTATTTTTTAATTGGTAGCAAAACTAAAATGGCAGAAACATGAAATTGTGAAGCCTGTTTCTGGGTGGAAGGCATGGAAGTTTCTTTCATGTGAGGAGTTGATAATACTGAGGACAGGGATTGGGCCTCCCTCACTCCCTCTCTTCCTCCTAGAATGAGAAATGACTGTCCTGAGTCCTAGGGCAAAACCAGTACAAGTGCCTTGGCTGGGACACATACGCCTCCACCATGATCACACCAGGTCCCCCTCACTTGGACCGGTGGGAATGGATCCCTAGCTCAGCGTCACCTGGGACCTCCTGAGATGGGCTCCACTGGGAGGCATGGAAGACGCCTTTCAAATCTCCTAGGAGCGCCACTGAGTTTATGGCTGAACCATGGCTTAAGATCCCTGAAGCTTTTGCACTTCTTGAGGAGATACCATTAATTTAGATAGCATTAAATTAGAATTGAAAAGTTGGATAGAGAATTTTCTTCCTATCTGCTGTTATATGTCCATTCTATAGGTGCACAGCCTTGTAGCACTGCTGTCCCTCCACCCCTCCCAGTCATTAACTCAGGGATTTTCAAGCAAGAAAACAATTAATTTAGAGCCCAAAGCTAATTGGAATCAATAGTTAATGTTTCTGCTCAGCTCTCCGAATTAATTGCAAAATGATGTATGTTCACAGCAATGCCAGACCATATAGATTTCTATCTACAACCTCCCCGTAGGGACATCTTTTCAGCATGAAGACAGTAGAATGTAGTTTGTCATGTCAGACTTTCGCCCACCCTCCTTCTAGGTTTTCTCCCCTTGAAATTTTGTGCCAAGGACAGCGTTGATATTGAGGGGACAAAATAGCTACACTGGAGATAAGGAGAGGGTGCCTGGAAACAATACTAGCAAGCACCTGGATGTCGTGGGAAAGGGAAGGCCAAAAGGACAGAAAGAAGATACTTCTGAATGCATCAGATGGGTAACGTACCTTGAATCTGATCAAGACAAAGACTTGATAAGGCACGAGCTAAAGGCAATTGCTTTGACTGTGACCTCTTGGTCAGGCAAGGAAAATCAAAGAACTAGGAGTTCAGAAAGCTCTAGAATGAAAAGTCCCTATAATGTCTCAGAAGAAAGATGAATTCAGGCGTTAGGACATATCAGCTCCAGACCAAGAGAAGGGCACCATGTTTTTTTTTTTTTTTTCTCTGTAGGCAATGTCTTTCCACAAACCGGCTGCTAGAGAAATCAAAGGATGAATTGGGACCCAATGGCGTATAGCCAGGACTACCAAGCCTACTGCAGATGGGAGAAGAGACACCAAAGGTTACAGATAGTCATCTACAGAGTGGCTGCAAAATGACATCTGCTAACAAGATCAGAACTGATGAATTCACCGATTCTGAACAGACTGTCCCTTACTGATGGCGTGTGGATACCCAACTGGCATAAATAACAGCATGGCCAGTCAGACAATTTAACTGGACAAGGGTTGACCTTGCTTTGGAAAAGCATGGGAGTGAGTTTTCCAAACAAAAGTTGCATGGCCTAGACTCTCAGAGAACACTGGCAGGCCTGTCTCAATGGGCAGATGTCACAGTGATGACAATTGTACCCCAAACATAGCTCCTGATGCTGCTTCGCTTGTGAGGTGGGAACTCAGGGATCCCAAGGCGAATTTCCAGGAGGAAAAACAAGAGACAAGGGTGGTGTAGACCGGCATGGAGTCTGGGAGTTTGAATTCAGATATTCTGCCTATAAACTTAGCCGGGCTCCTGGGCCCCTACTTTATGACATGGGATGAGTCCAGGCTTCTGTTTTTATAGCTAAAAATAAGGACTCAGGCAGCAAGGCAGTGCCAAATGAATGCTGAATTGTACCAATAGAGAACATTTATTGTTGCCTGATACTAAGTTAAGCACTTTACAGTGTATCGATTGGACTCTCATAACAATCCCCAGTGAATCTGTTTCAGTGAGAGAAGAAAAACAAAAATCAAAAATCATATAAAACCTGGCCAGCTGACCTCCTGAGGTCAGACGGCATGTGGACCCTGGGGGATCAGGTACATTCCAATTTAAAGGGCATAACACAGGCCGTTGCTGTGAACCATTTTCTGGGAAACCAACAGAATATTGATAGACCCTGAATAGGCAATTCCTGCTTGCCTTCCTTTAAGGCTAAGTGTGGTACATGCTGTACTGGCTATAACACAGTAGGTACAAACCAGAGAGGTGAATGGGAACTCAGTGTTGTAGCTGTGCTATCTGTCTGTTGGGACAGACGAGCCAGGATTCGTCTATATTTCTCTCCCTTTAAAGTAAACCACGATCTTAAATCCCCCAGAAGTTTCTTCCTAGCCATGGAAAAGACCCCTTCCAGGCCAGAGAAAGGAAACCATAAATCCTCCACACTGGAAAAGAAATGTTTACTTTGTAAAGGTAAATTCAATTTCATCTCTAAAGTGTGACGAGTGAAGTATGAAAAGTCGCTGTGAGGCAAAGGTCAGGGGAGTACAGACGGCAGCATAAGGTGGGATGGGAGCGGGGGACTTGCCCGACAGGGCCAGGAGACAAGAGACAGACAGCCACCACCATGCTGCAAGGCAGCCTGGAATGTAGGAGTCAGATCCGACTGCGGCCAATACTGTGTCTCGGACAACAAAGCCCAGCTGTCAGGAGGAGCCAGGAGTAACTGCACATCTGGACAGCGAAGCCCAGTGAATTATGCATGGATTATCTTGCACTTGCACAGGAATTTCTTCATGCTCACAGTCGAGGAACACAAAGACGGGAACTGGCCTCACACCTGGTGTTTAATTTAGAAAGGATCACTTTCCGAGCCGACAGCAATGCCGGCTGACCCGCTGTGAGTCCTGGCTGCCCCTCAGAGCTCTCACAGCCATCAGAGAGACGGAGGGCAATCTGTTGTGTTATGTTGTTATGCCCCAGTGCGCACTACGAGTGGGTGTGCACATGTATGTGAATGTGTTGACACATACGAATTTCCACTCTATGGGGCACGCACCAAACACAGGTCCCACGAGGGAGAGGCTGAAAGTACAGCTGGCTCACGTCCTTGCCTTAGAGAGGTCCCTAATCGTCTTTAGAGTCAAGGGTGCAGCTCTCAATTGCATACTGGGAGCCCCACAAGGAGTTCTTCCACTCTGGTTGGAATGCACGTCCCTGTCCATGTTTGCAAAGTATGAAAAGTCCCGGAGAAATCATCCTTCCTCTTTGCCTGGGAACCATGGTTATCAGACAAGGTCATGGTGGCAACTCACTGAGCTCTACTTTAGGGGCTTGTATTTAGTCACTTTTGCTCTGTTGTGTCCACGATGCTGAAGACAACAGAGGAAAGACTTATGTGGGTTCCTGGTTTCAGAGGGCTCATTTCATGGGAGCAGGAGCTCCAGCAGAGGGTGCTCTCACCTCCCTTCTGGTCAAATCAGTAGCTGCCCCACCGAAGACCCACCAGCCACTGGCTGGGAAACACCCCTCCAAACCATGGATCCGTGGTTCAGTTACATTTTAAATTTAAACCTTGTGGTGTTTAAAACAAAGGGCTTCTTGCAACAGAACACTCTTTTCCTTTAATCACACCCATCTCTCTGGGAGCACAGATGAAATGCCCCTTGGCCCTCAGAGAGTTCTTGTATCACTGATAGAACAACTGCCAATCAAATTATACAGCTGTTGGTTGCAATGATGTGCTCCTGCAGCATATAGTATGGCACACTTTCACGCTATGAAAGCATTTTCCAAAGCAGGCAATCGAGAGAATGATTTCTGTGACTGGCGAACAGGGTCTAGCTTATGAAAGACTTATTAAAATATTCCTTTCAAATTATCTGTCTCTCAGGCCTCCAGATGGTGTCTATAACCTAAAGGAATAATGCACAGACTGGAAAAATCTCTTTATTAGTGCCACAAGAACAGGGCAAAGGGTATCTTCCTTTACAGGCAGGAGCCTCTCTGGGAATCAATAATGGCAGATAAATTTAGCCATTATTGACATGGGTGTCCTGCTTCCTCCTTTACTTTGATGTGGCGTTTTCTGTCTGATTAGTTTACATAGTTTTAAACCCCAAATAAGCCAGATGTTGTGGCACATGCCTTTAATTCCAGCCCTTGGGGGTAGAAGTAGGCAGACCTCTGAGTTCGAGGCCAGCCTTGTCTACATAACAAGTTCCAAGTCAGTCAGAGTCACATGTTGAGACCCAGCGTCACAAAAATAGAGTTATTATTTTTATGTAGGAAATAGCATTTTATACACATATAGGAAATAGCATTTTAGGCACATTGTGGATACAATGAATTAACACACCCCCTACATCATTTTCTTATCACTATTTGTGAAAAGTAAGGATATTTATCATCTACTCTTTTAGCAATTCTGATTTACTTTATTAGCTATCAGTACGATGCTGTGTGGTAGATTAGCAAAATGCAGTCTTTCCCATAGATGTTTTCAACATGATAAGCTTACCTGTGCAGCAATGCCTAAGAATTTCTTCTGACAAAGCAAGATAAAAATGGCCTTCTGAGAGGGAATGGAAGGCATTGCTGTATCTATGGGAAACTGTCTTAAAAAACAAAGCACTCTCCCTGTGCAGAGAGATTGGCTGTGGTGTAAGGGAGGAAAGACTGCATTTTCCAAATTGGTGATTCTTCTGCAAAAATGGTTGGTGGAGATAAAAACAAAACAAAACAAAAACAAAAACAAAAAACAAACCTTCCTGCTTAGCAAAAATCCAACTGAATTTCTCAGTCTGCTAAGCTAGTCAGGAAATACCCAGTGAGCAAGGGACTGAAATGTTGCCCTGACCAGAGTGAGGAAGACGGCACCAACTTGGGGAAGCAGAAAGTAGCAAACTGGGCAACCCTGAGGGATGGAACCCAAAGGCTGTGGCGTAAGTGCCTGATTCTTTTGCCACACAGTGTGGTTGGATGAAGGACTTGCACAAAACAAGGTAAAATGTCAAATTTTGGTTCATTTGCTTTCTTGTGATGTGAACCCCAAATCTCCAATACAAACAACTGTAAACCTGTTGAGGGAAAGCCAAGAGGAATGTCACCTAGCAGATATCTGATGTGGGAGTGTCATATATCAATCTGTTGATTTCATTGGTTAAAATAAAGAAACTGCCTAAGCCCATTGATAGGCCAACCCTTAGGTGGGTGGAGTAAATAGAATGGGATGCTGGGAAAAGAAGCTGAGTCAGTGAGTCGCCATGATGTTCCCAGTCCCTGCAGGCACAGGCTAGAAATTCTCCCGGTAAGCACACCTTGGGGTGCTACACAGATTATCAGAAATGGGGTTAGGTCTATATGTAAGAGCTAGCCAATAATGGGCCGGGCAGTGTTTAGAGGAATGCAGTTTCCGTGTGGTTATTTCTGGCCATAAGCTGAGCCATGCGGGCGGCCGGGTGCGGGGGAACACAGCCGGCCGCCCCTCTTACTACAAATGGGCGCCCGACGTCATGGGCTAAATCCATGTAAAACCTGAGAGGGCTTAAAAGGGAGAGAAAAAATTTAAGACAGCCTTTTGCTGTTTCTGGGGTTGTGTACTGCAAAGAAATTGTCCTGACTCAACAGCAGGAAAAGACTGGCTGTTTTAAAATGCCGGCTTTCTGGCTGTTACCGCCATCAATCTCTGTCTGGCTCCTGTGAGAGACAGAGCTTTTTGTATGGAGCATTTGGAATAAACTGCTTTGGCTTGCTTGATGGCAATTTGGACTGCTGTGTGCCTGGAACTCTATGCAGCTCAGCCTCACCAAATGGCTCTGGGCAGGAGCAGCTCAGCTCTGCCATACTGCAGTCTCAGGCAGGAACTACCGTAATTACCTTAATGACAGCACACTTAAGGTTTCTACTGGGCAGAATACAGGCGATACCGTATTAACTCTACAAGGTGCAACTTAACTTTTTAAGAACTGCTTAACATTTTAAGAAATGCTCCTGGATAGTAAAAAAATTACAGATTCACAATAAAACAGATTCAGACAGACCACTAAATGGATCACAGTGTTGGATGAATGTACGTAGGCTTGAGAGAGAAATATATATATATATATATATATATATATATATATATATAGAGAGAGAGAGAGAGAGAGAATAAAGTTAATGCCTTTAAAAATAAAAAAAGATAAAGTCTTTAAAGAGACAGAGTACAGATAGTTAAGAGAGTAAAAGAAATAAAGAAAAATAAGCCACGTAAAAATGGAAAATTTACAGAGAGTCTGGATTATGTACATTGTGTTTTCTTTAAAATTTTTGACTGTGAAGGAGCTAACTACAGAGAGTCATTTCATTATATGGGCTGCCAAGTGGAACCAGAATGGATATCATGAGGGTATGACTTCAGAATTTGGGTCTAAGAATATGATGCTTTGGAAAGGGTCTTTTTTGTTTCACAGAGGACCAGACCCTATGGATTTCATCTATTCCGATATGGTATGATAGACCACGCCCTCCTGAAAGGTTGCTGTGAACACCCTCAAAAAATTACTTCACTCAACTGCCAACTGAGATGACTCTGGCACACAGGTTACACCATGAAAAACCTAATTAACGACCCCCATTCAGCAGGAAGCAGTTTACAGAGAAAAAACTGCGCCCATGTTCCCAAAACATTGTTTATAAATGTTCTTTTACATTTAAAGGGGGATATGATATAGATATGAATAATTTGCATTGGTATGGATTTTAAGGTCAATTTTGTTATATGTATATGTATTTCTGATCTTGATTAAGGTATTGTGATTGTGTAGTTCATTTTTTAAAATGTAATATATAATTAGGAAATATAGGTTGTTGTTAAATAATCATAAATAATAGTCAAGCTTGTAGTCATGTTAGATTTTCTAGATATATAGAGATATATTTCAATTAGATAGGCATTCTTCATATCTTTCAAGGACTGCAGAATATGGCATTTAATATTTTAATAATTTAGGGCTTTTCATGACAATGAGACATATCTGCTCCTGGCAGCACCAGCTACTTCAAGAGGAAGATGGGCATTGAAGAGGATCCTTATGGAGTTTGATAGCCATTTGGGCAAGAAACTGTTCTTGCCTGGACTATTGCATAAACTGGACACAGAGAACCCGCAGAGAGAGGACTACTGAACTTGCCTAAAGGTGAGATGATCTTTCGGGGTTCCTGATTCATGAAAGAGTCTGAAAGACATTCTTTCAGGACAAGCAGATAGTGACTGCCTTTGAAATTTCCTGTTTTGTGGAATGTCTGCTGAAAACTAAGGGCCTGAAGGCCGAAGATAGATGCCCCAACGGTACAGAGGAACTTTGGGTGATTGTCCAGGCAGCGAGATGTCTCTGTCATTTCTAGAGTTTTCTTATTTCTCATTTAGTATTATATCCTTCGGGAGTCTTTGATGGAGTTGAAGAATGAATACATAGTTGTAATTTTCCTTAATTATGACAAAAGATAAAGTAGATATAAATATTGTAACTGTAATTCTTACTTGATAACTATTTTGCTATATGTAATTTTACTATGTTAAAATGAAAGCCTTTCTTTTTTGTTTAAACAGAAAAAGGGGGAAGTGATGTGGGAGTGTCATATATCAATCTGTTGATTTCATTGGTTAAAATAAAGAAACTGCCTAAGCCCATTGATAGGCCAACCCTTAGGTGGGTGGAGTAAATAGAATGGGATGCTGGGAAAGAGAAGCTGAGTCAGTGAGTCACCATGATGTTCCCAGTCCCTGCAGGCGCAGGCTAGAATCTCCCCGGTAAGCACACCTTGGGGTGCTACACAGATTATCAGAAATGGGTTAGGTCTATATGTAAGAGCTAGCCAATAATGGGCCGGGCAGTGTTTAGAGGAATGCAGTTTCCGTGTGGTTATTTCGGGGCATAAGCTGAGCCATGCGGGCGGCCGGGTGCGGGGGAACACAGCCGGCCGCTCCTCTTACTACAGATATCAATGGATACTCAAGGTCCTGAGAAGGGTCCATGTCAGAGCAGATGACGGAACTTCCCACTGAAGGCTGGCTTACAGGTTTGGGATGATGTCATTCCACCCTTATAGGACAATGACTGCTTAGCCGTCATCCGCCGAAGCCACTCTCAAGAGGTGATGTTATCATTCTGGGCTTTACAAGACGGTGTTGTGAAAACTTTGATACTTTCAAACCGACCACAGTGTCAGGGTTTGCACCTCAAACATCAGCAAACACTGCAGTCAGTGTGAATGTGGCTCTCTACAACAGCAACTCAAAGGTAGTCCCCAGCCGCAGCACCCTTTCCCCTCCTGCCTCTTGCCTGTGGGGATGAAGTTCCTCCCTGGGTATCATCTCAGACACACTGTGTTCCTGCAAACCACCAAGGGTAAAGCAGGAGGCAAGGCTCCCTTCAGCAAGGCGTCCGCAGGGATCTGTCTGTGCTCATAGCATCCTTTGGACATACATACAAGTGGAGGTGAGAAGATCACCTAAAAGAGAGAATGGCATGATTTGAAAAAGAGTAGGAAGGCACTTCTATGTTAAACACTTGTTATTTCTATTCGGAGAAGTTTTAGGGCCTTGAGTAAAACAGAAACTATGAAATAAAATATACTATCAGTATCCAGGTAATTTGAAGATGCACCTGCCATTTACCCACCAACTGTATTGCTCATTTGCAGATGAACAAATAGAAACCACGGGCAAGAAACATACAGACAGAAAGGCACTGTGCACGCAAGGATTTGTTATTTTCTTTTTTCTTCTCTTTTTTCTTTTTTCAGCTCTTTTTTCTTCTCTGAACTAGGTGAGAAAGAATGGATTTTTTATAGAAATGAATCACCAAATTCCAAAAGTAGCCATGGGGTGGCTCTACAGCCAAACAGCGGCCATCAGTCACCATCTTAGACATTCCTGCCAAGGGCCTTCTCTGGCATTTCTGGAAAGCAGAGACTATAACCTGGGTTGTTTTTATCTTTTCTTGTCAAATGAGGGAACTCCGGCTTGTTATATATTATACATATTTTACATTTTTCTAATATATTTATTTGTGTATAATAATCTCTCTATATAATATAGAATATATATATATTATGTACACATGTACATTACACACGCACACTCACCTGCTCCAAGGCATTCTCAGTTTGCAATAAGGATGGTCCAGGACACTTAGATCAGAACTTCAAGCCAGTCTCTGTCACAGACACTTAGTTTCTAAGTGGCCTCTGGGGGAAGATCTTGCTCTCTGCTAGACCAGTATTTGGTCTGTTCCAAATTGTGCTTACGGACGTCCCCAAAGGTGTCAGGCTTTGCGAAGAACAGCTGCTGGATGAAAGGATCCTTTTGGGAACTTCCGGTCTTAATCTCAGAACCAGATGATTTGAAAACCTGCTGCGGAAAAAGCTGGGCGAGCAGTGACGGAGGATCTCCATTTTCTTGACTGAGTGGAAATCTCCAGGCACGAAGTTTCATAGTATAAACAAAGACTCAGAATAGTCTGCATATTGCCTGAAAGATTCACTGACACTCATCACTCTAGCACCTAGCTTGATTTCTTCAAAGCCATGTTCTTTTCACACGAGACTCCTCCATCAGTACATCTCCAAGTGCATTTGGCCACATGGTTTCTCTCCTGGTCTCTGTTTTCATCCATATTTACTAAAATCATCATTATTATCATTTTCATCTTCATTATCATCATCATCATCTTCTTCTTCTTCTTCTTCTTCTTCTTCTTCTTCTTCTTCTTCTTCTTCTTCTTCTTCTTCTTCTTCTTCTTCTTCCTTCCTCCTCCTCCTTCTTATTCTTCTTCTTTTTCTTTTTCTTTTTTTTTTTTTTTTTTTTTTTGAGACAGGGTTTCACTGTAGCTTTGCAGCCTGTCCTGGAACTAGCTCTTGTAGACCAGGTTGGCCTCGACCTCACAGAGATCCACTTGTCTCTGCCTCCTGAGTCTGGGATTAAAGGCGTGCACCACCACAACCGGTTAAAATTTGCTTCTTCTAAACCCAGCATGGAGTCCAGCCGTGCCCGACTTTTGTAGAGTGACAGACCCTTCTTTCTCTTCACAGTGTATTAAAATATTCCTTCCTACAGGAAGTTCTTCTTGGCCCTCCATGTTTGACACGAGGGCAGGGTGGAGAAGTGTTACATCTATTGATTTGTGACTGCATACCAGAAAATACTCCGATTTAGTTCTCCTTAAATACTAACTGGTAGACACTAGAGGGAGGATGGAAGAAAGATTTTTCTCCGAACTGAAAATATCCTGATTATGAAGCCTCTAACTTTCTAGTGTACAGATACAGACACATTGTTTTTGTGGGCAGAGGACATCCATATACTCCAGGTTCAAAGCACATTTGCTGATTCTCCCTTTTCTGGCTGGATTGCTAAGGAAATCATCTCTCAAATGCCTGGACAGCTAGATAACCAGAAAGAATTCATTCTTGAGCTCCATTTGGGTGTATTTCAAGGATAAACTTATCTTCTATTTGAGAATATAGACATTTCCTAATATTCTGTTCCCGTTCCAAGCCCCAAGCTGCTCCTTCTTAGAGAAGCCAGTGCGGTGACAGTATTTCTCACAGGCTGAATTCTAAAAATGAGCGTGTGCTTTGCAAATAGTGGGGTGCAGTTAAAATTTTAGAGTGGGTTTTGGGGGTCGACTAGAAAGCGACGCATGAAGGGGGGGTTGCTCTGAGTCGCAAATAGACTGGACTTGAAGGCGAGCAGAGTGGAATAGATGGATTTATTAACTTCTAATTATGGTGGATTGCTTCTTGATGGGGCTGGCTCTGCTAGAAGAAGGCTGTCTTCCAGAGTCAAGTGCGCAGTTTGAACAAGATGGGGGAAATATTTCCATGACTGGAACTAGTCAGTTCTCCCCCAGCCTCTGATCATTGTCCACAGAGCTCCAGCCACTGAGTTCTCTCTCTCTTTACTCATTTCCGAGCCAGATCACTCTGCAATAGTCCTTCTGGGAGCACAGCCTGTCACTCAGCGTGGCCCATCGGCTCAGCCCATCAACTTGACCCATCGGCTTGGCTATATCTTTAAACATCCCAGCATTCGTAAGTCAAAAGAGATGCGGGCATTTCTTTTTCTCCACAGATGAGATATGACCTATTTTGGGGATTGAAAGTCTCCTTCCAGCAGCTTACTATTAACCATGTGTGTTGTAATTGCAAAGAGTTTTTAAAGAGCCTCAGGTTGGGTACTGCCTTGGGATTCAACAGGTTCCTCCCTATGTGCAAACTCATCACTCCTGGGATCTATAGTTGAACTGCATGCAGGATTGCTTTAGCCTAGACCAGCACATGGAAGGCCTGGGGTCTTGTTAATGTGCAGGTCCTCATTCAGTTGGTGTCTCAGCACCAACTACCAGGATAAGAAGTATCTCAACTCAAGCCAGAAGTTATTCTTAGGTGTGTCATTAAAAGACTAACTTTGAAGATGAATGGAGTCTATCGATTTGAAGTTCTACCAAGTCTCTAAGGGCATTTTTGGTTTGAAAATATATATAAAACATCATCCGCCTGAGGTTTGGTCTAATCTGAGAGTGTTATAAATAAGCCAAATATTTGCAGCATTCATTAATTTTGCCGAAATCTTTCTCAAAATTGGTTTAAGAAGGAATGTTTTAAAACCTGAAACTTCAAAACCATCTCCTAAATTTCTGCCATCCACCCCAATATTGATTTAAATTGAGATTCGTTTCTATTACTTGAAGTATCTTCTTTCATATGGGTTCTACAGGCTAGAAAGAACCCCACTGTAGTCTTCATGTGTCTTTTGCCCACCTACTTAAGTGTCTCACCAACAAGGCATCCTTCCGAGATGGACCCTTTGACATGCCATTAGATCATGATTAGTACCCTCTAGACGGGTGTGGGGAAGTCATTCGCTCTTTGACCTGCTGCCCATCTGCTTCTCACCATGCAAAGTGGCAGCATTAGCATTCCCTGGAGAACTCAGCCATCTGGGAAACAGAACCTTAGCCTGTACCAGGTTCAGAACCTGCTGGAGCATTGGCCGTGAGCTTCCTGCCCTCCACTGTTTACAAATGACTATTTTCACAAATCTCTAGTTTTCTTTTGCTATAGCTGTATGAATGGACCGCTACAGGCATGGGTTATAAAAATTACGATTCTTAAACATCCTTCCTCAGCATAACCTAAACATGCAACAAGGCCACTTTGTTAGGGAGCAGGTGGCTTGCGTCAGCGGAGAATCTTGGGCACCTTTGTGTTTTAGCAAAGACTTAGATGATTGCTGTGTGCAGTGGTGGACACCACTAGCCTAAGGTTTCACAGAGAGGACTTGGCTTTTTATAATTGCCATTCGACACATTTATTGAAGCAGTCTGTGACTGAAGCAAGAGGTTTGGGAAATACAGAGATGAATACAAACCTAGGTCTCTCTTGTCCTCCCTCATTCAATACTCAATGGCAAGATTTCTAAATCTCAGCATTTGCCACAAGCATTGCATCAGGTATCCTACCTTGCTGGTAGGGAATCCCTGGCTGTGGGTTTGCGTTCAGTTATTGGCCTGTGTGTGAACGCTAAGTGTATCCACCTGTTTTACTGAGTGGCCATGGGAAACGTCCTGGACATGTGGGGTTTTGAGGCGGGGGGAAGGTTGAAAGGGAAAGCCATTTATTTCAGCTTTCCGCTTCCTGTGATGACCCGAGGCTTTCATTTTAATAAGGAATTCCTCTCTGGCAGAGAGAGAAAACAGATGGTCTATCTTTAAGTACATAATGTATGTTTCCTCCACATTGTTTTTGGAGAGTATAGCGTATGATTAAGGGAAGTGAAGTCGTGCTGTGAAAAACAGGCTCTGGCGTGTCTGGGATGGCTTCCATATGCACCGGGTGATGACTTTTCCTGATCCCCCTGCCGTCTTCAACAAAATGAACAACTGTGACTCTAAGAGAGACCACGTGGCCGTAGTCACTGAACAGCGAGTTTAAGTAGCAAGCCAAGATTTCCCAAAAACACTGCAATTCAAGATTTTTACATGGTCTAGTACAGTTGGGGGTGGTGTTGGCCACCTCACTGGCAAAGTCATATGTCTGTCATCTTGTAGGAAGTAAGCTCACAGTTTTTTTGGACACAAGACTATCATCTAATTTGCCAGCTAACAAACATCTTTTCATGGAATATACAGAATAACATGCTACCAACAATTAGGGTTGATCTGTCCTAACTTTTTAGAACAAAATTGTCGTAAGTAATTTCAGCAAAGTATATATTCAGTACAATATCAGATAGGTTTCCTAGGCCCCTAGTAAGCAAAACATGATTGGCTCCCATAATTGCAGGGTCACAAAGAGGGATGCAGCCTGGTGCCTCCTGCCCCTCTCCCCTGCAGTTCCTGTGGCTGTACCCTCCTCCACAGGTAGATGTCAGTCTCAGAATGAGAAGGAAATCCAAAGGCATTTCTCGGTCATATTTGTGCATTTTGAGGATTAGAGAATATGACAGAGCTCTTTCTGGAAAATTTCTTAGACAAGTGGGAAAAAACATTCATGATAAAAATCTCATTGCCAGCCTGGCTGCTGTCCCTTCCTCTCAGGCCATGTGTAGCTCCTCGATGCCTTTCTTTGTTTTAGAGTCAGAAAACCAAGGTTCACCTGCAACCCCAGGCATTAGATTAAGAGGAGACTTATTAGTTATGGGCTACTTTCTACAGAACAGACAGTGTCCCTGTCAACTATAGCGAATCTATCTGACTTTTCAGTCAGGTACACAAGCCCCCAGGTTCCTACCTCTGTTTGCTCTTGCCAGGTCTCAGCTCCAGAAAGCTAAAGCAATATCAACGTGTATGGATGCAGGTTGGGATCTAACCCATCTTCACTGTGCAGTGGGTGTATGTGTGTATTGGGTGTGTTGGGGGGGGTGAGGGAAGAAGGTGTTATAGATCAGAGGTGTACCCAGGCCGGCTTTGTTTTTCTAATTGGAAGGTGGATACTAGGATGTCAGCCTTTATCTGAAATTTAAGAGTAGAGCCTTTAAGATTTTTAAAAAATGTATCCACGCACAGATACACAGACACACACAGAGAGAGACAGACAGACAGACAAACACACACACACACACACAGAGGAAGAGAGAGAGGAATCTTATCACACAACATGTGGAGATGAGAGGAAAACTTGGGAGTCAATGCTCTCCTCCACCTTGTTTGTTTATTTTAAAAGCATTCTTTTCTCACTTTACATACCAATCCCAGTTCCTACTCCCTCTTCTCATCTTGCTCACCTATCTTCCCCCCCACCCTAACCCATCCACTCCTCAGAGAGGGTAAAGCTTCCCTTGGGGAGTCAACAAATTCTGGCATATGACTTTGAGTCAAGACCAAGGTCCTCGCCCCTATATCCAGGCTGAGCAAGCCATCCCTTCAAAGAGAATGGGCTTCAAAAAGCCAGTTCAAGCACTAGGGATGGTTTCACTGCCAGTAACCCCACAGACTGCCCCAGCCACACAACTGTCACCCACATTCCGAGGACCTATTTTGGTCCTATGCAGGTTCCCTTGCTGTCAGTCTAGAGTCTGTGAGCTCCCACTAACACAGGGCAGCTGTTTCTGTGGGTATCCCCATCATGTTCTTGAACCCTTTGCTTATATTATGGCTCCTCCCTTCGACTGGACTCTGGGAGCTCAGCCCATTGCTAGCTGTGAATCTCTGCCTCTGCTTCCATGAGCTGCTGGATGAAGAAGATTCTATGATGACAAGGTATTCATCAATCTGATTACAGGGGCAGGGCAGTTCACGTACCCTCTCCACTATTGCTTAGGGTCTTAGCTGGGGTCATCCTTGTGGATTCCTAGGCATTTCCTTAGTGCCAGGTTTCTTGATAGCCCCATGATGACTCTCTCAACCAAGATATCTCTTTGCTTGCTCCCCCTTTCTATCTTCCCCCAACTCGGCTATCCTGTTCCCTCATGTTCTCCTTCCTATCTTCTGCCCTCCCTCCCTACATGGTTCCAATTTTTTCAGGAGATCGTGTCTATTTCCCCTTCCCAGGAGCATCCATGTATGTCTCAATTAGGGTTCTCCTTGTTGTCTAGCTTCTCTTGGGTCATGGACTATGGACTGGTTATCCTTTACTTTATGTCTAATATCCCCTTATGAGTGAGTACACATCATGTTTCTGCTGCACCAGGAATCAAGTTTTCTTCTTTCTGAGGGTCATGGCTCTCAAAGAGAAGGCCGGAAATGGTATCCTCTTGTAAGATTTTTTGTTTCCCCTTATTTATCCACACTACTCTGTACCCCATGGAGACCTCTCTTGTCTGAGGTTTGGTTTTCCCTGAGGGAAAACCAGGGAGCAATCCATCTTCAGAGGAGAAGAAGTGGAAGGTGCTAAGAAAGCAGGGACTGGCGTGACATCTGTGTGAAGGGAGTGGCACACAGAAAGGCTCATGGGAGGGGAGTGGAGTTATCCTGACTATGGGGGACTGGGAATGATGGTGGAGAAAGAGTTGAGGTTATGGAGGACGGTAGGCGACTATGTGGGGTAGTGGATTTTCTCTGTCCTTGAAGAAGAAGCAACCCACTTACATCTCATGGCCCAGATTGGGGAAAAAATGTGTGCTCTAGGCTAGCATTTGATGTAGCTTCAAGTTCTTAATTAAGGCTACAGTTGACCTCTAATCACACACACACACACACACACACACACACACACACACACTCTCTCTCTCTCTCTCTCTCTCTCTCTCTCTCTCTCTCTCTCTCACATGTGAATTTTTAAATTTAAAAATTCTTTGAGTATTTTATACAATGTATTCTAATCATATTCCTTTCTCATCCTTCCCATACCCACTTCTATCTCTTAACCCACCTACAGTCTTTTTTTTTTTTAAGCCCGGGAGTCTAATTTGTGCTGGATACAATACTTTTGGGCACAGGCCTGACCCCTGGAGTGTGCTTGGCCTACTAAGGGTCACACCTTTAAAGAGACCTGACTCTCCCTCTCCAGGCAGCTGTCACTTGCCAAGAGTTGCTCAGCCAGGGGTGGGACCTTGGGTCCATCTCCCCTTTGTATGCTTGGATTTTGTCTTGTTCTTGTTCTTGGACTTAATCTTGTTCAGATCTCAGGCTTGCTGTCAGAACAGCTGTGAGTTTGTTTGTAAAATTGACCTACTGTGTCAGAAAACATCATTTCCTTGTAGTCGTCTACAGTCTGAGTCTTTCCATCCCTTTGTAGGGACCTGTGATGGAGATGGCTCATTTAGGATTAAGTATTCAACACTCTTATTCTCTGAACCTTGACCAGTTATGTACAAGTCTCTGTGTTAATAACTACTATAATAACATATAGTAGTTATATAATAATCTAGAAGATTTTCTGAGGAGAATTGAGAAGCGCACTAATCTCTGGGTATAACAAGAAGGAGTCAGCTTAATAGTATATGAATTTAGCAGAACAAGTATAGTAGATTCTCCCTTTGGTCAAGACTCCTCTAGCCACCCGTTCTTGGTTTGAATAACAGTATGGCTTTCATCCTATGGAGTAGACCTTAAACCCACTCAGAAAGGGCGTGGTTGCTCCCATAGCATCCAGACCACTATTGTACAAGTTGGCATGTCTTATCAGGCCAGTCGTTATTTCCGCTCACAGCGTTCACATCTGGGTGAAACTGGCGTTCACATCTGTGTGAGATTAATGATTACCTTTCTCCTTCTGTAGGGTACCCGGCACCCTCCAGCACCGTGAAAACTAGCCACTGAGGAAGCATCTATTCCTTCCATTCCTGTTCACTACAGTGCTTGAAGCTTTAGCTAGAGCAATAGCACAAGTGAAGGACATCAAGTATGAGTAGGAAAGGAAAAATTAAAGTGTATTTATTGGAAGATGATATAATTCTGTACATAAGACTAAACACTCCACCAGAAAACTCATACAATTGATAAGCATGTTCTTTTCCCAGTTCCTCCTAGAATCTACCCACCCAACTTCATGTTCTCTCTTTCATCTCAATAACAAACAAATAAATAAAAAAAAACTTATTAAAACAGCAACATCAAATGACAAAAAATGTATCAAAGGAAACATGAAAAAAAATGTGGAATTTATTTTGTGTTGGCCAAATACTCCTGCACATGGGGCCTGCCCTGGCATGTGGTTGATAGACTCAGTGTCACTCCACTGGAGAAAATTGATTTTACCTCGTGTCTCTGGGTCTGTGGATTGTAGCATAGTTATTCTTTATTTTACAGCTAATATCTACTTATGAATGAGTACAGGCCATGTTTGCTTTCTCAGTCTGGGTTACCTCACTCAGGATGATATTTTCTAGCTCCATCCATTTACCCTCAAATTTTCTAGGGTCCTTGTTTTTTTTTAAATATTTATTTATTTATTATGTATACAATATTCTGTCTGTGTGTATGTCTGCAGGCCAGAAGACAGAAGAGGGCACCAGACCTCATTACAGATGGTTGTAAGCCACCATGTGGTTGCTGGGAATTGAACTCAGAACCTTTGGAAGAGCAGGCAGTGCTCTTAACCTCTGAGCCATCTCTCCAGCCCCAGGGTCCTTGTTTTTAACAGTTGAGTAATACTTGTTATTCTAAATGAAACACACACAGCTAGAAGCCAAACTATAAAATATCAGATTTACGTGTTAGCCCTTTAATAATTAAGGAAATTATTATAAATTTTATAATTAAGGAAACTATTAAAAATGATAGCCTAAATACACAGAAGGTTTGAAAATGGATGTTTTCCATTTTAGAACTAAGCTATACAAAAGAGGCCTAATGCTCTAAGGTAGTATGCTATACTTTAATTCTGGCCAGCGTAAGACAGTGTGTAAGCAGACAATTCTGAGGATAATTGGGTAATTGGTACATATATTGTGAATTAGATTATGCATTAATATGCTGATTTTGATAGCAGTGCTTATGACGCATACCTGTGATTTTGCTAATGCCTTTATTATTATATATTATAACACCTATATTATTATTATTGTAACTACTTATTAACTTCTGAAAGGGTGAAATAATGATATGTCTAGCACTTAAAGAATGTTCCGTGACTAGGGACTGGAGAGGTGGCTCAGTGGTTAAGAGCAGTTGCCAGAGGACATGAGTTTGGTTTTCAGCACCCATAGCAGACAGCTCGCAATTGCCTGAAATTCCAGCTCCAGGGCATTGAATACCCTCTTCTAATGATTTCTGACACCAGCACACCCATTGTCAGAGTTAGGGTTTCTATTGTGATGAAACATCATGATCAAAACCACTTGGGGAGGAAGTTTATTTGGCTTATACTTCCACATCATAGTCTATCATGGAAGGAAGTCAGGACAGGAACTCAGACAGGGCAGGAACCGGGAGGTTGGAGCTGGTGCAATGACTCTGGAGGGATACTGCATACTGGCTTGCTTCTCATGGTTTGTTCAGCCTCCTTTCTAATAGAACCAGGACCACCAGCTCAGGGATCGGACTACCCATAATGGGCTGGGCCCTCCCCCATTGATTACTAAATGAGAAAATGCCTTACAGGCTTGACTATGTCAGATCTTATGCAAACATTTTCTTAATTGAGGTTCCCTCCTACTAGATGACTTTAACTTGTGTCAAGTTGACATAAAACTGTATAACACACCCATGGTTTGGCTTGAATGCTCTCTCTTTCTTTTTCACTCCCCATCTTTTCTTCTCTTACACACACACACACACACACACACACAAACACACACACACACAAATGAATAATTAAAAGTAATATAAGAATTTTCTGGATATGGTCACAGGGAGAGCAAGAGCTCAAAGTCTTCCTCAGATTTCATAACCAGCTTGAGGCCAGCTTGGGCTCCATGAGAATGGGTCTCAAAATAAATGCTCTAATAGAAAATGTCAGCAGAGAAAATAAAGCAAGATCGGCAAGATGTTTGCAATTGTGAGTAGCAAGTAAGATTTATTCCTTTATTCTACTTTTCTACCAGATTGAGAATTCCCATCGTAAAACATTTTATAAAGTTGAATCAAGTTTTACGCAAGAGAGAACTTAGAAAAAAAGAAAGAAAAGTTTATAAAACTGGGGGCTGGATAAACTGATAGTCAATATATACACAGTGTTTTTATTTCAGAAAACTGCAGTCTCTTAATGGACATTACTCTTGAGTTCTAGAATCTTGTAAATTATTATGTTCTTCTTATTATAATTGACCTACCTTCTCAGTATAAATTGTTGATTTGAATTTTTGCTTTTCTACTTCTTTAACTTTTAAAAGTATGCAAGTCGTAAGAATAGCCCTTCCCCACTTTCCAATCTTTTCTCTTGGTCATAAAAACCTCATCTGTATTTGCTTAACATTCTGCGTGAACCGACAAACTTGACAAGTCGGTGGGGGATTGCCCAACCCCTTCATGCTTTCTTGTTGATTGAATGAGTGTTCACTGGGGAAATGGGAGGTGAGGCATTTCACATTCCCCCAGTTAACCTCAGCTTCAGCGCTCTGCTGGCTGGAAGCAGGCGTGCCTTCACTCCGCCTGCTCACACGGTTGCTTGCCTGACCAGCTCTGGCCAGCAGAGAGGGATGGATGGAGTACAGCCCCATGCATCCCAGAGCTACTACATAAGCCCCACCCAGGAAGCAAACATTAGTGAAAAGCTTCCACCCTGCCCGTTGTTGTTTTTGTCTCTTCTGGCCTTTGCGCATGCCTCAATGCACACCCCATGGTCCTCAGGCCTCCTTGGCTATTTAGTGAGCCATGGATGCACCTAGAATACTTGCTAAGATGCTGGTTCCTTTCCCTAGCAATTGTCAGAAGTTCTGGAAGGAAGAGTCATGTAGTGACTCTCCAGTTTCATACTCAATGCTCTGAAAATACATTCCCTTGAGTTGGGGTCACCCGCCATTTATTGTTTTCTCCTGTGTGGATGTGTGTTGGGTATGAGTATTGAAATCTAAATAATGGTTGTTAATACACAAATGGCCTTATCCTGACCAGTCATCTACGTCTCCTTTATACCTTGACATTAAACAATCTTTTGGAGTAAGATTCTGTTCTGGCGACTGCTTACTGAAGAGAATTGTTAAAAAGAGCATTGGGGGGAAAAAGCTATGAACAATCCAATTTATCCAGATTCATCCTCCACCATCATGCACGTCCTCCACTGGGAAAGTAAGTGTTGTGGAAATCAGGCTTATGGAGGTCTGCGTACAGAGGTCACAGTGCGCAACTGTGCCGACAGTGTCTGCCACCAGCTCTGTTCCGGATACTTGAAAGAAAAAGGAAAAAGGGAATACCACCAGTCGATGCCCATATTAGCTGAACACTGCACATAGGTGCTTTAACGGCCCTTTCTCATTTATATTTGCTGGAACTCTGTATCTAGATGGGTAAGCCTTGGGTGCCATGCAATTCGACCAAGGTCAGATTGCTACCTTTTTGCTTCTTTCATTTATCCGCTTATGAATGCATTAATCCCTTACTATGACCTGATGCTTTAGAAATATTTCTTTTAGCAAAATAAGTGTGGAGCTTGTCCTGATGGGAAAATATAGACTTAACGTATAAATATCACACCAATAATTAAATAATAAGAAAATGGGATACACGTTGTGGAGGAACGAATATTGGTCTCGAACGCAGCACGCAGGAAACTGACTCGGATTTATTAGGTCTTTCAGAAATAATAGGCAAACTGAGGTGTGAAAAGTGATAAGGTTAGCCAGGCCAAAGGACTGTGTAGGGGACGGAGATTCCAGACTGAAGGTTCTGGCTGTGACGAGGCCCTGTACTGGATAGACTTGGGCATGTTTAGTAAACCGAATCCAAGGCAGTATGAGTTAGGTCAGAGGCCACCTTGAAGAGAAAATCAGGAAGAGAGAATGGAGAAACCGACAGGGCTGCAGAAGGCTCGGATCAGCTTTGGGGATCTTGCAGGACACTTGGAGTGCTGTTGAGAATCTCTCTACAGCCAGATGGTTAATGGCTTTAGCCGGTATCACTTAATGTCAGCAATTCAAGCAAGAGCCACTGGGAGCTTTCGCTAGGTTATTGGCAGTAGTACGGGGGCTATCTGGAGAGAGTTCAAGTTTGTTTAGAGGACAAAAATCAATAGCACTTGAGAATGAGATGGTATCAGACAATAAAAATAACAAGAATGGAGAATCAGGAAATGGCTCAGCAGGTAAAGTGCTTGCTGCCTGTGTATCCCCAGCACCCTGTAGATTCCGGGTGCGGTGGCACAAGTCTTGAGCTTGCTGACTAGCCAGTGTAGGCAAAACAGTGAGCTTCAGGATCAGTGAGAGATCTTGTTTAAAATAAAAATAAGGCAGTGGGCATGGTACCTCCACATATGCATTCAAAAGTATGCACCCTCATGTACATACATGTGTACACACACAAGCACACATAACAGAAATGGCAGCAAGGACGAACTAAGATGTGGAGAGGAATCAGGTCAATGGGCCTCTGACCTGAACATCTAGAGCTGCTTAAAGACAGGAAGTATATACCTCTGTCCAGTTTTCAGAACATATGAATGAATGTCTCTAGCTCTGTTAGTCAAGCCCAAGAGTCCTTGGTTCTCAAGGTCCTCCAATTGCTGAGTCCGAGGAGACACCCTTTGCCCACTGATAATCTCTGGACAGACAGAGAAAACTAGTAATTCAGCCAACTGAGAGATAGCAACGTCCTCATATTTTTCCAAACACCTTAGAGAGCTACTGAATACTGTGGACATGCAGTACATTTCGCTAATGAAAGAGTAGATGGCCAAACTTCTGGAGAGAGAATGATAAATTATGCAAATGCTTTCAAAACAGAATGGGCTACAGAAGGCAACTGACGAGGTATGAATGGTATTGAGAGATGAAGAACACTGGAGGGCGGACCCCAATCATATGATGCAAGTACCACCTTCCGAAACAGGCAACGTGAGGGAGAACAGGCTGGATAATTTGGGAAGAAAAACTGACCACCATTTGCCCTGTCGGTGTGTTCATTGTGAGAGGAATGCAAAGCTTCCAGTGACAGGCTGTGGGGAGTTAGCAAATTATGGGTACTAATAAGGTTCTTGAATTATTAAATCAGAAAAAAGACTCTTAAGTAGCATCCTCCCTTTGATGTTGATATTAATAAAATTCACACTGCCATGTGGATTCTTTTGATATTCATAGGAAAATATGGACACACATTAACATGTGATTCTCAGCAGTGAGACCAAGGAGTATTTATTTATTGTCTATGTGTTTATGTGCATGTGTGCGTGTGTGTGTGTGTGTGTGTGTGTGTGTGTGTGTGCAGGAGGATGCATTTGCATATTTAAGATCAGTATCTTAATCTATTGCTCCTCACCTTATTCCCTTGAGATAGGGTTTCTTTTTCTTTTTTTTTTTTTTTTTTTTTTGGTTTTGTTTTTTTATTATTATTGAACTGGGAGCTAAGCTAGTGTCCAGCAGATTCCAGCTACCTATCTCTGTCCTGAGAGCATTGGGGTTTGTAGGCATGTGTATAGCTATGCCCCACATTATTTATTTAGGCTTTTTAAGTTGCTAAAGTTAATTTTTTTCCCCAATATTTCCCTTCTGTGCAATGCCCTGTGATAACAGTCACCGTCCACTATTCTTCCTTGACCCTCTTCCCACTCCACTCCCTTCCTAACCTCCCTTTCCTTTTTACTTCTCTGAGTCCCACGCAGCCATCACATCTGTTCTGTGTTCACAGCTGCGACAGCCACTGTCTGTGTTAGGCGTCCTACTGCTGTGACAAAACATTGTGACCAAATGCAATCGTTGGAGGAACAGGTTTCTTTCCACTAACAGTTACAGTCTGTTATCAAAGGAAGTCAGGGTAGGAAGCTGAGGCAGGAGCCGAGGTAGAGGCCGAGGAGGAGAGCTGCTTACTGGCCTCCTCACTGTGGTTTACTTCTCTTTGCTTTCTTATAGCAGCTGCCTGGAGGTAGTACTACCTGCAGTGAGCTGGGGCCTTCCCTATCAGTCATTAAGAAAATGCACCACAGGTTTGCCCGCTGACTAGTTCGGTCGGGGCATTTTCTCACCAGAGGTCTCCTCTTCCCAAAGGACTCTAGCTTATACCAAGTGGACATCAAAACCAGCCATGTCTTATCCAGGAAGCAGTGCCCCACTGAAATCCTCCCCATCTTTTGGCTTCCCTAGTCCTTCCACCTCCTCTTCTATGATGCTCCTTGGGGACCAAGGATGTATTCTCATATGGGGCCAAACATTTAGGAGTCTCTTACTCAGCCCTTTGACCAGCCATGGTCCCTGCTTTGCCCATCACTGCCTACCAAAAGAGGCTTCTCTGGCCAAGGTTGAGGGCCTCACTAGTCTATGGTGGTAAACATAAATATTTAAAGGCAGTCTATCAATTTGAAAGCCCACCCCCACAGTGACTTACTTTCTCCAACAAGGCCACACCTCCTAGGAGTGCCACTCTGTATGGGTCAAGCCTTCAAAGACAAGATGAATCTATGGGAGCCATACCAGTTCAGACCAGTGCAGATTCCAAATACTCTGTCTCCTACAACATCCAAAAATACTATTAGCCATTTCTAAATGTCCCTTGGGATGAAACAGGGCCAGGTGAGGTGAATTTGGTTGAGAACCCTGCCTTAAATATTTATCTCTGTGTGCCAGGTTGTTGTTATTTGCAACCTTAAGCCTGGAAACAGCTAAGAAACCCCAACATCTAACACAGTTTCACAGGGGAAAACACTTGTCAGCCCCCATTACGCTTGCACTGGTTAATTCCCCTGTGTGGAGCAAAAGGAAGAGTCATCTGCTGTTTTTTGTTTTGTTTTACTGATGTGCTTGCGGCAGGAAGCCAAGTGATCGGGGTGTGCGTGAGAGAGATAGAAAGAGGTATTTTCCTAACACAATTAGAGCCCGGAGAAATGGCAGGCAATTAGGTTGAAGAATGCCTTGTTTAACATGCACTTGGCATAACAGAGCCAGCAGGTTGCAAATTATGGGATATAGATTTTCATTAGCATGTCTGCATAATGCGTTTTCGAGCATTTAAAGATGCAGATTTGAGGGTTGGTAGGAAGTATGGAAATTCTTTGTTGCTGTAACTAAAGCTTAGCGTTTACAGCCCTGAGTTGTTATTGCCGATTCTTTAGCTTAAGCACATCTTCTGGCCATTTGCATTTTGCTTTCAATTGTTCTTTTTCCCCCCATCCTCTAGTACATTTCTATCAAGGTGCTGCCATGGGCTATCAATCCTGTCGGAGATTTATCTCAGACTCTTTTCATGACCGGAGAGACTAGGCGCGCCAAGTTGGGCCATCTTCTCCCACACTCAGGAAGACCGTGAAGTGGTTTTCGTATTTTCTAGTTGCTGTTTGACCTATGGGTTTTGACATTTTAACCATTGATCAGATGGTCATTGTAAGATGTAAACAAATCAGTTTAGTACTTCTAGAATCTTCTACAGTGCATTCCTTTTGACCTTTGCTTTGCCAGGGTTGTCCATTGACATCTCAGCAGTTGTCACCGGGATGCCCTAGAGGTACCAAGACTCATGGTGCCCAGGTAGAATGGCACTCTCTCACGTATAAACGGAGCACATATTCTCCCATATACAGCAACCATCTCTAAATCACTTCCAGGACATAAAGTAATGTAAATGTCACATCTCACGCAAATCTTCAAAGACTGGTGACAACAAGAAGAGATCGTCCATGTTTGCTGTAGGCAGTTGTGGTTTTAAAACTCATTTTCCCCTTTCAGTTGGTCCATTTTCAGTTGGCTGAGTCCACGAATGTAGAACCTATGGATAAAGAGTCCATGGGTGTAGAAGTTTCCCCGTAAGCTAGCTGCCTTGGTTCAAATCCTAGCTCACCAGCTGGTAGCTGAAAACATACTTCAAAATAACCCTAATTTAGTGATATTTGATGAATTTTATTGTCCGTTTTCTTCTTAGACTTATATGTAGCTCCAGCTAGTCTCTCTATGTAGTCAAGAATGATCTTGGTTGGGATTACAGGCATGGGCTATTACAACCAGTTTTAGATGTTCCAGTTATTAAACCAGGGCCCCACATGTATGAGGCCGGATCTCTGTCATCTGAATCACATCTCCAGTCCAGGTCTGAGTAGTTTTGACTGACATCAGGACACTTAAACAGATGCCATAGTTTCTTGCTGTACCGAGGAATAACTCTTAGGCTATGGGGGCACAGGAAAGAAGGAGGTCAAGAGAATCATAATGTATCGTAGAGCAAGGCCTGAGCAGTCAGGGCATAAGAAAGCGCTTAGGTAAATCCAGGTAACTGACTTCCCGGTGCTGGGAACCATTTGCAGATCTGAATAGCCACAGAGTGTGGGTGCTAAGTCTGGGATGATTACCATTAGTTCAGTGCAAGATGAAACATAAGAATTTTGAGAAATGACTGGCTCCTTGCAGTAAGTACATCGCTGAGATTCTGCAACTACAATAAATAGCATCAGGTGCCATATCTCAACAATCATTCGCTCATGTTCTGTTGTTTGTTCCTTCTTTTCCAGCTCTCTCCACTGTTTATTTCACGCACATTTCCGCTCTGTGTGTCTGTTGCTACACCCACTCTTCTAGTGTGCTTTAGTTTGTTCACCAGTCCCTAGTTATTCCTGTCCTCTTTTACTGTTATTTGTGTGTGTGTGTGTGTGTGTGTGTGTGTGCTTGTGTGGGCCGTATACACACATGAGAACAGAGAAGCATTGGATGGAGTCTGTCCTGCTTCTTCCCTTCCAGTGTGGGTTCCGGAACTCAAACATGTCAGACTTGAAGAAATACCTTTGTCATTCTTTGTACCCCAAATATGACCAGACAACAACAAAGGTTTTCTCTCCTCCATGAGTTTTCTTATGTGTTCTTTTACAAATATTATTATACTATAAAGAACTTGCAAAAAATCATACACCTAAATGGACCAGTTTCCAACCCATATCTCAGTGAACTTCTGTACAGTTAGAACAGTTCTTCTGAAGCTGTGGATTTCACCCCGGATTTTACACTTGCCGGGGTCCAGCCTTGGCTCAGGTTCTGGTCCTGAGACTGGAAAGGGATGTCTGTAAAAGGATAAAATTTGACTGTCAGGTGGATTGGACTCAAATGGCCCCGAATATAGGCCATCTTTATCTATACTTTAACGGAGTTTTTCTACTAGGCTTACATGAACAACTTTGTCATTGGCTCCTATTTTTGACTCCTAAGGAATAAATCATATTTTAAGAAATACATCATAATCATTATTAAAGCTCCCATTGTTCCTCTTTATGCTTTCCCAAATACACTTTCCCACGCCCTACATAACCTTATCCTAGGCATAGTTCAGCATTTTTGCAGGCTTAACTAACTATTGAGTCAGACACATCCTGCTCTTCCAGGACTTCTGTCAGTAAGGCACCTACTTGTGGTTACAAAGTTAAAAAGCAGTAGACTAGACAACAATGTCCAAACCCAAACAATTGTCTAAAAGTCATGGTTTTATATACTTTTCTTTTCCCCATGTCTCAGCCTTTCTGTAAAAGGAAAACTTGGATGAGGCATTCTTTTCCCATCTCACTCTACCATACTTCTCCCACTAATATAAGCTTCTGTATACATTTTTCTCATTGGATAATACTAGATCCTATCAATGATTCTACATGCTTGGTGTGCAGAGAACTTACTCTCAACATTGACACTATGTGTATTCCCGAGGCTTTCCCCCTATTCTGTGTTTGCATGCCTGACTCTCATTTCCAGACAGAACTGTGGGACACTGTTAATGTTCCAAGTGTTGATTTCTCATATGTACCTAACTATCTCTATTGAGTCAGAAAAGTTCCCAGGATTAGGAATTGTAGTTAGTCATTCCAGATAAGAAATTTGAGAAGCATTAGACCCCTATTAAATCTTAGGGGAAAATATTCGAGAGAGAACAGGATTTCCAGGGAAATTACAGCTGTTGCACACATGGCTGACAAAGGAAAGCTAAGAACGTCCCAAAGAATCAGCAATTTAATGAAGGAGAAATGAGCCTGTAAGCTGCATGAATTTGCAAATTCCTACGCTGTCCTGTGATCTACTGATCCTTGCCATGTGAGAATCCATTTTCGTGGGTGTCTTGCCCTGAGGAAACACACTGGACATGTAGTCACATGTTGATCCAAGACTAGGCTGCATGTCTCCAAACTTAGACTTTCACTATTAAATTGTATGTTTATGCTCTGACCTACCACCACCAAACAGAAAACCCATGAGAGTTAGAACAAGGAAAACACCCAGCTTCATATCCTCTTCCATGATTTGAGTCTATTACCTGCATCCACTCTTGTCTCCTCTTCTAATCTTTACCCTTTCTTATTCTTCTTTACATATGTGTTTTCCATTTTTGTTTTCAAGACAGGGTTTCTCTGCAGCTTTGGAGCCAGTCCTGGAACTAGCTCTTGTAGATCAGGCTGGCTGTGAATTCATAGAAATCCGCCTGCCTCTGTCTCCCAAGTGCTGGGATTAAAGGTGTTTGCCACCACCACCTGACTAATGCATGTGTTTTCTGTATTCACATGTACATTTGTTTACACACATACACACAAATACCCACATACAAAGAGACAGACACAAACTGACACACACAAACAGAGAGGACACACACACACAATAGGCTAGAATTCATATATGAGGGAAAACATGTATTTTCTTTCTTTCCACTGTCTCTCTTCCTCCTTCCCATCCCCTTCCTCTTTCTGAGTTTGTACGGCATTTGAAGTCCTCCAAATTTCTGAATTCTTTATGTGATTTCCTTGTCACTTCATTCATCATAGCAAGGAATTAGAACCAACATAATTGTCCATCAGCAATGAACAATGAAAATTTGGTATACAATATGTTCAACAAGAAATTTCCCTTATTGTGTCTGCATATGGGATGAATATTGATGGGACTGATTGAGAGTTTTGATGTGTAGTTTGTATTTTTATGAAGTGTTTTTAAAATTCCTTTTTTGAAAAAACTTCTTTTGTTTTTCTGAAATTAATATAATTACATAATTTCCACCTTATCTTTTCATACTGCCACATACCTTTCCTGCACCCTTTAAAATTCCTGGTCTAGTTTTTCATAGATTGTTATTACATGCATAAACATATATTTACATATATGCATTCCTAACTGTAACCTGCCCAGATTTTATAATATTGCTTTTATGTATGTTTTTAGGTCTGAATATCTGGTATTGAATAACCAGTTGGAGTACTTCTTCTTTGTGGAAGACTATTGCTTACACTCTTAGCATCCTTTAGTGGCCTGAAGTTCTTGTGTCTGATTGAGGCCTGTGGCGTTTTTCCTGCTTGCTTTGGTATGCCTTTTGTTGTTATCCTTGTTTGGCTCATGTTTAAGCAGCCATGTTGGTGAGACTTTATCGGTGTGGCTTCTGACATTACTAGGAGACATACCCTCACAGCACACTCCCTGATCCCCTGGCTCTTACAATCTTTCTGCTCCCTCTTTTGCAATGTTCCCTGAGCCTTGGGTGCAGGAACTGTTTTGTAGATAAATCCACTGGAACTGGGTTCCATAACTCTAAATTTACATACATTTAAAAAAAAAACTGTGTATGCAAATTGCTAAATTTTCAATGTTGTCCTTTATACTATTGTGTGTTCGTTGTGTGTGTGTGTGTGGGGGGGGGTTCCCTACTTGTTTCTTTGTAAGTCAAAAAACAAATGGCCATTAAGATGAAGCAAGTTCATGGTTCAAGCCCTGCTTCATACAGTAGTGGGGTAAACTCTTCGTTGTACCAGCAGTAGTAAATTCAA
Organism: Microtus obscurus; assembly: GCA_963919715.1. NCBI lineage: Eukaryota > Metazoa > Chordata > Mammalia > Rodentia > Cricetidae > Microtus > Microtus obscurus. The sequence continues at coordinate 12,364,132 of CAWTZC010002521.1, read as the reverse complement.
GTAAGTTCAAGTTGCAGGCCTGCTGCTGGCTAAGCCACTTTTCTGAGAAAAAGTTACTTGTCAACAAAATGAATGGAATGTGCTAGACAATGCTTCCTGTCACTTAAGAGATCTGGAGTCTCACTCCACTGAGTAGATTCTGTGTTGCCTTCAGGAGTATTAAAAATAATATTGAGAAATATGTACTTTTCAGTTATAATATTCTCCTGCTGTCCTGAGTAACTTCAAGGTGCTGTGGAGGCGCAGGCAGGGGAAGGTGAGGATGAGGCTGGGAGGGGGAAGGTGAGGATGAGGCTGGGAGGGAAAGCACCCCTCCTCCTCCCCATCTCTCAGCTGCTGCTCCAATGAGGAAATGATTACTTAATGGCCAGGCAATTTGTAAAACAGCTGTCTGAGCTTTCATACCCAGCTGTCCCCAGAAAGGGAAGGAGTTGAGCCTCGTCTGTTCTCTACTTCATAGCAGATAAATTAGCAACGTCATTTCAAAACAAGCAATTCCCGGGGAGGAATTTCCCTTGGAGTCCCTTGATAAGGAAGATTCCTAAGTGGACAAAGGTTCCGAGCACACATTAGGAGTTAACCTTGAAGGAGTGAGAACGTGGGAGAGACACAAGTGAGCAGGAAATGATACCCCCTTAATAGTGCTCTAATTGATAACTATGCTTTTCTCTGGAGGCACAATTAAGCAAAAGCAATAGCATCCCAGATCAATGCTTCTATTGTTTTTTCTTGCCAATGTGTCCAGTGTAGAAGAAATCTCTGGATCCCGATGTCACGAGTGGACTAGGCAGAGCATTTGGTCATTTCAGGGGATCGGGTTGAAGGTGAGCGTCACGTGCTCACTAAGATGTGTCTATAAGCAGGGAACTGGACTGGGAGCCTTGAGAGTCTTTTCATACGATCTCAGAGTCATATAAAAAGAAGGTCTCGTGGTCTCCACCATGCAGCATGGACATTCACAAGGTTTGAATGTCTTTCTTAGTTAGAAAACACTTGATTTCTGGAATTGAGTTGAACATGTTAGAATTGTGATAAGAGAAGCAAGATTGGGGTCTGGATGCGTCACCGTCTGATGCTGAACAAGAGATACACATCCACATAGACCCTTACTTTCCATTCAGCATGGTTACCTTGCATCCTATGAGCCCAATCCAATAACAGTTTCCTAGTAACTTCTTCTGACTTCAAAGCCCTTCCTCATCTACATCCTACCACACCCAACTACATTGGATGTGATATAAAGGCTTGGAGAGGAAAGTAAACAAATATATCTAGCTATACAGAACTCATCTTATGTAGCAAAACAGTATGTGTTAGCTACACTAATCTTTCATGTGTGTTGCTAAGAAAGCACCATGAATCAAGACAAATGTCACTCTGCCTCCTTCCAGGGACTAATCATCCAATACCCTTGAGTCTCTTCTCTGCTCTTGAATATTAATTTCCAAATTGTCAACGGCCTGAGCAGGACCTGGGCAGCATCCTGCATTCTGAGAAGTTGCAGGAGGCCTTCTTTCAATAAATTCCCCCTGGAAGGAAGGAAATAAGAACGTAATCACATCATCTGCAGCTTGAATAAGATCTGCTACGCTACAAATCTGCTTAGCTCATGGGTCTGCTCTCTCCTCCAGCTGTCTAAATACCGCTAAGCAACAAACCCTGTCATACTTCGACTTCCTACAACAAATCTTGCCCCGTGGCCCTTAGGCCACAGTGACCTTCTTCCGTCCAGATTTCGCTTGTCACCTGGGTCTGTACCACACATTTCAGTACTTGTTTGAATTATCTTATGTTGTCTTCTGATTCTTTTAAAATAAACGTTTGTTCTTTGATAACAGAAACCACACTACTAATCTCTTGTTCCCTGCAAGGCACAGCATGAGGAAGGAACAGCAAACAGAAAAAAAATAAACGCTCATTCAGTTTTCAAACTACGACATTTATTTTGGCAGAACTGGGGTCACTTCACCCTCATAAACCTCATTTGCTAATCCTATTATGGCCACAGGACGTCATTTACTCCATTGACAGTAACAAGCCTAGGTTCTTGTCTCGGCTCAACTCTCAACTACTTGCTCAACAGGAGTAATAATATCGACTCTAGAGTGTGTGGGAAAATAGCAAACCACATCATTAGCAAAAGAAAACCCTCAAGTCTGTGACCAAGGAAACCCCTCTAAAGGGTTCACTGTGCAAGCATGAGGGCCTGAGTTTCCATCACCAGCACCACCACAGAAAGCTGGGCGTGGAAGCATGCGCCTGCCATCCAGTGGTGAAGAGGCAGAGATAGGAGGATCCCTGGGGCTTGCTGGCCGGCCAGTCTAGCCGAGTCAGTGAGTTCCAGATTCAGTGAGAGACATGTTTCAAAAAGCAAAATGGACAGTGATTGAGGAAGATTCCAGGTGCCAATCTCTAGCCTCTACATTCATGCGTACTCTTGCACACATGTGCAAACACGGACGTGAACACATCCACACACCACGCATGGCCTACAACAGCTCTGAAGCATACTAAATACCATTTCTCTATCTTGCTCTTTTCTATCGGTGACCAAGCCTGGGAAGAGCGAGGCACCGATGCTGACGTGACAAAAGTTGTTCCCAGGAACAATCTTTTTGGATTACACCTGTTCTGTAAAGCTGTCTTGGTAAGACAACAACAATAGAGACAGAGCTCAGGACACAATGTGAACCTAAATGCCACAGAACTCACCATCTAGCGTGCTGGGGAGGGTGTTGGCATTCACCCTTCTGGAAAGCCTATTTCTGTGTCATCTGTAAGGCACCTTTTCCTTGAATTGGCACAGCATTGTTGGCTAACTGGGTGCATGGGTAAGTGAGGAGTTCAGAACTAACAGACATTTACAGAGACCCTGTGCATATGGGGATTGTGGAAAGCAAAGCTTCAGTTTTAGCATGTGTGAGAATTCCCTGAAGACTTGGTAGAATACCCACAGCCTTGGAGTCTGTATTTTTATGTGTCTGTGTCCAGGTGCTACTTCTGCAAAAGCACACTGACCTTGACTGAGATTGACTTCATGCATTCAGTTTCCAATGGATGTAGCTCTTGCTGTGTTTTTCCTAAAGTCAGAATCTTCTCAAAATATCCAGAACCCAGGATAGAAATGGCCTTTTGACAAGAAAAGTGATTGGTAAAGCTTAGGGAAAGACTTTCAGGGACTAATTCTGCATAATAAACTGTCTATCTCTACACTGAAGTGGGAGGAGCTTTGTGTTTGATGTCAAAAGCCTATTGTAGCTGACATACTCCACCGCTTTCAGTGGACTGGCTTAAAATATTGGACAGCATTGCCTTTCCCTCTGTGAATAGCATCCTTGCCCCCAAACTCTGGAGACACATACCTAGATTCCATCACCTTATGCCTGCTCAATTCCAAGGTGACGCTGTCCCGTTTAGATGATATCAATCCATCAGGGCCATTACTACCCCCCAACCCCCCGGCTGAGACTGAGTTAGTGCTTTCTTCTCATCCCCAGGGTAGACGGCATTAAAATTCTAGCATTTGTCAAGTCAGTCCTCTGCCATCATCTGGGGTGATCTCTATGATGTTTTTTCCTTTTTCCTTCTCATATCACAGATTCCACGAAAGATAGTCCAGAGGAAAGCTTGGGAATACATAATGTAGACAGAACTATGTTGTGAGGCAGGGGATTCAGGGGCGGAGAGCTGGTATAAGTTATCTCTGGTGCAAGGAGGAGCTCAAGGGTTGAAAGGACAAATTAATTTTTGAATAGGGAGTAAGGCATGAATGATGACTTGCGATGGAAAGCAAGAAGTCGTTCCAAGTTTTACTTTCAAGTGATTTTCTGGCTCCCCATCTCTGTATGTGCTTAACTGGATTATATTGAAGTCCACGCAAAAAAAATTGGCATAATCCAGAGGCCTCTGTGTGACGAAATTAGTGACTACATAGTGACACCTACCACTGACTGGATATACATATAGCAAGGCTTCCTAATAGTCACTGTATATTAGAATAATTGGTGTAAAATTTATTTATCTTTTTTTTTTTTTTTTTTTTTTTTGGTTTTTCGAGACAGGGTTTCTCTGTTAGCTTTGGTGTCTGTCCTGGCACTAGCTCTTGTAGAGCTATCTTAGACAGGGCCAATATAGTTAAAATGACAAAAATTATTTAAATCTGAGGCCAACATTGAGTGTCATCATTGGTGGTAGCTAAAACAGCTCTTAGAGGTGGCAAGAGTGTTTTATTACACTTTCCAGAATTTTGTGAGTTAAACCTATGAATAAGGGGAAATTGACTTGAGTGAGGGTGTTTACAGCATAGGGACTGATAAACATTACACATTCATTTTATTCTCACTTTTGAACTGGTTACTAAGCATTTATAGGCACACCATTGTCCCTAAGGGGGAACCATATCTTTTCTCATTTAAACTTAGACAATTTAGAGTAGAAACTGGACTCTATCAGTAATTATGGCTGGACAGTCAGCTTGAATCAGAAATCATAATCACTTTTAGTAAATAGTTGTAATGTCCATTCCATGCTTAGTCAATAGAGGTTAAGAGAATTTAAGGAAGTGACTCAGGTTTATTCATAAAAAATGAATTAGGATATCAGGCTTAAGGTCAATACGATGAGTCTACAGGTCAGTGGCGACTATGGAAATATTATTGGTTAGCACAAGATAAATGTGGAGAGACTTGTAAAGCAGATTCTTATTCATTTAAGTCAATTTACGCAGCAAGGGGAGCCTAAAACAGTGAATCTAAATAGAATTTACCCGAACACGTTTCTTATACATTGTTATAGAAACTTAAGATATAAAGAGAGAATTAGAGACAGAACAACCAGAGAACAAACGTCCCAAGATCTTTTGTGTCCCACAGCTTTGCATGTAATGATAGATCTACTCATTCTTGATGTTTAGGAGACTTTCTAAACTCACCTGGATGTTATTCGGTATTTGTTCATCACGTGAGCTGTTATAGAGGGAAGGGTGGAGAGGAGAGCCTTTCTCCTACTATTCTTTATTTTATCAAACCCATTTCAAGTCACCCCCTCCCTCCACACCCCCTCCCTCTACACACTTAACTCAGTGCTTCCCCAGTTCTCAGCTTCCTTCTTCAGAGAAAAAATTCAGGCTGGAAGTCTTGATCATAACTCTCCACATAGACCCATCCTGTCTCCCTTCTCCCTGCTCCCCTGCAGGGTCATTCCCCTTCCAGCTCCATCACCTTTTCCTTTCGGCCCCTGAGTTACACACATCTGTAAAGTTGTGAAATCGTCCATTGAGCCATCATCACATCAAGGATCACCTGAAGTTCACATAAGCACCCATATGGTTTCTTCAATGTATAACCCACCTGCGGAGCAACTGATTTTGCTTATAATACCGTAAGCAATTTTTTTAATTACTGCAGGTAATGGCTGTGAAATAATTGGTTTCAATGCAACCAATCACATACCATGTAAAGATTATTCTAATTCATATTTTTTGTTGCTTTGACTTTACAGAGAAAGGCTAGTCTTCTTATAGCTTTGGCTCAAATCACATATTTGAAAATCTAGGTAAGCAATGCTCATTTATCTTCATTCAGATGGAAATGGTCCCTTAAGGAAACAACATCATATGTATGTATATGTACACACGCATATTTGCATCACATATGGTATGGTGCATGAATGAATTTGTGTTCAGAGAGTGTTGATTGCCTGTGAGGAAACTCCAAGAAAGCAGGACAAGAGTTCCTGGGACCTCAGCACTCCAAGCAAAAATTTGTTGTTGGAATGTGCTTTCATGCCCCCTCCCAGGTGTAGTAAGGATGAGTGAGTTTACTTTGGATTGTCTTAATAATAATGTTAGATGATGTTTCCAAGTGTGCCTAAGTCACATGGACGTGCCTTGCCCTTGTGACTGTACGCAGTTTGAACTCACGTGAACTTTGCTCATACGACCTTGCTTAACCCTCAGAACGTAAATTGTCTGAGGCCCTGAATCAAGTTGGCTATTGCACCAGACTTTAGTCTGCTTCAGACTCGGCTCTCCCAGGTTCACACTGCCAGCTAGAGCAGTAACTGTAAGGATCCAGTTTTCAAACACTATCTGAATCTATCCTTTTTAAACAACAGCTGTTATTCACAGTAGCCAGAACTAAGGAGATGTCTCAGAGCTGGTGGTTAAGACTGCTTCCTGCTCTTGCGAAGGACATAGTTCAGTTTTCAGCACCCATGTCTGGTGCCTCCAGCTCAAGCAACTCCATCATTGTCCTCGGGCCTCTGCAGATAACCCCACTTTCACGCACGTACCCCACAAGGACAGATATTCATACTCATAACTAAACATAAAAAAAAATCTTTTAAATACAAGGGACATGTCCCTGTGTCTCATTCTTTTCCTCGATGGCTTCTGCAAGGTGAAGTAGGCATCACGAGAGCAGAGATGACGAGCAACTAGCCACCTACCCTGACCAACTTGTTTAAGGCCACCATCCTCCTCTATGCAAAGGAGTGGACAGCTGAGAAGAGCAATCCAGATATCCCAGTTTTCACTTGGTGTCTGCTGATGGTCTTGTCAATTCTTTGTGTGCTGTGTGCTCTGGTCCTTTGCAGGCCTTGGGATCCTCACACTGCTTTGAGTCCAGGGATGTTGAAACCCTTCCTTGCCAAGACAAGGACGTGACTCAGTGTTCTGTGATGGAGATTAGAGTGATACAAAGTCTCACACTCTAGACCAGCCTGTGGTGACCATGGCAACAGAATGAGCTCCTCTTGCCCCTCCTATGCGTGGTTTGTACCTTATTGAAAATGAAGAGTTGAGACTGTGGTATTTTTTTCTTCCTTTTGGAAAAGCTTCACTCTATTAAAGGAGAAGAGAATGTTCTTCTTGCCTGAGTGTTGGAAGAAGCTTCCAACCTTAAAATTAAGTTGAATCTAGTTTTTCTGAAAAGCACTTGCTTAACAAGGGTGCCCAGTAAGTGTTCCCAGCAGAGGGGTTGGGAACTCTCAGGAAGGAGATACTTTGTTATGTATCTTGCAGAGGTTGGACATCCCAACACCATAGCCCAGCAATTCTGAAACAGAACAGAATCCAATTATGTACTTTTAAATTAGCGTGTATATCAATTATACAGAATAGCATGTTTCATTATATTGCCATACATGTGTATGAGGTCTTTTATTCAAATTTACCCCTTATACACCTTACAGTTACCCTTGCTCCCTCCCCACTAGTCTTCTTCCTGCTCCCTAACAGTCCCCTTCTATCTGTTAGGTCTTATTTCTTTATTTTATTTTATTTGAGAATTTCATAATTATATGCAATGTATTTTGATCATATATACTGCCAATCTACCTTTAACTCCTCCCATCTTCCTCCCTACTTTTTATCTTCTTCTTTCTTTTTATTAGTTTTTATTTTTATGCATTTTAATTAAAATATAATTGTATCATTTTCCCCCTTCCTTTGCTTCTTCCAAGATCCTTCCAAGTCTCTTCCTTTCAACTTCTTTCATGTTTCCCCATATTCATGTACATACATATATGCAAGCTCATATACATATTCACAAATACATAACTAGAACTTGCTGGATCTGCTGGTTTCATGGCTAACTTAAATCTTATCTTTACACCCACAGCTAAGTGTAGCTCTCACCCCTCACCAATGAAGCCTCTCTATTCAGGAAACCACAACTGGATACAATGTAGAAATCAACAGATTGTGGAGACTCCAGCCTCAAAGCATAAATCTACATAGCAGCTCCTGCATCTGTGGCTCAGGGAACACTGTGTAAGAAGGGCCAGCAAGAGTGTAAATGCCAGAGAACCAGGAAATTGGCTGTGAAACAGGCTCTCCTTGAAATATCTGCATAAGCAAGACCTGAACAAGGGCAGTATGAACAGACATGCTAGCAGCAGAATGTGGAAACATCTCCTGGGGTCATATCGCTAGATTACGAATTACTGGAAACTGATGATGACTAAAAGAGTTGCCTCTTCCAGGGATGAACCCTCTAATTAGCCAGTAATATGAATCCAAGTTTAGTGCTAATTAACACACATGAGTATAAAGCCAACCACCTGAGTATGGTCAACCCATTAGGGCATCTTTGTAACCGTTCTATTGTTCTAAGGATGCTGACCAGGGTTTCTGTTCTGTCTTGTCCTGCAGCTGTTCAGCTCCAAAGAAACACACATAGGTCTACATTAATTATAAAATGGTTGGCCTATTAGCTAAGGCTTCTCATTAATTCTTTCTTACATCTTAAATTAGTCCATAATTCTTGTCTATGTTAGCCATGTGGCTTGGTACTTTTCTCAGTGAGTTGTTCTCATCTTGCTTCCTCTGCATCTGGGTGACAACTTCAGACTGACTCTTTATTCTTCCCAGAATTCTCCTGTTTTCATTGCCCCACTTCTACTTTCTGCCTGACTACTGGCCAATTAACATTTTATTAAAACTATACAATATAAGTGACAGGATACAAGACCATTGTCCCACAGCACTTGGCTTTATTTTAAACTCTATTTCTTTTAATTTTATTTTTTTGAGACAGGGTTTCTCTGTTATCTTTGGCTGTCCTGAAACTCACTCTGTAGACCAGGCTGTCTTTGAACTCATAGAGATCTGCCTGCCTCTGCCTCTCAAGTCTTGGGATAAACACCACGACCAAGGAAACTCTTATTTAAAAAAATTTAGCTGGGACTTGTTTGTAGTTTTAGAGGATTAATCCATGATTATTATGGCATGAGACAGACAGGCATGCACTGGAAAGCCGAGAGCTTTCCATCCTGCTGCGCAGGCCATAGTCTGAAAGAAAGAGTGTGGTGTGGGTTTTTGAAACCTCAAAGCACACCCCTGGAGATGCACCTCCTCCAAACTCCTCCAACAAGGCAACCCCGTAATCCTTCTAAACAGTTCATAAACTGGGGGCTAAGAATCCAATATAAAAGCCTATGGGGGACACTCTCATTTCAACCACCACCTTGAGTTTATGTCTTTGTAGGTATGGCCTACTCCACTTAATAGGGCAATCTCTAGTGAGAAAACTAGTATGGTGGTTCCTCAAAAGTTAAAAACAGATCCATCACGTGATTCAGCCATACCATTCCTGGATATGGGATATCACAAGGGCTCACAGCCAGCGCATCATAGACGTGCTGGCAAATGCATATCTATTATAGCACACTACTTACAACAGCCAAGCCACTGACTTGATCCAGTGCATATCAGCTGATACATGGATTAAAAATTGTGGCAGGCATACACAATGGAGTGTTACTCAGCTCAGGAGAAAAAGAAAATAATTTATGAAAGATGAATGGCTCTAATTTCAATTTAAATCTGTCTCCCAAAAGGCTGGTGAGATGCCCGAGCTGGCAGAGGCACCTGCTGCGAAGCCTGATAACCTGAGATTAATTCCTGGAACCCACAGAGTAGAAGGAGAGAACTGACTCACACAACTTGTTGTCTGACTGCTATATGTATGTCATGGCATCCAAGTACATACACACACGTACACGGATAAATAAGTAAGTAGAGATGAAAAAAATTAAATTCTCCCTTGCAAGTTTTGAAACATAACCAAGAGAGGATTACTGCTTTGTTTTAAGAGTCACTATTTAATTAACCTTCATTCCGCATGTGGAAGCAGTTTGAAATTGTAAAGAACAGAGAATTTCTTTTGACTCGCATTCACCAAGCATTAAACATTAATTGATTAATGTTAAAGTAAACACACACAATGTTCTATGAACCTTGATTATCTAGACAGCCAGCTATTTTGATAACTTGTAGGTATTTGCATATTCTCCTGATACATCTTCTGCAACTTTATAACACTGTAACACCAACTAGGAAAGGAACTGGGTGTGTGGGTGTTTTCCTGTAAATCCAGACACTTGGCAGGTTAAGGTGGGAGGACTGCTTGAGCCCAACTGCTTAAGGATATACATACTGCCACAAAAATAAGAATAATAAAAAATTTAAAGTAAGAAAATAAAGGTAAGAATGGGATCCTAGAAGGGAGAAGTATAGATTCTGTGTGGTGGTTTCCATATTATGGGCTCAAAGTCTTGATCAAGAAACAGTGTAAATCTGGTTTTCTTGTAGATAGATTTCTTAGAATTCCAGCATTTCTATTTGAATGTAATGTATCATCAACTTTACTTGTATCCTAATTATACAAAGATTTCCCCCTCCCCAAAACACAAACATTGATGCCCTAATCCCCAAGACAGTATTATGTGAGATGAATACCTGGGAGTGTTACTAGTGGTTGAAGTAGAAGGACTCAAGGACACAGAGCAATGTAGGTGGTTTAATGCACAAGTAAAAATGAATATTCTCTTTTTCTTCCATCCATCCATCCATCTATCCATCCATCCATCATCCATCTATCCATCCATCATCCATCCATCATCCATCCATCCATCCATCCATCCATCCATCATCCATCCATCCATCATCCATCCATCATCCACCCATCCATCCATCATCCATCATCCATCCATCATCCATCATCCATCTATCCATCCATTCATCCATCCATCATCCATCCAACCATCCATCCATCCATCATCCATCCATCATCCATTATATCCATCCATCCATCTATCCATCCATCATCCATCCATCATCCATCCATCCATCCATCCATCCATCCATCCATCCATCCATCCATCCCTCTCTCTCATCCTACAGTGAGAGCACAGTGAGAGGCAGCTGTGTGAAAGCCAGGAAGACGTCATTTCACGAGAACTAAACATGCTGTCATTATGATTGTGACTGTACAGCTTCCAGAAACAAGAGATGGTGAAGTGCTGTTTAAGGACCCCATCTGTGTGATTTCATTATGGTAGCCTCAGGGTGAAGAGACAGGGGGCTTCCTTCACACACATGAGTCAGACAGCAAGGTGGGCCTCGGAGCAACTGTCATCTGTCCTGCCAATATGGAAATCAAAATAAGTAGGCTGTGATGTGTTTTCAGCCCCTTCGGGCAATAGCACATGTGAGAAACAGAGGGAGGCATCTCAAACGTGTACCCAGTTTGAAAGAGAAACTACATAAATGTCTTGGATCTCAGAGACTGTGTTTACACCATTGACCAATAAAGAAATTGTTAAGGACCACAGTGACTTTGCGTTGGAACTTCCATTTGCATTATGAAATGTCCACCAGCCTATGAAGTCAAAGAATGGAAGGTGATGGCTTGAACTTGGTATGTTTGAGTTTCAGACTGTCAAGGAGTGCACTCGTGATAGTTAATATGGATTTGGTTACCTAGGAGAAAACCTTCTAAGTCTGTCATGGAAGCAGTTTCTATACTGGGTTATAGAGGTGACAAGACTAACCCTGCTGCTGAGGGAGAAAAGACATCAAGTGTCCCACCCAACACTGGATCCTGCATTCTACTGCAACACCATCTGAATGGATACACCCACTGGCGCCATGGTGGACTAAATTATGAAGCTGCCATTTATTTTCTGATTGGGTATGGAGGCTGACGCACAGAAGGGATTTCATGCCTGTTACTACAAACCCAAACAAAGCCCACAGCATTGAAGATCATCGGCCCTCGAGGGGGTACCTACTGCTGTTGTTTTGCCAAGTGGACAGGCTAATAAAGTACATTCTAAAATCTTCATGTTTATACCCACAGGTTCGTGCTACTCTCAATTTTTGTCCAAGAATCTCCTTTTCGGAGTAGTTAGTGGTTACCCCCAACTGCTCAAAGTGTGGAGTAGAAAGAGCTGAGTGCTCAGCTGTGTCTAGTTATTGACTTCAACCTCCAGCTCCAAGGCTTGGGGGATTTCAGCGATTCCTGGTTAACACGGAGACTTGCAACTGCTCCAGCTGCAGAGTATGAATGACTCCGAGGGTTCAGCTTTGACTGGGTCATCTGCATCAACCTCGCCTAATCCAAGGCTCAGGAACTTGGAGGAAGAGGGATCAGAGCAGTGCTCACAGTTGGCAGATGGGAAGGAGAACTGGAAAATGCCAACTTCTGGCTGTAACACAAATCAAGCCTCAGCAGCTATGGTTGCCAGTATCAAGTTAGTCAAAATGCCAGCGTGGATGGGAGTGGAGATTCAGCGGCTCAACCCCCATCGCAGGAGCTGCTAGACATTTACAGCTACTGAGGGAGTGAGTCACTTTCCTTTCTGGATGTGGCAGCCAGTGGGCCCCACACCCATGCACATATGGACACCACCAACTGGACTCAAGGGGTTATTACTAACAAAAATAAAAATAGGACATGAAGCTGGGAGGGTGAAGGAGCGAAGGCACCAGCAGAAATCAGAGAGTACGAACAGTGAAACGAAATAATCAATATGTGTTGTTTAAGCACACAGGATTCTCAAAGAATAAAAGATTATCTAAAAAGGAGTAGTAAAGGAACTTCATGGACAGCTTTCAAAAGAGAAACACAAATGGCCAACAGCTGTTTTTAATGGTGTTCAACATCTCTAGCCATCAGAAAAATGTAAAGCACTTGGAGATATCCCTCATCTGAGTTAGAATGGCTATCATCAACAAATCTGGTTGCAAATGTTGGAGAAAATACAATGAGAAAGAAAGAAACCCGTATTAGCTGTTGGTGGGGGTGCACATTAACTCAGACATCGTGGAAATCAGTCTGACATCATAGTCTCACAAAATTAAAGGCAGAATTACCCTATGACCCCGTCATTTCACTCCTGGGCATATAAACAGAGAATCCCATGCCCTTCCATAGAGGTATTCGCAGTCCAGTGTTCACTGCTGTTCTATTTACTAAGCAAGTCGCTCTACTGGAATCAACATAACTGCCCATTAAGAGAAGAATTAAAATTATATAGATGAGTGTTACCCAGCTCTCTAGAAAAATGAAATATAAAAGTTTACAGGAAAATAGATGGCCTTCGAATGTATACCATTAAGCAAGGTCATATTATCTCAGAAAGAAAAAAAAAACGTTCTCCCTCATACAGGGAATCTAGCTAATAATATGGGTATATATGTAAACAAATGCACTTGTGGGTGCAGGATCACGTGCAGAAAAAAAAAAAGAGCAAGGAAGGCTCGATAGTATGGGCTGCAGCAAGACTGAATACAGAAAATGAATGTGAGTTATGACGGGGTATAAAGTCAACAGTTTTCCTGCCTCTAATTCTGTCTGGGATTTTGTGCTTTTGGTGGTTGATAAGTATAGATAAAACTACATCTGTGGTGAAAGTGTGAGATCCAGGGCAAAGCACCACAGCTTCAGAACCACGCTTCTAACTCCAAATAAGTTCATTAAGATGTATAGACTTAGGACCTTGTTCATGTTGATGTGTGAGGTTTTATTATCTTATAATAAAGTTTAAACGATTAAAAGGGGAATAATAATGTTTGATTCATAAGCTTATTGATATTTTAACAGATGTTTATGGACACTGGTTTTATCATTAGACTGACTTTCATTTGTTTTAGATCAGTTTTTAGTCCCTTGGTAAATGTTTATCTTTTAAATTTCCATTTTTTAAAATTTTTCTCTAAAGTGAGCTATAGGACATATTTTAGAATTATTATAAAAAGAAAATGAGCTAATTCAAGTAAGGGCTTTGGTGTGATACCAGACAAGTAGAAAACAGTAAATTTAATTTGTATGATTGTCTCTTTGAGACATAAAAGGTGTTTATGAACCTCAGCCTCCTTGAACTCACTAAATTATGCAGATGGCCTTGGACTCATGGTGATTCTCCTGCTTCAGACTTCCAAGCTCTGGGATTACAGGCACCAGCCACGACGACTCCTGGTTTTGTGCATTTAAAAATAATAAGCATTATCATTTTAAAATTATTTACTTATAAATTTTAGAGAAATGTAAAGATCATGCATAATTTTGTTGGGTAGTTTATGGCCAAGACACATGTTCATAGTTTGCTCATATTTACTTAGTAGTTTCTTTCTATAACTTTGCTGGTAAAGTTTAGAGATAACTAATATAGCTGCCTTTCTGTTCATTCATTAATAACTGAAAACTACAAATATTTCTGGGTGCTCAGCTGAGTTTGCAGCATCTTCTGAAAGCACCAGGCTGGTAAGGTTGGATGTGGTACTTTTCCTGGAATGTAATCCCCTTCCTGGTGTATATTGTTGGAAACCCCATGGCACATGCAGCATTTTTTTTCCCTAACAAGAGGGTCGGAAAGTTTTCATATCAGAAAATTTCAATGACTGGAACACTAATATTTTACAAGAAAAAAAAGTGAAAATTCCTCTACACTTGGAAAACAAGTGCTTGTAAAACTGTGTCATCCATTCTCCGTCTGGAAAAACAACATTGTAAATTAAGCCTGATATGATGTCTCTAGTTACCAGGCTTCCTGAAAAAATGGGCTCTGGGGGAAGTTACTTCCTCCTCATGGTGCCAGTGTGTAGCTTGTTACATCATAGGCTTGCTGAGGACTTAGTGTAGACCAATAAAGGATATATATATAGTGTATATATTTAATCTTTCTCTCATATATATATCAGATATATGATATATATCATATACATTACATTATAGGGAAATGTTTTATTGGAGAACATTTTGAGGTCAAAATAAATTGAGCATTTATGAGTAAAACCCACCCATCCTTGGCTCCTTTATCCCCATTCAATTCCAGATTCTAAAGTATTTATGAGGTACTTTTCATATGCCAAGCCCTGGGTGGAGATGTCTAATTCAGATGGGAACCCGTGCATTCTCATCTTCTAGAGTGGAAAACTTCCTTATCCATAGAGTCCTCCCAGCTCTTCTCTTTCTGAGAAGCAGTGTGGACGCTCCCTTTAGTGCCCTGGATCTGCACGCCTATAGCAAAGAGATCCTTTGACATTGGCTAGAACCGTGTCTGATTTTCTTCACGTGTGAACAGGATAAACATAAGTGTACCTAATCAGGCTTGTGTTGAGGAAAAATATCTATAAACACTTGAATGTGTAATGCTGATTTTTTTTTTAAGTGAAGCAAACCAGTAGGAAATTGTGCTAATTAATGTTGTTTTTTTTCTACTTTACACGCTGGAGTTTGGGCCTCAAGACAAATATACAGGAATTGTGTAGTGACTCCCTATATCCCCCAGTTAGGTGAACTCATTGCCTGGGTAGCTGGTACCCTGATTGAAGGGTACACTGAGGTTCATGAAGTTTCCTCGTGATTTTCTAATGTGGAAGCCAGATCTTTTAATTTTCTCCAGGATTCTAAATGAACTTGAATTAAACTTCAATTTCTAGATAAAAAGTATGGTTTCCGTTGCCATGATGGACTTTTCACTCTCCAAACACTGAAGGCTTTGTGGTATATAAGTCCCTGAGCAATGCTATCTTAGTGTCAACTGTTCCAGAATATGCAAGGTCTCAAAGCAATGATCTTCTGCTACAGTATCATTAGGATTCCTTAGTTAAATAACTAAGCCAAACTCCCCCTTCCCATCAGAAAGACTGCTTTCTCTTCTTCTGGATATCATATACAGTAGGTTAGTCAACTTAATGAACATCTAGCTATTAGCATGAAAGAGACCCAAAGGAACCTATTAGAACACAATGTAGTCCTTTGGAGAGAAAAGCCCACACATGAAACTTAGTATGGTACCTAGTAAAGTTCAACCTTAATACCAAGACTGTAGAGAGGTATGGAAAGATTCTTGGAGCTAGAGGAATATGGGGGAAAATATGGGGAAGTAGTGTCTTAGAAATTACCAGTGTTGGAGCTCGCTGAACAGCCACACTAACATTCTCTGGAAATGTGTTAAAATTAATGTTCACAGACTCCCTGTAGCCTGACTGATCAGGAACTGAAGTCTCCATGTGATTCTGATGCAGATTCCAGTTTTTGACACCCTATCCATCCAGACCATGTAATTTTCACTTCACCACAATATCCACACAATGTGATATGGGACTAGAAAAACATTAGAAAGCCCCGGGATACGCTCAATATTGGCAAAGGTTTTAGGTTGGTTTGAAGATTCGTTCAGCTTGTGGCGTCTATTTGGCAACACACACAGAGATGTCTATTTTTGTTCATCCTGGTGGTTCTTAGCTCTGTTTCTAGACACTGAACAGCAGACGAATCCACAGGCTTATCTTAAATGAACTCGGTCTGATGATGTTGGAGTATATTGCTGGAAAGGCTGGAAGTAGAGCCTAAGCTAGGTACTTTGGCCATAAATAGGAATGCAGAGACTTGGTAAACATTGGAGGAGTGTGTTGTTGAATCTTGATCATCAACTTGATAGGAGTTCAGGTCACCCTGAAACATACCTCTGAGAATGTCCACGAGAGTATTTCCTCAGCCAAGAAACCCATCTCGAACGTGGGTCACAGCATCATATAGGCTGAGGTCCCAGGCCGAATGAAAAGGAGAAAGTGAATTGAGTATTATTAGCACCCCGTGGTTCGCTCCCTGAGTACAGACACGATGCAAGCACTTGTCTCAAGCCCACCTCAGTTATTATTACACCATGATTGACTGCACCCTCAAGCTATGAGCCAAAATATGTCCTTTGGCCTTTAAACCACTTTTGCCACATCAATGCGTGAAGTAACTAATACAAGAGAAAGCACGCTAGTCATTCAATATTCATGAGATTCGTAATACTGGATATCATTTCCGCAGGCTTTACTGCACTGCGGCTGGGATTGGCACAGTCGTATTCTGCAGACTCGCTCTCTTCCAACCTTGGCCGATTCCAATGAGTGGCAGAACGAACACTTGGAAAGATAGTCCCTCAAGGATCACATGGCTTGCAGAGCTCTCCAGTGTGTGGGTTGGGAGCTCTTAGTGCTGAGCAACTCTTGCGTGCAGGAGTACCTCTATTCGAAAGTCATTATCTGTCCACATGACTGATTTTTTTCCCTTAACCAAGAAATCATGGCGAAGAGTTGTATAAACTCTTTTTCCATAGTCCTGGAATTTAACACTTTCTGAAATTGACTCAGAAAAATGTGTCATGCGTGTTTATTTAATAAGTGAATCTAGTTAGTTCTTGGCCGTGAGACTTTTGCTTCTCTTAGAATTTTACCAGTTTCCCACACTAGCTTATTTCTCCTATTTAGCCTCCCATCTTTGCCTCTAGGAATCCTCCGGAAAAACCTGTTTGCTGAGGTGATTTTTTTTCAATCCTTCCATGGTCCAAACCTATCAAATCTTGGGGTGTTATCTCCTTTGGGATTGCACATTTAAATGTCTCCAACACATACTCTGTCGCTCTGTGCTCTGAAAGAGAACACAGGAAGCAGACTTCCGGAGTGAGGCTACTTCCCCACCTGTGACCTTGTTTGTCATTGAACATCAAATAAAGACTAGGATTTTGTTGGTTTTTTTTGGGGGGGGGGGTTGTTTTGTTTTTGTAGGTCAGTGGCATGGTAAGACATCTGACAGGGACAGACAGCTCACTGAGCACTGTCACTTCTGACTGCAGGTGAAGGGTCAGCAGTTGGAACTGTGACTCTCTCCCATGGTGGCTGTGGAGACTCTAAAGCATCTCTGGGCATCTGTTTCTACCTGTGCTGTTCTCAATCCCCCCCTCACCCCCCCAAGAGAAAGACAGGGATGGGAGTCTCATATATAGGTCCTTAGCGTGTACTGAAGCCAGAGGAGAATCTGCTCAGTTTCTTCCCCTTAAATGAGGTCATTATCTGAACCTGGATCTAAGCCGGTGGATAGGAACCCTAATAATCCTCCTGTTTCTGCCCTTCACAGCCCTGGTATTACAGTCATGTAGGGTGAGGTGAGTCCCAGCCTTTTGTCCCACACTGATATCTAATACATGCTTATGATTTGATTTTGAGAGACAATAACAAGCACTCAAAAAGCTATCCACAAAACTCTATTATAGCAATAGAAAGTTTCTCTCTTTTCTTTTGGAGATTATAATGTAATTCTAACATTTATCCCTTGTCTTTCCTCCCTCCAAACCTTCCCATTATACCTTTCCCTTGCCTTCTTCATATTCAAGGCCTCTTCCTTCATTGGTTGTTATTGCATGCCTATATCCTTAAATATATTTCTAATAATACTTTGCTCACTCCATATAATGCTATTTGTTTAATGTTTTGGGAGCTGACCATTTGACACTAGAGGACCAATTCCCGGGGGAAGATCGCCTCTTCTGCTGCTAGCTTTACTCAAGTACCTTTGTTTTTTTGTTGTTTTTGTTTTTGTAAGGTTGACGCCTCATGGACTTTCCCCATCTACTTTGCCATGTTCGCTGGTCCCATCCTTGCTCAGGTCAAATGTGGGAAGTCATGTTGGCCGCACTTTATGAGGATAGCTTCCGACAATAGGAGATGTAACCTTAACAGCAACCTCCCTGATCCTCTGTCTGTTACAATCTTTCTGTCCCTCCCTTCTCAAAAATCTCCTCTGAGTCTTAGCTGTGGGTGCTGTGTTGTAGACGTATCTGTTGGAATGATGCATTTTGGTTGGTTGTAGTTTTCTGTAGTGGTCTCAGTCTGTTAAAAAGAGAAGTTTCCTTAATGAGCCAGCGGTGAAGACTACACTTAGCTGTGTGGGTATAAGGGCAAATGTTTCTAGATTGCTATTAGTGATAAGGCTGGTGTTGGAAATCAGTGGTTATAGGTTCTCCAATAATTATGACTTCACTAAGTAGTTATTTAAGTTACCAGTACCAGGCAAGATTTCTTTCTTGTTGAGAGGGTCTTACATCCAATTAGAGAGCTGCTGTTTACCTCCAAGTTATGGGTGTCACTTCTGCATGCTTAGGGTTATGGTGCTGTGATGGTCAGTTATGTGTTTCATGGGTACCAAGAATTCTAACTCAGTTCCTCACGCTTGTTCAACAAGCACCCTTACATGCTAAGCTATTTTCTCAGCCCCAGAATTGATTTTTTGTGGCATGGGGGAATAATACTCCTGAGGCATTAAGGAGAAAAGTTAAATAAACCGAATCTGCCATCACCTGTAGTCAAATGTTACATATGCGAATTTCACTTAGATATACTCACATTTGGTTTGTGCTCTTTACTTCAGCTCTCTCTGTGAAAGAGCAAAGCAGCATATCACAGAACTCAATACACACCTCAGGTGCTTCTCCAATCTGCTTCTGTTTTATTATCTGTAAGTTGAAGATAACAAACCATTCTCACTATGAAGAGCTGATATGCGCTCAACACACCCTGGGTGTCATAGAGGGTAACTGTCACAGCGCTCAGCTATGGTGGAAAGGGCCAACTGCCAGGGTAGGTAATCCCTAACTCATAGCATGTATCTGGAAGGAAGACTCAAAAACTCCCGAAGTTCAAAAACAACATTCCAACAGCTGGGCTCAGCTGAGGCAGAGGGCAGTCACGTGGTGGGTTTCCATAACTGAGGAGGGTCTTTATCATTCACAACCATTTATTCACTTTTTTTTTAGTTTGTTTGATTGTTTATTGTTGAGAATTTCATCCATGAGTGTTCTATGGGCAGCATTTCTTCTTCACACCCCCCCCCATACAACGTCCTCCCTGTCCCTCTAACTCCTATCCAAACTCATGCGTATTCTCTCACTCACCTCGGGTGCCTAGATCCCAATCTTTAGATATGAATATGTGACCTGGAGTAAGCACAGAATCCAGGAGAATATAAAGATGTGAGGGCAGTGGGTTTGGGTGCAGCTCTAGAGGGTATAGTAGGACCCAGGGACCGTGTGCTCACTTGACTACAAGGAGTGTTGTGGTTTGTAAGTCATTTGGACCCAGTTTTCTTAGTTCTCTCTCTCTCTCTCTCTCTCTCTCTCTCTCTCTGTGTGTGTGTGTGTGTGTGTGTGTGTGTGTGTTTGTCTGTTTGTCTCTGTCTGTCTCTCTTTGTGTCTCTGTGTGTGTCTCTCTCTCTCTTTCTCTCTGGCTCTCTGTCTCTGTCTGTCTCTCTCTGTGTCTCTGTCTTTCTGTCTTTCTCTGTGTGTCTCTTTCTGTCTCTGTGTATCTGTCTCTGTCTTTCTCTCTGTGTCTCTTTCTGTCTGTCTGTTTCTCTCTCTCCCTCTCTCTCTCTGTGCCTGTCTCTGTGTGTCTCTCTGTCTGTTTTCTTGTCTCTGTGTGTGTCTCTGTCTCTCTCTCTTTTTGTCTCTGTGTGTGTGTGTCTCTGTCTCTGTCTCTCTCTCTCACAATAAAGGCTAGTCCAGCCTTGCCACTGTGGAACCATCGATCCATAAAAGGAGTTTTGTGGCCTGACATTACGTTGCCCTCAGTCCAACAGCATCTTTCTCTTTTAGCATTTTCCATTCATTACTGGCCAACAGCTCCACTATCCTCACAAGACATTGAAGTTCAATTGTCATTGGAAGTACAAGTGCAGAAAAATGCCAGTCACCCCAGGCAAGAGCTTTTGGAAGCTTTGCAGCTTTTAAATGCCTTGTTTTTGAATGAGCTGTGGACTTTTTTGGGAAAGATTTAAAACCACATTATAGACGCGGCAATTAGTGGCTTCCCACAAATTGCGTATCACCGCAGCAAATACACCCTCTTTGAAGTGCTTTGTTGACTGGCTTGCAGGATTGCACTTCATTGTTCTTCAGAGAGCTTTTTCACTTCTTTTTCCCTTCTGTGCTAACCCAGGAAAATGCACATCATCCAAGGGTGTATAGTCCAGGAGACTGTGACTGGTTGCTTTCAAATCTTTTCACTAAACATACAAAGCAACATTAGATGCTGCCTTCAGAATATATTTTATTGTATTGTCTCTGTTTTTTTTTTTAATTTCATTTTTAGTATATGGGTGACTCTTCATCTATGCTGATTTATGAGTTTTATTCTAGCCAATAAAAGATACAGACTACATAGGAAACACATTTATGGCAGTTAACTGTGGCATAGTTGCAGTGCTGAGCCAAAATGAATTTTGCTCAATGAAAACAAAGCCTGAAGGGACATATGAGCTGGTGAGTTGTGATGCTATAAGGACCTTAGATTGCACCACTGTAGGCGATCTATACCTCTGGGGCTGGGGTAACTCAATTAACAGTCCTTTTGCCTTTGCTAACAGGGTTTCAGAGAGACCCCAAAAGAGAGAGTATTTGTCCTTCTGGAAAGACAGCTGGTTGACTGGTACATCAGCATTCAGGTAGGAGCTGAAGTGTTGGACTAAGCACACTACTGAAGATGACCTCGGGGACCACAGGTGACCATCAACTAGAGAACGAGGCAAATATTAGGTAGTAGCCAGCTCTGTGCAAAATGACAATGACATTTCATTCTTAAAACTAAACAACTCAAATTTAGTTCTGGTTTAGAGGTCTTGGACTCTGCCTGCCCCTGCCACTTGCTGTTTCTCTGTCATGAGCAAATCGTTTCCAGCTTTAGGTCTCTGTTTCCTTGTCTGTAATATGAAAAGAATTAAATAGATAACTTTTATGATCCTGTCTACAAATGATCTGGATTAGGTTCCAGGTCATTCTTTGCTTGGGCATTAGAATTCCACCCTAAGAGCTTAGTCAACCGTGTCCTAGAATGACAAAAACAAAACAAAGACTACGGAGATAATATATTTAAAAATTCTCCAAAAAAAAGAGCCACATAAATAACAAATCTTCAATATATGTGCAAGGATCTCATTGAAAATGGTGTTAACACGCTAGATTAGGGATGGGGAGATGGCTTAGCAGTCAAGAATACTTGCTGCTGTTGCAGAGGACCTGGATTTATGTCCCAGCTTCTACATCAAGCACTCACAACCAGCTGTATCTCAAGTATTTTGGGCATCTGATGCCTTTTTCTAGCTTCTGCAGGCATCTACACACACACACACACACACACACACACACACACACACACGATAATAAAATCAATCTTTTAAACATGCAACTGAAAGTTGGGAATATTTTCCTGTCAAGGATTTTTGTATTACTTAATAATTTTGCAAAAAAAAAAAAAAGGTTTCTAGGTACCAGAGAGACTCTTATATAAGCAAATGACTTCTTGTTGCTGGTATTAGAAGACATGGGAGAAATCTAAATGAAGAAATAGAGACAAGTTTACCAATTGCCCTTGATGCCACCCAGCAGCCCACAGAAGCAGTGGTTCGCCGTTTGAGAAGGCATGTTGGGAAAGATATGCAGTAGGGCAGATGGGGATTGATAACTGACGTTAAACTCGAAGAAGTGCAGAATCTGTGGCCCACAGACATTCCATTACCCTGTAGTGGAAAAGCTTTTCCTTCCGTGGCGTGGGGCACATTCAAGAATGAAGTTGTCCAACCAGAGCCTTTGCTTTGGATTGTATACATTAGTGAACACAGGTCACATAACCAAATATGGATTTGTATACATGCTGGTCATGTGACCTGCATTCACTGATGACACATGTACACAATGATGACAAGCGCTGGGGCATGTTTGCAAGCCACAGGGGGATTCCACTTTTGTTTCCAGGGCATCTACTTCCGAATGAATATATGTCAAAGCCTTAGGAAGAGATGAGATCCCAGAACACAGAAATCCAAGCTCCTTATACATAAGAAAGCTGTTCTTGAATCAGAAATACCCACAGTGCATTCTGACATGACTGAAACATATATCTGTATGCTATTAAGCATTAGATTTTTGAAATATATTCCCGCAGCATGATATGAGTCCTGGTTTGTTTTCTATGACTGGGATATCAAATTCTGACCCAAAGCCACCTGGGGAGAAAAGAGTTTATTTGGCTTACACTTCCATGTCACAGTGCATCACCGAGGGAAGTCAGGGCAGGAAACCATGCAGGAACTTGGAGGCAGGAACTGAAGTATTTTCTATGTATCTCTATGTAGAGATACATAGAAAATACGCTGACTCGCACATAGTTAAAGATAGCCTTCTAAATTGAGAAGAGTTAGTAGTGATCAAAATTTAAGTGTAATAATAAAGTGGAATGAAGAGCAAGTAGAATCTAAACCTGGGTCTCCCTCTTTCTGAATCTTTCAGACCTGTCTATAATTGAATTGATGGGTAGAAATCTCGGGATCTCGGTCATTTGCCATAAATCATATAGATGACAGAACTGTAACAGGCTAGCCTGCCAAAGCCAAGGCACGTAGAAACATCCAGAGTTTCAACAATGCGCTTGGAATTAACTCTGCTATTTCGATTCACCGTGGAGTTTTCAGAGGGTTGTGGCATCCGTAGATGACTAATTAACCTGGGTGTAAATCCATTTCACGTGCTGCCGTGATACAGCCAATCAACACTGGCTCACTGTTTGCTCATTTGGAAAATGATGAGGATTCCCATTTCGACTTAATTGCGGTGCAAAGGTTGACAGTTACCTTCTCTATAGAAGCATCCGATGCTCCGGTATCGTTGTGAGGATGCGCCTATAATTAGGTGCATAATTTGTCTTGCAGAAATTGTCGCCCAGTCATTACCTGGATCTTATGTAATTAGAAATTCAAAAACACCGAATGGGAAACGTGGGTTGGTGGGATGGTAGGACCGTTACACTGTGAAGATCTGGGTGGCATGATTAGTGGAAGCCCAGTAGCAACTGATATCTTCCTGGATGGCTGCCCTCTATTAAAGTTAAACATAATTACAACGTGTGGGGAAAGTAAAAATTATGAGAGAGTGAAAACACATTTAAATTGTTTGTCCAAGACCTGACTTACATCATTGAAAAAAAAATCTCATGGACAACTTAAATTCAGCATTGGAAAACAAACTCGTTATTCACTTCTGGCCACTGTCTGCTCCCTCTCCTCCTCCTGTGACTTCTGTCTCAGGTCAGACCAGGTATCATGATATCATGGTATCAGTCCAAAGTCATGACAGGCTAACACCCTCCTTCCAAACAGATGGACATTTTACTGGGCTGTGCTTTCGAGTGTGTTGCTCCTCCCTATCTCATGATGCTTCTGCATGGCTGTCTGCATCATGGTCACTTGCTGGCTTCTCAAGAATATAAGAATGGTTCTGTGTTTCTTTAAACCCTTCTGTAGTCTTTGATGAGGTGGGCGGCCACTCTTTTAACTTCTGTGTAATGGGTTTATTTTAGTAATCTTCATAGAAGAACATTTCTATAGGACTAGTGTGTTTGAGTTTTTCATATAGTGTTTCATATAGTTTTTATTTTTTTGCAATGGGACCTGGGCATGTAAATTTCTTTTATTATTTTTGTGTCTGATGTGCGATGCAAGTTTGCCATGAGATTCAAGGTTGGGTCAGGGCAGGAGAGGAGATGCACACTGGGTACTGGTCCCAAGAGTGTGTAGATGGTCCACTGACAAGCTGGTTTCAAGGGCTGTATATTCCAAGCCAGACTTGAGAGTGTGGAGACTGTGCTGTGGACGATGCTCTGGGGAGCTCACCAAGCCAAGCTGGAGCACTGGTTGGGGAGCCAGGTTTGGATGTGTAGAGACGGGGGTGCAGGATTACAGCAAATGGAGAGCCCCGCAAGTTTTCAGTGGCCAAGAACATTCATCTTTATATAGCTTATAATTTTATGGGTTAGGAATATAGAGTAGTTAATCAAGTGGTCATTTCTGATGACCTGAGTTAACTAGAGCTGGGAAATCTTACATAGCTTCTCCACCCAAAGGTCTTTAATTTCTCTCCCATAAAGCACATTCTCATTTCCATAGCTTCCATACTCGGCTTACCTTCTTATAGTATGAGCATCTAATGATGCTTTAGGGGCTGGCAGCTAGTTAAGTGTTATGACAGATTAAGACATGATACCATGTCTACTATGGTCTAATGAGGAAAGCAGCCCCACAGGCCTTCATATTTAAGCATGGAGCCACAGAATTTGCATCTCTATGGGAAAAGGTTACGCTAAAGATGATCAGATACCTTTGGAGCTGTTGTGCCCATTTTTTGGAAAATAAAGTTTTCAACAACCATGCTCTTGCTTTCTGACATGCCCAGCACTCTTTCAGTCTTTCTCAACTTCAGTGTGCCTTTGAAAGATAGATTTGGCATATCTTCTCACCTTTGGATTCTGTACATGAGTTCACAAAAATCCCCACACAATTCTTTTACACAATAACTTTCAAGCTTCTTTTATCCAAAAGGGCGGTGTCCCTGTTTATTAGTTGACATATTTCTCTCTCCTGCTATAATAAAAGGTTTTATCACCTGTTGTATATGATATAGAACATGGTACCTGTCAGATGTTATGTGCACATTTTATTGATCAAGAGACTAACCAAAGCAGTGAATAAAGAGTTTTATTTGCACACACATACACAGAAAGAGAGAGAGAAACAGACAGACAGAGAGACAGAGACAGAAACAGAGAGACAGAAAGAGACAGAGAGAAGGAGGAAACAAAATATGTCTCATTTACCTCCTATAGTGTTAAGATTCTATCACATTCCCAAACAGTTCCCAGTGATCTACATCTCCCTATATTCACATACCATTGGTAGATATAGATAATTAAACCTGCATAAGGGGCATCGTTACATTTCTCAGACTAGATTGTAAGAATCTTTATTCCCCCCTCCTACCTCATCTCCCCCCCAATCCCGCACACCATTTCTCTCTCATGGTCCCAATAGATGTACTGCCAGCAGTCCTATGGGGATACCTACACACTGGGAACTGAGGTGTCTTGTGAATAGCCACATGGGTGACCTTGCAGGTAGATGCCTGAGCTCGAGGTGCCTTCAGAGGCCTGCACCCCTAGCAGCAGCTTGACTGAAACCTTATGAGAAGTGAAGATCTAGAACCAACCAGAAAAGCTGCTCCTGGATTCCCAACTCTCAGAAGTCACATAAAACAGTGCTTGTTGTATTGTATGTGACTATTTGTGGGGTAATTTTTTATACCACAAAATATACTTAATTTAATTACTATACACTTTTGTGAATGTCATTCAAAGAAACTGCAAAGAGCCCCCCCTTTCCTCTTGGATTTGAATCATGAGTATTTTGTTGATATTAGGCTAGACAGCAAGGTGGTAATTCCTGTTAGAAGTCAAACACCTGGCCTTTTTCTCAAACACAAAGAACCTCTCAGTTGCAACCAAGAGAAAGCAATGATCTCATTTCTTGGAGTACTTGAGCTAATTAGTAGCGTGATGAAGTGTGGCATGCCCAGCAGTAAACTCTCTGGACTCAACTGTCTAACAAATTCTCCTGTAGAAGGAAGGTGATGCCGATGAGGTAGACGTTAAGTTACAAAACATCAGGCCATGCAAAGACCCTTCACCTTCTAACTCTATTTCACCACCTTGTCACTAAACTTCTAAAACTTATGATTGTTTGGACTGAAAGAAACTAGATTTCTTCTCTAGAAATTGAATCATGAGAAAGAAAGACATGAAACTACCAGGAATATAAGATCTCATTTAATGTGTTTCTCAGTAATCCTGGAGGAACTGGTTAATCTTACATATTTCAATATACTTCCATGAAATGCTAATTGCAGGTAATTGAGAAACCATAACTCACAGGTTTAACACATACACGTCCATTAACACATCCACTAATTTAGCCATTCTTTATGCTAGCCTGTAGCCATACATTTCTGGACCATCAACTGCTAACTGACCATCACTAAGTATTTTGGAGGGCAGGAAACTCAAAAGGTAAACCACTCAAAGGGGCGCGGCCATCCCCTTCTGTAAACTGCAAGAAACTAGAAACAAAAAAGGCAAGCAAGCAAGCAAGCAAGAACTTACACACATGCACAATGAACTTGGGAGACAAATATATTCCTGCCCTTCAAAATCCCTTTCAGGACTGGGCAAAGCACTGGGTTTCTGACACAAGCTACTTTTGAGTCCCCAGACAGAAAGAGGGAGAGGTGTCAGCAAAGGACTTCAGTAATGAATGGCTGAACCCAGAAAGAAACAACACAAACACACTTCCAGAAAGAAGGGCCAAATGCTGATGTGCAAAACCTGAACCCCTTATTTGTAATATTATGTGCGGAAAGTATGTGAATTGGGATCATAAAATGGATTTTGTAACCCTTCCCCTATCTGGGTAGAAGAGACCAAGGAAGCAGGGAGACTCAGGGAAGAATGTAGCCATATTAGCTGGGCACGCAACACTCAGAGTTTTGGACTATGGAAAGCTGCAATTTGAGAGCATGATCTGGGATCATTTTTACTAACACATCTTAGAAATATCTTCTTTCTAATATAACTTGTTCCTCTACAGTAAGTAATTTAAATGAAATGAACCAATGTCAATATACAGACTCAAAAGGAACAAAAAGGAGATGGGAAGCAATAATGATGATAATAATGTTGTATATGTATGTGTGTGTGTGCGCGCGCTTGTGTGTGTGTGTGTGTGTGTGTGTGTGTGTGTGTGTGTGTGGTTGCAGGTGAATGAAAAAGCTAGGAAGAGCACCTGGTTTCCTGGAGCTAGGGTTACAGGAAGTCGTGAGCTGCAGCCTGACAGAAGTGCTGGGAATTGAACTTGGATCCCTGGAAGAGTAGCAAATGTTTTTAACTGTTGAGTGATCTTTTCAGGCCCATGATGCAACTATTTTAAACCCTAAGGAGTGATTATCTTTTAAAGAAAAGTCATGAAACCAGAATGAGAGAATAGAAACAGAAGACAGCTCATTTAACACAAGGATATAAAATATGGACCAATACACTTCAGGAGAAAACTCGTGGAGAAACATAGCCATCACTGAAACCAAGACAAAAGTAAAAGACATAAGAAACCCAGAGGAAGCCACAGTGAAGACATAGGAGTCAGAAATGAGAAATCAAATACAAAATGGGAAAAGTTTAAAATGGTTAGAGGGTGTTAGACAAACTACATAACACCTTTAGAAAGCTAGTCAATGTTCCTGCTATCTCAGGAGGAAGAATGCCAAGTTACTGATAAAACAAGTATTTTTTAACAATTATTTTATGTTTATTAGTGTTTGCCTAAATGTATGTCTGTATACCTCAGGCATGCTGTGTTTGAGGAGGTCAGAAGACGTAGTCAGATCCTTTGGAACTGGAGTTACAGACAGCTGTGAATCACTATGTGGTTGCTGGGAATTGAACCCAAGTCCTCTGGAAGGACAACGTTAGTCTTCTTAACCACTGAACCATCTCTCCAGCCCTGGAAAGCAAACACTTGCATCAATAACTAAAAATATTTCCGGCTATATAAAAAAACACGAACTTAATAGGAAAGGCTATGGAATATGCCTTTAACATATGGAGTTAACAAAATGGAGTCCTCAAATTCTGCTGTATATTCCAGTGACAGCAGTGGTCTCAGTAAAACACAAGATTTGTTTGACAAACAAGGTAAGAGTTGGGAAAAAAAAAAGAGAACAGGAAGTAGGGACAAATGTCTTGTGAGGTCTAGTGGTGGTGCGAGGGAAAAGGATAATGGATATGATATAAAACATTGTATGCATGCATGAAAGAGTAAGTGAAATATTTTTTTAGAAGATAAAGGTAATTAACAAAGGAAAATATACACAAGGTAATTATATGTCTGGTTTATCCTAAGTAGCCCGTGGAGACGATTAGAGTGGACCCTTGAGAAAGGAGTGTGTCAGTCAACAATTTTGTGTCAAGCTAATATTTTATGTGTTCAGGTGTACAGTTCACTGAAAATGGTGTGTGTGTTTGTATCTGTGTGTATGTGTGTGTGGTCCTTGTGTTAGTCTATATGCACATGTACATGAATGTGCATGCACAAGGAGACCTGAGTGTGACATGGGACGGCTTTGCTCAGTATCTCTACCCAATTACTTTTGAGACAACTGGAACTAGGAGCTCATGAAGCTTGATAGCCTCAGCCCAAATGCTAAGGATTCACATTTAAGCCAAGAAAACTGAAAAGGACAATGAAGCGGGCTTGAGGCAAGCCGATCAGACCCACGGAGACAAATTAAGGAATTCAAATGGTAGAAATCAGTCATTCTGAGAAATGAAATAAGTCCCCTGTTCAGGCTGTTACATTTCATGTTATGATTCACTAACCAAGCAACACAAAAAGAAGCGCAGAGCATGAAGCAGCGCAAAGGGCAGACTGCAGACTCAGGGCAAGGCAAGCAAGCATCTGCACATGCGTGAAAAGAAGCTAATTCAAGTCCCTGCTTTCTCTCTCCTCTAGAAGCCTGAGTTCTCTCAAGTGTGTCTCTGATGCGTACAACTCTGTGTGATTCCTTAGTAAGCAGCAATTAGTGGTGACGATGGACGCTAATACTCTCTTAAAGCAACTCCGAAGTCTAGCGCAGCATGGGAAAGGATGGAAAGTCTCTCTTTATGAGGCAAAATAGTCATCAGGCTCCATACAGACAAAGGTTTTAAACCAGTAACCCCTGCAGCGATGCAAAGAGGAGCTCTCCAAATGTTTATGTCTGATACTCAAGTAGGAATGAGGGATATTTATATCTTCAAGTTCTGGTTAATGATACAAGTTGAAAAAAAAAACAAACAAAGGAATTCCTGTGGGTGTTTTTTAGTAGGAGAGAAAGTGCTTACCATCCCTAGCATGTGTATACACTAATCTCCTTCATTTTTAACCATTAGTTTCATCTGCTAGGATTCTGTTCTTCAGCCCTATGGAAAGGTGATGCAGGATAGTGGCTATGCTGCAGTGTTTGGGATTAGGAATAGCATCTCCTTGCCCTGTAGACAAGAAAGGGAGTGGAAAGAAGTTGAATTTGTTTAGCTCCCACCCACAGCAAGCATTGGATGAGATCTCAGGAAATCTGTACGGAGCGCCTGGCAGATATGTGGTGCCCATTGTGATTCTGGTTTTAGGGGGATTAGTTCCCTTCTTGGTTGCCATGACAAAAGACCTGACAGATGTGTTGGATCACAGTTTCAGGGGGCTCAGTTGTTCGTGGCGAGGAGCGTGTGGTGGGACAGAGCAGTGATAAGCCAGGTAGCAGAGGAAAGAGCCGGACAGCACTCAACTGCGTTCCTTCCTTTTCTACGTTGCTTTCATCTGGGCACCTAGGTCATGGGATGAGAGCACTTGCATTCACCCTAGGTGGCTCTCACACCTCAGTGAATTCTCTGGGTGAACACCCTCACAGCTGGCCCTGTACCTTGCCAGTCTCTCCAAGAGGTGTGAACCCAACTCACTATGAAGATTAACAATCACAGCCAATACCAACCAATGTGATAACTGTCAATACCTAATCGGAGTTCCCATGTAATTCTCATTCCTGTGGATAACTGGAAGGCTATTTCTCAAAACCAAGCAATGTTATAGTTATTACCTGATGTTTAGGGTAACAATAGGGATAGTGCTATCACTGGTGAGTGGGATGTAGGCCACAAACAATCTGAAGTTGATTTTAACTAAAACACTGCTATAGCCTTGAACTTTTACATGGTTGATTTAGTTTTCTCTCTGATCAAAGATTTTGGGCCCCTAAAAGAAGACAGACTTGACCTGGGGCCAATCCCCACCTGTCTATATACATACACACACATACATATATACACACATGTATATGCATATATATATACATACACACATACATATAACTTTTAAAAATGAACTCACTGGTTCTTCCAAGATGATGACGGGAGCAAGTCATAGGGAGTGACTGCCTTTCTGTTTTCTGAGACACACCAGCAGAGGTTCAGCCCAGTGGCTCTCACAGCAGTAAGTCTCATGGTGCAGCGCCAATCTATCCTCCTCAGGAACATATAATCCAGTGTGATTGCTCTTCGCTGCAAGCCCTTGAGAGCTGTCCCTGTTGTCATCGCCCTACAGCCTCCTTTTGTCTGGGGCTTTCATCACCCTCTCCGCTAAGAGAAGAGATAATGTCTGTTTTCAGAACTACTCATGAAGTACTGGCCATGGCACAGCAGCTTCCCTGGGGAACCTGGTAATTAAGACAGTTGCTTAATTAGTATGGTGATGCATGCGTCTGCATTGAACACCGAGCGCTATAATTACATTGTGAACCTCAGAGGGGCTCTCTGAGCTCTTAAGGTCAGCTTTCTAGGCATTAGCTCGCATCATGGGGATGAGTGAGCTGCCAAGTGTTCCTAAGACGCTTTAAACCCCTTGGGGAAGTTGGAAGGATGGTAGGTTTTGGAGTCATGTGTTCCGTCTGTAATGCGTCTCTCTGCCACTCATGGGAGGTGGAATCTAGGGTACGGGTATTCAACTCTATGAGTTTTGCTTCTTTCTGATAATAGAAATGGTCATGTGCATATTATAGTAGCACTATAAAAATTAAGTGAAATTACAATAAGATATCCTAGAAGAATATAACATCACAGTTTTGAAAAGCCCACAGATATCACTTATATCAGTCAGCCAGACTGAGAGAGTGAAAACATATCCAGTATGGGTATGTCCCAGTTTTCATGTGACACAGATTAGGGATTATGTACCTACTAAAAACCATTTGCTGTGTGTCCGAAAGCTGAATTTACCTGGATGCTATATATTTTTTCCCCAGCGACTCTATGTTTCAGGCATCAGACATCTTCTTTCTGCATACATTTTCACAAGGTCATAGGGTGAAATGATGAGGGTGGTCCTCAAATTCTCAGATCATGTTTTCGGCTCAGTTCACAGTGACTTCGCAGAATGTAAGCTAAGCATTTTTCCAGTTGATGTTACTCAGAACAGGAGGAAAGTTCTTACAAACAGCATCCTAAAATGCAGGGGAAGGAGGGTGATGCTACAAGGTGCAAAAGCCAGGTTTTTTGAACAGCCATTTAGAATTCCTCAAATTCAAGGAGCACCCCTCTTCTTTAAACTGGTCAAAAGCAGCCTGCACGAGCTCTTCCTTTGCCCAGGATGGAAAGGGCGGGCTCTTCTCACATGGGTCAATCCCCTCTTGTCCCTCCCTGAAAAGCTACACTTGCACCCTGGTAGCCAGAGTACAGCTGTGTCCAAGAGGGTTTTCTCATCCCCCAGTCTTGATGAAACGACACCAACAGCCAATGGCTTGTTGTCCCAAGAGTCTGCTCTTTAAACCGGCAGGCAAACTAGTGTGTTTTTTCCAGACGTGGATAAGAGAAGAGAAAATACCAAGTACCAATCACCCCCATGGGAGTTGTGGACATTGCAAGACAAGATGCATTCTCTAGAAAGTCTGTAGCACAATGCCTAACTCCCAAAGGCCAATACTGCCCAAAAATTAAGAAGAAGGGCTAAGGGAACACTGGAACATTCCTGGAGCAGGTTCTGTTGAAGGACACATGCAAAGGCAGGGTTTTTCCCCAAACACAGTTTTATGACCCAGGAACATGGAAAAATTATTAAGTAAGTGTTCTTCTAGTTCTGAACCGACTTAGTGCAACCATTATCAGAAGGTTGGGGTTAGACCAGGACCCCCCCCCATGAAGCCTATAGCAAACTCTGATATTAGTTACTTATCAATTACTGCATGGCACAGAACAGAACGCATGACAGAAACAACTTAAGGGAGGAAGCTACTGTCCCTCACATTGTAGCTCAATGTGTGGTGGAGTAGCCTAGCTTTGCGCAATGTGACTTCTTATAGCTTCGTGGATTAGGAAGTGAAGAATGAGACCAGAATTAATGCTGGGCTCTAATCTGTAACAGCTCCTGCTTTAGTCCATGTTCTATTGCTGTGAAGAGACACAACGATCATGGCAACTATTGTGAAAGAACACATTTAGTTGGGGCTTGCCTACAGTTTCAGAGATTTAGCCCATTATCACCATGGCGGACAGTACCATGTATCACCATGTACATGTAGTGATACATACAGTACAGTATCACCATGGCACACAGGTGGAAATGGTGCTGGATAAGTAACTAAGAGCTTTGCATTTGAATCTGCAGGCAGCAGGAAGAGAGAGCAACTGGTCCTGGCTTAGGTCATTTTAGGTCTGCATAAAAGTTACCATCAATAAACAAGCAACACAGTTCGGCCTCCATTAAGCTGTTATTGCCAGGTCTCTTCTCATGAAAGTGAGAAAGTCAGCTAACACATAGTGCTGGGTGAGTGTGGGTTCTGTGGTCTGAGCCCTTGATTAAATATCCTGAGTGATATGAAACAAGTCAGCTTATGGCTCTCTGCCTCAGTTTCCCTATATGTAAAATTTGCTGTGACTGTTACTGTGTACATATGATGCGCATAAAATACCATGTAGACCACATTGTGAGTATACAGTGAACATTATTGTTATCATTGTTATTATTACTATACAAGAAAATAAACTCGGGAAATTAAATGACGGTGTGAAGAGATATTGCACATTTACAATTCTGGCAATCAACAATAAAGTAGAAACATATAAAACAATGAAATGAGCTCTTAGCATGATGTGTGCATTTCTTCATTGGATTTAAGTAATTTTTTAGTTTTAAAAAATTGTCTTCTATATTTTAAAATAATTAACACCCATTTATCTTTAATTGTGGTAAATATGTAAGCATCACATACATTTTGTTTTTGTCATTTTAAGCATTTTTAAGTATGTCATTGACAGACACAAGTACTTTTGAATTATGGTATAACTGTCGTCACCATCCATTTTCAGGATATTTATCATCCTGACCCAAATTCTTCATGCTTCACTGTGCTTTCTCTCTGCCATATTCCAAATGATAATCACCATGCTTCAACACGCTCCGTCTCTATGCAGTCTGACTACTCTAGATATTTCCCAGACATGCAGTTCATTCAAAAATTCTCTTTGGCATCTTGCTTATTTTACTTGGTACCAAATTCTCAAAATTCAGCTATATAGTAGCATGGATTACAATGTCATTCCTTTTTCACTTAGTTAATTTATTTTTTAAAAAGCCAGCTTCTCATTTTACATACCAATCCCATTTCTCACCCCCTCCCCTCCTCCCACTCCTTCCACCTTTGTTTTCCAGATACAGTATGGAGGATGATGTTTTTTATTCGGGTGTTTTTGCATTTTTATTCTACTCCCGCAATACCTCTACAGTCAGCACAAACAACACATTCTGTATAAACTGGCCCCCCATTGCTCAATTTAGGAAGTAAAATACATTTTGGTTCCACTCAGTCCAAGCCCAGCTGTGGTGCTCCTGCCATCTGGAACTTTTGCCACATCTGGGTGTGATAAACTCCTGACTCTGGCCTCAGACTTATCCAGCCGAACCTGCTGCACTTAGCCAGTGTGGGGGCAGGGGGGGGGCGGCTGAGCTTGGGTGCTTTGGTGCTTTGGTGCTGAGAACCCATTTGCTGGTGGTGTTGGGCAATCGTGGAGTTGTAGCAAGCAAAGAAATTGGAATCCACGTCCAAGCTCAACTTCTTGATTAGCTTCTATTTAAATAGAGTTTTTCAGCTGTCTTGGCAACAACTGATTCCAGCTGGGAGAGGAAGGATGTGAGTCAGAGATGGGGAGAGGCAGCTGGACTGGTGCTGTTCCAATCCTCCAAGGAGGACCACGTCTCCTGGAGCTTTGTGCTGCGTGTTCAGACAGCCTGTGGGGAGCCGGAGCATTGGACAGTGGTACTCAGTCAAAGCCATCCTGGGACCCATTCCCACCCGTATTTCAATGTCACTAGCCATCAGCACCAGTCCTGTCCCCTTGAGCATCATAAATGAGTGATCCTGGGGAAGCCACCCTGATGGGGTGAAAGAAAACACGACATTGAGAAACAAAAAGCAGAATGTGCCTCACCCGGAGCCTGAGTCGGTGACTGCAGTAGAAAACCTCATAGGACCACGTAGACAAATGGGGCACGCTTGCTTCCTCTCGCCACTTAGAAAACAGGCAATAGTTAAGCCTAAGTTTGAATGCCCCTCATGCTCCATTAATCGGCAAGGTGCCTTCATGTTCTTCCTCCTTCTTCACCTCCTCTTTTCCGTTCATCATCTTCCTCCCATTTGGTGGCATGGTGGTAGTTAGAGGCATGTATCGGAGGTATAGACTCAGTTACTGACCTCTCTCCTCTACAGAGAGAAGATGGGATATTTAGCACAGATGCGCCTGTGGCTTCCAGTGGACTCTGGTGGATGGTCTTCTCACTCTCAGACTCTACCTTATTTTTTCTAACTGAATATGATTTCCTTCTCTTTTCATAGTAAAGCAGAGCTTGTTTTAGAGGATAGAGCGGGAGGATAAACTGTTTATCTTAAATTTTTAGTTCTGTTTTTCTTCCCTTGTTGCTGAGTTCTAGCCAATAGGATGAAAGATGAAATTATTTGGGTGGTGCCTTTCAGCAAGATCTTTAAAGAAAACTCTCCAGATGGCAGTTATCCACCAGAAGAAAGCAAAGGAGGTGACAAGGACTGCTGAGTGGGTAGGTAGCAGAAGGTTATCTATCTGATGATAAAGATACCTCGGAGTAAGGAATCCAGAGCCTTGTGTAGCCAGACTCTACCTTAAAAGACTTAGAGTCACCTGTCAGAGATCCCTAAGCATTGGAAAAACTGATGGAGGAAATGTTTTTGTTTCCATAGCTTTCAGAAGCCATAGCCATGATGAGCTCTGTGGAGCATTGAGTCTCTGGGGTCTTAGGGCACAAACAGAAACAAATTCATAGGTTAGCTCGCAGCAATTTTACATGCACTCCACGCATGCCTTTTTGAAGCTGTAAGGTGCACAATATGGAGAGCATAATGTCTGCTCCCCTCCTCCCTTTCTGGATGGCTTTTCCATCAAATCCTAGGCTTTTTATACTTTTTCAAGGGCTAACTTATACTTTAGCGGAACTTTATGTGAACGACCCAATGACATGTGATCAAAATGTACAATGACGACAAGGACTTCAGGCATCTCAGTATTAAGGAATTTAATCTTCTTTACCCCAGTGAAGCCTCTCAGAAGTACACAACCCACCTTCATAAAGAATTGGGATGGTACTGTTTTTTCAAATGGTAATAGCTGGGCCTGTTGTAGGCCACCCTGACTTCAGCACACAGATTCTGTGTTGATATCTAAGGGTCTTGACTGAGCTGGTGCTAGCTTTAGAGTTACCCAACTCCTTGACAAGGAGATTTTAATCAAAAGAAGCTGCACAATGGGCATGGGGACATGAGGTGGCCCAAGGAGTAAGAACACTTACTCTTGCAGAGGACCTAGGTATGGATCCCAGCACCCACGTGGAGGTTCACAACTCTTTATAACTCTAGTTTTAGGGAATATGATGCCCTCTTCTGGCCTCACTGGGCACCCAGTATGTGCTTGGTGTACATAAGTAGATACGGACAAAATAGTCATACACATAGAGTAAGTCAATCTAAAAAATTAAAAATAAGAAGATGCTATGTCAGTTATTTGAGGAATTGTGTATAAGAGAACTAAAAGCATAAGCAATCAAGGAGTAGATATCAAATGTGATTACAGCAGATTTTGAGCTAAGTCTCTCATACCTGGCTCTCTCGCAACCTGATTAAGAAGAGCCATCCCTTTAATTACCAAACATATATAACATAAAGTACTGGGTTCTAAAAAACAGTGGCAGCAGTTATACAGATGGCTCAGACACAGGCAGCTTTGTTTACCTTGGATTGTCAGTGCATCCAGGATACAATTTCTGAAGTTCAGTAAACATTGAAATCTAAGTTTCAAGGTTTCCTTTGCTCTCAGCCTGAGTTTCCTTATCTATAAACTGGAGCAATTATGAAGGGGATTATTCTGAGGAATTAGTGAGTGATAGATTGGCTTAAAACATTTGGCAAAATGTCAGCTTTTCCAAGCTACAGGTAAATATAAAGTGATACGCACAACAACTAGAGCATTTTTGTATGTAAAATATTTGGGGCCAGAGGTCTTTTGCATGTTCAAGATATTTTTATAGTATTTTTGCAGATGTTTTTGCATGAGCCAGTGCTTGAGAATCCTCAATAAGAAAATCCCAAATCCTAACATTCCACGAGCATCATACTTGTTCAAAGTTCAGAATCTGAAGTGTGTCACATGGCCAGGTTAGGGATGCTCAACCTGTATATTGCCAGCATTTTTCTTTTCAGGATCTGTGTATATATTCTATTATGTGCATGTGTGCACTTGTGTGATTGTGTGAGATTGTCACACGCGCGAGTGTCTTATATGCATGGGAGGATCTCAAGTGTCAGTCTTCACCCTCCACCTTGCTTGAGACAGCATCTTTGTGTTTCGCGACAGCATATGCTACACTAGCTGGCCAGAACGTTTTTGGGGATGCTCCAGTATCCACACCCATCTCCCCACAGTAGCTCTGGGATAATAGGCATGAACTACCACAGCTGGTACTCGAACCCAGGTCCTCCTGCTGGTACCACAGGCACTTTCCCCACTGAGCCATCTCTCCAGTACTAATTCTTCATACTCTCGATTCTACAGTGAGAAGAATCAGCTCATTAGCACCATGGACTTATATCAGTGTTTCAAGGAATTTTCCACAGTTAGCTGGAATGCTTATGTCTTTGAGAAAATCATTCAGAACGAGCAAACTTTCATCTTCAGAGCCTTTTTTCTCTCCTGTTCCAGGTCTTTGGTTTCTGATGGGCATTTTGTTGCTCAATTTATTTGGACACTGTAATCTTTCTTTATTACCTCACTTTGCTCAATGAGCTGTAGTAATTTTATTTGCATTTCCACTGCAGACAGTGATCATGAAAAATAAGATGTGAGTTGTACTGTAATGGGGTAAAAACTGTACAGGATTGCTTTAATCTTCCTCAGCCTCAATTTCCTTTTCGGTTAGATGAGATCTGTCTTCTGTATCTCAGCGCTGTCGTGGGGATCAGAAGACAGCAGCAATAAAGTGCATGATAGAGTTTAAGGTTCTGTAAAAGGGTGGGGACTTTATTTCATTGCTGTTGTGCAGAAATGAAAAAGCCAGAGATGAAAAGGACCACGCACCGGCTGTAAGTGCTCGCTCCTGCTGAACAGGACCACTAGCTCCTGCTGAAGGGGACCACTAGCTCCTGCTGGAGGGGACCGCTAGCTCCTGCTGAATGGGACCACTAGCTCCTGCTGAAGTAGACAGAATTGTTGAGGTGGATTTGTGATCTGTAAGAACAAGCATTATCAGCAGCTAAATTTTTTTAAAATACAGATTTTATTTAAAACAGGGCTTGACCAAAAGGGAAACCTAAGAAAGACTGAACAACCCTGGGATCTACAAAATCTTTCTTCTGATTCATGTGACTCTCCATCTCCACCTGAGGACTTTACATAGTGTGATTGTCATAGTCAGGATTTTATTGCCGTGAAGGGACACCATCATCAAGAAAACTGTTAATTGGGGTTGGCTTACAGTTCAGAGGTTTAGTCCGTTATCATCATGGTGGGAAGTATGGTGGCTTGCAGGAGATACAATGCTGGAGAGACAGCCAACAGTTCTACATCTGGATTCACAGGCATCAGGAAGAGACAGCGAGCCACTCGGCCTGGCTTGAGATTCTGAAATCTCAAAGCCCACTCCCCAGTGACACACCTCCTCCAACAAGTCCACTCCTATCCAACAAGACCACACCTCCAATAGTGCCACTCCCTATGAGTCTATGTGGGCCATTTCATTCAAACCACCACAATGACCTTTAAAGATATATATTTATGGGGACTGAAGACATGGCTTGCTGGTTAAGAGTGCCTATTGCTCTCGGAGAGGACCCTAGTAAGTTTCCACTACCCACATCAGGCAGTATACAACCTACAATTCTAGTTTCTGGTAACCCGACACCTTCTTCTGGCATCCGTGACCTGCACACATGTGTACATACCATCCTTCTCTATACTCACATATAGGTAAATAAAGTAATATGAAAATCTTCTTTAAAATCTTACATACACTTATAAATTTTATTGATACAAAATATGTGTAAACCTATGTTTTTGTTGCTATTTGCAATAGCCAAATTATGGGGTTATCTTGGGTTGCCCATTAACAAAGGACTAGATGAAGAAAATGCAATACAATTAGTTATTGTGGACTTTTCAGTGAGCCATAAAGAGGAACAGTATTGGGTCATTTGTAGGAAAAAGGGTGGAGCTGGAGATTATGATATTAAATGAAGAATTCAGAGTCATAAAAACAAATATTATGTGTTCTTTTGTGTGTGGACTCTGGATCTTAAAATAAAGTAATAATACATGAAAGTATAATAGTGGCTGTTTGGGAAGAGTAAGGAGACAGAGGAGGAGGAAGAAAGAAAAACAAAGGAAAGGGAGAATACAAGCTAAAAATGTTGAAAATCTCATAATGAAACACATTAGTTTGTATAATACTATACACAAACAATTTAAAGTTCAATTTCAAGATGTGTAGCCTGAGTTTTTATAACTAATAACACACAATTCTCTATCATAAGTTTCCTAGAACTGATTTCATTAATTTTTCATTGAAGTCTTATACCCATGGGCAACTTATGGTTACTATTAACAGCTCTAGCTGTGAAGTGAGTGTTGTAGCCACTCAGTTGATGTTAACAAGTAGAATGACAGAGACAGATGTGAGGATGTCACCCACTCATCAGCAACTTAAGTGACATTTCACAGAATCATGTAAAAATAATTTCTGAGTAGGGAAATGATAGCTTGTTAGGTTTCTGCATCATTGGCAGCCCAAGGACTCTAAGCCCATTACTCCAAATTTAATAAACGCCATTGGCATTTTCTCCATGAATATCTTCCGAACATACTGAACAGCCAGAAACAAAGCTATGGTCTGCAGCACTTGCTGATTTCTCGGGTACAGCTAATCCTGTTGAGCTATCTTTAAAGTGACAACTGGACTCTCCCAACATGAAGGAAGCAAGAGATGGACAGTCTCAAATCCCCCTACGATTGCTACAATAATTACAATCTTTGAGACTATTTAAAATTATAGTAAAACAAAACTGATAAATGTTGAGCATTGAATTTATCTCTTTATGCATTTAACTGAGAGCAAACTCACATCCTTTATTTTTTAAAACAATAGATGTGATTATCAACTACCTTCTTGTAAATTAAATGTCAGATATCCTGATGTAATGAGAACTGACTGTAACATATTATTGATTGTTAAGTTTTTTGCCTTGTAAAGAGAATAATAATATGTCACAAGATTTAGAAATATTCACAGTCTCTAGATTATGATGTTTTGTTGCTGTCTTGTTTATGATATAGGATCTCATGTAGCCCAAGTTGGTCTTAAACTTGCTATAGAGTTAAGAAGTATTTTGAGCTGCCCAGTCTCCTGCCTCAAGTCTCTCAAGTGCTTAAAATGGGTTCAGTAAACTCCCATCTCTCTCCTTGCACTTTAAATCAGATTCCCTGCCCACCATGCTCACATTT
This sequence comes from Microtus obscurus, assembly GCA_963919715.1. Taxonomy (NCBI): domain Eukaryota; kingdom Metazoa; phylum Chordata; class Mammalia; order Rodentia; family Cricetidae; genus Microtus; species Microtus obscurus. The sequence goes on along the minus strand of CAWTZC010002521.1, from coordinate 12,324,060 downwards.
TTATGCCCTTTCTCCAGCTGATGTTACTCTTTTGAGAGGTGGCCATTAGCTATCAGCACTAGGTAAACAAGGGAGGTCTTTGAAGGTTATATCCACCCCTGGACCTTTTCTCATTCTTTAGTTTTCTTTGTCTGCCATGATGTGAACAGTCTCCATCACATGCTCCCATCTTCCTCACCACAATGGACTGAGCCATCTGAAACCGTGAGCCAAATCAACCCTTCTTCCTTGAGTCATTTCTGTCAGGTATCACAGTCCTCAGCACTAATAAGCACTGTGATTTTATTAATCACTCCCTGCCTTGTAAAATGTATTTGAGTAAGAGTAGCTGTTTGAAAACTCTCTGCACTGGTAGACTTTGCAGGCTCAAATGTTAGAGTTGATTGAAAGCAATTGAATATGGCACAATTAACAAGTAAATTCACTCTGCGTTTTGCACTGTGTGCATGTGTGTGTGTGTGTGTGTGTTTGTGTGTGTGTGTGTGTGTTACATATGTGTTCATGCACTTACAGAGACCAGAAAAACTTCAGGTGCCATCTGGAGCCATGACTCCCACTGTTTGAGAGGCAGGGTCCTCACTGGCCTGGAGCTCACCTATTAGGCTAAACTGACTGACCAGTGAGCCCCAGGATCCTCCTTTCTGCTTTTTCTGGCTCTCCAGTTCTAGGATTAAAAGTTTGAGCCACCTCATCATGTGGTTTTGCATGGGGGATGGGGATCATTATGCTTGGGTCTTCAAGTCTACAATGGGGGCTTGGTTATTTTCTATCAAGTTGACATAAGTTAGAACAACCGCGAAAGAGGGAGCTTCATTTGAGAAATCGCCTTCACCAAGTTGGCTTACAGACAGATGTGGGCACTTTCTTGATTAATGATTGATGTAGGCTGGTCCAGCCCACAGTGGCTGGTACATGTGGGCCTGGGCTGTATAAGAGAACAACTTGGAGGGTGTAATGTAAGTAGCATTTCGCCATGGTGTCTGCTTCAGTTTCTGTCTTTACGTTCCCACCCTGAGTTTTTGCCCTGACGTCCCTCAGTGATAGAGTGTGACCTTGGAGTGAGTGGTAGGATGAAATAAACCCTTTCCTCTCCAAGTTGGGTCTTGGTCTGTGTTTCAGCAGTAGAAACCAACCTAATGCATCAGGCGAACAAGTCATCGGTCGAGTTTGTGTGCCGGGCTCCTGCAATGCGCATTTCTGTGGCCACTAAAAGGGGTTCCTTTCAGAGAAGCCGTGCTTCTTGTCCTCATTAACTTTACTTCATTTTCCACATTAACGACAGCCTAAGAATTCTTATAGACTGTGGTTCTCTTTCGTCTTTTATTTCTTTTTCTGCGGGCTATATCTTTCTTCTCCTTAGTCTAAAGCTTTAGCACTTGAAATTGGCCTCATAATTTACGAAAGGCACCCACATAGATGATGACTTTAAAGTTCAAATAGGTTTATTTTTGATTTCTTGCCCCTTTAGAGGGGCATGCGAGAGTAATGGATTAATGTATAATCAATCCACATGAAATTTGACAGGTTTTTTTTTTTAATATTGTCTTATGGGAATCCAAACAGCACATGCTCTTTATAGTGAAAATTCAATCCAATCCTCCAACTGAATGGGAAGAGCACAATATGTTTAGGGACCGGCAGCAGGGACTCAACCATTTCACTGCCAATAGAAAAGCTAGCGCAGCACTCCAGCCTGAAACAGGGACACGGACCGGATTTATGAGATTTGACCAATGAGGATTTTATTGCTGACTGGGGTCCTTTGTGCATCTTCTGTGTCACTCAGTCAAGGCACTAGGAAATAATCAGTATCAACCTTGAAACTGCTAAGCGGCTAAAATCAGTGAGCTACTTGTGCGTTGGCAATGCCAGTCTGAGTAGCTCTCGCCTAAGAGGGCTTTGTAAATCTTTGAGCAATTGAGCAGCTAGAGCCATTAGCCAGCAGCAAGGATGAGGGGGAACTGCAGCTAGATTTTTTTTTTACAGCTCCAATTTTGTGCAAAGCTGGCTTAGCAGGCTAAGCCCAACCGTGAGAATGAGAATCTATCTCTGTATTGCTACCCTACTTGATGTTGGCACTAGAAAACAAAGCAACGGCACGGCCTTATGCACTCAAGTGTGTACCAAGCCACGAAGGAGGAAGCAGTGTGTCAAATCCAGCAGCAGCACGAGAGACTTGAGAGAATGCCACCTGTAACAGAGGCACACAAAAAGACGGGGATGGGGAGGTAGTTAGGACACAATCCCTGGTACCGTGCTGAGTCTCCTTGGTTCAGTAGGAGCTACTCAACTTTAAGAGGGCACAGAAAGTTTCGAACTTGAAAATCAGCTTCTGGAGCCACCCTTGAGATGAGAAATCTGGAAACAACCATTGAAATTGGCCCCAAAGGCTCCTTGGTCCCCATATCCTGGGAGCATGTTGCATGCAGCTCAGAGCCTGCAGAGTGACTTGATTTCCTCTGTTGGTATCTTTGGATAGAACCACAGACGGGGACAAAGGAAAGTGATATAGACGAGTATCCATTTCAGAAGACAGGCTCAGGGTACATGGTGTAGGACCAGACAGGTGAGGCCCAGTAAGCAAATCAGAGTTTTCCCCACAGATCAGGATGTTGGAGAAAACCTTCCTATCTCTCTTGGGATATCTTGGGGCTGGTTCTCCTCATCTCTCTTTCCTATTTCTCTTTACTGTGAACTATAGCTCCTCTGTTGTAGTAGGGAGCTGCGGGCTACGTCCTGCCACCCAGCTAGCTTTACACCTGAAATAACAACACACAAATTGTATTCTTTTAATTAATTAATTAATTTATTTATTTATGAAAGATTTCTGCCTCCTCCCCGCCACCGCCTCCCATTTTCCTCCCCCTCCCTCAATAAAGTCCCTCTCCCTCATCAGCCCGAAGAGCAATCAGGGTTCCTTGCCCTGTGGGAAGTCCAAGGACCACCCACCTCCTTCCAGATCTAGTAAGGTGAGCATCCAAACTGCCTAGGCTCCCATAAAGCCAGTACGTGCAGTAGGATCAAAAACCCAATGCCATTGTTCTTGAGTTCTCAGTAGTCCTCATTGTCCGCTATGTTCATCGAGTCCGGTTTTATCCCAGGCTTTTTCAGATCCAGGCCAGCTGGCCTTGATGAGTTCCTGATAGAACATCCCCATTGTCTCAGTGTGTGGGTGCACCCCTCGAGGTCCTGAGTTCCTTGCTCGTCACTGTGGTCATTTGTGAAAACATGTTCACTTTTGGGAGACATTGGACTGAAACAAAGAGCCCAGCCTTGGTTTGAGGACAATCACTACAATTTTGGGCTTTCAGGATAGTTTACAAATGCAAGCATAAAGTGAGCTATTTGGGTGGACCTACCAAAACGCTGCTGGCCTTGGCATTGTTCTATATGTTAGTCATCTGAAAACATCTAGTCAACTCCCCATTTCGTTCTATTTCATCTGGGACACTGTGACCTTCCTTCAGTTCTAAAGTTCAAATGCTTTCACATCCTAAAACGTTGTAAGTGTTTTTCCATCTCATAAAGTTCTCTCCTCTCACATCTTCACTAAGTGACTATCTACTCCATCATTCAATGTCCAGCTCAGTTGTCCTTCTCCCAAGAAATACTTCCCTGACCTTTATATCTGTGTTGGGATTCTTTGCGATTTTGGTGAAATACCGTTCTTATCTGTGGCTTTAACACTATTGTAACTTTACAATTGTGGGTCAGTTGTCTGGGTTTTTAGTGAACATTCAGCTTCCTCATAGAAAGCAACAATTCTCAAGTCCCATCCAATCCACCATCAGTTTTTATGAAGGAACCTTTGGTTAGAACATAACCTTGCTTGTCCCTCTCATTCACTGTGACACAACAGAATGGAGTCATTACGACAGAGGCTGTATAGATCACACATTCAAAGTACCTGCTGGCTCTCTTCAAACAAGCTCTGTCAACTCTTGCTCAAGGCCATGAGGTCCTTTAAAACAGGAATCATGTTCATTTGGTCCACCCTTTCACCACCTTGCCGCTATCACCATTTCTGATATACATTCCTCGTTCAATAAAAGTATGTTTAATAAATGACCCAGTGCTTGAAACCCAAGCATCATTAATTTTGCATGCAGAATGTAATCAGTATTGCACACTAAAATACTTTGCCAATAGCATGGGAAATTGTACTCCCCTGTAGCGCTTTTATTTGTTCAAGCCTTTATTGTTTTATAAATAAAACCAGAAAGCATATTAATGAATGATTGGACTATTTGATGACATTAGCATTACATTGATCATAACAAGAACAAAGGATCAAACATCAGTGTTAGACACAGGACCCCAGTCAATCACTGAAGGTGTTTCCATACTGGAGTTAATGTTCTCAAATTACTGGAGAGCATTTTTTGCCTTTAGTAAATGAAGAAAGTAGCTCACAGATTAATATCCCTCCCTCCCTCCCTCATCTCATACAGAGATCAGAGGAGAGCTACTTGAAGTGTTTGGTCTTCACATTCTACCTTGTTTGAGGCAAGGTCTCTACTCTTCCCTGCAGCAAATGCCAGACTAGCAGACCCACTGTCTTGGAAGAATCCTCCTGTCTCCACCTCCCATCTTGTCTTAGGGGCCCTGGGATGATAAATGCCTGCTACCTCATCTGATTTTAAGTTGGTTTGGGGATTTGAAATCAGATCCTCATGTCTGTGCAGTAAATGATTTCTCTTTTGAGACATCTCTCTTCCCAACCCACAATGTCATTTTTGATACTATTTATGACATATGAGATTTTTTTTCTAGTTGATTTAAAACTATTTTTATTTGATAAAAAATGGCCCATAACACATACACACACACACACAAGCACTCATGAAATAATTATGCTTCAAATTTTACAATATTAAGGGAAGAGATGAGTTTTTCTTCCAGAAACAAACACTGTGTGAATTGTCTACCTTATAAGACAACACAAGTTGTAGCTTTGAGTCTAAATTAATATATTAAGCACACATGCATGCTTGAGTTGAAAACTATACGAAAGCTCATGTGTTTATGAGTGTGCAGAACACGCATCAACATAGGTACCAGGGTGGGCAGGGAGTCTTTGCAGGCATCTTGGGAGGGTTGGTTTGTACTTGAGCTCCCCCGCCCCCGCTGATTTTCTGTATTCAAGGCAGCTGCCTGCATCAGAAAAAGCAGGGGCCTACTTCCAGATGGGATCCACGTAGGAGCTGTAGAAGCCAGCTTTTAGGATGGGAAGTCAATAGAGCAGTAAGCAGAAGCCTTGGAAGACCCTGCTTCTATTCAGCAGTCTTTCCTGAGACACGGCTGTCACTGCTAAGCAATTTCTCGAGACCTCATTCATTTGGCTCATCATAACAGAACCTGCCAGGTCCCTCAGGGCAGATCTGTGGTGCAGGAGATTAGCACATGGGCTTATCTCAATGCAAAACCTGCTGCTGTCACCAAGCCACTGCTGGAAGATGAGTAAATACCAGCGCCTGTGAGGAACCGGCGACACCTATGAAGAAAATGGCTGCAGCAGTGGCGGGCATACAGCAAGCAGTTAATAAACTTGAGGTCCTATTATCAGCTTTCAGACAGAAATTCTCAGACAGCCGTCTTCCTAATGAGACAGCTTATGGGGACACATTTCTTTTCCCATGAGGCTGGGGTTTCCATTTATGCCTGTGCTCATTCATACTCTCGTATTGAATACATTTTGATAGGTACTGATATAGAGTCACACATGGGTATGTTTAATTTAATTGTTCAACACAATCAAACAATTCCAAATACTAATCTCTTAGTCACACCCCTTCTAAGAAGTCTCTGATGCTGAGCTACACACCCCAAAGATCCTTGGTCTTAGAGCTTTCCTGCGACTCAGCTTCTTTACTAAAAAAGTCACCTTCACTTACACTCAAGTGAGAAAAGAACTAGCCCCATGCCCCGTGTTCGATATATTGATTGCATATTGCTTATTTGATTCCCTTAGTCTTCATGATAACCTTACAGAACAGCGATTACAGCCCCACCTTCTACAGGTGGATGAGCTGAGGCTTAGGAAGGGAAGACATCCTTCTAAATTCTGTAGCAGAGGCAGAACTTCAGCTTGTGCCTCTCCTTGCACGGCTTGCTTATTTGTATTAGGTGAAAATCAGGCAGTTTACCATGGATGTTGCCCTGTGCAAAGTATACATCCTACAAGTAGCAGCAGGGCACATTTGACACTTGTGGGAGCTCTCAAGTTTCTCGGGAAGCTCCGAGGCTATTGTATCCATCCTTATCCTGCAGGTAGGCATGCAGTTCTGTCAGCCACAAACAAGGTTTCTCTTCAGAAACTGGGCTTTCAAAAAGACTTAATGTAAAACTCTGCAGTCTTTCTCTCTCTTCCTCACATCCTCTGGCCTTTTTAAATCAGAATCCATAACATCTTCAAACAACTTGGTGGATCCCCTTGTTTAGATTAGAGGACCGTCATAACCACACTCTCTCGCCAAGGTGGACAAAACTCTGGGAAGAGGTTCTGAGAAGATTCTACATCTTTCTTCAAAACATCTCCTCTTAAAAAATTCTTTTTGGTTTCTTCATTAATTTATGGTGTCCAACAGGGTTAGAGAATTCCAAAGGTCCTGGAAGTCTCAAAACTAGACATAGTCTACATATTTGGACCCTTTATGAATTATCCTCCAACCTCAAGTGGATGTGCAATATCTTGGTACCTGGCAAAGAGATCACTTCTAACCTCACGTCAGTATGTGTGACATATTTTTATGATTTGTGTTGATCCTTGCTCCTGAAGAGTCAGAATCTTTCCATAGTTCTATTCCTCTTAGAACATTAAAGCTTTCTTCACCGTATGTGGGCGAGCCACAGGGTAGCTCAGCTCAGAACTCCATATGTGAGAGACCAAGCTTAGAGCTTGCTCCAAAAACCAAGTGTTCAAATACTATAGTACAGATCCTTTAGGCTCAAAGCAGAGAATGTGACTCTTACACAGCTCTCCAACCCAAGACCTTAAATGTAAGATTTCCAAAGACAGGAAATCTCAGCCCTGAGTGATGGATGAAAAGTACGTAGACATGAGTGTTGCTACTTCCAGAGTGTAGAGCCTTGTGCACACTCTAGTGTTTTATATGCCTGCCAGATGACACCATGTTTATTGTGGTGCAGAAATAAACAGACCACTGTGGCAGGGAAGTATGAAGGGCCCAAATTCCTTACATATCTGAGGGCTGGAACAGTAACAGGAATTTCTGAGCACATGGGCCGGCAGATGCCTTCGGACTGAGACCTGGGAGTCCTCCAAAAAGCTGTTGTGATCTAGGGAAAAGGAAGTGTGTGTAAGGCAGATTGACAATCGTAGAGCTGAGAGACTCATTGACTCTCTGAACAGCCTGGAGGCATTGCATTCACTTGGTTTGTCAGATAGGGGCTGACCTAGGATACTCATTGGGACACAGGACACTAGGATATTATGTTAGGGCCAGGGGTCCTCAAGGTACTGTACTAGACCTGGAGCCACAAGAGGTAAACCTATCAAGAATTTCTCACCCACTCCTCTGCTCTCAAGTCACTTCATCTCACCTCTACACAGAAACATCTGTTTAACATGTCAAACAGGAAGGGAATAGAGCCCCTGCTTCCTCGGTCTTTGTGAAGCAAGGACCATGGGTGCAATGCCCTACTGTCCATTTTGGTCTAACCTCAGGGTGGCTCTTATAGCTTATAGGACACAAAAACATGACATGCAACATGCAGGCAGAGGCCACACTCTGGGGCAACCGCCCAAGGGACAAAGTTATTCTTTGTCTGTCTGTTTGTCTGTCTGTCTGTCTCTCTCTCTCTTTGCCTGTCTGTCTTCCTCTGTCCTATCTCAGTCTACCAAATGCCAGGAAAACAAGAGGGCACCACTAACCACAGCCAACATCACTATGCCCTCCTGGTGCCCATTTCCGGTTTGGCCCGACCATCAAGACTGAGAAGACAGCTGTGAGCATACTAAGTCTGAAACAGGAACTTCAAGGCTCGGGTGGAGGCCCCCACGTAGCCAGTAGATCCTTCCAACACAAACTATGATGGTCGGAGTTCAAATCACAGTCCTCTAAGGCTTTACCGGGTACCCAGGAATTCATGTGTGGGGAAACTTGATCCCCAATGTCATGTATGGGTAGATACAATGACTTGGCCATAGTAACAGAAGTCTGAGGACAAAGCCCAGACTCTGATGGCCCTGAGACTACAGGTTCCTAATTGCCACTTGCTATGGAAAGCAGAGGCCTATACTCAGGATTCCCCAAGAGCCGCAGGCTTCCCAAAGGAGTTCTGGAAACACAGTTAAAGCAAGGAAATAGCAAAAATAAACAAATGAGCCAAACAATGCAAACAAAATCCAGAGAGTGGCATCCATTAACAACACACTGGTCTTGTAAAAGATCTGAGTTCTGTTCTCAGTATGTCAGGTGGCTCCTGACACCCATAGCTCCAGCTCCAAGGTGGTCCCATGCACCCTTCTGGACTCAATGAGTACCTGCACTCACTCTTGCATATACACCTACTGCATAGACACATAATTAAAAAGAACGTAAATATTAAAAAAAAAAAACAAGCAAAATCAAAATCAACTTGCAAACCAACAGAACCTACCCATTGCAGCGTCTCTTGAGCCTACTTGAGGTTATAAAGAATCAGAGCAAACCAAAAATCTTCTGCAAGCTCCATCTTTGAGAGCTACCCCTCAGTAAGCTGGCCCTGTCACACGGTGTCCCCATCATCTAAATCTCTGCAGTGGTTAACAGCGATCCGTGAACAGCTCCAAATAGTCTCCTTGGCAGACATCTGTACTTCACACAGGTCAGCTCGAGGGGCACTTTTATTTCTCCCTTACGGTTTCCTTCGGCTCATTTGTTTTATTGCTCCCTGACTCAATCCTTGATACTGGATACTTCTTCCACTTACATGTTTCCCATTATTAGTCAGAGCCCCGGGAACCTTCATCAAGTCCTCCAGAGCGGGGCCTTGACTCCCTCCTCTCAGTTACGGCTGTGAGTCGAGGAAGTCATCTTTGACCTTTTCCCGCGGCAGAATTCTCCACAAAGGACAAGTCATTTGTAGCAGGATGCCTGGTGCAGATTCATAGCCACAGGGGACCAGCATGAAGGGGTGCCTCTGGCATGGGGTGAGGCCAAGCAGGGCCACCATGATTTTGCTCTGTGCCCTGTGCCAAGACTAATGGATGCCCTCTGGGGACCAGACAGGTGAATGTAAATAGTAGCTTGGGGTAATACGCATTGTGTCTCAGCCTGAAAGCAAATTTTATTTGATGAATAGCCTAAAAATAGCGTTTGGGGTAGCTTTTCTTTTCTCCCCTTGCCTGATGAAAATAAGAAACATCACGTTTCACTTCACCTTATTTTTTCATGTGTGGGTGTTTTAAATTTTATTTTTCTCACAACAATAGGATTAGCTCACCCTGGCCCTGTCCCAGAGGGACTCTTAAAGAAACGAGGAAATTGTAATTCAAGAATTATCCCATTCAAACCGCAGCCATTTCATTCAGCTTCAATAAAAATCTTTCCATCATTACATGTTATAATTATGTCGCCGCATGCTATATAATTCAAATTAGATGGTGATTACATGCCATATATTAACATTAATTGTGTAACTAGATATAACCATATGTTTATACGTGGGTTTAATTACCCGTTCTAAAAATCCTATCAAAAGAGATGCATGTGACATATTTTTAAAAGAGGGAACATTGCAAGGAAAAGCCCCTTCAAATAAGCATGCTCAGTTGTTCATATGGGGGAATGCGTGTAGCTGCTCAGGTGTCTTCCTGCATTGTTCTCCATTGTGTTTTTGCAACAGGGTCTCTCGTTAAACACGGTGCTCCCGCTGTGCTCCAGGAATCACCTATCTGCCTCTCTTCCCCAGTGCTGTTACAGGTGTGCGTTCCCTCTTTCCTCTCTTAGCTTCCACCTGGTGCCGGGTATCCTAACTCAGATCCTTTTTGCTTGCAGAGCCATCTTCTCAGGTCTGTTTGTGGCAAACAAACAAACAAACAACAAGCTAACATGTTATAGCCCTCTGAAAGTCTAATACCACCTAGTGTTATCAGCAGAATGCATGTCATAGGTGTTCTCATTCATGGCGCTGACAGGTGTGAAACAAGACACATAAGTTAATATAAGTAAAGAGAGGAGTAAGTATACATTTGATGGAGAATCAGCAAGATAAGGATAAGAACAATTCCATACTCTTCTGCTATCGTGAATGTGCCCTCCATGGGTGCTTCCTAACACAGAAGCCACTTGGAGCCCCTGAAAACACAAAATGTAGCCAATGTCACAGAAAGATTGCTTATTTCAGTCTTAATTTAAAATGCAACCCATATTTGAAGTGGTTAATCTTTGGACAGCACAACTCTATAGCATTATAGATTTATGTTTTTTAAGATTTATGTACATGAATGTTCTATATGCATGTAGAACTTCATGCCTAAAGAGGGCATCAGGTCCCACCCACTATGAATGGTTGTGAGCCATCATGTGGTTGCTGGGAACTGAACTCAGGACCTCTAGAAGAACAGCCAGTACTCTTAAATACCAAGCCATCTCTCCAGTCCCATAGATTTCTGTTTTTTTAAAAAGATTTATTTATTTGTTTATTATGTACACTTTATTCAGCCTCTATGTCTGCCTGCAGGCCAGAAGAGGATACCAGATCTCATTACAGATGATTGTGAGCCACCATGTGGTTGCTGGGAATTGAACTCAGGACCTCCGGAAGAGCAGTCAGTGCTCTTACCCTCTGAGCCATCTCTCCAGCCCCCAGATTTCTGTTTTAAGACTGGAAACACATTTATAATTCTGTGTCTATCTGTGGTTGTTTTTGGTTAAGGACATGTGCAATTTAAATCTTTACTATTATTGATTCTTTCATGGACAATGTAACAAATTGTGTGTATGTGCTCAGTTATTAATAATACACAGGCCCAGAACAGTCCATCAAAAGGGGTGAGAAACTCACACAATAATATCAAAATAACAGGAATCAATAAACATTGCTAATTGATAACTCTAAAAAATAGTACATATAGTACAACAATAGAGGCAGCAGCATGTCAATCCATAAATATTAGGAAACAAGATTTCCATATTTATCATATTTATAGCTGATTGCCAGACCCCTTCAATGTGGCTCCAAGGCAAAATAGATTGGGATAGCTTTAATGACTACTAGTGGACCCACAAGGGTAGGGATTAATAACCAAAGAAATAGTCACAGTTAAATACAAAGTTTAGATTTGAGATGGTGCCAAAGAGTTTAGTTATCCTAGGAAAACAGGAGCTTTGGAGACAATGTGGTACCTAATCTTGGCTTCTAAAACATTTTTATTCTTGGAGCCTCGCCTTATGTTCCTGAAAGCTCTACTGTATATATATAGTTAGGTTGTTCTCAGGGCTGTCTGATATGATTCGTATTTATATTCACATTATATTACAAATGAACACTTAATGCCTCTGGATGTTACTACCCTTCTATTTTATTTCATTTTCACAGTGGTCTTCCTGGCACTGTTATTTTTTTTAGAACTGTTTTAGGAGTAGCTAGAACCCTGTTGTGCAGCATCCTCATGGAGCTCAATACGTCACACAGATGCATTCACACTGAGAATCCAAGAAGAGACCTTGAAGCTAGAGTTTCCCATCATGGGGTACAAGATAGCCTAGAAACATTCCTATGGATTCATTTCACATTCCCCCAACATCTCAAGTGTTTCCATCCTTAAAGTAACACTCTCAGTAGTGAGTCTTTAAAAATATCCTTGTAAGCAATTTCTTAACTGTGTTCAGGGATTACCCCACTGTAAATTTAATTTTATGTTATGATATTGCAGATAACGCAAAAAAGAACTCACAGCAAGTAACTCAATCACAAATAGCTCAACTTTAACCCGATAAGCCAAGATTTATCTTCTTTATATTTCTCAACCAGATTAATTCTGTAATCATAGTTTCCACACAGTTCAAGAGAATGTTCTTATTTCCTTGCTCACTCGTGATCATCCACATGATGCATATTCTTTATCAGGAGCTGATTTGGTTTTGCCTAATGTCAGATACTCCATGTCCAGATTTTACAGTTGAATGTCACACCTGCTCTGTTATCCAGCTTTCCTGAATACCTGGACCCAGTTCTTTGGACCACTGATTGTTTATCTGCCTGTGTATCAAAAGCAATTGCTGCTGGCACTTCATTTGTACTCTTGTCAGACCTGATCGCATGACGGCCTCAACTCCCCACTCATTCTGGACAGCAGGGAGTTAGTAGCTGTCACCTGCTGTTGTGTGAATCTGCGGGGATGCATGAGCAAGTGTCTACATCTGCTTACCCAGATAAGGTACAGACAATAGGCCAAAAAAAAAGATCCCTTCCTCTTCTAGATTGTTGAGTCATGTGAGTTGACTGGGGTGACCTGCAGGTGTATGGATGACGCAAAGACAGTCCCATGACCATAAGCCCAACATGACCCTCAAATGCTGCATCCCTGAAGCTCCCTGCACACCATGTAGGCGGCTCAGCTGGCTAGAGAATCTCTTCACCAAGTAATTGTTTATTGCTCTCACAACCTGAAGGAAGGGTCTGTGAATCTAGTAACTTTCTGAGCATCAATATTTCATGAGTTCCTTGAATCTTAAAGTTTTTCCTCCATCCTCCTTTTCTCTGGGAGGGACTGTTTCAATTCAGGGGAAACAGCTATGTTACTCCTGCCAAGCCAGTGTGTCACAATAAGGAGGTCCATTCAGAAGTACCAGACTCACACACCTGGTTCTATTGCTCTGTCCCTGTTGCCATGTCAGAACTACATGTCTAGATTCTATGAGTTCATGGTCGGAAGAGCATTTCAAGAAAGTATGCCCAGAATTCACATGTGTCTTTCAGAATTCTGAAGATATAGTCACAGGCCAGTGGCATTCTGAAAAAATGATAGGTATTTTTCTGTCTGGACTTCTCTCCAGCACTGTGACTTTTGGACAAGTATTAATAAATGAGTCATTATTAAAGAGCATGTCTAAATCTACCTATAAGCACCTATAGACCACAAGAATATCCTATAAGCTTCTAGGGAAATGCCTTTTTAACATATATTGTTTTGATTAAGAATTAACAGAGACTTCAAAGTTGAATCTACCTGGGACCAAATCTTGATTCTCCCACTAAGTTTATGCAAAAACATTAACAAGTTTGTTAGACCTCGGTTGACTCAGATTTTCCACCTATTAAACAGAAGTCAGAACGGTACTTAACCCATAACAAATTATTACCAAATAAGGACTTGGGTGAGCATTGGCCCATTGGCCCATTGGTATGGACTCTATCTTAAATGGCTTCCAAAGTTTTAAGTGCTGATGGCGTGGTTTCTAGTGACCATCATTATTGGGGCAGGGGGTTATTAAGAGGTGACACTTAGGAAAAGGAAGTTAGGTTATTGGGGGCTGCTTACAGAGATTTCTGTCCTGCCTGATCCCACAGTCATTCAGCACCAAAGAAACAGAGCTCTACAGTAGTTATAAACTGGTTGACCTACTAGCTCAGTCTTCTTACTAACTCTCACATCCTACATTAACCCATAATTTTTGTCTGTGTTAGCCATGTGGCTTGGTGCCTTTATCAATAAGCATTCTCATCGTGCTTGTTCTGCGTCTAGGTGACACTTTTCCTCTTCCCAGAATTCTCCTATTCTGATCACCCCATCTATACTTCCCACCTATACTTCAATACAAGTGACAAATCTTTACAGGGTATAAGACCGTTGTCCTACAGCAGGAGGCATGCTCTTGATAGGGTTATTTGACCCATGCACTTTACAACTCTCCTTTTCTCCCTAGATGATACAAGGTGGGCAGTACTCTTTGCCATGAGCTGGGTCTCACAACCGTCCCAAAGTATGAGGATCTAGTGACCAAGGTCTGAGACCTCTGTACTTGTTATCTGAAATAAAACTCTCCCCTTATAAGTTGATTATCTTAGGATTTTGTCACAGCAGTGGAGAACTGACTCAGCCGAGAGCACCCATTAAACACATGGTTAATTTTCTCCTGTCATTACTTGGGAGTTTTGCTAGTCGGTGTGGTATATGCTCTAATGGCCTGTCCAGGTTTTTCTATAATATATGCTCAGCCATTCCAGAAGGGAGGATTGGCTAAGAAGGCTGGGCCTCTTTCCCAGACAGTCTTTCTTGGAATTTTATTCAGCATTGCTATCTAAGGTGAAAGCAGACCCTGTCAGAACTCTTACGCTCAAAGACTGGAAGTCATAAAATAGCCCCCAAAGTACATTCTTTTTTTTGGCAAACTATCAGAACAAGTCTAGATTTGTGGAAATGAGAGACATTCCATTTTAAAGGGAAATTTGTCAATATCCGATTGCAAAAGGGGTGTTCATACAGGGAATTACAGAACAACGACACCCTGCTCGGTTAGAAACAGCTTACCAAAACTTCTATCTCTCCCATGTCTCCATCAACTGTCAATGTATGCCACAGAGGCACTGGAAACACAAAGGGAGTCAACAGAGGGCGGCAGCCTTCATAGTTCATACCTTTAGAGTTCAGTCATTCCTGCCTCCCTTTTCTTCACTTGTTCATTGTATTCTTGCCCTTGCTATCTCAGTATGTGGTCTGTCATATATTATTAGTAACCCGTGAAGAGTTACAGTATCAGCATCTCTGAGTGTGACCAGTGACTAGAGTCATAGAGAGGTGACATACTTCACCTCTGTCAAAATCAGTGCATAGTTTCTCTTCAACCTGACATAATTATATATATCTCACATTTTCATCAATCATCTGATAGAGACCTTTTCAAGTTTAAGGTTACCATTAAAAGGAATTGGGCTGTGGGATGGCATTCAATAATGGAGCACTTGCTTAGCATGTGTATATTGGTTCAACCACACGCACACAGGGACCTTGGAACTCAAAAGCCACTTTCTTCTTCAAAAGTTTGCATAGGGCATGCTCCAGCTCAGAGGCACCCTTTAGATTTGTGATGATGAAGCTCATGTGGTTTTATAATACCACTGTGATGTAGCCAGCTCAATTTTGTTCTGGAACAAGAGAACCATTTAAGATAATAACATTAACATATCCATAGAACTCTTGATCTTTAAACACCTCTAAAAGCATTAGCAAATTAATTTTCCTAGAACTCTTGAGATGCAGGTAATTATTTTGACAGTTGGAAAGAGTGAATCGGATGGCATCCTGACCTCTGCTAGCCAATGAAGGCTGCCAGATACAGCTCTAATCCACCCCTTGTCTCTTCCTATTCACCATTATATCCATCATAAAACACCCAGGTGCCCCCACATCATTGTAAGGGAATTAATCTCACTAGCATTTGTTGGAAATATTTATTATGGGCCCAGAAATTCTTTAGACTTTCAATTGGGTATATACGGAGAAAACAAAGAGGATATGGTTTGACATATTAAACATAATTGGCCACCAAAGCAACCACAGGTGCATGAAAAAATGATTGGGTCAAGAAAAGGACAAGTTATAACTGGAGTATCTCTTGTGTTAGAAAGCCATATAGTATAAGAATGATGAGGACATGTACAGAAGAAAAACAATAAACTAAAGAGACCAGCTGGTCAAATTTAGGAGAATGTGAGTATAAAATAAAATACTAAAGAGAAAGGATAACTATATCATATTATATAGAAAGATGTGTCCACAGTTGTATTAGTTAGAGTTTCTATTGTTACAATGAAATAATGAGACCAAAAACCAAAATGACTATGGTTAATCATTGAGGAGAACCAAGGAACTTAAGCAGGGCAGGAACCTTGAGGTAAGAGCAGATACAGAGGCCATGGAGGGGTGCTGTTTACTGGCTTGTTCCTTGTGGCATGTTCAGCCTGCTTTCTCATAGAATCCAGGACCATTAGCCAGGAATGGCACCACCTACAATGAGCTGGGCCCTCCCCCCATCAATCACTAATTAAGAAAATGCTTTACAAGCTTGCTTACAGCCTGATCTTATGGAGGCATCTTCTCAATTGAAGCTCCCTCCTCTTCAATGAGTCTAGCTTGAGTCAATTTGACATAAAACCACCCAGCACAATAGTATAGACAAAGAAAATAAAGTGTAGAATGAGTTTTTCTTTATTTGAAAGATAATCAGCTAATAAAGTTGAAGGGAAATGATTACATTGAACAGCAAGAATTCATTAGAAAAGAGAAGATTCACACAAGGTCAGGATATCAACCCTCAGGTTACTGGTTAGTTGGGCCCAGAAAAGCTATTGTCAAAGTGGATTTGGACTGCTTACACAGAACACAGTAGACAGAATAGGATATGTGCCTTTATGCCTCACAATTCTAGAAGTGAGGATTCCAAGATTAGTAGGGCTGCCACCTGGCTGGTAGGTGTGTCTTTCTCACTGGGAAATCTCCTTTTCATAATCAAATTCATGAAGGGTCTACCTTGTGAATTAACCACTTTCCAAAGTCCCACCTCTTATTGACATCATCTTGGGAATGAAGATTTCAACAAATGCACGTGGAGAGAAACAGATATTTAGATTGTAATGTGTCTATGCAGTGACTAAATCTATCAGACACTATTAAACCAGGTAACTAATAACAATACAAAGACAAACCAGTATCTCATACTTTCTGACTGTTGGTAGCGAAAAATATGCACACAGTTTACATTATATTCTCATATCTTCATGGAGGTATGACTTGAACACCACAAAATCCACTTAACATGTTAACAATGATTTCATTGAGTAGAGAAGACTGAATTTCATTTCTTTTCAGTAGAGATACAGGAAGAGGGAGTTCTGGGACATATGTGCTTATGCCTAATAATGGAAGAGACCTTATTCTACATAGGATCCCTAATTAACAATGAACGAGAGATCTAATTTCCCATATTTCACCAACATTTGCTATGTGGGGTCTTTTCATTTTCAGTCATGCTGTGGGAGCATGCATTACACCTCACTATCTTTATGTCCATCCCTCTGAAAATTTTACTATGTTGAAGTTAAAACCTTCCTTTTTATTTAGGCAGAAAACGGAAGATGATGTGGGAAGTCCCTCTGTATATGTGTTGCTTTTATTGGTTAATAAATAAAAAAGCTGTATTGGCCTATGAGAGGGTATAGTAGAGCTAGGTAGGGAAAACTAAACTAAATGCTGGAGAAAGAAGGCAGAGTCTAGAGAAGCTATGTAGCCGCTGCCAGGGACAGACTCCAGAATCTTGTAGGTAAGCCACAGCTATGTGGTGATATACAGATTAATAAAAAATGGATTAAATTAAGATATAAGAACTAGCCAATGAAAAGCTAGAGCTAATACGCCAAACAGCAATTTTATTAATGCAGTTTTTTGTGTGATTATTTTGGGAGTCTAGGTATCCTAAAAACAAACAAGTGGCTTCCCACAACAGATCGGCACTCAACGTAGGGCACAAACTCATGACACAGAGATTAAGAGTCTGAATAGTAACTAGTCCAAAGACAGGTCAAGTTTATACATGATAAAATAAACTATGTTTGTTGCATGGATTATGGAATGTAAAATGTAGCTAACATTCACACATATATAACCAGGTTAGCTCAGTAGGTAGATCATGAGACTCTTAATCTCTGTGTCATGAGTTTACTTTTAACAGTATAAAGCAATATGCCTTCAGAATTCTACATTCTTTTATCTATAAAATATCATACTGGTACTTTAAATATTCTTCCTTTAGGACCTCGAAACAATTTCTATATAGCAACCATTGTGGGACCTGCTCTGTAATAAAGACTCAATACATACAGCTTTCATCTTTATCTCTCCAGGATTCCATTCTTGAAATACTATGTAGCTGGATTTATTACAATCTAATTATTTTCTAACTCATGCTCTGCATTCCATAAGGATTTGCTTTTATTCCCTTCTCTTTCCTCACATTGTTCTTCTCCAAACAATTTCTTTATTAACATGCCTTGCTTTTTTTAAATAATTAATAGGGAAACAAGGATTCATAGTAACTGAATCACTAAGAGTTTTGTTTGTTTGTTTTGTTTTTATTTTTACCAGATCTCTCCAAGGCAGTGACTGTTTAGCCTAGTCATTGGTAATTAATCATAAGAATGAACACGATCATCTTTAGCCAAGATGCTAAGCCTCCACCTTTACACTGGGCACTGATTATCATAGAAAGACAAATGTACTAGGATGAAAATGACCTTACTTGGCATGAGGCCACACTACACAAAAAAGGATGTTAGTAAAATTATTAAGTTCATAGAAAAACTTTTACAGAGCTTCAAGAACTGAAATCCACTTGACTTAATCTTTGTCATTTCACTGCCAATATATTACTAATTCTTGGATTCCATGACCAATTAATTTTAGATTCATAGAGCTAAGACAAGAAGTTTGGTCGTTTCTATTGGAAGTCAAATATGACAGTGTTGACTAGATGTGACAGACAGATTCTATTAAATTTGTAAATCTGAATGGAATTGGCTGTTGTAGTGGGGGGAAAACCTTGATAGCTTGAATTTAAAATGATACTTTCATTAACCATAGATGAGAGGAATTTTAAATACAAATTGTTTTATAGGACAATCTTTGCAAGAGCTAGAAAGTTGTGCATTAAAATGTATGTTCTAGACAGGTACTCCAAAGAGAAACGGATACATTTCCATCATTAAGATCATTCTCTGATATTCTAATCATCTGCCTTGATTCACAGAGTCAAAGAGGCAGGGTAACCATTCTTAAGATGCTGCATAGAGTTAAGGCCAAAATTTACCTGTAACCTAGGGTAATTAATTCTTCAAATGTCCTTACAAATTACAGGGCAAGATGGCAGGTATAGGTAAGTCAGAAGGAAAATATGAATGTATCAAAAAGAAATTAGGATTATCTATAAGTATATTTCTGTTTTCCATTGTAGTCAATCTATATACCCAGAAAAAGCATCCTGGCAGAACTGTGAATATTATATTCTTTGTTAGTGTAGCCTGGAGAGTAGCTTTCATGCGAAAGACAGCAGGGATCTGACTCCATGTCTGTGTGTCACTTCAGTCATGTGGAGATGATGATATTGATAAAATTTAAACAGTAATAAAAGGGGAAAGCTTGAGGTGCTATATAAAAACAGAGTTAAAGGGGAACATACATATGCCCCTTTGCCATGTGTCATCTGATGAGGAAAATTGTGATCTCATGGGTCTGTAGAAAATCCAGGCATTTTTTAAGAAATAAGGAATATAGAAAACTTTAATATAAAATGATATTTGTATACCAATGGAAAGAGAATTGAAAAATTAAAATATAGAGCTAATAGCTGAATAGTCAGCCTGTTGGGTATTGTGATAATTTGAAGGCTACCATATAATTTCAGTTCTTACCTGTCTACATATACAATGCTTCACTTACATGTTTGTATCTTGTAGTATAGTGTTTATTTGCATAATACACAGCAAAATCATATTTGTACAGTCAAGAACCATAAAAGAGTAATATTTATAATTTGTCTTTAACAAAAGAACCAAACAATTCAATGAGGAAAAGCCATTGTTTTCAACAAAGGGAACTACTAGTTTTACGGTTGAAATTGATTAATAACAACAGAAAAATAAAAACTAAAAGGGCCTTGAATGCTTGCAGGATTCACATAAAATTTATTGCACAGTAGTGTATCATTCTAAGACTAAGTGTATCTCTAGACTTGTAGGGAAACATAGTGGAATAACACTTTCTAATTTCTCTCTCTCTCTGTTGTGTGTGTGTATGTGTTTGTGTGTGTGTGTGTGTGTGTGTTAGGGTCACACTATATAGCCTTGACTGCCTCTATGTACTTGGTATGTAGACCAGGCTGAATTTAAACTCACTTAACTCCTGCTACCTCTGCCTCATGAATGCTGAGATTAAGAGTTCTTTTTAACTTTTAAAATATATTTTATGAAAGAGAATCTTTAATTCTTTATATAAAAATAATATTTTAGTAGTTCCTGGAATAATCACACTATCCCTTTCTGCAGTTAGGATAGAGGTTAATATATCTGTTCTCTACGTGAATGCTCTCAATTTGTGGTACCTGGGTCTCCAAAGCTCTTTGTCATGTAGCTATGGTGAATGAAATTGTGTTATGTGAAACTCTGAGTCCCTGACTCATCTAATTCACCCTACCATTGGGCCTGCTGTCATCAACATTTTAAACTTCTATATGAGAATAGTCAGAGCCTGTTATTCCTCAAACCTACTTGGCATTGAGATACCCTTGTCCTCTGTGGGATGAAGTAAACTAAAGTTTTCCCTTCCATAAACTGTTTTGTATTTGGTTTTACTTTAAACATGGACATCAGACTTATTCAACATAATGTTTTATTCTACAATGAGTGTATTATTTTGAGCACTGGCTCCAGCTGTTTATTCATTTTGGCATTTGTGACAGGCACGTCATAAAAAAAGGAAATGTTTCTTTATGTACCCACTATATTTAGCATTTTCTTTTGTATTTGTTTTGATATTTTCAAATGTTACCTTCTGACAGTTCATCAAACTACCCACTGCCAGGTATTTAATTTTTTTCTTAATGATCAAAACTTGACAATGTAAATAATTCATTAATTACTCATTGATTCGTAAGGTGTACAAGTGACTTGTCATGAGCAAGTCACTGAGGCACCAGAGAGCACCAAATGAAATGTGGAAATCTCTGCTTCCCAGGTGTACATAGTAATAAAAAGTAGAAAAACTCAAAGTAACAGAGGAGTGAAGGGGTTTTCTAGAGAGAAAAAAACCATATTCTAATGAGAGGGATGCAAGAAGGCACTTTGATGGAGTTAACAGTAACACTTGTTCTTAAGATGCCTGGAAATTGTTAAGGGACTTCTTCCAAGGGTGGAGAGTGTTGACGGTTGACACAGTGACAACCATGAGAAAGATCAAGAATCCCAAAACCAGCTCCTGACATAGAGCAAGGTTTATGTGCTAGCTTTTTTGATTCCTCTAGGTTTTTGCAAGTATGATATTTGCTGAGCTGTTGTTTAGTTTTCTAAGCCCCCATCTGAGGCTACCAGAGTGGGTCTGTTGGGATTCCAGTTAAGCTGTTGTAATCATCTCCAGAGAAACCAAGTAGAAGGGGGAGGAGGAAAATCTCAACTGACCTTTATATAACCCAAGACTGAAGGCTGTCTGTGGGCTAGGAATGCAATACACAGCAAAGCAGCAGAGACAATGGAGCAAGGGTCATCTAAGGACTTCAGGGAAAGCATTATCCAGGAGGAGAAAATAATAGGAAAAGACTGTGTGATCATCCAGCCTCTGGAAAATGATAGAGATCTCTTCTTGTTTCAGTGACCTTTTCAGTTAGTGCACTCATTTGACTCCAATATCAAAAGAGAAAATTCCCCGGGTACCAGTTGTCTTAGTTCCTCTTCTATTGCTGTGATAAAATAAGAGATGACTGAGATGACTTACAATCAAAGCTTTTCATTTGGGTTGCAGCTTCAGAGGGCTAGCGTACACAATGGTAGAACAGTGGCATGGAGGCAGGAAGAGCTGACAGCTTATATTTCTGACACACAAGTAGAGGGCAAAGAGAGTCACCGAGAATGCTACAAATCTGTTGAAGCTTCAAAGCTTGCCCACGGGACACACCTCCTTCAATAAGGCCACATGCCCCAATCCTTCCCAAACAGTTCCACCAACTGTGGACTAAGCAGTCAAACATATAAAGCTCTGGGGGCTATTCTTACTTAAACTTCCACTTTCTGCCCCCCAGGATTGCAGCCATATCAAAATGTTCAAGTACATTTAGTTCAAATTCAAAGGTCCCAATGGTTTTCTGGAGGAGATTAGCATTCTAATCCATGGGAGAAGAATATAGCCTCCCAACTTACAATATTTTGTGTTTGTTTGCCTGTTTTTTAACAAACACATCTGTAGGCAGATGGTTCTGTCCCACCAGCCTGCTTCCAAATAAATGCAAGGAGATTTCTTATTAATTATGAAAGCTCAGGTGATAGCTTAGGATTGTTACTAACTAGCTCTTAAAACTTAAATTAACCCATATTTCTTATCTACCCTCTACCATGTGGCAATACTTTTTTAACACAGAATGTTCTTCTTGCTTCTGTCTGTGTCTCCTGGTGTCTCTGTCCTTCTTTTTTCCTGTGTTCTCTATTTGTCCACAAGTCCTGCCTTCACTCTACCTGCTCAGCTATTGGCCAATCAGCTCTTTATTAACCACTGAGAGTAATACATATTCACAGTGTACAAGAACATTGTTCCACAATGCACTTCAATGGAGAGTTGTAGACAATACTTGGTTTGGAATAAGTTCAAGAAAGAAAAAATAAAATGTTGAATGAGGAGCGGCAGGGCTGCTGCATCCCAGCACCCAGCCGCCCACATGGCTTAGCTTATGCCCTGAAATAATTACATGGAAACTGTATTCTTTTAAACATTGCCTGGCCCATTAGTTCCAGCCTCTTATTGGCTAGCTCTTGCACCTAGACTAGCCCATTTCTGATAATCTGTGTAGCACCCCAAGGTGTGCTTACCGGGGAGATTCTAGCCTGCCTCTGCCTCTAGTAGGAAAATCATGGCGACTCCTACTGACTCAGCTTCCTTCTCCCAGAATCCTGTTCTGTTTACTCCACCCACGTAAGGGTTGGCCTATCAATGAGCTCAGACAGTTTCTTTATTAATAAGAAATCACTCCCACATCAATAAAAGAAGCAGAAATAGAAATTAGAAAGGAACAGAATGGTATCACAGTCATTAAAGAGAAGAGCAAGCCAAGTCAGTACTGTCACGATTATTTTGATAAATGGAATAAGAATGGGTGTATTTGATGATGAATCCAAAAGAGAGCCAAGAAGGGAGAACTTGGAGGAAGGAAAGATAAAGGAGAAGTAAAACAATTATAATATAGTTTTAAAATAAAAAATAATTGTCTTTGCCAATGGTGAAGAGGAAAATGTAAGACAATCTTTATTTCTGTGATAACCTGCTCTTAGGGGCATGACTATTCTCATTCATAATAACAGGAAGCAGGGCTGAACATGGCTGAGATCTGAGTTGTGGAAGGTTAATAAAGAGACTATGCACAGGCTGATGCCTGTCTCCCAGGGAAACAGAAGGCAAGTTATAAGCAGAGAATGGTATTGGCATTTGAGCCCAGGAGAGAAAGTCGGGTATACTTGAGCACAGAGGTAGTTGGAGAGTAACGGGTGGGAAAATCAATGAGAGGTGCATGCCATTCTTGACCTATCTGATCCACTTGGATAAGACCTGAAATGTCACCAGGCAATATTGATTCTCATCCTTCCTTCAGCCAGTCACAACTGCACAGAGCAAGCTATATAAAAGTTGTTGATAACTAAGACACGTTTTACAACTGGTAGACCACACTGCACACAGAAACAGGATGGTACACTGGGTAAACAGACATTGGGGTTGCAGACCACCGTCCTGTTCAAGTTTTTTACTACCGTTCAGCGTCGAATTTCTAAATAATTTTACTTATGTAATTTTTTACACATTTCTATTATGAATATTTTATAATACTCATACAATATGAGCATAATCATACCTGCTTATACTTTTTAAGTCAATAAATAAACAGGTAGGGCTGGAGAGATGGCTCAGAGGTTAAGAGTATTGCTTGCTCTTCCAAAGGTCCTGAGTTCAATTCCCAGCAACCACATGGTGGCTCACAACCATCTATAATGGGGTCTGGTGCCTTCTTCTGGCCTGCAGGCATACACCCAGAATATTGTATACATAATAAATAAATATTAAAAAATAAATAAATAAATAAACAGGTTGAATATGCTTGCTTTAAATTTTGCAGTTAGAACTGGACAGTGGTGGTGCATGCCTTTAACCCTAGCACTCAGGAGGCAGAGGCAGACGGATCTCTGTGAGTTCGAGGCCAGCCTGGGCTACAAGAGCTAGTTCCAGGATAAGCACTAAAGCCACAAAGAAACCCTGTCTTGAAAAAACAACAACAAAAAAATGCAGTTAGAATGATTGGTCCAAGACATCTAGAGACTTCTAGTTTAACTAAATATTAACAGGTTCAGGAGACAGGCTGGAGGTCACGTTGCAGTCCCACCCCTACTTTAGAGTCCTCTGGAGACTCTCCTGCAGGGTCTTAGTCACCACTAGTTTTTTATGGGAATTTACAAGATGCTTTGGATCTAGTGCTAGCTGGACAAGTAGCATTAAACATCAAGCAGATTCATAGAGATCTATAAGGAGTTCCTCTGGATCCTCTACCTTGAGAGTAAAAATAAAGAAACTAGTTGCATCATTTATTAAAGACGTCTTTCAAAATTAAATAATAAGGATAAAATGACGCTTAAAAGTCCTTATGTGCAGCCCCTGGAATTCAGCATAGTAAAGTTGCATAGTAAAGTATGGTATGTCTATGCAAACATGAATATGTAAATATGTGGTAGGGGAGTGCACACACAGGCACTCACGCACGCACACACACATTTCTTCTAGTTCCTCCCTTTAAAATATATTATAAACATTTGTCTTTTATTTTGTTATTCCTAACATTAAATTTTAGCCAATTCATTTTGCTTCAAATGAATGTTTCAGTTCATCAAACAGATGTAAGACATGTTCTCAGTAATCCCACATGGTTTTTCTTCTTGATTAGTTTCTATTTTAATCTAAACGGTGTTAAACAAAGCCTTAGGCACTTCCACAGTTATTTCCTCAGGACAAATTCCATTAAGTGAAAATCAGTAGGTCAAAAACCATGTTGTTTTTTTTTTTTGTGTGTGTGTGTGTGGTGTATTCTTAAATTGCTTTCCAGAAATATATTTACACTCTTAAATTATGGTTCTACACTGGACATCAGTGGCATCCCCACTAATTGGTGGCATCTTTTAATTTTCACATTTTTAATACTCATATGCATTGTATACATATTTTAAAACCTTAATAATTTGATTTTTACAATTGAATACATCAAAAGAACCTCACTTTAAAGTAAGGAGCTCCATTTAAATCCAATTTTTAGTTTAGCAAAAAGTTGTATGTGTCCCATCATAAGAAACTTCAGCCTTGCAGGAGGCGAAGTCCTAGGAATACTTGCATTGCCATAACTTGGTGACCAATTGCTTTAGAGTAGTTTAGTATGCTGGGCACAACTGAAAAAAAAAAAGAGAATGTTAAGGAGTAACAGTCCTTCTTCTTGATACTGCTTCTTCAAAAAGCAACTCTTGTCTCTTCTTTAACATTTGCACGTGTGCAAACACACACACACACACAAAACAATGATTGTTTATGCTTACAACTTTTTTCTCTGAAAGTACTCACACTCCTTTGATTTTTCCCCCTTTGCAGCTCCATCATTCTCTATTTGTTGACATAATGTGTCCAAATTTTTCCTCTAAGACAATAAATAAGTGCAATTCTATAAAACCAGATTGTGTGTCTGTCAGTTACCACAGCAGGAGATGATGATGATGATGATGATTGTCACTGTTATTATTTTATTTTAAATCCATTGCACATTTCAATTAAAGCAGGGCTTAGGAAACATACTGGGTTTCCAGGGAGAATTTAGTGATCCCATTGTGCTACTATTCCCCGTCCTCTTGTTGGCTAGAAAGACCACATTTTGTTTCTAAATTTAAAGGACTGAATTTCCTTTTGCCATCCCCTGGGTCTCATTTCTCCCCAACAGTTCTTTCCAACTCCTTCATCTGCATTTCACTGATGGAGAGAGACACCATGGGTCAAGGAAAGATCTGTAGAGGACTGGTTGTCTGCCTGTCCAAGAGGACAATTCTCCACCACCCTGCTCTGCTCCCACTGGATGTCTTCTGCTAATGCCTTGCTCACACTGAGAACTCTTGAGATTCTTTCAGGCTTGATGCTGCTGGGCAGTCATCAAAAAACAATAGCTAACTTACAATTAATACATAGAGAAACATTCATTTGGAAAATGATTTTTAGCCCATGCTGTATGTCAAGACTCTCTGAAACCCTCTTTTCTGGATCTGAGGATTGTTTTTAGTTCCAAGTAGAAACTTCTTCGAGGTTTGCTAGAGGTGCAGGAGTGAGATTCCCAAATAATTTAAATAAGTAAATAATTTAAAAGAAAAAGTAAAATAATGCAGTTTACTTGCCTGTTGAGTTGGTGTTAGACTGTGGAAGGGTGGGAGAAGCGACTCTCTGATAAGCTCCACTGTTCTTCTTTCCTTTGACTCTTTGCTTTATCCTGCTCTCCTCCACGGGGCATATGTCACACAGCAAAGTCACTGAATAGTTGAGGGAACCACTATTGAGGACGTGGCAAGTATGTGTTGATTGACCATACAACCCCATCTAGGCTGTTTGACTATTTCCACTGACGTTTCTGGAAGCTCTTGGGGAAGGGTTGGAAAAATGAGTTATTATTCCTTCATTGAACTTAAGTGTATTTCAGAGGACTTTAAATTTTAAATGATGAGGCACAAAAATTAACCTTTAATAAAACACTCTCTTTAAACTTACATTTCCCCTTTAGCACAGAAATTTTATTTTGCTCCAACATCCTTTGGCCTAAGATACATTTTAAAATTTAAAATGGGAAGATAGTGAAAGAGGAGTATACAGAGGTCTTCACTATTGGAATAGTTTGAGTCAATTGGAAAGTTACCAGAGATAGACCTCACCCTTTCCTTCCCACGCTCAAACAGCTTTCTTTCTGGTTATAGAGTGCTCTTTGCTGGAGTTTCCTGCTTCCTTTCTTTAAAATTGTATGCAGTTATTTGGACATCATGGACGTCCTTCAGCCTCAGTCTCTTAATTAGTTCAATGGGGTCAGAGTATCCTGTGTCTTGCCTACATTAGAAGTGCTGCAATTTAAGACACCGGGCAGCATTTGGTGAGCAATGTGCTGAGTTAGATATTATTGACTCATTCCAAGACCGATTCAACCACGATGACTGGTCACTTTACAAAGAAACAAGTTGTACTTTAGAGTGGTTATCTGATTCATACACACCACAGAACGTCTAAGCCATGCATTATACTCAGTTTAAGTCTGAGTCCACAAATCCTTGGCTTCTGTCCATTAGAGCATGGAGACTAATTCATTATCGTAGCAAAGTCTCTGCAGTATGAGTGATGGCTGCATTTGCCTGCACACAAGAAAGAGCCGTTCGTTACCCTGGCTCAGCTGCCCAGTGCCCGAAACAGTGGATTGTCCTACACAGAGCCAGCAAAATTTCCCTCTGGGGCATTCTCACTAGGAAGTGATGTTTATCCCTCTGGACTGGTTGTTGGGATTGAGAGCATGGAAGTGTTGGGCAGTCCTGTGGGAGAGCTGGCCTGAAAAAGGAGTGAACATTTTGCAGACATGCACAGATGAAATGAGACAAAAAAGAAAGAAACGATGAAGATTCTGTTGCCGGCCTTCATGAACAACTCCATGGCCTCCAGTCCTTAAGATATTTTAGAAGATTTTGAGTGATTTTACTTAAAACTTATCTTCTCCAAACATTCAAAGCTTGCTTTCTTGGGCTTTCTCTTCTGTTCACGTATTCTTAGGGTTATTGGTCATTTTGGTTTATTATAAAAATGAGTGGAGGTCGTAGCTTTGCCGATTTGTTCATATTTGGATTCAAACAGACCTGGCTGGCTGGGATTCCAACTCCATTCTGAACAGCTGCGGAAGCTTGCTCCCTGAGACCGAGTGCTTAAAGAAAAAATAAGAGCTGCTTTGTAGGACTGTCAGCAAGAAGACAAAAGGACCTGGAGAGGTGACCCAGCAGTAGAGAATGCTGCTCTTCCAAAGGATGGAAGCTGGTTTCTAACTTTCACACTGGGCATCTCAGGGTTGCATGTAACTACAGCTTCAAGACCCAGGAGATCAGACACCATCTTCTGGGCTCCAAAGATGCACGTGTGCCCCTCTCCCACCCCCGACACACAGCATCCACACCCAACTCATAGACATATAAATAAAAATAACTTTAAAATTAACATAAAAATAGCGTGCTAAAAACACTTCCATACAAGGAAGCGGTTCAGTCGGTGGTGGAGATTAATATTAGAGGTTATTTTTTCCAGGTTGAAATTATTCTTCCAAATTTTGTTTCAGTTTAACCCATTTTCCCAATTCACAAGCACTAGGTACATGGAGACTAATGGAAATGTCTTTTTCTATATGCAAATTCTAGAATTTTTTATTTAAAAAATATATTTTCACGTATTATATTCTTATTTTGGTTCCCACCCACCTAAAACCACATTTTTTTTCTTTCTGTCCCTCATTAAAATACAAGCAGGCATCTAAAATTAATAATAATAACAATAAAATTAGTTCAAATAATAACAAATACCTGGAATAGTATAAACACACATAAAAAAGAGCCAAAGAAAAAGCATAAGAAACACGTGCAGACTTTAAGACACATTCATTTATATACACTAGAAGATTTTTGGTGTGAGTGACTCTGGCAAACAAGAGAGGGACCTTGTGGGAAACAGAATATGCCATGCAGAGAGAGCTTGGGTATTGATTGGGAGGGCATGGGAAGGAAAAGGGTATGGGGGGGAAGAGAAAGAGAGAAAGGGCGAGAAATGGAGGGAGAGAGAGAGAGTGAGAGAGAGAGAGAGAGAGAGAGAGAGAGAGAGAGAGAGAGAGAGGAGGGTGAGGCAGAAGGGGGAGATTAGGAGTGGGTGGAGCTTGCATCTTAAAGGGACCGGGTACCCAGGTGACATGGCAGGTCAGGATAATTATAACACATAGAGAAACCTATAAAAACAAAATCAGAAACAATATTATGTCAGTAAAAGATCTCTAAAGAAAAGAAAAAATGACAGATAAAGCACTGTGAGGCCAAAATAAAAAAACCAAAACCAAAAATCCCTTCAAAAAATATCACTGATTGTTTTGTATCTGCCATCTGCTGGTGGTCATGGGACCTGCCCTTAAGAGTGGTTTGTCTGTCCAGTGAGACTGTTTGAGAAAAATTAAGTTTTCTTTTAGACCCAGTTATCAACTGGAGATAACTTCTGGGTTAGGGGAGGGGGCTCATGTAGGAGAGGAATGAAATTTTCACTTGTAGTTAATTTTCTCTATTTGAAACTCTTACTCTCATCATTCCTGGGTATTTTTAAGATGGACAGTGCTGATTGTCCTTTCTTCTTCAAAATGCAATCGCCTTTGGTGGATCAAGGCCAAACTGAGCGGTTATTTGCTTGTGAAAGGCACGAGCTGCCAGGAATGATTCAGATACCAGCACTCCTGCAGGAAGCGGTAAATAGTTGTGAGAAGCGTATTAATTGCTCTTGATCCTTGTCATATTCTGTGTGCTGCTGAGCCAATACAAGTAGACAATGCCAGCAAATAACAGTGAAAGCTGTCCTAGAAAAGAGAATGAAGCTCTTTGCCCTTGGTTGCCTATACTCCTCCTTGGTCTCATTCATAGATGAGGAACCCTCCACGCCTCTCTACTGCTGGGTTAATTCAATCTTGCAAGCAATTTCATTGATCTTGTTTACCTCCCGGCTTCTTTGAGATGGACGGTGATTTGCTTCTTTCAAAATGTTTATTTGAAACTATTTCTAGAGCTAGACTGAACAGCTCTTTGGTAAAATATTAGGTAAGGTTCTAATTATGGCCTCTATGGGTGTTTATCATAATTTATAGATCTCCGCTTGACTGAGCCCAAATACTGCCAGAACCGTCCATCCAAAAGTTTATTCAAGGGCCAATTACCAAGTTGCAAGGACCAAGAGGGCTGCTGATAGGACCATGGGAACCTTCCCCACACTAACTGCCTGTGTGACCCAGAACAGTTTTACTTAATTTTTGTGTGCTTTGAGAGTTAGTGAGACTTCCAGGTTACGCTGAGTTGTCACTGCTGACTGACTTGGCGAAGGCTGACAAAGACAGAGCCGGGATGTTCCAGTGACAGTGTTGCTGGTGAGTCCCGACACGCAGAAGGCTGGCAGGACTTGAGAGGATTCCTGTCTGTCTTAGCTCATAGACAGTAGCATCTTCCTTTTGGATTCTTCCACGTTCTTCATCATAGCTGCTCCGCATTCTAGAGATGATGTCTTTGTTGGCGCTTCCTACCAGGAGTCCTCCTGGACTGAATGGTGTACCTGTGAGGTCTTGAAACTCAGGCCAGAGGCTTAGTTTGGTTCTGATCTTTCAGACACCATTAATTCTTAGGTTATGACCTGAAGCATACTGCATTATGGTCTTTCAAAGCCACATAGGCAGGTCTCTGTCTGAGAGGGTAAAGGACACTGGCTTAGAAGACCCATGCAGCATTCTCAGTGGCTTCCTAGGAAACATGGCAACCCTTGATGTCAGCTCTAAGGAGAAAGTGTGCGGGACTTTTCTCCTTCTAGCTCCTTCTAGACTGCAATTCCTAGATGCATCTTTAGGCTGTGTGTGTGAGAGAGAGACAGAGAGAGAGAGACAGAGAGAGAGAGACAGAGAGAGAGAGACAGAGAGAGAGAGACAGAGAGAGAGCGAGACAGAGACAGAGAGAGACAGAGAGACAGAGACAGAGAAACAGAGAGAGAGAGAAAGAGAGAGAGACAGAGAGAGAGAGAGACAGGGTCAGAGACAGAGAAAGAGAAAGAGGGAGAGAAACAGAGAGACAGAGATGGAGACAGAGACAAGAGAGCAATCAGGCCCAGGGCTGGCTGAACACCCATTAGGGGTCCTTCCCAGGGGAAACAGGCTAGAATGTTGGAACCATTCTTTTTCCGCCAGCATGCGAATTACTAGTACCAGCGAATAATCCCTCATTTTCACTTTTAAAAGAGTAAACACATTGTTTTTTAATCATTTTTAGAATCCAGCCAAAACAATATGCCCAAGATGGTTTTCAGAAGGCTGACAGGGAAGTCCAACACCACAGCCCCGCCCACAGGTTTCTATTTTTCTATGTTGAAAGCTGAGCTCCCCATTTAACTTCAGATGGCTGCGAACGGTTTTGTGTGTCCAGCCACAGCTTGCTAACCTCAGCCTCCTTCGCTAAGCTCATTATTTGCGAATGATTTTCTTGGCCAAAAGACTCATAAGAGTCCCCTGAGTTACCTTTCTTTGTTTTTTTTCTTTTTTCTTTTTCCTGAAACTCTTAAGACATTTGGACCATTTGTTCAGCATCTGTGCTGGACAACATCTGGAGCCCGAGGAAATTCCACTGCTTCTAGGATGATGCGAAAACGAAATTACTTTTTCATGCAGTTCAGAGGAGACTCGAGAGCATCCTTCGGACCCAGCAGGCCCTTTGTTCTCCTCCTGCAAGTGGTTCTCATTTAAAATGTCATCTCCCTAATAAATTGCCTTACTGCCCTCGCAGCTGGGTCTATTGTTTCCGCGGCTTTGTGCTCACACCAACTCTCCCAGGGAACGGAAAGCAAGAGGAAACACGGACAGCTTCCCGGGCTCTGTCTGTACAGAACGCCTTTCTCTCGCCCTTTGTACGTGGATGACAACTTGTCTATCATCGGGGCTTTATAATTCTCCTAATATTCACTATTTGGCAAATGTCCCTGGGCATATGTGGTCAGAGCTTAGAGACGGCCTGGTGGCAGCTTGTGTCTCTGGATGGAAAGTAAAAAGTGATAGTTTTTGGATTATATCCTAGTGGTTCCTGTTTTTGCAGGGAAATACCAAGTGTCCAGTGTTCATTCTCTGATATAGGAGAATACATCGCTGTTTTAATGAGGGTGAGAAATGAAGAGATTATCTGCAAACAGGAATTGGCTGTCTCTTCTCTGTGCGTAGGGGGACAGGTGTTCATGGATTCTCTTGAGAAGCCATAATAAAGTTAAAACAGCCCCTCTCCCCCAAACATCCAACTCCACCTATAGCTGAGTCCTAAGAATTGTTCTACAAAAATACTGAAAAATTTGAGGTGCATATATTTGATCAGAATTAATCTTATCCATGAAGGATTTGTGTGTGTGTGTGTGTGTGTGTGTGTGTTTATCAATTTCTTTTCCCTATCCCACTAACTACTTCCTGATTCCTCAGCTCTCCCACAAACGTTTATCCATTAGCTCAGCTGGAGCTTTTCACATCAAACATATTGTTCACGTGTACCTTCTACACATGACAGGAAATGAAAATTAAGGACCTCCTGGCTTGGAGTGGGAGAAGAAAATGAGTTACTTTGCTGTGAGGGTTCTTTTGTAGTCTACAGGTTTCCTATAACTTATCCAGAAAAGTGAGGAAAAAGATATAATAAGCTGGTGGAAAGAATTGGCACTCTGCCCCAAGCTGGGTACCTGAGCTAATTCAAAATGTAAGTTTCCAGAATTTTCTTTACCAAACACTAACGTAGGCTAAAATTAATAGCTCCCCTCCAAAACCTTTTTTTTGCGGAAAAGCAGAAATCCTTGGGGCCAAGGTTGACAAACAACTTGGCGAGTAGGGTCTGTCCCATGACCAGGACATCTGCTAGAAGATATCCTACTCAGCCAGTGCTTTTGCCAGGACTGTCATCTTAGAAGCACTGTACAAATGTCTAGAGGAAGTAAGGGACACGGTTCACCCCATCAGCCATCTTCCAAAGGCCTTATGAATGCATAGACAAATCTCTAGCCGGATCCATCAAAGCCCGTCTCCCTGCTGAAGCTCTGAGGATACGCACATGGAACAACTTTTTAAATGCTTACACATGCTGCAGTCATTGAAAGCCCAAGTCACAGGACAGCGGAGGTAAAACATCTCCCCGTCACTTAACAACCGAGGGAGGCATTACGTCAGAGTTACTGATTAAGACAGACCATGATGCATGAGTCAGAGTTTCCAAAGAAGACAGGTGGGGAAAGGCTTTTGTGCCAAAGCCTAGACTAGATTGAAAAAAAAAAAAAAAGTTAAGTGATACAGGATATCCCTGTATTTGTCCCTTCACTTTTCTTTGTTTAGTTCATCAACAAGCCCTTAGTGTCTCCTGTTAAGCAAGTACCCGTTGGGTTCTAGAGATACAGCGATACATGTGACAAAGGGTCTTGTCTGTCCGATATTCTTATTCTTGACAGTAAGATGTATGGTCAAGGACTACAATGAAAAGTAAGTCATGGTAGGTATCACTTGAGGTGAGTGATGCTCTTCAATTTCTCTAACATAGGCATCTCTAATGAGGCACAAATTTGGTCAAATGCAATGCAATGTGATCCAAGAACTTTAAGTACTCAGTCAGTGGTTGTTGAAAATACAAGACAGGAAGAAGACTAGAAAGCATGTACCTCCAGGAGCTATATACTAATGAATGCAGGGTTTTGCAATGAGGCGTATTTGTGGTCTACAGCTGCTGACATGCATGGACAGGCTAAGGCAGGCATTAGGAGTTGTATGCTGGGGTGGAGGAGGGCAGAAAGGAAGCAAGTATGTTAGAAATCTCACACAGGCCTCCCTGTGAGCAGGTTTCAGAGCAAGGAAGCTGCATTGATAAGCTTTTACAAGTTGATGTTCTCATTGTCAACATCAACACCAGAACACCAATAGCCACATTAATGACTTTCACTTGTGCACAGTGCACAAGAAACTACTATATGTCACCAGCATTAACCTTTCTAACTCCCAAACCACACTACAAGCACTTATAACCCAGAAAGTTAAATTTACTTCAAATGCTAGGGTCAAAGCCTAGACTCTGTCAACCCCCATAAGCTAAGATCCACCACCCTTCCTCAGTATGCATATTAACAAGACAACAGTGAAAAGCAGAGAAAGGGGATTCATTCAATGTGTAGTGTGGGAAGTCCTTCTGTATATGTGTTGCTTTTATTGGTAAATGAATAAAGAAACTGTCTTGGGCCTGCACAGAGCAGAATAGAGATTGGCAGGGAAAACTAAACTGAATGCTGGGAGAAAGAAGGTAGAGTCAGGGAGAAGCCATGTAGCCCCACCAAAGACAGATGTGCTAAAACCTTGCAGGTAGGCTACATGGTGCATTCAAGGCCAGGAGCGTATTGAGACTCTAACATCATGGGCTTGGGTTGTAACTCAGTGGTAAAACACATGTTTTACCTGGGTTCAATTGTCAGTGCTGAAAAAATAAAAGTGTAAGGAATCCATTCCTTACCTTTTCAAGAAAGGAAGTATTTTCTTTGCAACCCCCTAGCCTAAGATATTTTGTTAGAGCAACAGAAACCCAACTAGGAAACCTTCACATGACCTACAAGAAAATCTCCACCAATTTTCTTCCCCACATTCTGTACCGAATGAAACACCACAAAATGATTGTCTTTTGTTTAAGGAACATTGTATGTGGGAATCAAATTAAGTTGTGATTTGATTATTTTGTCTAAAAAAGGTAATTGTAATTTTTTATTTGTAAATGAATTTTTTAAATGAAATTTGATTCTCACTCCCCTTATATACTAAGCACACAATTAAAAGTTTAGAATAATTGTATGCCTTTACTTTCCTTTGAAATGTGGTAATTGAACACAGAAACTCTCAATTACACTGCCCACTAGCAAATAAAGTGGGAATTGCTTTTTTGAAACACTAAAATTGGTAGAGACAATATCAAATGAGTGAGAATTGAAGTTCCTATGCCCAAATACCTGTAGTATATTTGTGGGTCTCAGACCAAACTTTATTAGAAAATATTTAACAAGGTCCTATAATAGACATGGTCAATTTTGGCCCATCTTGGTTCCAGGCTACTACGTAGTCTCAAGACTGGATGCAGCTTCTTCTTACATAGTGAATACGTAAAGCATAAAACAGAATTAAAATCTTGTAAGTCTTGTGTGTGATAATCAAATTACAGTTTGGTCTCAGTCATTACTTATGAAAGAAGTGCAGACTGTAAAGTCCTTGAAGTCGCCCCTCAGAGAATATTCGGTCACATTTTAGGTAGGAGCCAAATTGCTGTTATCCACTCATTCATATTTTACCAAAATAATTGCATCTGAGTTTACCAGAATTTTCTGAATGAAACTGCTAATCATAGAAGTAAGACTGCTTCTTGGTTAGGGAATAGTCTCAGGTTCCAGAGGCAATAAGTTTTTTCTTCTCTTCATAAAAATGTTGCTATTATGAGAGGCAAAAGCTACTTGCTCATCTGGATTTAAGCTGGAATTTCAGATCTCAGCATCTTTTTCTTCCCTCAGACATGTCCTTTCCTTCATAGTGCCAGGACTCAATTATCTCGTTTGCAGAGAGGGGGTATTAACCCCAAAGCACGGAATTGCTGAGGATTGAGCAGAATAAAACTCAGGTAGCATCGTTGTCCGGTAGACAGTTGGCACTGGATTAGCACTGGTAATTCCTTTTCATTCCCTTATAGCCCCATCTGAATCTGTGCCTCTCATCCCTAGGCTACTGAAGACAGTCTGAAGTTACACTTAGCAGCAGCCCCTGTCCAAGAGAGCTCTTGAAAGCATGGTTTGCATAGAGAGCACATGGTATGATTGGTCTCCTGCACTTCAGAAATGCCAAGGCTTTATGTGCCCTAGGCACGTGTTTCTTCTGGGACATTTTTCCCGTCAGGAGATCCCAATGCCTTGTCGATTCTTTCAGTTGCTTTCTCCAGTCCACCTGGCTTGCTTTTTCACAATCAAATGTTTCTTGTTTATTTATTTTTGAGAGGAAGGCATAGAAATGCAGGAGAAGAAGGAAATAAAAGTAGGCTTACAGACTGTGCACAGAATCACAGGTTTGGATTGCTGTGGGTTACGCCCCTAAGAACTCATTGTGATTTGATGAAAACATCTTATGCTGAGTCATGTACACAACTCAGTGGACAGATGACTTGCCCGGCATGCACTAAGCCTTGGGTTCAGTCCCTAGCACAGCAGAAACTATATGTGGTAGAAGATTCCTGTTATACCAATACTTGGAAGTTCAAGGTCTGAGAAGGGGCTCATGAAATCCCATCACTAATTGAGGATCCATTGGCAATTGATGCTTGATGCGGGGTGGAGAATCAATATTTTCTTAAAGGGATATGGCTCCTGGGAAGCTATCTCTGCTCAGGTAGGTTGTTGATTTGACATCCGAACATGGATGTTCTGCATAGACACTCAATGATGTTTTTATTGTTGTTATTGTTTGTTTGTTTGTTTTTAAAGCATATGGTCGGGTGTGGTACCCTGGCCCTTTAATCCCAGTCCTTGGGAAGCATAGGCAGATGTATCTCTGTGAGTTTAAGGGTAGCCTAGTCTACATGGCAAGTTCCAGGGAAGCCAGGGCTATATAATGAGGAAAGAAAAGGAAAAACTTGAGCACATAAGTTGAGAAGGAAAGGTGATGGGTGAGACAAGAGGGAACTGGAGGTGAGCGAGAAGTTCAAAACTCATTATATACATCTGTGAAATTCTCGAACAATAAAAACAATATACACGCAGTCATCCTTGGCTATCTAGCAAGCTGTAGGCTAGCCTGTTGTACTTGAAATGGAAATCCTGTCTCAAAACAAACAAAACAAAAAACACACACACAAAAAGAAAGAAAATATCTGGTTAAAAAGAGAACCAAGACATAATTTATAACACTGTGTGTGGGGTCTTGGTTGTCTTCCCTGTGATTGCATGACTATGGTCTTTAGCTGTCCAAATGTGTAGGGCTAGCTTGGAGAAGAAAGCAATGTTCAAAATATGCATTCTCCTAATGTGGATGGCATATGCTCTTCCGTAAAGGATAAAGTAAGTCTGTCTACAGCAAGCCGGGGACCTTCTGTGCTTTCTAGTTTCAGGATAGAAGCAAACTAGGTCTTCCTTCTATGAAAGTGAGGGGACACGAGCATCTTTAAGAGGACTGTCAGGTAAACATACTGGACTTGTACCTGGCACAGGGACCAACATGCCGGTGAATGAGCTGTAGTTTAAATAGCCGCAGAGGGACAGAACTTTCTGATGTGTTTCTCTTACTTTATCTCACGGAATCAGGATCAGTCACTCGGTAAGAGGAAGGATGCAGCAGGCAGATGATGTAAGCCGGTGGCAGGCAGGCTACGGTCTCCCCTAACAAACACATGCTAAGAGTGTGCCTAAGGGGCTCTGGTCACTAGCAGTGCACCAGGAATGAAGGTTCATTCGGTTTTCTCTGCACCGCAGTCCTGTGAAATGAGTATTCATTTACAGAGGAGAAGGAGGCTTGGGAAATCTAACTCATTTTCTCAGGGTTGCAAGAGATGGGTAGATGGGCTGGTGAGCCGGTTCCAGGATTCTGGGCTCTGGTACCACAGGACTGCACTCAACTTTGGACTCCCACTGGCTACTCCATGTCCCATATTCAGGTCTTCCAATTCCACTTCAGTTTCTAAATGAGAGATCATTTACTGTTTGACTATCTTTCCAAGTGCCAGAATCATCCCTAAAGATAGTATTTTAATAAGGCTGTGGAAAACTTGTAAGATCTGGTTTCCTCATGTGGCAGATAAAGTGCTTGCCAGGAATCGCAGCCTGAGGACTTATTTCCGAAGAATTTCTCTTCCTACCCCTCAGTCTCTCCTGTCTCTCTGCGTATATTCATATGTGCGCACATGCACACACACACACATGCACACACACACATGCACACACACACATGCACACACACACACATGCACACACACACACCTGCTTACTATCTCACGTGGCTTAAATACAGCGAAAGGTACTTTAGAATATTTAATTCCAAGAGGAGGTAGGAAGGGAAAGGGAGAGCTGCTGGTGACTAAAATGACTTCAAATCTACAAATGTACCAGAGACAGAAGGACCAGCTAATTTTTCTCACCTGCATTTCCATAAACCATAGTTTCTAATATAGATCGCCCTGATCGGCATTAAGCAGAAACAGCTGTCTCTTATTAGTCATAATTTACGCTCAGGGGAGGGCATGCTTCTACGTTAACTTGGTCTCTCAAAAGATTGGCATTGTCTTGTAATGACTGAAATAAATTTCTATTAAAATCTCCAGCCCCACCCACACAAGAGCCATCCCCGTTGTTTATATCCCTGGGAGAAGATAACACGGGAGGAAAATGATTTTTATTTTTTCGACATCTTTGTAAGTTCGGAAAACACGGGGTCAACACTGCCAGGTGGCTCTGTTCTCCAGTGTCAGTGCTAAGTTGTGGCACTAGCAGATGAGGAAGCACACCTGTAGATGCTATGCAAGTCACTTCAGTTTTGATTTGATTTATTTTTTAATTTATGTATTCATAAGTATACCTGTTTGCTTGTTTTGTTTGTTGGTTTTGTATGTATATCTTTTGCATGTAGGTTCCTATTCAGGCCAGAAAAGGGCAGACACCCCTAGAACTGGAGTTACAGTTGCTTGTGAGCCACCTAACACGGGTTCTGGGAACTAAACCTGGGGCCTCTACGGGAGCAGTGAATGACTTTAACTCCTGAGCCATGTCTTCAGCCCTGATCAGTTAGGTTTTAAAGAAACCTTTTATAGGCAAGGCAATATCATCTGAGGCTTCTTCTGATGAAGTTGACTTTGGGAGATTTGAATGTAACTGTCATTCAGAATGGACCTTTCCTTTTTGTCCTGTTGCCATATGCAATTTCCAGGTTTTTTTTTTTAACTAAGCTACCACCCGCTATTTCCACATGCCTGTTATGAGTATCTAACTTGATTAAGACATAATAAGTTTTAAGAGCAATGTACTCCAACCCCAAATCCTGATTGCTCAGGTGTCTTAATATATTCTTCTGCATGCTGCAGAATGCATGCATATGATATGCGGTGAGGGAAAAGCACACTGGGGGCCTCAGGCAACTCTGTTGACACTGCTATGGCCCAGTCTCCTCTCCTCTAAACACCAGAGCCCAGCCACTCCTGACTGCCCTGCCAGTGAGGTGCAAACATTCATAGACTCCCCCTCACAGCTTTGGCGTGCAGAAGATGTTGATCTATTTGGGGTGGAACAATATGATAATTTAATTTCCTGTTGGTAGTTGGATTTAATCTCTGTGTGGCATCCGATAGTTGTAAAATGCCAGCAGCTGGGATGGAACAGAACATGGAGCTAGCTTCACGTCCTGTTTCAGGCATCACTAGAGGGAGCCAGAGGAAGCTGCAAGTGTTCCCTGTGCCTCGAGTCCCTGTGCCCGGATGAAGTTCGTCTGTGATGGATAACAAATGCATCTGCACTAAATGTCTTAGGCTAAATTGTCACTGGGACCTAAAGATGTGTGGAATCTAACCACACGCTCCAAGAATCTGATGAGCTAACCGAAGTAAGCTGCATGGTTTAGACCCTCCTTGAATGCCCATGGTGGACAGTATTGTGCGGCAAATCATCAATGCACGGAATTCCTCCGGTAGAGCACACACAACTGCTGCTATGAATGTCTCCGAGGAAAGCAGCCTCCCCCATTGAGGTGGGCTGTCCTGTGCTTGACTCATGTGTTTGACATGGGCCTGGAAGGGCAAGGAAGACTCAGGATACTGGGATCAGCATTCGAGACACGTGGAAGAGGAGCATCCAGGATAGAAGCTGTGCATGTGTCCATCTTCCCTGTGGAAGGCCCACCAGACCACAGCGCTCTTTTCTTCCTGAGTCGGTCAAAGGTCGCCAGTAGTTTACTGGATTACAATACACGTCAGAACATGGCATAGCAGGCTGGGTCTCCCTATGTAAAAACAAACAAACAAAAAATAAAAAGTTGTAGTATGGATTGACCCGAAGAGCTACAAGTCACACACAGTTTGAGTCTTGGGTACACTAGAGAGCTATTGAAGTTTCTGGATCAACTGAGCGGCATGCCTTAGCATCAGTATGGAAATAACACACGTACAAGATGGATCAGTTAATCTATTTTGTACAATTCACTGCTTAAAGAGAAAGAGTTGGGATCAACTCTACCAGCTTGTGGCTGTTGACATCATCAGTATTGTGCTTGTTTTTAAGGTTCTTCAAATCAGAGTAAACCTGCGAAAATTAAATTACTGTAAGTCTTTCAGCCGCCTCATCCTTTTCCTCTTAAGGGCCGAGGATGTGGAAATGGCTTAGTCAATAGCAGAAATTACTTACGCTTTTAGACTCATTCAATGTAGGGACATTTGGGAAAAGAACAGTAAACTGTCACCAATTTATAAGCAGTGAGATTTTTGTTGTTGTTGTTGTTGTTGCTTTATTTTTTTGAGACAGGGTTTCTCTGTGTAGCCCTAGCTGTCCTGGAACTAGCTCTTGTAGACCAGGCTGGCCTTGAACTCACAGAGGTCTGCCTGCCTTTGCCTCCTGAGTGCTGGGATAAAAAGCATGAGTCACCACCACCCAGCTAGCAGTGAGATGTTGAGAAACAATAATAAAAGAAATGTAAAGTGAAGATTTAGTTCTTTTTTTTTTAAAGAGAAACTGAAGTCAAAGCTAAGCAAGCCAGCTGTTCCATGGGATTGGTGCCATTTCTGATCATCTTTGTCCATTTCTGTTGGAGATGGAGTAGCTCGTTGTCATACTAGCTTCTGAAAAGCACTGGCTACTTGGAATATAATTCCAGCACTCAGGAGGCAGAGGCAGGTAGAACTTTGTGAGTTCGAGGCCAGACTGGTCTATGAGAGCTTGTTCTAGGACAGGCTCCAAAGCTACAGAGAAACCCTGTCTTGAAAAAGAAAGAAAGAAAGAAAGAAAGAAAGAAAGAAAGAAAGAAAGAAAGAAAGAAAGAAAGAAAGAACAATATCCTAAAGTAATGCATGTTCCTCAGGAAGTCAAGCCTTAAAGAGAGATGATAGTGAATTGAGGCTGTGTTAAAGGAATTCTAGGTCATTTGAGACAGGTTCATACTTGGAAGAGTAGGTTGCCATACATGTGCCTGGCATCCAGAATCCCTCTATGCATGAGTTTTCTCCCTTCTGCTTCTGCTTCACCGGATGCACCCACCCAGAGGCACTTCATCAAATGCTGGAACTACACAACTTAACCTTTCCCGAAACCAGACTTATAAACGAAATTAGCATTTCTTCCTTATAAAGTCTCCAGCACCAGATATTTTCTTACAGGAACCTAAAACCCAGACAGTGCCTGAAGGCCCAAATGAGAGTATGGTGGAAATTCTCCAACGGAAGCCAAGAATTCTCATCTTTAGTGGTAAAATAGTAAAGACATCAGAGGCAAAGAAGGTGGTGAAAACCTGAGACTAAAACACATACAAGGAAAATACCTTGGGCAAAGAGTGACTGCAGAAAATACTCAGAACAGAAGCAATGTGGAACATAACATTATTTCCATTCTGTGAGATGGCGAACATATTGAGAGATGACCTGCGAGAAAAAAAAAATAAAGGAGGAGAGATTATAACAGGATCACTGACCAGCCGTGCTGAAAAATGGGATGTTGCATCTAAAGCTGGATTATACTCAAAGTTATTCCGTTAAGCAGCAAGGAATCATTCACAGCATATAATATAGAGAGTTGGTTATAATTTAGAAAAGTCATTGATCATAGATGTGATTGAGCAAGGGAGCGAATAAAGAGATTCTCCATTGTCTAGTGGTCAGAGGCAGATGAGAAGTGCAGGTTTCATTTGTGTGGCTATTACAGGCAGCCACTGTGATTGTGATGCATCAGGGGTAGCTCAGTGTTGAACCCAGAAACAAAGGAATCAACAATGATTACATCAGAAATAGGAGAGGTGGGGTAAAGAGCTGGTTTTTTTTTTTTTTGTTGTTGTTGTTGGTTTTTTTTTGACTCTGGAGTTGCTGGGTTTCATGACTGCATCCTCTAAGATAGAGATTCCTGCACTGGGCTGGAAATACAGATTGATCATCAAAGAAGGAATTCAGGTGAGGATTACCTCCTGTGAGGCTACTGTGTGCTTTATCCTGTGTAAGCAGCAGACCTGCAATGTGAAATTATGCGAAGACAATTCCAGTCTTTGTTTCTGATAAGGTACCCATGATTTGCAAGTAGAACATGAATCTTCTAGTCTGACTTTAACTGACTGCCATTTGATACTGGCTTCTGTCATTTTATTAAGGGTTTCAGCTCATGGAGAACTCCAGCAGTTTGATTCCCTACACATTCCAGGAGACAGGGTCATAGTACCGTCCACTGTAACTGGTGTGGGAGAAGGCAGGCTAAGAGTCTCTCCAGATCCCGAGAGCACCATTGGATCCTGACAAAGCCTAAGTCGAGCAAGCCATTGCTGTAGAAACATCCATTTAAACACATTTTCTAAGTAGTATAAATATTAAAAAAAAACTTGAAAAGGCATCCATATTTTATTTCACTGAAAATACTCATTTGGGAATTCCTGAAAAATAAATGCACAAAAAAGATTCAAAAATGCCCTTGTGGTATGAATGTGCATCCTTTGAGTTTATGCCCAAGAGCGGTATTGCTGGGTCCCAGTTTTCTGAGAAACAGCACACTAATTTTCAAAGTGATTGTACAAGTTTGTACTCGCACCAGCAATGGAGGAGTGTTCCCCTTACTCCACATCCTCTTTAGCATAAGCTATCATCGGTGTTTCTGATCATAGCCATTCTGACTGGTGTAAGATGGTATCTCAGAGTCACTTTGATTCTCATTTTCCTGATGGCTAAAGATGTTGAGCAATTCCTTAAGTGTCTTTGGGCCATTTGCAATTCTTATGTTGAGAATTCTCTGTTTAAGTCTGTACCCCAAGTTTTGCTTGGATTATTTGGTAATTTGGTATCAGGTTTTTTGAGTTCTTTATATATTTTGGAGATCAGTCCACTGTCCATTGTAGGGTTGGTGAAGATCTTTTCACATTCAGTAGGCTGCCCGTTTTGTCTTAGTAACTGTGTCCTTTGCCTTACAGAAGATTCTCAGTTTCAGAAGGTCCCATTTATTAATTGTTCTTCTCAGTGCCTGTGATACTGGTGTTATATTTAGGAAGTGGTCTCCTATGCCCATACTTTCAAGGCTAGTTCCCACTTTCTTTTCAATGAGGTTCAGTGTAGCTGGATTTATATTGAGGTCTTTGATTTATTTGTGCTTAAGCTTTGTGCATTGGAATAGATATGGATTTATTTGCATTCTTTTACATGTTGACATCCAGTTATGCCAGCACCATTTGTTAAAGATGCTTTTTTTATTTTATTGTAAAATTTTAACTTCTTTGTCAAAAATCAGGTGTTTATAGGTGTATGGATCAATATCGGGGTCTTTGATTTGATTCCATTGGTCCACCTGTCTGTTTTGTTTTGGTTTGGTTTGGTTTTTGGTTTTTTGAGAGAGGGTTTCTCTGTAGTTTTGGGCCTATCCTGGAACTAGCTCTTGTAGTTTGGGCTGGCCTCAAACTCACAGAGATCCACCTGCCTCTGCCTCCTGAGTGGGTGCTAAGATTAAAGGCGTGTGCCTCCACCGCTGGGCCCACCTGTCTGTTTTTAAGTCAATACCAACTGCCCAACTGTTTTCATAGGAACATTATTTGTAACAGCCAAAACCTGGAAACAACCTAGATGCCCCTCAACTGAAGAACGGGCAAAGAATATTTGGTGCATTTACCCTTGCTGTTCTTGTAGATCTGGATTCAGTCCCCAGCACCTAAAAGGGAGGGGAAGCTCTGACATAGCTGTAACTCCAGTCAACGGGATCCAACACCCTCTTCTTGTTTCCTTGGGCACCTATCTCCATCTGGTGCACATACATACACATGGGTACACTACACACATAAACATAAAATAATAAAAACAAATCTTTTTAAAGCAGCAAATTTTATATATATACATATATATATATAGCCTAATCATAGATACACATTGCATTTCAATATAAATCCACATTAGAACATTCAATTCATATCGCATAGATTATAGGTATAGATTCAAATGTGTGTATGCTTGCAAAGCAGCCACATAGGAATCTGTAAATCCATCAGCTATCAGCAACCATTAGCTTTGGAACTGGGGGTTCTAAAAGGAACCACACTCTAGAAATCTCTAATCTAGGTTCGTGTTCCACAGAAGATTGTTTTATGAGAGGTGTGGTCAGAATGTCCGTGAAGACTGACTTTGCGCAGAAGCAGGCTGTTCCAGGACTGGTACAGCAGGCCATGCCTCCACGCTGCAGAGGACAGTAAGCCAGCCTGGGCAGATGGATGCCCGACCAGACAGGAGGGCCCTGTAGGGAGACACCTTAGCCTGTCTTGAGACCCTAGCTTCTTCCACTTCACCAGCAATCCTAGCTGTGTTTCCTAAGATGGTCAAGTTTGACAGCTGTCTGCCAACTGACCAAAGGTTTTCATGTGTGAAAGGACTGATAATACATCGTTGAAATAGGTACTGAACAATTTAACCTGAATTAGCAAATACTGCGAAAACATCCCAAATAAGAACATAACTGTTTCTATTAATCTGGTTGTGATTCACGGCAAGCGCTTAGAGGGGAGTTTCTGCATGACTAATTCTCTATTCTCTGAAGGCGATGTCCTCAGCAGAAAAGTGTTCCAAGCATTGAAATTCTGATGATGGACACTGACCCCAGGTTACCTTAAAAATGTGCTTTTTGCCTAGGGGTGGGAGGCAATATCCCTACTCAGTTCTAGAATTTTCCTGTTCTTTGTCAAGTTCAGGGGTTTTTAGAGCTTCATCTTTATTGAAAGCATATGTCAGTAAAAAGCACAAGTAATAGATGCCCGAGCCAGTGTGTTTATACCTTAAGGACTGGATTGGGTTTGAGGCGCTCAGCTGTTTCTGTGGATTGTAAAAAATTACG
The DNA here is from genome assembly GCA_963919715.1 of Microtus obscurus. Taxonomy (NCBI): domain Eukaryota; kingdom Metazoa; phylum Chordata; class Mammalia; order Rodentia; family Cricetidae; genus Microtus; species Microtus obscurus. Next base: position 12,279,437 of record CAWTZC010002521.1, on the reverse strand, counting down.
CCTAGCTAATCCTTTTCACTTAGTTCCTCCTACTCCAAAGGGTTATTAAATGGTTATTTGGACAATATGCGAGGGCAGGAAGGAGCTGGGAACAGTAAAGCAGAGAGCCCTGCTCATGTTTTCTCTGGGGCCGTGACTGAGAGGTAACCAGTAACCAGGGCCATCCTGAGAGGAGGCAGACACATAGACAGGTCTGTGGCTGTGTTCAGTTTCCACAACAAAGCCTCCAGGGTTACCCTTGCTGAGAAGCCATCCAGCTTGTAAGAGAGAAAAATCATCTAAGTCAGTTGAGATAAGAAAGGAATTTGTCTTATTTGACTAAAAATCCTAGAGAATGTGTCAGAGAGTTTTTTTTTTCTTAAATTGACGGTTATAGTTACATTTCTTTATGTGTCTCTTAACTCTACGTGGCTGTATCAGATGTCTTCCTACATCACACCCCTTTAGAGGAGGGAGAGCTGACAGGTGTCCCCCAGTCTCCAGCTATGCTCTGGAAGAGGAGGAAACTTTATGCAGTTGGAACATTGCGATTCAAAACACACAATCGTCCTGAATTTGAGCCGAGGTGTCGGAGGCAGCCAGCCCTGCAGGGCAGGATAATCTGCAGGACAGAGCATGTGTGCTGTAAGTTCAGAATCATGAGCGCAGTGAAGCTGCCTGATGCAGTGTGGATAAGTTCTGTCGGTAGCTCCTCGCTCCATTACCTGACCTGTTTTTAGCTCATTCTTCCAGTGAATGAGAAATGTTTTACTGTTGCCAAATTTTTTATGATCCCAACATTCAGTCATGTGACCCCACATGAATGTTTCTGTACTATTTAAAAAGCTGGGAGATGAAGGGCTTGATCCAAGTTACCTTATCTGAGATGCAGTTTCCATGTTTCATTAGACTTCATATATGAGCGTGCTCCAGGTTAACCCATGTTAGGGCTTAGTTCGCAACTTAGCACTGTTGGAAGTCAGTGGAGTCTTTAAGAAATTGTGACCAATAGGAAGTCTTTAGATCGCTGATAGTGTATCTTTAAAGAGTATTGTGGAAACCTGGTCTTGTTCTCCCCATGGCTTCTTAGACATAAGGTGAGGTGCATTTTCTTGACTGTGTTCTCCAACCATGATGTTCTGACTTCCCATGGTACCAAAAGCAAGGGAGCCAACTCACCATAGACTCTCACACCCAAACTGAGTCAAGACAACCAACCTTCTTTTCTTTATGAGTTGACTTTCTTGGGTTATTAATTATAGTCACTGGAAGAAGAGAGAGACAGAATTAACTAAAGATGGTATTTGATACATAGTTCTTAAAATAAGAGAAAGTTCTCAATCTTTAACTTTTGTGAAGTTGCACTCCTTATAAGTTGCCAAAAGTGGGAAAATAATAGAGCTTTCAGTTCCTCTTTGACTCAAACCCATACAGAATTTGACACAAAGCAGATATGGAACTCAGGTAAATATATGTATGTATGTATGTATGTATGTATGTATGTATGTATGTATGTATATATATATATATATATATATATATATATATATATATATATATATATTCTATATAAAGGAAGATTTGTTTGCAATACACGTTTTTTTCTGGAGCCACCAGAGCTGGTAGCAACCAAGCCCCTGTAAGAATTCCAGGACCCAGCCTGGAACACAATGCTGTCCTTTTCAGGACCTGCACTGCTGTTCAGAAGAGTGAATGCTGGTCAGGCCCTCACGGATGTCCCTTGCATGTCTTAGATGTCAGTCACAGTGCTGCCTGGGCCTGGTGCCTTCCCACAAAGGAAGCGTGAGTACACACATGTGGAAGACAATCCTTCTTGTCACCTCAGCCACATGCAGCAATCGCAAGTTTGCAAGCTCCACATGCTACCCACACACACTTAAGTAACCCTCAGCCCAACGACCACGATAAATAGGTGCAATGAACTAAAGTAAAACAGAACCCTGCATTCTCACGTCTTCTCCTTAGCTGCCCCTTTTCTAAACCTTTGTGTGCTACTGTCCTCGAGTACATGAGACCCTGCATGTGGTGGCCCATGGGGGCTGTCTGCTGTCCCATCTGGGGGTGAAATGGTGGTGGATTTAGGTCCCACATCTGCAATTTCATCCCAAAGTCTCCTAACTGCATCCCGTAATGTTCAGTGCTAAGATATGCATGGATTCTGTCCCTGCCGACGTATTGTTAAACATTCAGTGACCATCTGGAGGAAATACAAATATGGAGTCACTGAGTTGGCTCAGTGGGTAGAGGCACCTGTTGCTGAGTCCGAGTTCAATCCTTGGGACCCACAGAATAGGAGAGAATTGCATCCTGAAAGTTGTCTTCTGACTTCCCATATCCACCTAAAGACACACAAAAAATAAGCAAACAAATAAATGCAGGAAATGTACTTTTAAAAAAAATGACTAAAATACAGGTGCCTGTGTACAGATGCAATTTTTATTAACTTTATCATATTAAAGGATAGTTAATTCATATTGTCCTCATCATACGCCATGTGTTGTGCTGCTTTCCTTCCAGAAGAGTCTAGTTCACTTTCTCTGAGCCCTTGTATCTCTAGCTCATCTAAAATGGAAAGCGCGAGGCCAGGTTACCCTCCGTGTGAACATTCTTAGGTATTATTTTTGCTTATGTGAATAAAAAGAAAGCAAATCCACCAACACAGATGCCAAGAATCCATTTACGATGTCCCCTGGTAAATTAGATAACATTTTTCCAACAGTGAGGAATATTTCCCCTAACATTTTATAAAATTCTCAATGTAGCAACTACAGATTGGTGTGTCTTAGATTCACTCTGAATTAAAACCATTTTCTCCATACCCACTTGCTTGAGCGCAGACAGCAAACAAAATTATAAACCTAGTTTGTGCTTTTGGCATTGGACAGTTCTCACAATGTAAGTGCCAAGGTTGGTGGACGGCAGTCGTTGGCTCTAAGGCCACTGATTTGATGTCAGGGAAGAGAAGGTTGGATAAGGAAGACTGTCAGTGAAGCTCGCAATTCTATCATGTTTCAGCCACACAGCTCAAACGATGCAAATGCACACATAAGAGTAAAACGTATGGGCTTGAGAATCTAGCCCACTTGATAGAGTGCTTACCTAGTGCACACAAGATCCTAGCTTCACACTTCGGCGCAGCGTAAATGCAGACATGCTGGCACACGCTTGTAATGCAATAGAGACAGGAGGGCCAGAACTTCAATGTCATCCTCAGGTACATAGCGAGTTCCCGACAAGTCTGGGCTTTATGAATTACTGCCACATGAAAAAAAAAGGAGCATGTGCATATGCATGCATGCGCACACGAACACGCATGCGTGCACACACACACGCACACTAATGGGGAAGAAAGGAAGAGACAGAGACACAGAGGGAGGTAGTCATTCAGGAGGGGTGAATTTTGAGTATTTATATTTTTAAGATTATTTAATCATTAAGCCTAAGTGTTTACTTTTTAATGACGCCTGTGTCTCACAGCCAGCTCAGAAAACTCAGCCATCTGCAGTCAAAAGCCCAGCACAACACTGAGGTCTGTATGCACAGGTGCCCTTAGAGTTGGGGACTCATTTCTTAACTTTTAAATGTCCGTTCTTATTTATAGGGTCCAAATTTTAAGCACAATTTATCATTTCTTGAGCCGTTCTTTAATTCCTCTAACAATTATTAAACACAATGAAGTGCTGTAGCTGACAAATTCTTTTTTGGTACGTCCTGCCGTATTCGAAACATTGGTGACAAACACAACGTGAGAGGCGGCCAGGGCAGCAGCAGAGTCCTGGGCCACTGTTGGCTCCCTTGTCTTCTCCCGCAAGCCATTGGGTTCCCCTCTCTCTAGGCAGGATCCTAGGCCAGTGTAGGGCCCAACCCAGGGCTTGTCATATGATGGGTGTTGAGCACACACTGTTGTGTAACTGATGCCAAGAGGGGCAATTTCTAGTACTTCCCATTGCCACTCTCCAGTTGGTTTTGACTGCCTCTGGTCGAACCTTCTCACTTGTACAGATGTGTTTGGGGAACCATTTGGTTTGCAGGCTCTGCCTGCCAGGTTTCAGTTGCCGAAGGTCCCGGGGACTATTCCAGCCCTCCTGTTTATGATTCCCACTCTGCTGACTTTGGCTTGCCTGCGTGGAATCCACACCCAGCTGGAAAGTCGATTGGATGAAGCAGGGCCTCTCCCGTCCTGTCAACTTTGACCTCAAAGAGTGTGTCCTGGCACCAGGCATTCATTTCCATTTTAGAACTCCAATTTGAGACATTCTGCCATTTCTGCTGGATAATTTACGGAGCTTACAAGCTCAGATAGGTATTTCAGTGGGGTACCTTGTAGTCCTGGAAACACAAATTAACCAGGAATGTCATGTGCTTAACCTAAGATAGGGAGCTGTTTTCTCTGATTCATGCCGAGGAGTGGGGAGCCCTTCAGGAGACACTGAAATACCCCTGACAGATTGCATACACGTGGGCTGTCATCTAACTGATAGTCTCTGGATGCAGCCTGCCTATTTGGAGAGGATCCATGTTGCTAGTTAAATGCCACTCACCCACCTTGAGAAACATTCAAACTGCAATATTTAAGAGTAGTGTTCTTTCAGAACCTAAGTCTTTTGGTCTAGTGACTCGGCATTGGTGAGACAGCTTAGAAAATAAAGAATAGCAGTCACCAGGGACAGGGACATGTGTGGCCATTCACAGAGAACCTGAGGTAGGCATCGGCACCGTGACCTACACAAAATGTAAATCAGGCTCAATAAGATAAAAAGCACATACGTCGCCCTTACTCACACACTGAATATGCATGCTAAACCGGTATTTTCATGCAATGGGAGAATATAAAACTAGTAAAAATTTCCAGCGAGCAGTCAAATGAAACGACAGCTAATTTGTTTTGCAACAATTGAAAACATTACTTTTTAAATAAAAATACAAATACTTGTGTATGAAACCATGAATACTTAAACGAGGCTACAGATAATATTATGCAAGAATGTTCTGGACATTAGATTCTGTGGACTCTACACAATCATGGACTTCATTTACAATGGACCGTGAAAATATGTTAATAAATTCCTTGAGAACTAGACAACAATAATTTATAAAAAAAAAAACAATGTGCACCCTTCCCTTCTGTGTGCAGAAAAGATTTTATAATATTAAAACATGGACATTAATACAGAGACAATACTGAGTGTCACTGAAATATCAGAGTCGCAGAGCTGGTGCACTATTCCTACCCAAGAGCTCTAACCAAGGACATCAACAGTAGAGCTCCAGGGGTCACATGGGCTTCAGAGGTCGCTCATCTGTAGCTTACATTTGGCCGTGGGAAGACCCAGGCCCAGCTGAGCCACAGCCGACAGCCCTGGTGCAGGCGGCAGAAGGGTCGGGCTTCCTAAGCCTTGGGACTTGGCAATGTTCCAAGCTTTCCTTTGTTGAAGATGAAATACTTTGTGTTCTGGTTCTGGGAAGAGATAGGCGTTCTTGGTCTTTCACACAGATCTCTCTACTCTACCAACAGGACTGAGAAAGTGAGGCATTTTGACCCACTTTCCCCCAACTCAGAAGTTCTGCACTGAGTCAATGCCGCCGCCATTGTGACTTTTCAACTGCATGTGTTTTGTTACACCTTGTAAACCCCTAAAACTCTTTCTGGAAACAACGTGATGTGGAGCAGAGGGACACACTCAGACTTTCTAGAACCATGGCCACTAAAAGACCACTAACAGATCAGAATGGAAGGTGGGTGAGAAAAGGAATGTCCACCCCAGAAAACATGTTGATGGTCCGTCCAGTTTTTGACATCTTCTCTCTGTGAGAACCACAGGAAAGTGAGGCCTGGAATAGTTAGAATAGTTACACATGCTTATCAACCCAAACAGCAGTTCTGAATCTCAATCGCCCCTAATTGTGTTACTAAAAATACTTTTTATGTTACCAAGGACACAGTTCTACCCTCTGTTTTAGTTACATTTCTGACTGAGAGCAACTTAGTGGAAGAAAGGGTTTATTTGGTTGATACTTCCAGGTCATTAAGGAACTCAAGGCAGGTATTTGGTGGCAGGGCTGCTCATAATTTCATCAAGTGTTACCTCTGACAGGGGAACTCACTCAAAGTCTATGAAGTACAGCACGGGGGAGCACTGGTTTGCTCTCTGGCCCCCGCAGAGATTTATACTTAACTGGCTTTTGACCAGAACCAGCGTCACCTGCAAAGGGAATGATGCCGCCCACAGTGGGCTGCTCCTTCCTTATCAATAGATATAACCAAGATAATCCCACAAAGACATACCCATACCCACAGACCAATCTGATTTGGATAGTCCCTCAATTCAAATTTCTTTCCTATGTGACTCTAGACTATATCAAGTTGACAGGTAACACTAACTAGTACATCTTTGCTTGAGTCCCCTAAATTTTCTTTTCATGTGTACTTGCTTCTACACTGATGCCAAATAATGTCCTTTAAACCATTTAGATACAACCAGCCAGAAGCCACCAATCAATCAAATATTTATCTGTGGAAGAAAATTAAGAGAATACTTCAAGAAGTGATGAAGAACTATGTGAGATAAAGCTTATTAGCCAGTTAGTAGATAGGTCATCAGATAGATAATCTTCCTCATGCGCCCACACACATACTAAATAAATAAACAAAATCTCGAAAGACAGAAGCATTGTTATAATCTGGTCTGTCCTTATTTGCTCCTTTAGCACACCAGAATGCACGGCTGCTGTGTCTTTGTCGAGGTCTCTGAAAAGTATTGTAAGTAGGATAATTTACAAGGCTAATTTTATAGGTTTTTTTGTCCTCCAAGATTTTCTAGAAGTATCTCATTCTCAAAAATCAGGGTGTAAAGACCTATACTCACTTCTTTAGCATCTGCCTTAGTGATAGGCCATTTAAAGAAACACAGCTCTGGGTAGGCTTCCCAGCTCCGTTCTAGGAATGGAATGATGCTCCACGAGAATGCGTCATTCATTCAACTGATCCAATGATTGCAAGCGTTGTGTTTACATGAAATTGCATGCAATTGTATTTCAAGCACCTTTTATAACTGTTTAAGATTAAGTTGAGTATTTAAGAGTTGTTTATAATCACTCACTGGTAATCATGTTCATAAGGCTGTGTTTTCTATCTAACCTTCATTGGAGATGATTCAGATCATCCTACATACATACATACCCCATGTCCATACACTTTTGTTGTTATCATTTTGCTTTTGCTTGATTATTGATGTATAATAATGTAGCATAATTATTTTAGAAACTATTAAGAAATATTCTAAAATATGAATTCTGGGGAGTAGAAAAACAGGTCAGCATTTAGTAGTGCCCACTGCTTTTTTAGTTCACAAGATCAGACATCCTCTTCCTGCCTGTGTAGGCACCCATACATATGTGGTACATACACATACACACACACACACGTGTGTACATGCACACGCACATGAATAAAAGTAAATTAATCAAATATGAATTTTAAGGCTGATACTGTATTTAATGGTTTAAACCCAAAGTGAATATGTAATCATTCTTCATTTTGGATTTTGTATCCTTTGACTTTACTAATAAGAATTTAAAAAATTTTTAATGATGAGTACAAATTTGACACATATTTTAAAACAATTTTAGCTATGTTTTGATGGCTCTTCTTATAAAAACTCATTTTATTTTTTTTTTTAAATTGTGTCTGTGTATGTCGCAGAGGGCACCTTTAAGATGGTTTACCCCTTTTCAATACTCATGACCTTTGAAGAGCAGCAATCTCTTACCCGGCCCCCTCCGCCCTTTTATTTTAATTATCTGTATATGTGAGTATGTCTGTGTGTACATGCATGTATGTGTGTGTGTGTGTGTGTGTGTGTGTGTGTGTGTTCTGGTGGCCATGGAGGCCAGAAGAGGGCTCTGGATCTTTTGTAACTGGAGTTATATGTGCTTGTGAGCTGCCTGACATGAATGTTAGGGACTGAACTCAGCTTTTTTAAGAGTAGCTCGCACACAAAACTGTTGAGGCATTTCTCAGTTAGCTCTTCTTACAATGAAAACTACCAGGTTGAAAATTATAAATTTTGTGGAGATTCCTGATATGCATGTCTAAACGACTTTCTGGAAAAGTCATTCCAACTTCTCCTCCCTCAGGAGCTTAGACACAGAGTTGCTGTTGCCTCGTGGATTAGGCATGTTTAATCTTTAATTTCTTAGTGAATGTAGCGTATCTCTGTGTCTGAGCTGGTACTTAAATGGTGAGGTTGGGCTTTCATGGGTATAGTTACTGCTTGTATTCCATTCCTGACAGTCATGGATTTGCTCACAACTTTATCTTTGATTTTAGTGAACACCTCTTTCACTGACCATTCCAGAGACTTAAGAAGACAGCGGGAGTGGGTTTCCTGCTACGATCTTCAAGTCCATCAGTCCTTCCCTCTCCCCATACTTTGCTGCTCTGAGATACCCCTCCCTCAGGCGTCCCTCCCACTTGCCATTTCTTTTATTCTTCATTCAGTTCCACATTATACAAGTGAATGTTGAGTGCCACTACCAAGTTTTACCTTACATTGTGAGGAAGAGCAAGGGCTTGTTTCTTTTCCACAAGTAAATCAGCTGCTCTCCACCCACAAACTTTGTTAAATTATTCACGATAGTAGGATGCACGGTAAGCTAAAGGCATGTACATAAATCCATACCTTGAAAGAGCCCAAGTTCAGTTTCATATTGCTTCCTGGTTGATCTTTTACAAACTATTATTTGCTAATAACATTTCGTTACTGTGTTGTTTCCCCTTTAACTCCTGTGGTTTTGTACGGTGTCATTGTGTCTGAGTAACAAATACATTTTTCTTAGCCTTCTTGTGATGCTTGGGAAGTATCTATCTTCTAAGTTTTTAAAAACCATTATTACTTTTTAGTTTATTTTAGGTGTGTGTATGTGTGTGTGTTGGGCTAGACCCATGGGACAGTGTCAAAGTAGAGGGCTGATATGAATTCTTTCTCTTCACCACGATGGTCTCAATGGATCAAGTTCAGCTTCTCCGGTTTGGTGGCAGGTACCTTTACCCACTAACTAGCCCTACCAGCCCATCTCTGGGTTCCATTCTTCCAGATGTACTTTTCCCCTTCCATCTTTACCCTATCACAAATAGCATTGAAATTTTATTTTATTTAATCGCATCTATGTACCAGTCATTCTCAGTGACACAGCACTATGAACTGTGGCCTTGACCTGTGTCTCATCTTTCCTTCGGGTAGACTCAGTTCCTGCTAAGGTATCATTTCGTTGTTCTTACCATTACGAAAAGTGGTTGTTTCTCTAATGCATACAGTTCTCGGTTCATTTTCTTTCTCTCTCTAGCAAAAGAGCAAGTAAATCATTTGTAACAACCGATAAATCATTGCCCTTTACAGCATTCACAACCTCAGAGTGCTACGGCCACTTGGTAGTGGCTGAATTTTCCAGAACAAGGCAATTCATGTTGTGTTAACAGTGGACGTCCTTTATGAGATAAATGGGTTCAAAACATCTTTGTGAGGACGGCTGAGGATTAGTGTTAAATCAGTACAAACAGCATGGTAGAAATCTCTGTGTACATTACCATATAAAAGCCTCCCAGAAGCTCAGCAAACAAGAGACAGGGGTTCCTGTTAACCTGTCTTTTAACATGCTTCATGTGCTATTGACCAAGCTCTGCTCTGCAGAGAATCTGTGTTTGTCATTTATTCACATTCCAAATAATGTATGTTTTATCATGTAAGAATAATCCTCTTTTTGTATTTTAAAATGCGCTTTTCCGAAAACAAGAACAGATGTGAATGGGTTCATATGCTTATTCTCATTCGGTATCCCATTCTGATGCATTACTGGAGAGGTGAATCTTTGTCTCTTGGGTTCTAAAGAAAGCCAAGCTCCATGTTTAAAAGGACAGTGGCTCTGAGGCTGTCATTTTGTGAAGAACCTCATGTTTACTATACAGAGACACAGTGGGCTACCGGAAATGGAAAGAGCCATAAAAACTCAGTGGCTGGGTGAGAATGGTTATACTAGCCACCCATAGAATAATAAAGGAAGAGAAAGGGTGGCAGAGAAGGACAGAGAATAAGAGAAAGAGGTGGCGTCGCTTTGATCAAGATGCATTTTTTCCATGTATGGAAATGTCACAACCAAACCAATTCATTTTTACAATTAATAGACAATAATAAAAATGTCTTTATATCATCTTTTGGTTTTAGGCATGTTGAGATAAATGCACCCTACAAAAATTCAAAAACTCAATAAATTTGACATTTTGAAAGATGCATGTGATATTTTTATTTGCAAGTTTTTATAGTAAGGTTTATAAAAAAACAAAGATAAGTTCATATTTGTACATATTAACTTTTAAAAGACATTGATTTGAGGCATTTATAGTTATCAGAACATGAATAGGGGCCTCTCAGCTAGACTACTGCCGCGTCTTCTCCTGGACAGGTTTTAGAGAAAATGTCCACAGAGTGAGAACGCACCCAGTCAGAGCACTCTGCCACATGTCCATAGAGCAAGATGTCACAGTCCCTGGTCTCCATCCTATGGTAGTCTCCCTGCCTCCTCTTGAACACTAGCAACATTTTCATAAAGAAGCAGGTTCATTGGTAGGAGCTGGTAACCATTCCTACCCAGAACCCCAAAACTTTCATGTAATAGTTTCTGATCTAGATCCCGTCTGGAACACTGAATTAAAGTGCCATCATTTACACAATTTCAAGACCAGCCCCATCTAGGATGTCCAGGTAAAGGGCTGATAGGAAAACAGTTAAAGTGAAAGGAGGTGGAGAGCATGGCCTGAGGTCACTGAGACTGCAGCGTATTCCAATGCTGACTTCTGGCTGTGAGATCACATCACCATTTTCCCAGGATCACTGTCTGTAGTGTATCTTCAGACGGTGGGGAACCACACAGATTTCTTCAGGCTCACTTGGTTCAAGCAGGTGTGGAAGAAGTCACAGGAGGGAAGTTTCCTTCTCTGAGCAATTATAAACTGAGACTGGTAATTCAGATGGTAGGCACTCTCCTACAGAGGAATTAAATAACTTGGGCAACAATTCCCCATCAAGGACTCTTAGATGATTTGGGGTCTCAGTGGTTTGAGGAAGAAAACCCAAGGTATCCAGCTCACATCGGTGACTGCGCCACCGAGGACAGTGGTGGTGACATCTCAGGCTGCTCTTCAGAACACACCTCAAGGCAACGAGATATCAGAATAGACTGTGGGTGACAGGCATGGCCATGGGTCTTCGACCACATTGCCTTTCTCCTTGTTCTTAGTACACATCATATGCCATTATCAGGGCCTTTCTCCTGAAAAATGTCCTCTAAAGCCATAGCACTAACTGTGTCCCTGCCTCCCTCCCTCCAGCCATCCATGCATCCATCCATGCACCCACCCATGCATCCACCCATGCATCCACCCATGCATCCATCCATGCACCCACCCATGCATCCACCCATGCACCCACCCATGCATCCACCCATGCATCCATGCATCCATGCATCCATGCATCCATGCATCCATCCATCCATCCATCCATCCATCCATCCATCCATCCATGTGCTGCTCAAGTGTCTTCTTATTTAAGCTTGCAAACAAGTGTGTGTGTGTGTGCATTTGTTGGTGCTCTTCTAAGCCCAGAAGACTTCATTTCCTCATTTCCTTTACTTCCATTAAATTAAATTAACTCCCATAACCCCCTAGATTCTTCGGGAAAATTCTTCCACTTCTAAGATACCTCCTAAATGAAGGAAGAAACCTCCAGTAGTCCCAATATGGTCTTATGCTTGTCCTGTGATAGTACTCACCCCCTTTGCAGCTACCTGGTTTCTCATCTGAATTTCCCAAGAAGATTTCAGAGCATGGGGAGGGTGATTAATTGCTCGAGTCTCAGAACTGGTACATAGAAATCCCTCAAGAGTATTTGTTAAATAAGAGCAGTAAAATATGTGCATGTATTTATTCTTAGATGATGGACACCCTTTTATTTATGGATCACACATTCCTCAGTCGCTGGGTACATCCACATGGCTCCCAAATGTCACTGTGTCTTGCCAGACCTGGGATGTATAATCCACAAATATGGTGTCCTTATGAGATATTGTTAGGCCTCACCTACTTTGAAAATACACAGTGAAACAAAGCAACTGTTTATCTTTTCTTAATCCAAACCTGAAAGCCAGATCCTCTGCTCCCGCTTGAAATCTCAGCAACCTTCCTGCAATGTCTCTTCGCCCTCACGGTGTCTGGGGTCTCGGAAACTTCCCTCCACGGATATTCAGGCCTGCATATTACAAGCTAAAGTTGTTACGTTCTCTCGCAGCCTAACGTTGCTACCTCATAGGAGATAAAGGATGAAGCCAGGACCCTCCCCTATATGTAGGGATCTCTCGGGTTTAATGACCGCCCCCCTTCCTGGGGACCGCTTCCACCGTGATCCCAGAGAACCTCATCCTCCACGCCATGTGTACTTCAGCGCTGGCAAAGACGTGTTGAAACTAGGCAGACCTTCAGCAATGTTTAATTTTTGGCAGAATTTATGGTTTTGGCTGGCTGCCCTTGTGAAATGTGTTTAGTTTTAGCTGACAGGCCTGGTCAGCCCCACTGGTCATAGTTAAGCCTGGCTAATTCAGGCAAGGTGAAGGAAATCGCCCCCTTTCCGATTTTCTTTTTTCTCCCCTTTCCTCCTCAGGACAGGCTAATCCCAACAGAAGATGTCTGCCTTCCTCCCTGATTCTCCACGATAAACACATCCGCTTCAGGATGAGACTCTTCAGCTGCAAGGAGTACCTGTAGGGATGGGTCAAGAGCGGGGATTGCATCTGAAGTCTAACACCGAAAAACAAAACTCTTTGGCATGCTGTGGGGAAAAGAGGGGCTGTACCAATTCTTAAGTGTGTAAGACAGTATGTTGCTTCTTAGAGTCAGGCCTGGGCAAGGTTCAGGAGCAATCCAAGCCAGTAACAAAGAGCCCAGGAGAGATTTGGAGAACGACTGACTGATTTGTGCCTTAGATCCTGGCCCCCGAACATACTGGGGCACAAGGAGCTTTTGTTTCTTTTTTTCCCTCCTCCAAGAAGGATTAGCAGCGAGTTGTCTTCTGACTGCCCGTTTTATTCAGCCCAGTAGAATGACAGTGCTTTTCCCTCTTCTTGCAACCAGGCTCTACAAACAGGCCAGACTGGGAGAGTGGACCATTCCCAAACGAGGACTGCGAGCCAACCAATTTGAGCTCAGAAAGGGCCCCAGGGTGTGGGATGGTGCAGCTGTGGGGTCAGAAATGCAGTTTGCCCTGGGAGTTGAGAGCGGCCCTACATAAACCATCAGAAAGCCGTTCACCCACAGAGCATATAAATATAACTTGCAAGCTTCGAAAAGAAGGGACCTTCTACCCAGCTAGCTAGTGATAACCACTCAAGGGTGTTCGTGATGTACACACATCACTCCATATTCTTTTAATGAAAACTAGTGGGCTCTATATAATATCACGACAACAGAAGTTCATCAGATACGAGACTTGGTTTACGTATTTTTATATTGCTCATTGCTAAAGAATGGTGTGTTCAAATTTTCTCATTTAGCCTGATTTATAGCAGTCACTCAGTGTATGTGTAATCTATATCTATATCTATCTATATATGTGTGTGCGTGCGCTGGATAGGTGTGTATATGTACTTGTATATATGTTATATTTACTGAATTTATTTATCAAATCTATGTTCTATATTAAAACTTAAAGTTAGAAAATTTGGTTTATTTTACAAGTCTAATAAGGCTCCATTTTGTGCGTTTATTTTTCTCTTTATGGTTCAGAACTGGAAAGGAATATTACTAAGGGATAATTTTGAGTGCAGAAATCCCCATGGCCATCAAATGCAGAAGCAGAAGGCCAAACTGGGCCATAATTTCAACAGGGCTTGGCAGACAAACCCTGCTCAGTGACAAACAAGGCTGCCTATTGAGAAAGACCTCTACCTGCATTCATTATATTTCTCCACCATTGGCCCCGGCTCAATTTGGGCCCCAACACTTGCTCACATGTACTGAGCCAATGATGTTAGTGAAGGAAGGACAGCACCTCAGACTAAGGGGAGTTTGCCTCCCCTAGCCCTAGGATTGGGGAAGAATATGGAATTCAACAGGTCTTTCATAACAGCCCCATTGGTTCCTCCTGGCTTGGATAGGGCCCTGGTGCTGGCAGGTACTTCAGGCCGATTTTCCAGCAACAGTGTGGCTCCTTTGCTTCCTTCAGCAGGTCTTCAGCTGGCTCTGTTAGTTTGTCGACTTCAGACTTTGAATTGGCACAAATGCATTGTGCAGATGGAGCAGTCACATTGACCGGCCTGGAACTAATTAAAACCTGGAATATTTTAGATCAGTAGGCGAACATGGGGCCAGATTTGTAGGGATAGTGGGAGGGAGCAGAAAGAGCAAACTGACCGTGACTAGGCTCAAATTCAGGTGATGCCTGACCTTAAGTAGCCCCAACTGCTTAAGGCTTGGACGTGTCCAGGAATGTGATGGTCCCTAGACACCTGACCGGTACTGAACCATCTCAGTGGTTTAGGAAATATTAGTCGTTAATTTTTCTCTGGTGGTACCATATTTTATGAAGAAGAACAAACTCACCAAGCTTGTTGGCTTCAGGGCAAAGACACATTCAAGCGAGAGAAGACCTGTGAAAGGCATTTAGAGTGGGGGACAATTACTGTCTGGTTGAATGTCAGAGCTGAGTTTCAAGGACTAGACTCCCATATGGCTACACACAGGCTTACCAACCTTCGTCCATGATGGAAACAGGGTATAATTGTCCCCTGGCTTTCTTTTGAGACAGGTCCCACCTCCCTGTGGCTCTTCCTTTCTGTAGCTTTCTGCTGGCTCTTGCTCGGAATAGTGCCTTCTCTTGCTAAGGAATTAACTATTGTTTCATCTCAAGTTTTGGAAACTCTGGATCTGTTTTTAGCCCTAGCAATCTTAGATCAGGGCCAATAGTTGTAACTTCAAAGAAATTCTGGTTTTTTTTTTGGTATTTTGCTTGTATTTTTGTTATCAATTAATTTTCTTTGACTTATACTTCCTTATTCTGTCTTGGACTAAATAACATAAAATATTGTCAGTCACTATCCATCATTAATGTTATTGTTCAGTCAGAACCCCTTTCATCTTACAGTAACAAACTCTGTATCTATTAACACACTATAATTGATTAATTATATTACTATATTAATCCATGTTGTTTCTTCCTGTAAGACTGATGATTATTCTTTACTATTTGTCTTTATGAACTTCTTTGTTCTAGGTACTTCATACACAGCTCTCAGCCTTAGTGTCTGGTTTATTTTACTTAGCATTATTTCTTCAAGGTCCATCTGTCCTGTACCACGCATCAGAATTTGTTCTATCCTTTTGGAGCAGGATACTTGTATGCCAGGCTTTATTTATCTATTTATCCATCAATAATTTGTTTCCATCTTTAGCATTTTAAATGAAGTTGTTACAGACATAAGCATGCAAGTATAACTTCCAGACTGCAATTCTGTTGTCTATTTGAGGAATCAGAGGTGCAAAAACATCTATCAGTTTTCTTTGGGTCATGTGACAGCTAAGTGATGGAACCAGGATGTAGACGTAAAGGACCTTGACTTCCTAGCTCTGTTGTGTCCAGCTTGTCTAAAGGCTGCCCATCTGTTCTGAGGGATGGGCTGTTTATTGTAGAGATGAAACATGAGCTAAGCATTAATGCTTACCCTCATTAAATACTCATCATCCTGGCAATAAACTCTCCAAATTGGAACTAACATGATAAATTATCTATTACTTTTAATATCTCAGTTACAAAAACACAGTATGTTTTTTTAATCCCGTAATTTAATGCTTCCTAATTGTAAGTCAGTCACTGTATTGAGTGCATAAACACACTGATTCTAACCACAGGTAATCCAGTGCTTCAGCCAAGTTAGTCCCCTATCTACTCAATCACTGATAGTATCTGTAATACTGATAGTATCGCTAATATGGAGGTCCTTCGTATGTTTAATCCTACAACACATAAAAATACTTCCATTAGCAGGCAAGGAATCTTAGCTCTAAAATGAGGTATTGGAGTTTAGTCTTGCCACTGCTCCCAGGTTTTTTTCACTGTTCTCATGGCCTGAGCAATGCTTGCTTACCTTGGGCCCTGAGACTGATCTTCAGTGAATTAGATACAAGCAAGATATGCAAACAAAGGCTGTTATGGATTTTTAGTTAGGTGGATTTGGGAAAGGTATGGGATGATCACTAAGCATGAACACTTTGTCATTTGCCTGTGAATGACCGAAGCTTGTGGAACAGATTCACGAGTGAGATTTGACAAAGACCACGTTTATCTTGTAATGCATACCAAGGTGGCATTTACACCAACATACTCTCCATGCACTAGCACCTACATCTAACACTGGCTTTAATGGCAATCAAACCTGGAGCCCTTGTTCAGCAATTCTGTGCGCAGGGATGCCTGGCTCCCTTTCAACATGTTTCCTATGTCTCACTCCTCAACTCAACTCTTCATCCTGGAAAGTCTGCGTCTCATTCCAGCTCTCTGCTGTGATTTATTTTTGGTGGCGAAGGGAAGAATTAGTCATCCCTCCTCTTCTGTTGGAGTCTAATGGGTGCATTGTGAATGGTAGTAAAGATGGTAGTTTATCAGGCTGATGACTTGCAGGGTTCACGGCATGAGCGTCCTTCCTCCTCTGAATTTTCTTGCTCCTGTGAGTCACTCTACAGTAATAACGAAGAGGTGAGGTGAGGTGTCAGACAGTAGACTTCCTTGTACTCAGTACTCAGTCTTGCAATAATTTCATATTATGAAAGGAGAGATGATGTCACTCCCTGGGCAGTGGAAAACAAAGGAGGGCACATAGAAATGACCGGGACCACCCAAAGACCTGTCAATCAATACTACTGACAACGAGAACGAAAGCATTCTTCTTCTTGGTCATTAAGTATGACTGAGATAAGCGGTATTGACCTCGGGGTAAGGGGTTCCTCAGGATTTAATGAGTGGCTAGGACACTGATGAACCTTTAGTCAAACCGGTTATTAACTGCTTGGAAGTGGCTGACCCCGGAAACAATCGCTGCCACGACAAATACAAAGCTGGGTCTGACTGGGACAATCTGCTTTTGTAAGTCAGCCTCAATGCTTGGTGACCTTATGGTGTTGCATACCATTCCCAGTGGACACCATTCGGTCAAGACTCAATTCTGAGAATAAGTTCTTGCACTAAAAGTGGACAATACTCGCTGGTTTGACAGAATAGCCCACTGTGTGCTTTAGTTGCCTTTGATGATTATGGGTAGAACTGATACAGGATGATTACAATGGCCGGCGCTGGCTATCAGAAATATTGGCTGAGCCGTGTAAGTTCTGTAGAACTCATGTATAACCACATTTAGAGAGGTGGTTGGATTTCAGCAATGCATCTTATTTAACAAAAGGTAGAGAGACAGAAATAGATATGCAGTGTTTTCTTTCCAACACGCTCTCCAAACAGCTATGTTTTCCTTGGTTTGTTGAGCATAACCTTCCCAGCCCCTGCTGTATTTCACACTTGCAATGCATCTCAGTTCCCATCAGCAACAAGCCCAGCGTTCGACAGCCACAGTAGGTAATGATTACCACTTAACATAGTGCGGGCATGGAAAAGTGGGTAGCTTTCGGCAATGTATTCGAATGTTCAAAGGGGTTGCATTCTGAAGTAATAAGGGCCATTTCTCATGATTCTCAGCAAAGAGTTAATGTGTAGAGAGATGCTAAACAAAGCCTAGTGGGAAACAGGTGGGTGTAAGACCAGGGATCACTTAGATTCCTGATGAGGAACAAGGAGGCTCTCTATCAACAAATAACACAGATTCACGGAGGGAGCGGCAGGCCCTGGAGCAGCAAGCATAAGAGAAAAACAGGGAGGCAGGGGCATAGGTTAGCCAAGGTTAGACCATAGCCAAAGAATAAAACTTTAGCAACAATAACAAAACAATTGAAAGATAAGCTGCATGTCACAAGCACGGGAATGATTCTGGATGTTGGTTTTGCTTTGGTTTTGGGTATTTGGTTTGTCTTTGGCCTTATTTGTCACTCAGCAAATGTTTAATATATCTTTTCTGAATGAGAGGATTGCACACTGCTTCCTGGCAGGTGAGCATGCTGTAAGAACCAGAGAAGCCCAACCAGTCACAAATGAAGTGCGCCATTACCACAAGAGGGGTCACTCTGACCCAGGAAGGAAAGGGTAGTCATATTCGTGTTACAGATAGAAGAACAGGAAAAAAAGAAAGAAAGAAAGAAAGAAAGAAAGAAAGAAAGAAAGAAAGAAAGAAAGAAAAGAAAGGAAGGAAGGAAGAAAGAAAAGGAGATTAGAAACAAGTGAGATGGGTACATGAATAAGTACTCTTCCCTTGCCAGCCTGGGAACCTAAATTCTATCCATGAAGCTTACGGTGGAACCAACCCCCAAAACATGTCCTCTGGCCTCTGCACACCTGCTATGGCAAGCACTGCATGCTCCACACACACACACACACACACACACACACACACACACACACACACACACTACAAAAAGAGAAGCAATCAGAGAACTGTAATAGACAGGAGCAGTGGACAAGAAAACCCCCAGTATCCACTGTGTTTACTGCCTCCCGAAGTTCTGTCAGTCACATGACACTGCTTGACTCAAAGGTCTGGATCCTGAAATGTCACCCTTTGCTACAGACGTAATGTATCAAGTAGCTTATTTTTAGGAGAGTAAGTACAGTTTAATAATATGCAGATGCCTTTCAGGGGAGAGAAGAGAGAGCACTGATAGAAATTCTCAGAACTGACATCGCTTATTTTAGGAAAACAGTGCTGCAGAAGAAAAATAAAATTATGGAACCAGTCAGATTTATAATCAGACACAAAAACGTCTTGTAAATCAATGACAGCAACTGAAGATGAAAGAGGATGTGCTGCTGAAGCCAATTTGCTGAGAGAGCAGGAGAATGTGAGCCCAAGCCTAGTTCAATAATGTACTCACTCGCTCACCGATCCATTTATTCAAAACCATTTTCGCTCATTCGTCTGTGCTTCCCGGTGGCGACTCTGCGCACCAGTGGCGCAGCCTTAAAGAAGAAAGGCAGAGCCAGGAGTGACTTCAGGTTGGAGAAGAACGCTAGTTAGAAAATGTTTCAAGGTTGATGCGGAAGATAAAACAGGCCTGCTGGTGAGCACACCTGGGGTGAGCTTCCCAATCATATTTAACTGCACCTGTACCTATACTTGGATGTTAATTTTCTGCCATCTACATTCAGATAAGATTGCTGTACCAACTACTAAGGATAATGCCAAGACTTCTTTTTTTTAACTTTAGGATAGGCAGACCTTAGATTTAACCACACTGCTGTCCAGCAAGCCATTCATGGAGGTCAGGGTCGGCACTCTGTCTCAGGAGAATCCTGTGAGGCCACCTGTGCAGCTGACAGAAAACACAAAGTCAGATTCGATGCTGATCACATCCAGCAGCCGTTTTCACTGTGAAGTCTCGAAAAATTCTGTAAACTGTTAGCTCGCAAAAGCACTTTCACGCCCCAGTTTCTAGCTGGGGACCCGATTTTGTTTTTCTAGTCTCTCCTCAAATAGACTCCAGGTCATTGCTTAGGTTCCTGCCAGTCCTTTACCAAAATCCAATCCTGCCCCCTTCATGGTACAGTTAAGATGCTTGGGTGTTGGAGGAACTCCCAAGCTCTCCTTTCTACCCTTAAAGAACTTCTGTTTCACCCTGGCACAATCCATTCACAGGCACCAGAGGTGGCAACAGTTTAGATCCCAGAGGATAACCTTCTGCCCACCCTTCTTTATTTTTGCCTCTGGTGCTGGGAACAGGAACCCAGGTGGTCTCATATACTAAATAAGGAAGCTCTCTACCACTGAGTCACTACCCAGATGGAAGCCTCTGGATCCTTATCTGATCGGGAACCACTTCTTTCAGTGCAATGGTTTTCTTGTGCTTTGAAGTATTGACTGCACTTTCAGTGGGACTGAAAAACAGAAAACAGGGCCAGTAGTTACCTATAAGACACTTATGAAGCCTGTATTCTTCACTCACACACACACATACGCATGCACACACACACACACACACACACACACGGATGCATGCCCTTTTTGCTGTTTCTGGTTTTGAGAAACTCAGTGAAGAACCATTCATGTCTGGGGACCTCCCACTCTGGGTTTTGTCTGCTGACTGTGCTAAATCCAAGGGTTTTGCTCCCAGGCTTCTCAAGATCGCTTCCGTTGACCGTATTTGTCTCTAACCACACTTGCTCAGACTTGTTTCTGATTTCAAGTCTCTGCACACCCAGTTATTGCAGTGTAGGTCAGAGCTCATCTGTTTCCAACGGGCTGACAAAACAGATTTAAAGCTCCCGTGTTCCCAGTAATCTGGTCCTGACATTTATCGTTAAACTCTTGAATAAACATCTAAGGATGAGATTAAAATGCACATTGACAACAATACTAAATCAGGACAATGGTTATCATTTACGGGATCTTCAGCCCCTCACACAATGCTCAGTCTTTCCTATATGTGACTTTATTTAGATTTCACAGTAATGATAAGGGAAAGTGACAGTATGTATAAGTGGTAGGGGCAGGACACAACCTCCGGCTGACAAACACCAGGATCTATGTTCTCACCAAGACCAAGACTCAGATTATAACCCAGAGCTGAAAGCTTAGGTGAATGCCAGCAGAATTCTCAGCTAGAACTTGTGAATAAAAACACATCTACATGAGGGGCAGAGAAAGCTGCTCAGTAGTAGAGCTTTTGACGAGAACGCGCAAGAGTGAATTCAATCTGGAACATGAGAATTTATAAAAAAAAAAAGAGAAACAAAAGAGAAGAAAGGAATAAGCTATTGACAATAAATAAATAAATAAATGGCTCCACACTAAAAGAAACATAACAGGAGATGTTATTTCCATCTTTCCCTATGGAAAAATAAAGTAATGGAAGAAAGGAGGAGACATTGTAAGGAACTTGTTGAAGGAAGGCAAAGTCGGGCAGAGAAAGATAGTGAAGACTTTGAGATCATCCAGAGTCAGGAGAGATGACTCGCGGTGTTTATGTTAGGAGAAGAGACAAAGCACATCTTGTTCTTTTCAGCCAGCTCCAAGCACAGCTTATGTTATCACCAGTGATACAAAAGCAGCCCATGCTTCAGAGACCTTTTGGTGGCAACTCCATAATCTGCTCAATGTCCAACGAGACTCCCTCCAGTTACCAAGTAAACAATGCCAAGACATAGTTGCGATGGTTCATTTTACATTGTTGAGAATTTATTTTAATCTGCGCTTTTATATCTCATGGGTGCTTTCCAAGTTTTAGATGTTAACCACATAAGGGACAAATGTTTCACATTGGGCTTGGAGGAGAAGAGATGGGCTGACATAAATAGAATCAAAATTAAAAACAAAAAAACAAAAACCTACAACACTAGAGTATTTGTAGTTGATGTATTTGAAAAAACCCACAAGACTTTGCATTGAGTTTCATTGCTGTTAATTATTAAGGAACTTAAGAAATGATACATTAGATTTTGCTGGGACTGTTTCTTATTTTTACTTCACTGTTTTATACAGTGATCCAACAGCCCACCATGAGCAGGTGTACCTGTTGCCAGTCTCTCTCAGCTCAACAGTGTGTCTCATTCTCATGACTAGCATTATTAGGTAATCACTGCCTGGATTGGTTGCTATTGTTCAGCTGAGTAGAGGAAGTCCAGGCACTGTTGAACAGCCATGCACGCTCCAGCTCCTGTCTAAAATGGAGATGGGTCTGCAGTGCATTTATCCTGCTTGTATCACGGAACTATCGCTTCTGTGGTCCAGCCTCAGTCCATTAGTTAGAGCCCATTTTAATGCACACTCTCTTAGGTTGACCTTTTCTTCTTGTGCTTTCCTACTCTTTCACTTTGAGTTTCATTTTTTTTTAAAATCAAAGGACTCACAGCCAAGTGTTTGCCTCAAATTTTGCTTCTTGGAAGGACCTGGACTAAGGGGAGATTGTTATTGTATTTAATCATCAGACCATTCTATCTGTTTAGTGTTTGGGGGAAATGTTAGGTGATATGTATTTGAAATAATTCCTAGAAATTTACTTTTACTGGAAATGTAATGAAAATCCATGCTACCCCTCACACAAGTTAATTTTCCTTAGAGGATGATAAAATCAGATCTGCTCACCAATGGCCTGGCAAGAGAGGCATGAAATTTTGGTTTGGGTTTCATCTAACCACTGTTTTGTGGGTTGTGGTGTTTCTTAGTGACATAAGCAATGTATTTAGTTCTGCTCAAGACTTAGTTTATGTCTGTAATATTCATGAAGTGTAATACTTTAAAAATTAACCAACATCTAAACATCTTGATTTGACAGATGGTATTTCTCAAAATAAATGACATGAAACAGTTAGCAGAATGACTTAATAAAAACATTGTTTCTCTCCCTCCTTTCCTCTCCAAAACAGTTCTAAGAAGATAAAACTGGTAAGTCCTTGACTTTCAACATTGCTTTGTATAAGACTCTTAGGCAGTTGGCTGACATAAGAAATTCCCCAGCTATAGTCCTTGAAGATTCTGACTTAGCCAGTTAAAGATGAGTCTAGAAGTAGGTACTTAAGAATAAAAATAATATAAAAGGTTTCAGGTCATTCTGAAAGAGAAGACCCATGGACCATACCTCAAGACCACTTAATTCCTAAAAGGGAAGTTCACTTTAGAGCCAAACTATCCCTGCTTAGTTTACAAAGAAGATTCCAACAGTAGTTGACTTGTTCTTTGCATGTGTTGATTATAACACTGAGAAAATGATGTGGAAGTCTAAAGTAATGCTATTCAACATTGAGGGACTGGATGCATGTGGGACAAAGGAGCTCAGGTGCCAAATAGGGAGCAATGAGAAAACTTGGGATTTAAGAACATTAGAAAGCTGCTGCCATCTTGGACTTGGAGGGGCCAAAGGGTGTATGAAGGACCTGGTATTTGTGACAGATAAATGAGTAGGTAGATAGATAGATAGATAGATAGATAGATAGATAGATAGATAGATAGTAGATAGGTAGATAGATAGATAGATAGATAGATAGATGATAGATAGATAGATAGATAGATAGATAGATAACCAAAAAAACTGTACCACAGTGGTCTCCCACAGCAGACATATATGCAGTGGAGGGATATCCCTGGTACTGTTGACTCACATAAACCACTAATGAAGAAAGAATGGCTTGAGTCCTCATACTTCCTTTTGTCAGTGCTGGCCTGTACCCCACCTGGAAGGTAGATGACCACTTGCACCCAGAGATGTTGCCCTCAGATGTCACCTCCTCCCAACTTCTAAAGTTCTAGGTTGAGGAATGAAATGGCAAAGAATGGTATGGAACAGACAGGCATGAGCAGAGATAGCAGTGAGATGAGGCTTAATCCACTGTGTCAATAATGCATTGCTCTGCTTGTTAGTGGCCATCTCTTCTGTTTCCGCATTATATGTGGTGTCCAGGAAAACTGAACACAAATTCCATGCAACCCTATCACAGAGTTCTTGTTTGATTTCACCCATAGGCCACACATTGGGCAGTTGACTGGTACTATTGTGTGTTGACAGAGGTTTCTGACCTGCCCAATCCCACAGCCATTTGTCCCAAAGAAGTACACAGAGGCTTACATTAATTATAAACTGGTTGGCCTATTAGTTCAAACTTCTTATTAACTCTTATAACTTACGTTAGCTCATAATTCTCATCTGTTTTAGCCATGTGGCCTGATACCTTTTATCAGTGAGGCATTCTCATCTTGCTTCCTCTGTGTCTGGAAGATGATGCAGACTGACTATTTCCTCTTACCAGAATTCTCCTGTTGTCATGGCCCCGCCTCTACTTCCTGCCTGGCCAATTAGCATTTTAATTAAACAATATGAGGCCATTGTCCAACAGTAATTGTGCCATTGTGTCATTGTCTAAGACTATGTCTTTGTTTATTCATAATGAATACCAGAAGATAGGGTGCAGTATGCCAAACAGCTTCGTGTTATAACAAAACACTGAATAGAAACTTCCTGAAGGCAGGTACTCCAGAGGTGATCTACTTCTAATACAACAATTCTAAGAAAAATTATTAATTCTAAGAATAAAAGGACATGAAAATAAGAAAAACTGGAAACAAGAAAACCTATTTCTCTGTTGTCATCAATATCCTAATATCAGTCATGAGTCCCTGAGATCAATGACTTGCATATCATCTTTAAACTTATAAAACCATTCAGTCCTTCAGTAAAGATTTATTTGCCAATGACTCTGAACAAAGCATCAAAGAATCTGCTTGGATAACAAATTCAGCTGAGAGGACTGAGTTATGAATCAAAAGCAGCAACAAACAAGTAGAGGTACCATTTTCCAGGGTGCCCTTTCTCAAATTAATATTCAGTATTTATACTCTATGATCTCCGATAGTCCAGCCAATTAACTTGCCAGGCTCCTTTCAGCTTGCCAGATTATACACCTTTCTTTTCTGTTTGACCTTTCTCCTTCTCAGTGCATGAACAATAACAGCAGCTGCATGTGTTATTTGTGGGTCTTGTCACCCTCTTTAATGCTTGGATTTGCTCTTTCCTGGGAAAATAACTTCCACACTACACTTATTTATTTATTAGTCCAGCATGTACTTATCCTCTCAGGCCCAGTGCTCTCCCCCGAGGGCACACCAGAGAACAGGGAACCTACTCTGAAGGAAACTCAGGTCATGGTCAGTGTCTTCACTGGAACATGAAAAGTATCAGTGGCTTGTGCAGCATCCATTGTCATTAGGATTAGAGGACTTAATCCATGCAGAGCACTCAGAACATCACCTGGCACAGCCTGAGAGTTACTGACTGACAGCTTGCATTCTGTGTGTTATCCCCGAGTTTCAAACTCTTCTAAGAGTCATTGTTGCCTCAGAGCAAATTCCAACCTGCTTAGCACAGTAGGCACAGCCTTTTAGGATCTGATCGTGATGTGCATCTGACCTCATTCTCCGTATGTCTTCTTCTCCAGACACATAAAACTGTACATGACCCCTATCTTGTGTATCTCCAAGCACTCTCATTCCTTCACACTGGGACATCTCACTTGTGACAACTTGCTTTCCCCTTAAGAATTACCTCCAATCACATGTTTGGTGTGGGAAGTCCTTCTGTATATTTGTTGCTTTTATTAGTTAATAAAGAAGCTGCTTTTGGCCAATGAATTAACAGAATATAGCCAGGCTGGAAGAGATACATAGAGAGTAGGCAGAGTCAGTGAGAAGTCATATAGCTTCCAGAGGAGAAAGATGTGAGCTGTCAGCTGGAACCTTACCGGTAGGCCACAAGACTCATGGTAAAATATAAATTAATGATAATGGGTTAATTTAAGATACAAGAGCTAGCTAGCAATATGCCTAAGTAATTGGTCAAGCAGTGATTTAAATAATATGGTTTCTATGTGATTATTTTGAGAGTCTGGGAGACCAGAAATGAACAAGCAGCCTCTGCCAACATATATTCTATTGGGTGGGTATGTTTTATTTTTGGAGACAGGATCCCTACCAAATAGCCAAAGATGGCCTCTGGCTCACAGCCTTTCTGCCTCCCCATATGCTGGGTTTTAGTCAATCTGTCATCAGACCTTGTTTCAACTGTGCCATTTGGGAAGATTCACCTGGACACTTTACTGTAAACACAAGACTACATGTAGTCACACCTACCCTTTTGCTCATAAAGTGGAGAATGGGTGAGATTCAAGTGGAGAAGCCAACATGGAAACCCAGTTTGAGATGGAGGTGGTCAGGGTTCCAGTGCCAGAAGAGACAAACAGGAGAAGATAGGGCTAATGATAAGATGGTTCAGGGCATGAAGTCACTTACTGCCTGGTTTATCTCTGAGACCCACATGGTGGAAAGAAAGGACTAACTGCTATAGCTTATCTTCTGATTTCCACACACGTCCTTACACAAATGGCATGCACAGACATGTGGCGAACTCCCTGGCCAGCAGGAAAGAACAGCCACACGACGAGGATTCTTCTCAAATCACGCTTTATTGGAGCCTCTTGGTTGAAGGGAGAGCAGAAAGCAAGGGGCCCGGAGCTCTGAACTATATCTGCTTATATAGGGATTCTGCCTAGCAACCTTTGATACTTTGATACCTAAACTGCCTTTCCGGAGACCCACCTGCAGGAAAGAAAGCAGGGGAACATCCCTGTCAATTACAGACCACAAGGAAGTTCCCCTGCCGGTCAGAGGAAGCGTGGGCAGCTAGATCACAACAACTCATCCTGTTTTCTGGTGGAAGAACTGCAACCTTAATATGGAGTTATCAAGTGAGGCTGGGGCCAAATGCCATCTTATAATGGCAGCCACTCAAATCGGCTCCCTGCACAGACATGAATGCATACACCCAAAATTAATTAATTAATTGATTAATTAATTTAAAACTTTTAAGAAAAAGACAGGCTGTTGCATAGTCTGAAAATAGAGTCAGTCCAATGTGTCTTCATGACCAGGCTTCTCTAGAGGAATGGAATCAACACAGTATATATTACAAAGGGAATTTATTACACTGGTTCACACAATACAGACTGGATAGTCCAACAGTGGCTACCTGCACACTGAAGAGGCCAAGAATCCAGTGTGCATCAGCAGTCTGATTCCAAAGACCTAGAGGGTTCTTGGAGAAGCAGTAGTCTGAAATCCATGCTGTAATCCTGGTAAAGCTGCATTCGGATATCTGTGAAGGAGAATGGCAGCACAAGCTGCGGAGTAGAAGCACTCACCAGCAAGGGTTGAAGAGGATAGGCAAAAAAACAGTAACTCTTCCTTAGGAATTCCTTATCTCTGGGCCACTGTCAGAAGGTGCTGCCCACTCTGCAGGAGGGCCTCCCCTGTCAGTTAATCCTCCAGGGACTGCCCATTGATGTATCTCTCAGTTGACTCCAGACCCAATTCAGTTGATCACCAGATGAATTACCACAATGCCTGATATATTAGAAGTAACTGGAATGAAGTGTAGAATACATTTCTGATTTGAAATACTGGATAATCAAGTCATTTACCAAGACAGGAAAGATGTGATTCTAATCATTCTCTCTCTTGCTTTCTCTCTCTCATTCTCCTCCCTCTTCTCTCTGTGTATATATGTGTGTGTGTGTGCGTGTGCGTGTGTGTGTGAGTGTGTGTGTGTGTGTGTGTGTTAGAGGCTGGCTTGGAAATCAAGATTTTCCTGTCTCAACTTCTCATGTCTGAGATATTTGAGAGACATTTAAGTATAGGTACTATGAACATGGCAGTGAAAAACATATCTAAAACTCAGAGAATCTATTTCTAAAAGGCACACTTTTTGCTTTTAATAATATTATTTTGTATTGATTATCTACAACCCAGTAATTGTAGTCACATTTCATTTTTTTACCTTCATACCTTGTTTTTGCTTCTTTTGAAATACTGTATTTTAATTGGCATAAAATAGTCTATAGTGTGATGATGCTTTGACTGAGGTCCACAATGGTAAATGATAAAATCAGAGCACCTAGCATGTCTATCAAAGCAATCATGTACTACTTGTGTCTTTAATATGTTTAATTCTGTCTTCTAGGTGTTGTGATGCCACATTATTAATAATTTAGTCATCTTACTGTGCCCCAGAACAATAAAACCTGGTACTGCCATTTGACTGTATTAATTGTATTCTTGAACCCACTTACCAACTAGTTTCCTTCCCCCTCGCTGCCATCCATCCCAGCCTCTGGTGAAACATTTCACTCTTGACTTCTTTGAGGTCAATTTTTTTGTAGATCCCACATGCAACTGGGAGTGTGATGTATCTGTGATCCTATGCTTGGCGTGTCTCACGGAACATAGTGTCCTCCAACCTCACCATTGTGCCCAAGTTCTTTTCTTTTTTTCTAAGTTGGATTGCCAATTCCAGGCTAGTCCAGGTCTGTAGCTCAGCATCTTCCTTCCTTGTTTTCCTAAGAATTGGGTGGGCAGGTATATGCCACCATGCCTAATTTTCAATAGACACCGTGTTGATTCCACATCCTGGCAATTACAAATTGTACTGCGATGAACATGAGCATGCAAATGTCTCCTTGACATAGTAATATCCTTCCTTTTCACACACACTTAGTAGTGAGGTTGCAAGATTGTACAGAGGGACTATTGAAGATCATTGTTAACCATTGAATATAGAACTTCAGTCCATGAGAGAAGAGGAAATAACCTAGTGAAATATTCAACTGAGGAGAGCAAGAAGCCAGTCCTTGGGAGTCAGTGCTTAAAGTCTCATGGTGTCACAGGAGCAGCAAAGGGGCTTGAAATGAAGACAAGGATTAAACCATCGTAGAAGGCGTAGTGGGGAAAGACAGGGGATGGTGGTTTTTGCAATCCTAGTTCTGAGAAGGTGGGGACAAATGGATACCTAAAACATGCTGGCCAGCCAGCCTACTTGGAGCCTTCTGCTCAGTGAATGGCCTTGTCTCAGCAAGGCAGTGTGGGCGGCCTGTAAGGGACAGCTGAAGTTGACCACTATGACCCCATCATACTTTCCCTAGAAGCTCATATCCCTAGGGTAGTGAAATGGTCCACAGCAGTGCAGGCCTGGCAGTCGGGGTGGGGCTTGAGAGGAGGAAACCAGGCCAGTCATGAAGTACTGGTAAACACAGACTCTGGGACATCAGCAGAGCACGTCAGAGGCTGCGCAGTAATCAGATTATGCTCCAGAATAGAGCTTAACGCATCACAGAAGGACCCTGCAGCCAGCACTCTGTCCTGGGCTTGCTCTCTTCCACCAGAACTCTCCCTGGAAATGATGTTACTAGAAGGTCAGCAGAGCCTTCACAAGCTGGGGCAGTAGGAACAATGGCTTGTGCTTTAAGGAATTGCTCTGGGTACATTGGCAAAGCTGGAGCTGGTCTCAGGCATTGCGGGGCTTTCTTTGCTTGGGAATCTGACATCTTTTCAGGGACAGAACCCGGCTTTACTAATTTACAGATGTGAGTAGCGTGCCAGAATATTCTTCAAGGGGGAGGAAAGCTTGGAAATCTACAGCCCCGTCTGTAGCTCTCAGCAGATGTACTACACTTGCTAGAGGTACTCAGTTATTAAAGTACATGTATGATGTATTTGCTCATTTATCAAAGTATATGTATTTCCTTGGCTCTCCCTGCCTTCTTCCCTTCATCCTTTCATCTTACGGAATTAGGGTATGATTTATATCCCCTCTCAGTGTTCCTCCCAAGCAAACCACTGTGATTGGCAGCAGATGCCGCTCTGGAAACCTGGTAGAAATATGTGAAAGGCACCAGTACCTGAATTCACTTAACGGCGTCACCCGTCTTGACAAAGCTGCCACTAGATTGACAGAGAGGGAATTACGCTAGATGTGGCACTGCGAAGCTCCCAACAAATGAAAGGAAGATTTCCTCGGACTCGTCCCAGTTATCCGTTTATCTGTCCGGTTGTCCCTTCCCTGTCACCCACAAAATCTCAGGAAATGGTGAAAGGGATTGGGTGATCACACACAGCCCAGCCTGAGAGACTTCGATGGAAATCAAGACAGCTTGTCTGTGCACCATCGGCTCTGCTTCCAGCCTGTGGAAGAGATTGGCGTGCACGTAATCGCTTTCTTGCCTCCCTGGGGCCAAGGAGCCTGGTTCTTATTTTGAGAGACAAAGAAGTCACGTGTCTTTCCAGCAGGCATGAAGGAGATGGGATAAAACTGGAGGCTCCCAGGAGGCCTGGGGGAAAGTTGATCTGAAAATTGTGACCAAATATTTTCCCCATCATGTTTAAATGGGTTAATAGAAAAGGCTGTGTGTGGAGTGTGGGTGGCTTTTTTCCACTTGATGCTAAATGCTCAGGGTTTAGAACCATCTTAGTGGTCTACCACCTCTGCTCATAAGAGGATGATGGTTCTTTCATTGTTTTTGTGCTGGTAATAATATTTCTTAAAGTTTTTCAGATGCAGATTTTGAACTTTAGGGTCTGGGAAGATAGCCCGGTCAGCATCAAGGGCTTGCCACCCATTAGTGAGGATGGACTTCAGATTCCCATTGTCCACTTAGAAAGCTTGGAAAGATTCCTGGGGTTTGCAGCCAGCCACTCTAGCCCAATAGATACCTGGGGTTTGCAGCCAGCCAGGATAGCCCAATAGATGAACTTAAGGTTTAGTGGAGATCCTGCCTCAACAAAACAAGGTGGGAATCTGTGGGATCAGGAGATAAAAGCTCTTGCCGGGCGAGCCTGAGGTAGAGCCCTCAACCAATGCAGAAGGAGAGAACCAACTTTTGAAAGCTGTCCTTCGATCAAATAATCATCACAAAGAGCACATGTATGTACTCACACATATACACAGAAATAAATAAAACTTTAAAAATTATAAAAATAAAGTGGAGAATGATTGAGGTTGAGAAAAAAATCTGTAACATTAATCTCTGTCTTCCCCACGCAGGGACACACATAAACACACACACACATACACACACACACACACACACACACACACAAAGAGAGGGGGAGAGCGGTAACTTCGTTTTTGATTAGTTTCATGTTGTTGTGTTTTGCAGCTGGCCTTTTTTTTTTCAGTTCAGTAGAAAAGATTGGGTTTGTCTCTGGAATTCCAATCACCCAGTTACCTCTCTTGGCCATTACCTCTAATCTCCCCCACCCTATCCCTTTCAGAATGCTGTTCTTCCCCGTCCCTTTCAGAATGCCATTTGCTGTTCTGAACAACCTTCTCCAACCTTAGTCAGGTCTAGTCATTCAGTTCACTTGGGGAGTGCCAGGCCGTGTGAGACAGGACAACCCAGGCAGGCGCTGTTCCGTTCCTGTTGCTGGGAGCCTGCTGATTCTCCTGAGATGTTTGAAAAACCAGAGCTTACAAGTGACAAACAAGGCAAAGCATACTTCATCACTTGGACTTTTGGTACCCTAGCAAAGAATAAACATCATGGTTACTTCACTTAAAATAAATTCCACATCTACAGAGCTTCACATAAAACTTCAGGAGTTACAAGAATCCTATGGCATCGGTCTAGCAAATGGCACTGTATTAGAAACAGTTGCCTTCGAAAGGAAAAGAAAACTCAGCCTGAGTGGGGTTTGTGGCATTCCTGGGGAAGATCACCTGTTAGTGTGCATCCTGAATGCCTTTGCAAGTATGGTGACAGTCACAGCCATTTTCCCTTGGCTCCGGTTGTGCTGACGCGAGGCTGGTGCGGTGCTTTGACCCAAAGTAAGACGCATCTTCTGTCCACTCAGAGAATGTGATCTCTTTAAGCACAAGAGTTACTGGGTAAAAGGTTCCCCAAACATAAAGCAAATGGTGTATGTGTCACACCTAAAAACCTAATAACACGCCTAAGCATGCATGCATACATGCACATACATGTATGCACAGAGAGAGAGAACACACACACATACACACACACATCACCTCAGTGTGAACCAACAACTTTCACAGAAAACTGTAAACTCTGAAACTGTTAGATGAAAAAGGAAGGAGACCGCTTCAAGGCACAGGTGAAAGTGAACAGATTCTGCATAGGACTACTGTTTCTCATGAAGAAAACCCAACAGTGGACAAACAAACTTTTAAAAAATCAAATTAGAGACTTCTTTTACATAACTCAAAACAAGTGTTTAAAATATGATCAAAGCGAACCAATTTCCCTTCTCCTAGCAGCTATCTTTCGTGAATAGCTTCCTGGCTGGGGTTAGGACTTGTGTTCACTTCCCTACTCCATGCTGGGGTTCGTGTCTGACTTGAGCATGCGCATGTCTGGGGCACGCCATCAAAGTCTCTGTGAGTTATGCGTGTACCAACCATGTTATGTCTGGGAAAGGTGATTGCCTTAAAATCGCCTACCACCTGCTGCTCTTACATAATTCCCACCTCCCTTCAGCAGAGATCCCTGAGCCTCGAGGTGAGAGATATGACAGATATGCACAATGAAGGGTTGAACACTCCTTGGTCTCCCGTTCTCTGTATGCTGTCCAGTTGTGAGTTAGTACCTGCATATGTAGCTTCTCTGCTGAGGATGAAGGGACACTGTGTATGTCAACATATTCAAGGGCAGGCCCATACTCAGGAGGAGATGGCCAATACGAACCAGACTTTATGTTTTTTAATGACATTTATCTTTTGTTATTGTTTTTTGTTTTTAAGAGAAAAAAACTATAATTTTGAGTAGGTTGGGGTTGTGGTGGGGTAGATCCAGAAGAAGTTGGGTGTAGGGCCCTGGCCTCTCTTATTCCTGGGGTGCATCTCGAGGACAATTTCTGGTCACCATGACTAAGTATTTAGCCCTTATTCCTGAGACACATGCAATTTCTAGTCAGATGACTAGCATTCTGTTAGTTCCTGTTTTCCTCCTGCCCCACCTGGTTAAGTTCCTGTTTTCCTCCTGCCCCACCTGGTTAAGTTCCTGTTTTCCTCCTGCCCCCCCTGGTGATTAGCCACGGGGGCATTCATTCCTTTGCTGATATGGTAATTTCCCAGACTTCCTGGGCGGGGGTCCTAGTGCTTGCAGTTAGTTAGAAATAGGCTCCCCCAAGTCTGAATAAATGGCATTCGGCTGATCTCCTTTCGAGTGACCCATGGTCTCTGTCTTTTTTGTTCAACCTCCAGGCCTTGCCCGGACTCGCATTCGGTACAGCTGCGTGCGAACTGTACCGAGGGTATAACACCAAAATCGGGTGTTACAGTTGGGAGATGTGAAATTATATGGCAAAAATACAGTCAGTGAAATCCTTAAAGAATGATTTTTTAAAACTGGGAGAAATTACAAAAAATAAAAATTGAACATGAAACAGAGAAAATATATCTTATAAGTAGTATACAAAATAAAGGCATATAATGACACATCAAAATGTGTTGTAGGACTCCTCTTCCAAATATAGAGCCATCTGACTATTTTGCACAATCTCTACCACTTATACCTCATTCAGGAAAATACCATTATGCCTGGATCATCAATAGTAGACTTTCAGTGACTCTTCTTGCTTTCATTCCTTGCACGCTCTGTCTTGGGTTCATGATGCAGCTAGACTGATCCTTAAACAGCTCAAGTCAGACCATGTTATTCACAATTCACTGAGTAAAATTCAGTGCCTTTTCACATGACCCCACTTCCCCTTCTACAATCACTCATGCTAATCATCCCCCCCCAAAGGAATTTGCTGCTGAAACAGTACGACCTTCCACCAAAACAGCAATTTTGTGTGGTCTGCCATCAAGTGGTATTGGATGATGTAGGGTAAACTTAGCTCCTGTGAGAGATAAGAGACCACAGTGAGAGATTTCACATTCTTCCAGAAAATGACAGGGCAGGGAAAAAAATGTAAAATACTCAACACACCATAACTAATAAGTTTAATCTAAAAGAGAGGACTATTCTATTAGAGCGAGAAAGGAAAACTGTAAGGCAGGCAAGCTGTAAATCTTGGCAGCTGGACAGAGGAAGGAGATGGAAAAGAGAGAGAAAGCCAGGGCTTTTGAGATAGATACAAAGGTGCAGCAGGCAGCCATGTGCCGAAGGGAGGAAGGCTCCTTCCTAAGATTTCCTTTATTAGCTGGGGCTGTTGGTCTTGCTTGGGTAAAGTGGGAGAGCGCTAAAGCATGGAGGAGGTGAAAGGCTGACTGGAGTGGAAGATCCTTTAGAGGTTCATGTGAGGATGGAAGGGTTTCTTTTAGTTCACAATTTAGTCCATGGTGGTGAGGAAGTCACCCTGTGAGGGGAGGACATGGAACATGTGCGTGATGCTGCTGCCAAGAGTCAGCCAGGCTCTGTAAGTTACTGCTCAAACATGCAGGTATAACAGCTGTAATGCCACTGAGCTTGTGTTTTCAGCAAGCTAGATTTAGATGGTATGAAAGTTAACAGTGATTGTCAACTTGACAAGATCCAGAATCACCTAGATGCCAATGGAAAGACCTATTGTGAATGTGAGTGGCATCATTCTTTGGGCTGGGAATAGGGCTGCATATAAGGAAGAGATATAGTTAAGCAGGAACACTCATGGCTCTCTGCTTCTTTATTGTAGATGCAATGTGACCAGCTAATTCAGCTTCCTGTCACCATGACATCCTCAACACCGTGGACTAAATTGTGAACTAAAGAAGCCATTCCATAAATAAGCTGTTTTGGTCAGGTATGTTGTCATAGTAACAACATAGTAACTGATAAAATGGCACCTTGTCTATTTGGACTATTGGCTCCATCTCTTGGTGAATTGATATTTATTTACTTGTCCCTAGGAAAAGTAACATATGAGATTAGTTTAAAAATAATGTGTATGAAGAAGACTCTGTGTGTGTAGGGGGTGGTGAAACTAGATTACTCATGGATAGCTAACTGTGGGAGCTAGTGATGTGTATATATAAATTTACTCTGTTTTCAAAGTTTCATCATAAAATGTTGAAAAATAAATTCTTGACATGTAACCATTTCTTTCAAAAGACAAAAAACCACATGTTGCACCAACGGAGAAGCCACATATTGTTATGACTAACTTATATAATTCATGCATTCATGTAAAGAACCAATTTTTTCCTACACAATAATTTGAACCATGCAAGGAGCATTTATCTGTCATCCATCTTCAAAGACCACAGGATATAAACAACCTTCTTGATAACTTAAGCAAAATTACATCACTTGTTACTTGAGCGCCGTGAACCAAGGACTCTCAGTGATAACACATGAAGACAGAGATGAAGTAAAAAGGAATATGTGAAAATGTCTCTGTTTTGGGCGCCAATATATGATAGACATCCCATTTTAGAATTTATCTTCCCACACTAATCAAACTGAAAATTATGCCATCTTCTGGGTTGTCTTAAAGAAATGAGTTCCCCAGGATCTCTGCTTACCACCATTGTGAGGGGAGGTTCTCAAGAGTTATTCCAGTTTACTGAAGCAGCCCTCCCTGTCTCTGGACCAGATCATCCCCCACAAGCAGGAAGGTCTGACTATAAGGGATACCTGCATCCACTGATCTGGGTATCTTCCAGGGTCTGCTACGTACACTTCAGAGGAGCCTCCAACTCCTATGAAGATGCCGTACTAGCTTGCTTATTGGTTGGTCTTTTTTGTTTGTTTGTTATTTTGTTTTGAAATCTCATTTTTGTGGTTTGTTTGACTTCCTCACCATTTGTGGTCATTCCTCCAAGAGGTCACACTGGATTTTCTTGTGATGTTTTCAGCATGCCACGTCTACTTCACATCTGAGTTTATTTATGCACAGTTGCTAAGAGGGATTTTCAGTCTTTGATGAGTGTCTTAGGAGCTCACAGTCCAAAAATGTAGATAGTGATGTTCAGTTTTGGCCTTCATTTTCCTTCCATTCATAGTATTAGAAGAAAGCACTGGATTCTGGAGTTGGCAGATGAAAGGGTTGAAATCAGCAGTCAAACACACACTCCACACTCATGTCCACTTACCCAGCTCCCAGAGATGAGAGAGGACAGTCTCTTCCAGTATCTGCCATAGCAACCCTGGGTGATGCTCACCATGGTTTTGTTTGATGTAAACTTGGGCATC
The DNA here is from genome assembly GCA_963919715.1 of Microtus obscurus. NCBI lineage: Eukaryota > Metazoa > Chordata > Mammalia > Rodentia > Cricetidae > Microtus > Microtus obscurus. The sequence continues at coordinate 12,243,795 of CAWTZC010002521.1, read as the reverse complement.
TGCCATGAATTCCACTCGGTAATTGTGAGCATTCACTTATACCAAATCCTATGCCAGAAATTGAAAACAAATAGCAATACTTTCATTGGTCCCGAATAACTCAGAATTTAGAGGATACAGAGAGGTAAAAGTAACCCTGGGCTTTAACTGGCTCAGGGTCTTTAAAGGGAGGCCCAGGGCACCATGGAACCTGCAATGAAACTGTGTCTAGACGAGCAGGTATGGGGTAACAAGAAGCATTTCGAGAGACTTTTGAAAGAGAAGTTAGAGATTATTGGATAGAGATGATACAAGAAATGGTGACCGTGTGAGGGTATTGAGATAATTTGGTACATAGCCTAGTCAGGCAACTCCATAGCTACATGTAAGTTAGATGGAAGCTACATATAAGTTACTTAATGTGACCAAGCACAGAAGAATGAGGTCCAATGGGAGTCAGTGGCTACATAGAAGTGGGTATTAGAAAGAACCTTGACACACAGGGATCTAAGCAGACCTCAAACAAAGTATACATAGCTCAAATCTTTAAATATGAGCAACCCTAGATGTATTTAGTCAACATATACATGTTTAAGTACATCAAATAGTGTGGTTTATTAATCTTCCAGGAGCACATTCATGCCAGGATGGGGTAAGAAATCACAAGGAACAACACTGAGGCCAGACTACTGAAGGAGCTAGTGCCTTGGTGACTGAACACATGTCAGTATCTGAGCGTCTATTGTGTCTTTTCCTGACCTTGAGAACCTGTTTCAGTCCTGGGAAGAGAAAAGAAGGGGGAAATAGAGCAGTGCAAAATTTAAAAACATGAAAATTATGATCGTTTTTCAATCCCTTTAAAATGTTGAGACACTGGCAGTCATGGTGACGCAGGGTTAGTCCCAGCACTTAGGAAGCAAAGGCAGACAGATATCTGTGAGTTTGAAGCCAGGCTTGTCGATACAGTAAGTTCCAGGCCAACCAGGGCTACCTAGTAAGACTTTGTCTCAAAAACAGTAAAAACATTCTGGCAGGTGTAAGATGGTATCTTAAAGTTGTCTTGATTTGCATCTCCCTGATCGCTAAGGAAGTTGAGCATGACTTTAGGTGTCTTTTGGCCATTTGAACTTCTTCTGTTGAGAGATCTCTGTTCAGCTCAGTGCCCCATTTTATAATTGGGTTGATTAGCCTTTTATGGTCTAGTTTCTTGAGTTCTTTATATATTTTGGAGATCAGACCTTTGTCAGTTGCGGGGTTGGTGAAGATTTTCTCCCAGTCAGTGGGTTGCCTTTCTGTCTTGGCGACAGTGTCCTTTGCTTTACAGAAGCTTCTCAGTCTCAGGAGGTCCCATTTATTCAATGAGGCCCTTACTGTCTGTGCTGCTGGGGTTTTACGTAGGAAGTGGTCTCTTGTGCCCACGTGTTGTAGAGTACTTCCCACTTGGGTTTTTGATCCTACTGCACCTATTAGCTTTGTGGGAGCCTAGGCAGTTTGAATGCTCACCTTACTAGACCTGGATAGAGGTGGGTGGTCCTTGGATTTCCCACAGGGCAGGGAACCCTGATTGCTCTTTGGGCTGTTGAGGGAGGGGATTTGATCGGGGGAGGGGGAGGGAAGGGGAGGTGGCGGTGGGGAGGAGACAGAAATCTTTAATAAATAAATAAATAAATGAAAAAAAAACCGTAAAAACAACAACAAAACCCACACAAACTCTCCTGCCTTGAGTCCCCATCTGAATGAATGTAGACAGTCATCTTCCCACTGTCCTTCCACATGACCCAGGACACAATGGAATCTTGAGCTGCAAGGAACTGATGGTATTGCCCATGTATACTGCAACATCAGCATCAGGGAGGGTACCAGTTTCAGTTAGAGCAGGAGTGGTAGTGAGCAGCAGGATGCAGTGTAGTGCAGAGGGGCGTCCATCTTTTCCCTCTGTGCCTTTCATATCAATGAACCTGATGAGACAGTACGGCATTTTATATTAGGTAACTTGTTTATTTAAAAATGGAACAAAATATATGAAAATATTGAAGAAAAATTTAGGGGCACAGTTTATGTGCCTTGGAAGCCCAGGAGCTGGCTGTTTATAAATCCAAGTGAGCCACCTCCTAAGCTTCCCAGCAACAAAGGACTGAAAGGATATTCACATAAGATGTCAGCTAAAGAAATCCAGGAGAATCACAACCTAACTGAGGGTAGGGGAAATTCAGGTTACAGATCACCCCTTCTGTCTCAGGATGAAACAAAGGCTCTGCTCTCTTATCCAGTTCCGTGCCAGATCCAGGTGCCCTAAATATGCCGTCAATTGAGTTTCATTTATTTTCAAATCTACTGCAACGAGCTATCCATCAAATACAATTTTGTAAAACTGCAGAATTCTGTCTTAGAAGATATTAGAATTTGTAAGGCACTTTCTTTTGGCTTCAGAGTCAGTGGTCCACATGCTGCTGCCTTACTTCCTCTTGCAAGGATGGTTTATGCCACGGCAAACTTGTCTTGTCTGAACCTACTGGAAGGTAGTACACAGTGGTCTTCCCTTACAGCCTATGGATGTCAGTGGCACTGTTTGAATATTTGAACAAGAAGCAGAAGCATCCTCCAGGACCTCTCTTGGGAGGGAGGACCTCGACTCCCCTCCCTGTAGGATTCTTATGATCTTTAGGAAGTTTAGCATAGACTCTCCAGGAAGATGTCTATTTCACCCCAAACCCAGAGTAGAAAAGTAAGTGGTGTTTTGACCAACCGTCGTGTTCCCAGGTGTACTCTAACGACTCTAGAGACCCCTTGATTCAAACCTGCCTCAAAGTGGTGAGAAAGACAAGAGGAAGAAGCAGGCGGGCTTGCTAATGGTCTCCAAATAAGTTCTCCAGATGGAGCACATTTTTTGGTCCACCCCGGCTGTCATCAGCATTTCAGCATTTAAGGTTTCATTTCCTGCTTTCTTCTCGCCTGTCGCAGTAATTGGAGTAAAATCCCCCCTTTACAGAAAGTATCACACACCTTTTTTTCCTTCACTGAGCTCTGACTTGTGAGCATACTAAATAGATCTCCTTAGCAGGGTGCAAGTTTAAATCACAGAGCGTAAGTGACATAAGTGACGTGTGACTTGTCACGTCCTGTCAGCCGTTAGCTAGCATTTCCCGCAGAGAGGTGTGCGTGGCTGGCGTTGCTCCTCTGCTTTGTCTCTTTCCTATAATCCCCACAGGAAAAGGAGAGGACACCCTGGAAATATGGACAATTTCAAAAGGGAAGGCCCGCTTCCGAAGGGAAATTTCAAACCTGTCCCACAGTGTCACTCATGATGTCCCCCTTCATTTCGACACACTTGAGCACCCACATCCATACCCGTGCAACGCTGTCCTCTAGCGATGCCCTCATCTTCTTCGCTGATCTCAGGGCTTTCAAGGGTACCGCGCCCCAAGTTCACATCAATCCCTGTCACTGTAGGGAGAACCACAAGGAGAGAATTTGAATATCAAGAGAGTCAAATTATGCCCAAACATCGGTGAAAAGGGAAAGGGTAGTTGGGGGAAAACCCTTCAGTTTTTTATCTTCCCAAATCTAGTGTTCCAGTGTGGGGCTTGGCGTCGAGCAGAATGGGGAAGGGAAAGGCTTATTAGTGTCTTTTCCCGTGGCTGTGATGAACTCTCTGAGGACAGCAATTTAAAGTCGAAGCAGCTTGTGCTGGCTCTCAGTTTGAGAGTGCAGCCCATGAAGGAGGGAACCAGTTTCCTGTGAGAGTTACCAAAGCTGAGTGGTACGAGTGGGGGCAGCTGGTTTCACTGCATTCAATCGAGAAGCAGGGACTGATGACTGCTACTGCTCGGGTCATTTGCTCTTATTTTCCTTCTTATGCCATCTGCTACCCATGTCTAAGGTGGGTCTCACTTCTCAGTTAAACATTTCTGAAAACACCTTCAAAGACATGCCCAGTGGCCTGTCTCTTGAGAGTTTCTAATGCCAGTCAAGTTGACACTCAAGGTTAACTATCACTGAAGCTTTTCCTGGTAGGAGGACTGTCTGCTCCTTTCTATTTGCAGGCCTTATTTCTTTGCTATCAGTGGAGGTAATGCATAAACCATTGTTCAAATATATAGCAGTCATATTGTTGTATAGAAATCTCTTCCAAATTGAAGTGTTTCCTCTGGGGGAAGATGAAGGAGGCTCATAAAACTTGGGAAATAAGCAACTTACAAGCCTTAGGTAGTTCCTGAAACTAGCAAGATTTATAAGACCCTTCGCCCAAGGTTATGGAGGCAGCAAATACCTCTGGGAAAGGAAACTGACAGGCTAGGCTGACTGTAGGGGACTCTCCAACCTTGCAACCTGTCTTCAAATGGCATACTGTCACTTAGTCACTGTGGTGATCTAATACAAATGGCCCTTAAGGCTCACATATTTGAATTTTTTTAATTCTAATTTGGTGAACTGTTTAAGAAGGATATGGGGTGTAGCCTTGTTGCAGAAGGTGCATTACTGAGGGTGAACTTTAAGGTCTTAAAAGCCAATCCAGGCTCAGTGTCTCTCCCTGCCTGCGACTTATAGATCAGAAGTGAGTTTTCAGCTTCTGCACCAGCCTGCCACTGTGCTCCCTGACAAGATATTTATGGACTTGCCTCTCAAACTGTAAGTAATCACCCATTGAATGTTCCCATTTATAAATTGCCTTGGCCATGATGCCTCTTCATAGAAATAGAATGATACCTAAGACAGTTATGGACTACAAATGAGTACAGTGTGGTAATACTTGGTATCTGAGAATGACATTTGAACATTTTAAATAGATCACTTCACATAATCATAGAATATATAGATACAATAGGCAGTGTTTCAAATATCACCAGACTGTGAAACTTCTGTTACTAATTTAGTTAAGTAATAAAACATGAACAGAGAGCATTAATTATCAATAAAATCTCTGCCAATTCCAGACTTCTTGGATTCATTGTAAAATTTACTGTAGGAAAATCTTTGCAAAAGATGTATGATTCTTATCTATAGATATAATAGGTCTGAATACAGCTGAACATGTGTTTGGCTTACACTGTAGTGGAAGAGAGAAGAAAGGAAGGGAAGGAGGGAGGGAGGGAGGAAGAGAAGACGGAAAATGAAGGAGGAATGTCTTGCACTTACCGTACAGAGAACTGAAGTCAGATGAGTGACATCAGGGAGCCCTATACGAAGAAAGTAGACTTAAACCTTCCCATGTAAGTCATAAACACAGGTCATGTTCGTTCTTGGAGTGATTATAAGGTTTGACTTAATCATCCATCTCCCTAAGCCTTTTGGTTCCCCAGTTCTCCCTAGGACAGTCAATAGGACTTGGCATTTTCAGAGCTGTGTTCAAAACAAAGACCCAGAGGCTTCATGCCCCACCCTTGCTCGGAGGCTGTGAATGAGCACAGGCGCCAGGTGAGAGACGCCCCCTCCCGCGTGGAATTCAGCAGCTGGGCAGCAGCTGGGGAATAATGAGCAAAGGACAAAGGCCCAGGACAGGAAGTGAAAAGCAATCAATGTCCAGACTAGGCTTCAAGAGCAACAGGGGGTGACTGAGATGGCAGTGGCAACAGGAGGCAGCTGGAGCAGGAGGTGACACCAAGGGATGTTGCCATATTTGGGGAACAGCAGTTTAGCAAAACATTCAAGCTGCTTTGTGCTTTGTCAAGGGCGCCGGGTGAGTGGGTGGGAGATGGGAGGTGGGAGGCTAGGTGTGTGTGTGGGGGGGGGGGGACTGGACGAGACAGGATGGGACAGGACCTTCTGCTTTTAGGGCTTCAGATCTTTCCTAGTCAGGAACTGAGTCTTCCTGATCAGACCCCACCAACCTGAGGAGCACAGCTTAAAGACAGCCCAGCATCCTATTCTGAAGTAGGAGGAGCAAGAAGTGGGGTATCTCTGCCCTGGCTGGGGTCAGGGTGGGACTCTGCCTCTGGTGGCAGAAAGAGAAAAGGGAGTTTGTTCGTGTAGCATGTGGATGCTTGCACGGTTGCCAGGATAAGGGCGAAAGGACCATCACTTCTAGGTTTTGTTTGTTTGTTTTTAAGATTTACTTTTACTTTACATACATATGTGTGTGTGCCCCACATGTATGAGGTTAGGAGAAGGCATCAGATCATCTGATACTGGAGTTCTAGAAAGCTGTGAGCTCCAATGGGGGTTCTGGGACTCAAACCCGAGTCCTGTGAAAGAGCAGTCAGTGCTCTTAATGACTGAGCCATCTCTCCAGCCATCACTAACTAAGCGAGGGTTAAACAGTGGAGTCATTTCCTAATACTCTCAAGATGCGTTTCCTGGAGGATTTGTCTCACACCTGTAAGATTGCAACACTGTTTCCAGTGTGCTCATTTTTGACATTTTTAAGGCTTCTCCTTAAATTACATCCAGGCAGCAAAATAAATGAGGTTGGAGGACTCCAAGGAAGCCTGTAGTTGCTGGGATTTTAATTTTTTTTTTTTTAAGAACTGAAGAAACTAAACAGGCAAATGTGCCTCTGACATTTAACTTGTTCTCGAAGAGCAGGCAAGCAGGTGTGGGCGCACATGTCATGGTATGAAAGACTGAGATCGATGGGCTCAGCCCTAGGGTGGATATACTGGCCGTAGGGTCATCATAGTACCAGCACATGCGCATCCCAGCCATGCTAGGTACTGTCGTGATTTTCAAAACAAAAACTTCCTATAAGGTGACTCTAGGGGGTTCAAACTTTTAGATGAAGACTCTGCAGGCTCCCTCCTTTTGCACAACAGAGACAGGCTTCTCACCTGAGCAGCCCCACTCCCAGCTTCATTCGAAATAGACACAATATTCCAAGAGACCATGAGAGCCCACGAACGTCTATTACCAGACATCAGCTCTCAGTTACAGGCCAGCAATCAATTCATGATTGGGGCGGAACATTAAATAAATGGCTGGCAAAAACTCTTCAGACACATTGTAATATATACAGGAATGATGCCCTTGTGTAGAAGCCTCCACTCTGTAGAAACCTCTCTGACATTATAACTTGTGCATCCTTGGACTTGGTGTTAAAGAGGGTGACTAACTTTTCTAAAGCATGTGATGTGCGCCAGGAAGCGTTCTTGGAGTCTTCTGAATGTTAACATTTGTGTTCTCATGCTCTAGTTTTCTCCATGTGGTAATTTTTAACTTATATTTTATAATCCAAGACTTCCTGAGGTAAAATTCAAGCATATGCAGAGGGAGAGCTCAAATCCAAGGCATCCTGACTTCAGCTTAAATTGCACATTGCACGAATGGCATTTGCTTGTATAGTCAGTTACCATTAAATGTTGGGATAGTCCCACCATTATCTTCATTTTATGAATAGGGAAGCCACTGGCTCTTCTGGAAAATTAGTAAATCCAGAAACAAGAGTAGCATAGACATCAAAGGACATGACTCTTTTTGGATCCCTGGGTTGTAGTTCAGGAATGCTCACAAGGAGAGGTCCAGGGAACAGAAAGGTATATCAGATCTAGTCCAGGAAGAAGCAGGTTTTGAGGCATTTGAGTAGCAGGCCCATTTGCACATGGGCTTTTTATCCTGTTCATTTATTTAATGGTGATTGTCCCTAGCATCCTCCATTCCAGAGAAGATGCTTAGAGCAGACATGGTGACACACCCTTCTCCTCCAAGTACAGTGATTTTAAGCGAATGGCTAGTATTTATGAGCACTGTATCAGATAGCAGGTATAAAGGACTGTTTTCTGTTTGTTTAATTCCCTATTTGTGAAGTTCATGCATACATTAATACCTTAAAATAAAGGAGAAATTTGTGATTTGATTTAATGTACCTAGTATCACATGAGCTAATGAAGAAAGACAGAATTTGAATCAACTTGAACAAGACCCTTTTAGTCTCTGATAACACACTAATTCCAGCCTTGAGTTTTTGATGAGTTGGTGCAGCTTCAGAAAAGCTAGAAGATGTAGAAAGAGCTTTACTGGAGGCTGGAGGCTCCTCCTTCTCCACAGGAATTCTTTTTTTTTTAATTTATTTTATTGAACTCTACATTTTTCTCAGCTCCCCTCCCTGCCTCTCCCCTCCCCTTAAACCCCCCCTATGGTCCCCATACTCCCAGTTTACTCAGGAGATCTTGTCTTTTTCTACTTCTGTGAAGATTAGATCCATGTATGTCTCTTTTAGGGTTCTCTGGCATTGGGATTTGTAGGCTTGTTTTCTTTGCTTTATGTTTAAAAACCACTTATGAATGAGTAAATATGATATTTGTCTTTCTGGGTCTGAGTTACCTTATTCAAAATGATGTTTTCTAGCTCCATCCATTTGCCTGCAAATTTCATGATGTCATTATTTTTCTCTGTTGTGTAGTACTCCATTGTGTAAATGTATCACATTTTCCTTATCCACTCTTGGGTCGAGGAGCATAGAGGTTGTTTCCAGGTTCTGGCTATGACAAACAATGTTGCTATGAACATAGTTGAGCACATGTACTTGTGGTACGATTGAGCATCCTTTGGATATATACCCAAAAGTGGTATTACTTGGTCTTGAGGAAGGTTGTTTCCTAATTTTCTGAGAAATTGCCATACATATATCCAAAGGGGCTGTACCAGCTTGCACTCCCACCAGCAATGCAGGAGTGTTCCCTTTAACCCACAACCTCTCCAGCATAAGTTGTCATCAGTGTTTTTAATCTTGGCCATTCTTACAGGTGTAAGATGGAATCTCAGATTTGTTTTTGCTTTATGTTTCTTTGTTGACTAAGGATGTTAAGCATTTCCTTAAGTGTCTTTCAGCCGTTTTAGATTTCTCTGTTCAGAGTTCTCTGTTTAGGTCTGTACTCCATTTTTTTTAGTGGGTTATTTGTTCGTTTGATGACCAATTTCTTGAGTTCTTTGTATATTTTGGAGATCAGATCTCTGTCTGATGTGGGGTTGGTGAAGATCTTTTCCCATTCTGTAGGCTGCCATTTTGCCTTATTGACTGTTTCCTTTGCTTTACAGAAGCTTTTCAGTTTCAGGAGGTCCCATTTATTAATTGTTTCTCTCAGTGTCTGTGCTGCTGGGGTTGTATTTGGAAAGTGGTCTTCTTCCACAGGAATTCTTACAGTTAGTTGCCCCTGATAGCAACAACTAAAAGCAGGAAATGACATGCTCTTGTAACGTTCTGGAGAATCTGAAAAAGTCCTATTAGTCGACCTTCTGCCTGATTCATTCACTTGCAAGGTTTCCTCTTGAGTTTTCTAATTGTATTACAGTGTATTTCAATTCCGTCTTCATTTCTTCCTGCATCCCACTCAGTGTTTTTCTTTATTGAATCCCATTTTCACGTTATTGGTGGTCTTCAGCATCTGTATCTTCATCAGCCTTAGGTTTGGGTTTTCTTGGGTTTCACGCTGGCATTTCTTCTCAAGTTCATTCTCTTTAGAGTTTAGGTTGTATCTGATTAACAGTTAAAACGAATCAGCATCAATGGTAAAACAGAAAGTAGACGCAAGGATTGCAAATCCAGGCCATCTGTTTCCAATGCTCATACTGAAGGTAGGAGCTGTAGAATGGGGATATTGACAAATACCATTGCAATTTCATCCTCTAAACTGTTAAATGGGTTTAATAGAATCATTCCACTTCTGATGTTTTTTTTTAAATAAACACCCAGAGAATTGGTTTGATAATAACTGCATCATATTATAATCAATGTACATGGTGCTTCTGAAGAGGTACATTCAGAAAACCTGTACCTTAATTACTTGAATTTGTTCAAATAAGCATATCTGGCAAATGGTAGGTACCATTTAACTATCATGGATTTTTATGGTGTCTAACATACTGACTAGGATTTAGAAAACAATCATTATGTATTGGCTGAATGAACAGAATACAATTTATAGTTAATTAGTAGGTAAGTTTTAATACTAGGAAATGTATATAGAGATAAAGTCAATATTGTATTGTGATGTGTTTTGGTTGAATACTGAGTATCTTGGGTTTATTTTCATAGCTAACAGTGAGTTTAAACATCTGTGAACAGGGGAATAACATATTCAATGTAATTTAACATTATTAAAGGACAGTTGATTTATAGACAGGGTGGAAAAGGAGCCACTGAGATATAAAACAGCCCAGATGTGAGCTAGATAGTTTCTGAAGCTAGAACAAGCCAGAGACCATCTCTAAGGAAACCAGGATAAATTACCATGATCTGTCCCTGGTGCATGAGCTGGCTTTTTGGAGCCCATTCCCTATGGTGGGATGCCTTGCCTTGCCTTGATGTAGCAAGGAGGGGCTTGGTCCTGCCTCACATAGTGTGCCAGGCTTTGTTGACTCCCATAGGAGGCTTTACCCCTTTTGGAGGAGTGGATGGAGGTTGGGTTGGAAAGGTGTGTATGCAGAGGAGCAGAAGAAGAGGTGGGAGGGAGAACTGTGGTTGATATGTAAGATAAGAAAATTGATGTGGAATTCCCCTCTGTATGCTTTGAATTTGTTTTATTGCCATTGGTTAATAAAGAAACTTTCAGCCAATGGCTTAACAGAATATAGTCAGGCTGGAAAAGATATATAGAGAGAGTAGGGGGAGTCAGAGAGATGCCACATAACCACCAGAGGAGAAAGATGCCGCATGCCAGAGGGAACTTACCGGTAGGCAACAACCCCGTGGTGATACATAGATTAATAGAAATGGGTTACTTTAAGATCTAAGAGCCAACTAGAAATATGCTAGAGTCATTGGCCAAACAGTGTTGCAACTAATATAGCTTCAGTGTGATTATTTCAGGTCTAGGTGGCCAGAAAATGAACAAGCAGTCTCAGCCAATAGAAAATAAATAAGAATTTAAAAAAATTGTCATCGAAATGCTTCTCAAGAGTGTTGGGATTGGCCCAGTTCTACCCTTGATTTGATCTATGTTCTCAGACAGTGAGTGAGGCAAGATGTCCCTCATTCACCATGACCCATCTCTTGAAGAGCTAACATGACAGCATTGTTGTCTACTGCTCTCTATGTAAGAAGATTGCACCCCAGAATGCCATTTTGAAAAACAGCACACCTGGGACAGTTGTTACAGTGAGGGTGGAGCCTGGCTCATGGCTCTAGCCCCAGACTGTGGGGGAGGTAGAGACAAGAGCTCTGTTCACTGGGAACTGCGTTTGTTTGCTTTACCTCTGACACAGAGACTCATGGGCAAAAAAACCATGCACATACACACTCAACGTCCATCCAACTGGGAAAGGTGGCCAGATCCAAAGTTTCTTTTGTAATTCCCTGATTAAGTCTTTATTTGTACCAGCTTCCCAAGGGGACTAGCTTCCAATAAAGAATTAAAACCAGCTTGTATCTAATTACAGGACAACTGGTCTACCTTTATTTCCAAACATGTTTATAAATTCCTGGTAATTAACTTTCCCCTCCAGGAAAGATGGCTTGGTTGTGTACACTATTCACAGTGAGACATAGGCAACAGGTTCCAGAGCACTCAATTCTGATGACGCCTGAGGTCCCTGATGCACAGAATGGTGCTGGCGCTGTTAAGGAGCCACATGGTCCTTGTTCCTCTGCTGGCTCTCCTGTCTCTTGGTACCCAAGATGTGTCTGTTGTCAGGGCTCCTCTGGGAGAACAAGATGGCAAATCAAGGATGTGAAAGCACTGCTCTGTGGATCCAAAAAGTCTGTTCTTATTGACTGGCTCTGTGACTCACATTTATTTTTGTTTATTTAGGGATGTGTATTTCTCAGAAAGTACCTCAGCTATCAGTCTGAAGCATATATACGGTCATATTGAATGAAACAAACAAACAAAAGCAAGGTGAAAGGGTGCTAGGCAACCTGGCTCATGAAGATGCAAACAAATCACCTATTCTGTGCTGCTCTGGTCTCCGTGGCGGACTAGAGGAAAAGGAAAACATGACAAAACCCATCACCACTTCATCATCAAAGACTGGGACAGAAAATAGAAAATAACCTTATGTCACCTTTTTTTCATATGGACAAATCTTTAACAGATCTAGCTAGAAATGCATGCTCAGAGATACTGATAAGCACTGGGCATGGCCTTCCACACTGTTGTCTAGGCCACTGGTCACTGTACTGGAAAGACACTGGGATTTTTTTCTCCAGCTCTTTGGTCAGATGAGATTTCAAAGCACCACACCCAGGTTGGCTGTAAATAACAAATGAGATAATGGCTAAGACATTCAACAGTCAACATACACTGCAGTAGTATACATTTCAGCCATAAAATATGGAAAATAATTCACAGGTTTTTTTTTTTTTTTTTTTTTTTTTTTGGTTTTTCGAGACAGGGTTTTTCTGTAGCTTTGGAGCCTGTCCGTCCTTTAACCAGTTGCCTCACAGATCCGCCTGCCTCGCCTCCCACTTTACCGCCACCACCCCACAATTTGTGAGGAACTAAAAGATAAAATTGGTTCTCCAGCTCTAATCAATATCCAATCCAGTCCTTGCCCTTTCCTGAAGTAAGGCAAGACAAACTTCTCATCCAAACAAGGTCACTCAAGGTGACATTCCCAGGAAAGGACAGTGTCCCAGAAAGGATGGCCAGCAGCTAAGCCATTTGTGTAAAATTGACTTGGGAGACTGACTGACAGCCATCTCAAACAAGGAATGATGGGACTCTGTTGCAAGCCAGCAGCCCGCATATAGTCTGCTTTTGTTGGAATTAGCAACAGCGCATTTCTTGTGGTTGACAAAGACACCAGAGCAACCTGAGCACAGTCTCTTGTAGCTGTCAGCCTTGCTAGGTGTCCACCAGTTCCTTGTGTCCATCACCCAGTTCTTCAGCCCAGTCACCAACCGCTAAGTTTTCACCCACGCACGTCAAACTACTGGACTCCCATAGAGTGCTCTTGAGAGTGTGAGAGGGACCTGGGGCTACAAACCACGCTCAGCTGGTGATTACACTACAGATTGCTGAAAGTGTTGAGATGGATCCTGGAGATGGATTTAATAGCATTCCTTTCCCTGGGTTGGGAGAATTCAGTTTGATAGGTAGCTGGGAAGGGAGGCGGGAAGGCACAGTGATATGTGTTGGGCGTTTTTAAAAAGTATTTCACACCTGTTATTTGGAAATCTGTGATTCGTGTTTTTAAATGGCTGTGTGTACAGGATAAGCCAGGCTTTGGTTTTAGCTGAAGGCTGGGGGTGCTTTGGGCACAGCAGGCTTCTCCATAGTCAATGGACTGCGGCAACCATGCACAACGGGGCCAAGTACTCCATCTAGAGCTTTACCCACAGGGTCATTCCCTCCTGAGAGTCTACCTCGCGCTCCATTCGGGCCTTTCTCAGAGGCTCCGTCCAGAGCGCCATCCACAGCTCCATCCGTAGCCTCTATCTTGAGACTCTATCAGAACTTATTACACCCTCCATCCCGAGGCTCTGCACAACTGGCTTTCCATACTTAGAAGTCCATCTTACACGCACTCTCTACAGCTCTGCTCTTCAAGAGCGACATGTTGACACTCCACCTTTATCTTTGCCCTGAAATTTAAAAAACCAAACCTACTCCATGTAAACATTGTCAACTCTTAAAGAAGCGTTTGGTCCTGATTAACACTATGACACCAGTGGCCAAGGATCAGGGTGGGCTGGGGCAGCACAAAGAAACAGTCTCTCTTCTGCACATGTAGTTGGAATGCTCAGGACCGCCCTCCCACCAGGAAATGAGTAATCTTCCTGATTTGTGGATTGCTGACTACTGAAGCAGTTCTGTGAGGACTCTCAGGTCACAGAGTGGCCTCAGTGTGGGAGAGAGGCTCCTGAATGTGCAGATCCTGTTGGCTGAGTCACTCTACAGCTTTTGGCACTTAACTCAGCAGTTCTGTATCTCAGCATCCTTCTCTACCGTTTAGATTGTGATAACCTCCTCTTAAGATTGCCACCAAAGTGTAATGTGCCAACCTTTTTTTTTTGCATTTTTAAGTGATTAATAGTCTAGACCACGTAAACAATGAGAAATAGGTATTATTGAACATCCACAATGTGTGGTTTGTGTTGCATTTTCCAAAGAGCATTCAAAGAGCCTTCATTCTTCCAGTAATTGTCTTTGACATCTGTCCTTTTATGTGTTCTTTTTAGTTATATTTTGAGGCAGTGTCTCACTCCGCAGTTCTACATGGCCCCTACCGGTGATTTCCCTGCCTGCGTCTCTTGAGTGGTTGTGTTGTCGGTACAAACCACCACACCCTTTCCACATCTCTCCTTGTACTACTGAGGTGCCACAGGGGCAGCACAGTGGACTCTCCTTTTGCTTTTGGCCTCAGGAAAAGCGTCTCTGCAGCACGGGAGGCTCCCCAGCTTAGGCCCCATCTTCAGGCTAGCAACTCTAAGTGGGATGAACAGCATTCCCGGAACTTCGTCCATCAGGGTGGGGCTCCGACTGTTGACATTTATTACAAACATCTGCCTACATGTATCTTCTTGTTTTGATTTGACTTTTAATTTGTCAAGCACTCCAAACATACTTATTGCTTGGGTTGGAATGGGAGGTCTAATTCCTATGAAAGCTACACTGCACCCCACTGAACACTATGGAGTCTGGAGATTCTCTTCTTTATTTTTATCATAGCCTATCTGTTCAAATATATTTAAGAGATTATGGGGGGGGGAAGGTTCTGATACTCACACTTGCCTGACCCTCAACCTTGAGACTTTCCAATCTGTTGACTTTTTCATGGATGAAGAGAAATTATGATAGGAATTCTAAGTCTTTAGACTGAGAGGAGTTGAGCCAGGTAAGTCACAACTCTTTTCAGGATGCTGTATATTTCCCTGAATCACTGATTAGGGTTATAGCAGACAGAAATTCCTGTCCTCATTGATAATTTTTTAGACCAGAAAAGTCCTCTTTTATACCTACACTAGAAGGTGTAAACTCCAGGCCATCTTGGGTACCGTTCCCTTACCCTGTCTACCTCCATATAGATTTATTGTCTGTGGCCAGCAGGACTTGGCCTGACATCTAGGAAGAAGCACAAAGCATTGTAGGTGGCTCCTCACAACAAATGCCAGCTCCAGTTGACAGGCCCAAAAGCTTCTATGCTCTTGGGGTCAACAAAATGTCCCCTAGTAAGCTTCCTTTTTCCCAGAATTCCTCTGCATTCACCCTGCACTTTCAGCTGCTTTGGAGCAGTTCTGTTACTTGCAGCCAGTATCTTCTTTAATATCATAATACTGTGGGCACGCTTCACAGATCTCCATGGCCTGACATTGCTTGAAGTAAATGCATACTCTGTTAGCAAAATTACGATGACCGGTTTATCAGTTATTTCTGACAGAAAAAGAAATCAAATGAAAATAAATAGAAGGCAGCCATACTGTCCTGTGCTAACAGCTCTATTTGCACTTATTGTGTTTCTCATCCACGGACGATGTGACAATTGCATGTCAGTCTGTGTTTGGAGAGGAGGGGAGAAAGGAAGAAAAGAAGGAGAGCATGTCAGCCCAGCCCACAGGCATAGACCACAATTAGATGGGTGCCCTGTGCAGAGCCTGGTCCAATCTAATGCCAGGACGTCGGGGCCTGATCTGACATATGAGCCTTCCCCTGAGGTGTGCCCTAGGAGGCTGGGTACATGGCCCTCTGCCCTCCGACACCTTTTGTGGCCTGTAAGCATGGAGCTCTATTCCAAGAAGCTGTCTCTGCGTCTTCCCAAAGTCAGCTGGGCCCAAGAAAGGTCAAAATAACATCATCAATCAACTGGACTTGTTCTTTTATAAAAGCTTGTGCCCAAGAAGCTGGGATTAGCACTGTGCTTTTGCCCTGTACAAAACCACCCACGGTCTTCATTAGGCCCCCGGCAGCTCAGGAAGCCATGACTCAGCTGGGGAAGCCAAGAGAGTGGTCAGGTCTTTCAAGGGTAATTTAGCTTCATGTAGAAGCCCTGTCTTATTCTTTTTATCCTCATTCAGATATGGGTACTGGAACTGGGTGTCTTAGGCTGGGGACAGGACTGGAGGTACCCCAGGGTTTCTCCACTATTACCTCCTAGACTGTATTCTAGGACACCTTTGCTCATTGCTCCTGAACTCTGCAGTCTAATGCCTCTACCTGCCTCTTTTGATTCCCTTCCAATTCTGCTCACATAACCCATGCGGAGAAACAGAAATATCAGAGCACTAGACGATCACATTTAGATTGGAGGAGATAGAGTCTATAACAGAGTTGTAGGTATGAGCTATGCACGTGGCTGATGATGAAGACATGCAGATAAAACTGTCGCCATAGCAGGGCCACCACGGACTGTACAGGCAGCTACACACCTCCAAGGTTAGTTGATCAAACAGACTACAGTAATTAATGTCACCTGCCAGGTTACTCACACACCTAATTTCTCCTTGCCCATTTTGGCCATTTTTTCCCCTTATGCCTCTGAAATAAAATGGAGTTTTAGAGATTAAGTTTGAACAATAAGGATGTGTAAGAACTGAGTTTGCAGTAAGAAATGAAAAGGAGAATTTAGGCAACCTCATATAGCTAGAGCAGACTGTACTGAATGCAAGAAAGATGGCATCCTAATTTCTGGTGCCAGTCACTCAATGAGCAGAGCTCAAGAGAATGTAGCTTGCATTCTTCAGGCTGGGGTTTTGTAGCTATGGATGGGGAGGGGGTAAAAGAGATCTTTTAAGGGCATAGCAGGGGGAGTCAGCTGTTTTTCTTAGATATGTTGTTTAAAACAGTAGCCTGTGGAGTTTTCTTTTGCACCGGTGTCTGGATTTGGATCAGCTGCTTTTCGTCAGCAATCCCCAACTTTGAGCTCCGGTTTAGTGCCTTGGTTTTTGGGAGGAGGGATTCCTTTAACATACAGAAAGACTTTCTATTTATGCTAGGACATCAAGAAAGTAAAGCTTTCTCTCGAGAGCTCTGAGAGAACCAGGACTACACTAAAGCCCGCATCTGCCAGGGCTCAGTAACCGCTTCTCAGCATCTCTCCCCAGCCGTGTGCTCAGTGACACCACGCAGATAGCCTGAAGCCAGGCAGGATGGATTGTTCACACCCTAGGCATTGGCAGATACTCGAAAGAAGGACCCCACTCCTCCCCGCAGTGCTGTACCACTGAGCCTGGTGGTCCTTCTCAAGGATGCAGGGAAACGGGGCCTTTCCAGTGACCCCTTCACTCATCAGTTCTTCATAATTGCACGAATTTCCCAGAATAAAGAGGACCATTTCCAGGGCGGCCTCTTTTGTCAAACTTTTCTGTCTCACTTTTTTTTTTTTTTTGTTAGATTAGAAGACGCTATTTAAAGTGGCTAGTATGATTCAGGCAATGGAAGCACGGACGTTTCTCCACGGCCTTGTAAATTACCACTTGATTTGTGAAGTGGACCCTTTGCCAGGCACTGTGCGGCTCCATGACTCATGTCCATTCCCTCATTTGGCTCTCGCAGCTGTGTTGTGGGGCCAGGACAGCCTGGATCACAGATGAGGGAGGGGAGTCCCTGAGGAGTCAGTGCCTCCCCAAATGTCCCACAGAAGGAAAGCATCCAACTTTGGTGCCTTTGTTGTTTGTATAATGTGAGTACGGGGATAACGGGTATATCAGTCATACCTTGAGCCCATCCAAATGTCAAATTATCAGATCAATACAAATCTCTAGGCAAACAGAAAGATTTAATTCTTCATATCAAAAGCAGAATGAAGCTTAGTCTATAGGGAAAATTGCAAATTTCCCTTTAAAAAGTAAAAATTCTAACCCAGGGCTTTCAGATCTGTAGGTTTCTTTTGGTAACTAATAGGGGTTGCCTCAAAGAAGGATCAAAACCAGAAGGGACTGAGTACACAGCATCGCGTAGACTTTGTAGACAGAAATTCCCAGGGAAGAGTAGCGTTGTCCTCAGAGACTTTACTGGAAAAGAGAAAAGAAGAAACTTCACGAAACAGCTATTGCCAGGCTCTCAAAGTATCTGGGAATTAAAAAAAAATGAAACAAAACAAAAAAAAGCAAAACACACTGCAATTAATGAAAATGTGTTTGGAGTCGACTGTCAAACTTGCTGAAGATGAAGAATAAAACGAACGCCTTCAGCAATAACAATATCTGAGTCATGCAGGGTGCCTGGCAGACAGCCTTTCCCAAATGGCCAGGCAGATCCCAGTGCATCCCTGCTTAGAAGGACAAAGCAAAGTCTACCATACTAGAGGAGGACAAGGAGGGAGGGGGAGGAGGAAGGGGGAGGAGGAACTGGAGGAGGAGGGAGGGAAGAAAGACTTCTTTCAGAAAGGCTACACTGTTGCAAATTTGCAAAGTCTAGGATTCAAAGACCAGAGCAATGAAACTGGGCCTCTTCTTCTACCATTTTTAAGCAATTAGAATGTGCATGGGACCTTTCAGGATTTGATTCTGCGAAAGTTGCTTTCAAAGGTTTGCGAATGTTAGACTCCTCGAAGAGGTCTACGCGGGAGCTCACACAGCCCGTGGTCTCGGGGACTTCGGATTACACAGTCATGGCCTCCTTCTGTGCTTTATTTCTGACTGCGCTGGTTTGTTTCCATTTTATTAAAAAATTTTAACCTCTGTGTCATACGCAATTAAGACATGAGCCGCATACGGGAGAGTAGGAATCGCTGAGGATTAGGAAGAGACTCCTCAGCCTGTCTAGTTTTAGCCTGTCTGTGAGGTGACTGAGACTTATCTGCAGTGGTGATGAAGCCAGGCCACAGTACCCACTGGGAGGGAAATACTAGATTTCTTTAATTTGCATCTATCAAACCAAGTAATATGCAACTAGCTGTCCTTTAGATCCACAGAGCCTACATCCGTGGTATCAACCACCTTTGGATAAAGTACTCTCAGAAAAAAAAATTGAAACAGACATATACGGTTACTTTTTTGTCATTCATCCCTAAGCACTGCAGGTCAATAAACACAGCATTAATATCTCTCTGGGCTTTGTAAACCACCAAGAGATGATAGGACACATACGGGCAGATATTCCCTTGTGATGCCTAAACGTCAGGGCATAAGTACACGGGACTTGAGAGTTGGCAGGTCTGGGTATCTGCTAGGCCCCCGGAAACAGCTCTGCAAGTACAGAGGAATAACCGAATGCAAAAAATTGATCTAATTTATAGAGGCAGAGGGATCTCTGTGAGTTCAAGGCCACCCTGGGCTATGAGAAATTGATCCAGCCTTAAAGAGAAACAGACCTCACACAAATGTGATTCCAACATTTGGGATACCACGCCTTTAATCCTAGCTCTAGGAAGGTGGAGACAGGAGTGATATGGCTGGGTGGAGAGAGGAATAGAATGCAGTAGGAGATAGGAGCTCATTGCAGTCTGAGGTTTCATGGAGACAGATGCATTCTGAATACAGGATCGCCCCTTTGGTCTGAGCATTGGTAGAAGTCAAAGAACTCTCTAGTGGCTGACCGCTTTGCTTTTCTGATCTCTCAGCCATCAACCCCTATATCTGACTCTGGGTTTTTCTTATTAAGACCAATTGGAATTTGTACTACTCATGACAGTGTTTTGTATATCTACTTAAAATGGAGACAGTCATGATTTGGAATGATTTTTTTTACTTAAGCCAGGATGCATGCACTCTGCGGTTTAGCCTGGGGTTTCCAGGTTATGATCAAAACCTCAGGAACAACAAATGAAATCTGAAAAAATTAAGGTCAGTGAGAAAGTCTATGCTTCAGTGAACAACAATATAATAAGCTTACTTATACTTCTAAATTTAATGCCAAGTGTAAGGAAACTAAATTTCACAACTCTTACGGTCCTATGTGGAAAACATGATCTTGTTCATCAATTTTGTAATATTTTTCACACTTCCAAAGATTGAAAATACAGATTTCCCTTGCCCCATGGGTTAAACATTTCTGTATAGTTTAAGCATAGGATGGAAAATGTTGAGGTGTATCTTTATAGTGGAAACACAACTCCACGCAGGAGACACACCTTGTCGCTAGTTTGTCCTGCTACATATTCTGTAAGATTCTATAAAAGTCAGTCACACAAGGGAGTTCTGGCCTAAATAAAGGAAAGGGGCCAGAAAAAAAAGTCATCCACCCTAAGGGCACAGAAATGATGATTGTAACAGTGCTTCCGTTTACCAAATGCCTGCTGGAGCAGAGGCTGAGAAAACTACTGGCCTGTTGTTCTCCTTGTCCTTTTCTTTCTCCTCCCCCTCCTTCCCTTTCTATGGCCTTCTCCTTATCCAGCCCTCTCTCCCCCTGTCTGACTCTCTATGTCTGTCTGTCTCTCTCTCTCTGTCTGTTTTCTATGAGTGTCTGTGTATACTGTGCCTGCCTATGCATGGTATACGTATGTGGATATGTGTACATTGTGTGCAGATTCTCTTGAGGAGGTCACTGTTTGACTTCTGGTGTCTTCTATTGCTCCCCACCTTGTGTTTTGAGACAGGTTCTCTCGCTGAGCCTGAAACGCAAGGATTCAGCTAGCTGCACTGGCCAGCAAGCCCCACAGGTTCTTCTGTCTCCACTCCCATCTTACCAAGGGGCTTCTATGTAGATTCTGCTGATCTGATTCTGCTGAGCTTGGGTCCTCAGGCTTACACAGCAAGATCTTTACCCACTGAGTTGTTGCCTCAGGATCCGATAGGTCTGTTTTATTCTTGCTCTATTACCATCCTTTCCCTGTAATTGGACATTTTTCTCCTGCCTGTGTATTACCAAATACCCAGCATCTGTTTCCTAAATAACTGACTCAAGATTTAATATTATTTATAAATGCTCATCCCATAGTTCAGGCTTGTTACTTGCTAACTCTTGCATGTAAATTAACCCTCATTTCTATTTATGCTTTGCCCCATGGCTTGGTGCCTTTTCTCAGTACAGCATGCCTATATTGCTCTCCCTCTCTGCTGACGAATCCTCAGACTCTGCCGTTCTCCTTTCCATCATTCTTAGTCGTCCTGCCTATACTTCCTGATGGCTACTGGCCAATCAGTGTTGTCTTATACCAATTCGAATGACCAATCTTTACAGTGTAAAAGAGCATCATTCTATGGCATTTTCTTGCCTTTATTTCCTTTTTAAAAGGCTTATTATATTTAATTTTTTGTCTCGGGGTGGGGCTGTGTGCATATGAGTGCCGGCGCCCAAGCAGGTCAGAAGTGTCAGATCTCTGGAGATATAAGTTGTTATAAGCTGCCTGATATGAGCACTGGGACCCAAAATCATGTCGTCTGCAAGAGTAGCCCACACTCTTAACCACGGGGTCTGCTCATTCCATTCTGTCTTCCTCATGAAGGTAAGAAAGAGGTGGGATCACTAGGGACAGAATCCTGATAGTTCTACACTCTGGTCTGTAACTGTGTAAATACGGACAGGTCATTGAAACACTGGAATAAGCGTGTTCTTTCTTAGTGGAATGGAGTGGGCAGCCTCGAGAAAACCTGAGCTTCATGTGTCTCAAAAGTCCCAGGCCCATTCCATATAATTGTGCCGTGGCTGCATTATCTCTTGGGTGTTCACACTAAGTGGTAGTAGTGGGCCTACACCCCACCCAGCTCGTTCCTCCAGAATATTGCCTTCACGTGTCTACCCCAGTTCTGGCAGTAGATGCTGATTACGGGGCTGTGAGCAATCTCACCAGATGTCAGTGTTCCCCCTCAGGGCTTCGAGATTGGCAGTGGGCCTGAATGTTTGGCAAAACTTCTCCATGGGTTTTGAGAGGATAGAGAACAGATTTTTCTAGGATTGTTTTCCTTTTAAGTAACACCAATGTTGTCAATGGTAAGAGGACTACAATCAGAGCACAGCCTACAGAAACTGTGTTAGGGAGGAGCTCCAGCCATCAAGGGTACCAAAGAATGAATATCTATACAGATGAACATTTTTAAAGATGCCTAGAATCAAACAGTGGAGGATATTGTAGCTACTTCCAGTCTCCAACCCGTGCTGGGCTATGCCTCGAACATTTGCCCCCCCCAATTTACACCAAAGCCCCTACCCAGCAATATCTGAATACTCGCCTCACTTCAGTCCAGCTTGATCATGCTTTTGTCTGACTCTGTGTCACCCTGCCCAACCCTGTTGATGGGAAGATGTTACTCTTGGCTCCTGTCTGGAATGGGGTTCTCCAGGGCACAGAAAAGGGAAGCAGGCCTAGGTACAGGCATGGAAAAGATTTACTGAGGGATGATACCTATGAGTATCAAAGGGTTGAGCAGGTTTATACAGGGAACATTGTCTGAGCATCACACACATAGCTGGCTTTGGCAGCAGCCCAGGGTATTTCCAAGCATAGATTGTCACTAGAGTGCTAGAGAGGTTCTTCATGTGGTGGGAAGAGCAATCCTCTCCCATCGCGTCTAGAGTCTAGCTTACTCACTGTCTCCGGGGGTCACCTGAAAAGGCTCTGTCATTACTGCCCCCTACTTTGCTGAGTCATTGGGGGGAGGGCTCACTCTAAGAACAGCAAGACCACAGCCATCAGATGACCATCCTTCTCCCAGCTGACCAGATTTCAGCATTAGAGAGGGACGTCCCCATGTTTATCTCAGTCCCCATTCTCTTGATAAATGCCCTCCTTGCTATACTGAGGTTGGCTGGTAAGATTTTAGGTTTCTACAAGAATATCAAGGGTCAATTATATAACATGACTTGCTCCCAAAATATAACAGTAGTGATGGCCAGGGATAAGACAAAATAAGACACATTTTCAAAGCTCTGAACAGCTTCCTGTGTAAAACAGTGCCTGTTAACTTTTGTTCCTAATGTTAACTGTTTCTGGATGTATACGCTCAATTTTCTATATAAGCATTCTATGTAAGATTTGTGGACATGCGGACATAATACTGCAGCCTCTTGTGAGGATTATTAGTAAGACTCTAGAGTCATGTGGGCATGCCTGTAGGGAGTTTCTAATGTGGGGAGACCCCATGCTAAATATAGGTGGCACCATTCTATGGGTTATTGCTGTGAGACAATGGTCTTGTACCCTGTTAAGATTTGTCAGTTATATTAGTTTAATAAAACGCAGATTGGCCAGTAGCCAGGCAGGAAGTATAGGCGGGGCAGCCAGAACAGGAGAATTCTAGGAAGAGGAAAGGCTCAGTTTTTCACCCAGACAAAGAGAAAGCAAGATGAGAATGCCTCACTGATAAAGGTTCCAAGCCACGTGGCAAACACAGACAAGAATGGCGGGTTAATTTAAGATGTAAGAGCTAATAAGAAGCCTGAGCTAACAGGCCAACCAGTTTATAATTAATGTAGATCTCTGTGTGTTTCTTTGGGACTGAACAGCTGAAGGACCAGGCAAGACAGAAACCTCTGTCAACAGGCTATGGTCCTAGCCTGAATTAAAAAGATGACACTGAGCTGCACAGCAGCATCTCTCTCTCTCTCACCTTTATGACTGAAGATGCAATGTGACCATTTGCCTTAAGCTCCTCCTGCATGGCTTCCCTGCTGTGACAGTCTGTATCCCCTGATTGGGAGCCAAGATCAACACTTCTTCCCCATAGTTGTTATTGTTGGTGTTCTATCAGAGCAACGAGAAAAGTACCTAATATTCTTCCACTTCCCAGTGAAAACTACAAGTATTAGGGAAGTCAATAGATGGTCCCCAAAGTATTCAGCCAATAATGATAGAGTGATACTTGAGCCCACAAGTGGCCCTAACATATTATCCTGTATCTCCAGGATATTACAGATGTACAGTCATGGTTTCTGTGGTATTGCAGACAATCCTTAACTTAATAGTGCTTTGATGTAGGATTTCTTTTCTTTTTCTTTTCTTTCTTTCTTTCTTTCTTTTTTTTTTTGCTTCCTGATGGTGTGAAAGCAATATGTGTTCAATAGAAGCTGTACTTTATAAGTTGAGGTGTTTTCCCAGGATAATGTGGCATCAGACAGTAGAAATAAGCCACAGCTCTGGTCAGCTAAAGGGATCATAAGAGGAAAAGGCTGTTGCCTGGTAGTTAACAGGGCTGGTAGATGAGGTGGATTTAGTGAATTTTCTTTTGGGAGATATACAGATTACTAAAGGTTCATCAGGACACAGACCCCTCACAAAAAAAAGAGGAAATGTGGTGTTTCCAATACATATTGCTTTGATTTCTTTTAAATGTGACATTTTGAGGATTGGCAGTTCAGAAAACTGTTTATATCATCTGCTACACTAGTAAAGGAAAATGGGCATTTTCTTTTATTTTTCATTTTCTTTTATAAAAAGACAAGTTCGGTGAATTTCAGGTTCCAGCAAGCACACAAGTTCATAGTTTTCCAGTAACAAAGGTACTATGATAAAATTTTTAAAAAGTCACTGATATTTCCAATATGAAAATATCTTCATCATGAAACCATAGCCACCACCTAGACAGTTATGAAATGTTATGTGCTTTAGATAAATTGGATTTTCCTCAACTTTGGAACCAAAATAGGCTTTTAAAATCAAGTTTTGGCATGTCTTATATTTTAATCAATACTGATTCAACAATGGCTTTCACACTGGTGTGTTACTGAATGCGAAAATTGGGTGTGGACCAGTCCACATGCCCCACGTTGGGTGTCAGATGTTACTAAAAAGAGGGGTGAGGATGCGAGTCTATATAATAATCCCAAGCTAACTCCAAAAGATTCCAGTTATTATTCTTTATTGTAAGGGGAAAACTCACAGAACAGGAAATGAGAAGTCCAACCTCAAGGTGTGTAATACAGGAACAAAAGAGAGAGCACTGGGTAAGCCTGAGGCTTTCTCTGGGTACCCAAAGCTCACATTTCAACATAGTCCAACCTCTTAAAGGTCATTGACTGAAGGAGGTTCTCCATCACCTGGTATAATTTTTTTAATCAACCAGAAAACATATCTAATAATATTAATTTTATTGACATCTTTCATCCATAATCTGTATATTATATTAATGTGAAGCAATTGCATAAACAATATCTTTCTCATTTGTTTCCATGACAAGATATTGGCATTATTCAAATTCGGTTTCACTGAAAAATAAAAAGAAATTGAAAGGGGGATTTATGAAGATTTCTAAGACATCAATTTGGACTCTAGAAAATAAAGTGAATAGTCCAAGGATTCATTTTTATTTGTGTGATCATAAACTAAGGACTATAAAGGACTTGCATTTGTGGGGAACTGTAAATTGTAGCCTTATCAAAAGGAGTACACAGCTACTATTCTTTAACTTGAGGCTGAGATGCAGAACATACCACAACTCATTAGACTTTTAAGTTTGTGTCTGACAACAAAAATTGATTCTGACCCACTAAAATAAAGCAAACTTTCCTGAGCTGGGCTTGGCTGCTCACACTTATAACCACCAAACTTTGGAGACTGAGATGGTGCGTTGACATGTGTACCACAATGCACGTACCTACCCATTCACTGTGGGGCAAAGGTTAATTACATGCTCTTAATACTGTGACTGAGGTGGCAATGACTGTGAAAGTGAAGGCATGCTTGACGTTTTGATTTCGTGTCTTTTAGATGCAGGATGGTTTGATCATACAGCATTTCTGGTTTTAATTTTGAAAGGGACCTTCACACTGTCGTCTACAGTGAATACCAATTTACAAGCCGGGCAACAGTGTTTTGATGTCCTTTTGTTTCTCCAGACCTTTGCCAGTATTTTGTCTCTGTTTTCTCTTTGACGTCCTTCACTGTGCCGAGGCTGAGATGGTACCCCATGGTGATTTGATTTGCACTTGCTGATGATGCAGGATGCTGAGCACGTCTCTACACACCTGCTGATGATTCACCCACCGGTCTTGCTTTGAGAAATATCAACTCTGGTTTTCTAATGTTTGGCTACTGAATTTTTGATCTCCATATATACTTTGGATATAAGCCTCTTCCCAGACAGATGCTATACTATTCTGTCTTGAACAAATTGGGTTACACATCGCAATCTGGCTTGCGCTTTCATAAAGAATGGTTAAAAGCATCACTGAGTATTTCCACATCAAGTCTTCCCAATCAGATTTCCCTTATTTCCTGAATATTGAACCCTGACATTTATGTTCTTGTGATTTCTAACACTCTCCACCTTCTGTCTCGCAAGAACAATTGTAGATATTTATTTGCATGTAAATAATGACAGAAAGGAATCTGTCCCACATTGTCCCCTTTATCTAGAATGAGCCATTAAAATTGTTCTGCATAACAAAGAGGAAATCTGGGCTCACCAGACACTTATTTCTTTAATCTAGAATGAAGTTATACACAGCAAAGAGTGTATAAGTCGAACCCATTGATTTCAACTTACAGGACACAATATAATTGTGAGAGTTAAAACAATGGCAGACATTACATGGCTCATTGACTGTGAGGGTCTTTCTTGCATTTGTAAAAGGCTAGAATTGTATTCAAATATTCAGATTCTGTTTAGGAATTATAGAAGCTATAACGTTGAAAGGAGACTGAGCCATAAAAGCCTGCCCAGTGAGCATTTCTAGGTAATAATATTTGACACAGATAATAAATATTTTCTCAGATCCTGATAAAACATTATGAAACAGAGCTTCAATACAAGCCAAGATGTTTAAATTTTAGTTTTTGTGTGTGAGTACTTAGCTTACATGTATGTGAACCATGCATGTGCCTAGTGCCAAGGGAGGCCAGAGGAGAGAGGGTGTCATTCATCTTCCCTGGAACTGGAGTTACAGACAGTTGTGAGCTGCCATGTGGGTGTTGAGAACTGTTGTCAGACTTTCTTTGGATTGCCAGCACCCAAATAATGACACGAAGACTTATTAATTATGAATGCTTGGCCTTAGCTTAGGCTTGTTCACAACTAGCTCTCATACTTAAATTAACCCACTCCTAATAATCTATGTTCTGCCACATGGCTCGTTACCTCTCCTCCATAATGTCTTCTGTCTCCCTCCATGTCTCACTGGTAAAACCCACCTCTCTTCTTCCCACAAGGACTTATCTTGACCCTGAAGTCCTGTCTAACCTCTTCTGCTGTACTTTTTGCCATTCAGTTCTTTATTAAACCAATCAGATGCAGGAAAGATAAAACAGCAACACATCTTTATACAGCTTGCTCAAATGTCCCAGAACAGTGAACTGCATCTGGATCTCCTGCAAGGGCAGCAAGCGCTCTTAACTGCTGAACCATCTGTTCAGATTCACAATGTAAGAATATTTTCGTCTATTTAAAACTTTTTAAAACTGTTTTTTTGTTTAAATACAGAATTCTAGCAGACTTATAAAGAGAAGTTAATGCCAATACTCCTCAAGTTATCCAACAAAATAGAAACAGAACATTTGTTCAATTCATTTTGTGAGGTCACAGTTACCCTGATACCCACACCACATAAAGACCCCACAAAGAGGATTTGCAGACCATTTTCCCTGCTGGACTCATAGATCAGTGCCTTGTTCAGCCATCATCAGAGAAGCTTCCTGCTGTAGCATATGGGAATAAATACAGAGATCCACAACCAGATGTTATTCAGAGAGGGAGAGCTTGTAACACACAGCTCTAAGCAGGATGTCTCCACCAAATCCCTTACCTCAGGGCTCAGAGAATCCCAAAGAAGAGGAAACAGGAGTTTCTGGAGTGTGAAATCCAGAGGAAATGGAGGACACCAAAAGAAAAAGGTCCCCTAAATCAACTAAGTATAGTTTATATGGCCTCACAGAGACTGAAGGAGCAAGCACAGGGCTTACATGGGTCTACATCAGATCTTCTACAATTGTATTTTATAGCTTTCAGTTCAATACTTTTATGGGACTCCTGAGTGTGTGAATGAGGGGGATCTCTCAGTCTAGAGCCTTATCTTGGGGCTCTTTTCATTCTGTTAGGTTGCCTGGTCCAGCTTCAATATGTTTTTTTGTTTTACTTTATTATTTTTATTTTGTTTTTAAAGTATTTTAAAGATTATATTATAATCACTTTGATGGAAGGGACTGCTTTGGTTGTTATGTTGTTAGAACTAATCTAAACATAACAAAGTACCTGATCTCATGGCGCTGATGTTCTAATTAGCAGCAACTACTGCAATATGTATGAATATGAAGGAGCGGGGAGCATTTCAGAGAATAAGAAAGGATAGAGGAGGCCATGATTTGAGACAAAATAAGGTAATAAGTGACAGAGAGATCTGAGTTCTGTGTTCGGTGCACACTGTGGTCACAACAGATGAGGATGCCCTGTATGTTTCAAGAAGTCAGAGAAATACTTAGTAATGCCTTTTTCCCCCCGCAGAGAAATATTAAAGAAATCAGGTGTGCTGCCTTGGTCTGAATGTTGCATAGTTTACCCATATATGGAAATATATGGTACCTAGATAACATATAACATTTTATGTGTTAATTAAAAGTTTTAAAATGAAAATTGACATGGGAAAATCTTACAGAAGAAGAGGAAGGAGGAGACAGAGGAGGAAGGAAGGAAGGAAGGATGAAAGGAAGGAAGGAAGGAAGGAAGGAAGGAAGGAAGGAAAGAAAGAGCATTTTGATGAATCTAAAAAAAAATACCAAAAATACCAAGACGTTACTGATAGTGGGAGAGCCTTTCAGGCACCAACGAGCTTCAGGTGTGTCTGAAGGAGCAGCACAAACACTGGGACTGGAGCCCAGTGAGCAAGGCTCAGAAGAGGTGTAGTTGGAGAAGTAAGCAGAGCCCACATTGTTTAGGTTCAGGACAGGAGATGGGCTTTTACAATTTTTGAAAATATTGTGAAAAGCCCTAAAAGGTGCTGGTAAATGTTTAAAAGTTGGCTTTTCAGGGGGTTTAAAAAAAAAAAAGGACTTTGCACTTCCCATGGTTTTAGATTCTCACCAAGGCTAGTATTGTCTTTAAGGCTGATTTCTTTATGCTGACACGAAGCTGTGAAGGTGGAGTTGGCAAGGCACGACTGAGCCCATCCTCTGAAGTCATACAAACAGCAACTATGAGATTTAAGGCGGATTCAAGGGCCTCTTTAAAGAACCCTTTATGGAGCAGATTGGAGGACAGACTCTAAGGAAATAAAAGCCGAAGCAGAAAGGCCAGGCTGACAGATTGCTGCTGCAATCATAAAGGGTGTGAACACAAGCGTGTCAGACGAGGGTAACAACGCCACAGAGCGACAAAAGCGCTTAGTGTGTCTCTGGACCAGGCTCCGCCTCCAGTCTTTTCTTATTAACCTGCTCAATGCGGCATCCCTATGAGTAAATACTTAAATCCATACGTAAACTAGGGCGCTGAAACGTGGCAAAGTTAAGCATCTGCCTCAAAGCAAAGACATAAAGGGGATTTAGTCTCAAGACATCTGTGGCTATACAGTGCTGCCCCTGGGGTGTGAAGGGCTCAGATTCAAGATGGAGTCTTCAGGCAAAGCCAGCAGGTAAACAAAGTCATATTAGCTAAACATTTGGTAGTTAAACTTAGCTCTTATTGCAGTTATATGTACACATAAAATCTTATATCTGACTATATATTGTTGAACTTTATAACCTGTGACGATAGGATTATACTACAATTTAGTTCAGTTATATGGATCAAATAATAGTAATAATTGCATATTATTGCTGATATATGCATATATATAACACAAAATATGTATATATTGCCAATATATGGCAATAAATATGTGTTATTGATTTTACATATTTGAAATAGCTAAAGAAGCCACAGTCATTTTTCTAATATATGAACAAAATAGCTACCTTTTTATTTTTCCCAGTTAGCATTCTAGGGGAAGGTAACGGTTTTCAATTTTTCTCAACCTCAGGATAATACCAAACTTCCCAATGACTACGATTTTATACTGGAACCTTTTGATTTAGCATTTCAGAGGATGACCTATAATATGTCTACTTTTCAAACTTAGTGTGCATGCAGATCACATGAACTGTTACTTAAATTCTATTTTCATTGGTAGATTTGGTAGACAAGACTTTCCTAGAGGAGAAACATGCCTTTAATCCTAGAGATAAATATAGAATAGGAGAGACAGCTCTCAGATACAGTCTCATTCTGAGATTCCTGAAGGCAGAATCGCCATTTTGGACTGAGGCAGAGGTAAAAGCAAGACTGTCTGGCAGTCTTGCTTTTCTGACCTGCAGGTTGAACCTCAATATCAGTTTCTGGGCTTTTAGTAATCATGCTACAATGCCACTTGCATGCCATAAAAGGTGGCACACAGGAAAGGAAGACATATCTTCTAAGAAACTGGACTGTGTACCCATGGGCTCTGGGGGACTTGAGCCGGACACTTCCTGTCTCTGCATGTTCTCTTCCATCTCTCCACACGGATGGGACAGGCAGTCTTCATTAGAACCTCTGTTTCCTGCCAAGGAGAATGTAGGGTATTTGGAGCTGATCGTCTATAATCCTATTGTTGAAAGTCATAGAGATGTGTGCAGGAAATAATCAGTGAGAGACGACAGACGCCTGTCGTCCACAATGGATGTGACAGTTGAATCAACAGGGCCCTGGCTCAAGGCACAGGAGGTAGATTAAGGGAGATGAAGAGATAAGAAAGCCTGGCTGAGGTCTGATTTTTAGTACTTGGAAAACTTGGTGCATCCAGGAGGATATATCTGCTTAGGAGAAATCAGGGAGGGCCCTGGGGAATCACTCACTCCTGGCTAAACATAAGACTTGAAGATGGAGAAAATACAAAACCAAATAAACATGAAAATCCACTGAAATTTGAAAACATTTCCTGTTGAGGCCCCAATTCTCTCTGTCACAGATACTCACATTCTTGTAGAAGACCATCCTTGCGTGTAGTCAGGGACTATAAATGACCTATAGCAAATAGAATATTATATAGGTGATGGGATCCCACTTTCTTGATAAAGCTGCCTAATATTTTAATGTTGGCCTTACTAGGACACTCTTTCTCTCTCTGGCTTTGTTGACATAATCTTCTGGGTCACTCCCTGCTGTATTTATACAAAGGCCCATGTGGTAAAGAATCATGACCAGCCTCCAGTTTATTATATTCAACACTAACATGCATCCTTTGGTCCAGTAACTCCAAGGAACTTAGATCTGCCAATAATAGTGTCAGTTAAGAAGTTCACCTTTCTCCAGGTGAGCCTTGAGGGGAGTCAAAGTGCCCTAGTCAACACATCCATTATTTCCTCTTTATGAATCCCCAAAGCAGGCAACACAGATAAGCTGTATCCAAATTCTGACTCACAGAACCAGTAAGATAATAAATTGTTAAGTTTGTGTTGACATTGTAATGTGGCAATAGATAAAGAACCCATCATGCATGCACAAATCAATACAAAAGGGTAGGTTTAATGGCTCAAGGTACAAAAGCACCTCTTCCAACTAGTCATTGATTGCTCAATTAGCCATGACAACAGAAGGAAATGTCTTAAAACCTGGTCCTAAAAACAAAATACTAGAATAAAAAATATATATTATGATGTTGAAAGAGGAGCGGCAGGCTGTGTTCCCCCGCACCCGGCCGCCCGCATGGCTCAGCTTAAGCCCCGAAATAACAACACACAAACCGTATTCATCTAAACACTGCCCGGCCCATCAGTTCCAGCCTCTTATTAGCTAGCTCTTGCACCTGGACTAGCCCATTTCTGATAATCTGTGTAGCACTCCATGGTGTGCTTACCGGGGAGATTCTAGCCTGCATCTCTCTGGAGTGTGAACATCATGGCAACTCCTAACTCAGCTTCTCTTTCCCAGAATCCTCTCTGTCTACTCCGCCTACCTAATTTTCTGTCCTATCAGGGCCCAGGCAGTTTCTTTATTGAACCAATGAAATCAACAGATTGATATATGACACTCCCACATCATTATGAGAAACGTCAGAGGCCAGTTATTGTAGGGAGATAAAAAAAACAGACTCCATGGAATTAGTTCAAATAATCAGAAAAATAAAGAAGCAAACAACAGAGAGTGTGAGACAGGACATAGAGGGAACGAGATAAATAAACTGGAGTTGGTGTGCTTAATTATAGTATTCAGTTATTAACAAAAATGATGACATACTGAGAAACAGGACTCTGCAACCCACCAAGAGAAATCGCCACCAGCACCCAGATTGCCAGACAGACATTTCAAAGCCGTAACTTTGAATTGCTAAAAGGGAACTATGCCTAAGGAAATAGGGGAAAGTATACTTGTTAGAATTCATCTGTTGTATAATATCAACGAAGAGATCAGATGCTATGAAAAATCAAATGATGCATTGTAGTTTCAACAAAGGAGTCTAATAATATTCCAGAGGTGAGGCAATTATCAGCAAACGTGAAGGTAGGATGGTGGGGCCTACCTCGTGGTCTTTATATGTCTGCTAATGTGTTCTGTGTAGGACTCTGTGTTCGTTCATGGAACTGAACACCTAAACAGGTAGAGACTTAAGCAAAGAAAGACTTACTTTTGCTGATAGTACATGGAGATACAGACCATCATGGTGAAAGGACGGACAGCAGGGATATGAGGCGGCTTCCACAGTTATCTGGAAGCACAATGGACAGGAAGTATGGTCGAGCCATCAAACTTCAAGAAAGTTCCTAAAGCCCACCTTCCTCTAGCAAGGCTCCACCCTCTAAAGTTTCTTCAACACTCCTAGGTACCAAGTGTTCAGACCTGAAGAATACTAAACCTGAAGAAGAAAAAGTGAAAAAATAATTATACAAATAAATAAATAAGAAAGAAAAGAGCTTCACAATATGTAATGCTGAAAATTCAAGGATTCTAACAAGCCAGACAGGAAAACAAATAACTCAAAACTGTGAAATGTTAGATGTTTACATTCCTCATGTGTTTGAGCTATTTTTAAATATTTTAAGAGCTCCTAAGTATAGTCTAACCACAGCTTTGCTTCTATTTCTCTCAACAGTTCCTTAACATGCACTTGCCGGCGTCCTTCTTCCTTTGTAGAAGGACAGCTTCTCTTCTCCCATAACAGTAAATTTTATCTGTAACATTATTCTTGATATCTTTATTAATTCAACCCCTGCTCTCCATCAACACTAAATAGCTGCCTCTAATCAGATTCACGTTAGTGAATCATGAATTAATCAGATTCATTGAGACGTCAGGGATCACAACACAGGCGCACAGACATGAGCATGCGCTGTCAGCATCATGGATACAGTGGATCCCCCGTGGACACGATTCAGTTCAGTGACTGCACTGTACCACCCATGCCCTGACTTGAAACTGGGCGTCACAGAGGCAGAAGGCAAGCATGAAAGACAGAACCAGAAATTTGCTGAACAAGAAACACGCTGGTAATTAAGTAACTCCATTCCTCTGAATTAGTTCCTGTTTTTTTTTTTTTTTCTAATTTGGAAATGCATCAGTCTCATTACATCCAGACTGATGATTAAGTTGTATAAATTACAAAATCCTTTATGTGTTTTCTTCTGGTAAAAATTTCATTTCTAGGGCCTAGCAGTATGGCTCAGTAGGTAGAGGTGCTTTGTAATCAAGACTGATGACCTGATTTGGGTTACCAAGACTTTGACTGTAGAAGAAGCACTGACCCCCACAAGTTCTCTGAACCCCACATACCAACCATGTCATCACACACAGAGAGTATATTAAGAAATTAAATGTAATGAAACATTTTTAAAATCTATCACATATGTATGTATTATTTATTTATTCTAGTATTGAAGTTAAGAGTTTAGTTGAGAAGGTTGTTTTGCTTTGAGTCAAAACATTTATTCAATATTATTGTGCATAAAATCTGATATATCAAATACTTCTTACCTTGGGCAATTGGGCAGTTGACAGACTATATTAATATGGTCTGTTTACTTTAAAATGGTTTACTAATGTATCTATGCATAGACAGGAAGCCCTTCCATTTCCTCCTTCAATAATTCATTGTTATAACAGTTCTACCCAATATGTTTGTGTGTGGGTGGGAAGGAAGTCCAAGGGCATGGAGACAGGCCACTAACATCCCGTGCCATGAAGACAGGTTGGGAGTTTGTAGAATAGAAAGAAGTGGTATTTCATGTGGTAGCTGAGAAATAAGGAAGCTAACTTTCACTGTTATTCCAGGCTAGCAAATTTATAGGGTTTTTCTGTTGTACTGTCAAACCAATGAACACATCTGCCTACTCCAGGACATTATTATGGGAATGTGTGACCAAAACAACTGGTTTATTTCACTGTGTACATCAAGGTCAGGTTAATGATAAATATAGACTATAAATATAAAAGCCATAATTGTCAGAATGAAAAAAATAGCATTTTGTTGGCTTGTACAGTTAGGAATATAAATTTTCACATATATATATATAAGATTTAAAGCATATATAGCCTACAAATAAATCATATAAATTATGAAATAAGATGTTCTAAGATCAACCATTATTGTTATTGACTAAAATTTATCTTCAACTTTATTTATATTAAAAAATGCATATGTAACTGGAAATCCCCCCTTGTGACCGGGACCCAAACCTGCAGTGGGTGGCAGAGTTTGTTCATCCATGTCCACTTCTAGTGGTTGGCATAGTGATCATCTTTGCTGTTTCCATGGAGTTGGGGTCTTCCTAAGTAACCAGTGCATGGTTTCCTGCTCATTCATGAAACTTGTTCCCTCGTGTAGTAAGGAACACTGTCTCTTCATTTATCTTTAGATTCTTTTGTTCAGGCAATTCTTCGACCCCTATCTGGCTGCATTGGGCATATGGTAGCATGGATGTATACAGAATCCCAGAGTCCCTTCTCTGGCAAGCCAGTATCACCATCCACAGTTTGGAACCAGGCATGGGATGAGCTTGTGGCTGGTGATACCATGCAGAGAATGTTCCGTCCAGTCTGCCCAGGTCACCCAAGAGCTAGCTCTCCCTGCCCCACCCAGCCCCAGCTGGTTAGTATGGGGTTTCTCAAGGGAGACTGATCTTTCAAATACCCAGAAGAGACAGAAGGGTACCATCAGGGAATGAATATGAGAGAGCCTTGCATACTTCTTACAGTTTTATAAAATCGATTTGACAAAGTTTTCTGCTAAATCCTTTAAGAAGTCTAGCAAGGAAAAAAAAATTCCTTAACTCTGCCTAGGCCAGTATTTTTTTTTTCTTTTTTTCTTTTCTTTTTTTTTTTGCTTTTTCAAGACAGGGTTTCTCTGTCGTTATGGAGCCAGTCCTGGAACTTGCTCTGTAGACCAGGCTGGCCTTGAACACACAGAGATCCACCTGCCTCTACCTTCCTAGTGCTGGGATTAAAGACATGCACCACCACCACCTGGCTTCTAGGCCAGTATTTTAAAACTTTCTCACCTGATGTACTTTTTCATAGGTATTTTTATTAACATTCTATAAAATTATTATGGAAAGTGGTAGGATTTGGTTATGCTAATGAGGCTCAAGAAACAAACAGATGCCTCTGAGAGCCAACCTGCTTGACTGTGAAGTTGAGTAACTTCCGGTCCTTATGAACTAGTGGAAGGGGGATTGTCTTTCCTTGCTCAGGCTCCCTGTAGGCCCCGCCCTTCTCCCATCCTCTTGGCCTTGCTAAAATACTGTCAGATTGCATTCCTAAAGCTATTCCTTTACTTAGCCACTTCCTCCTACTGCAGCTGACAACCAAGGTCCAGCTATCAAAGTATTGAAGTCCTGCAATCAAAAGCCCTGTTTGGCTCACCTAATCAGCATGGCCAATAACAATTAAACACTTCATGCTAACATAGGGTTCCCCCTTTGGCTTTATTTACAAACCACCATTTTCCTATGCGCCACATCTGTCTCCTCTCTATCCAGAGGCAAAGTCTGGGACAAATAGCCTTGACCCCTCCCTTGTTCCCTTCCCCTTCTCCCTCGCCCTCTTTCTCTCGCTTTTGTCTCTTATTTTCTGCCCTCTGTTCCTCTGAGGCAAATAAATCTCCTTTGTGCTGAGAACTTGGCTGTGGGGACCCCGAGCCCTTACTTTTCCTTTCAACAAACATTAGGTAACAAAACTGAAGCGGCATTTCCTGACTCAGGATTAATATATCAGTTTGATCATTTCTCCAGCATTTTACATTGTTTTTTCATTCATTCATTCATTCATTCATTCATTCATTCGTGTGTGTGTGTGCATGCATGTGTGTGTGCGTATGTGTGTGTGTGTGTACAAATGCACATGTACCACAGACTGTATATGGAAATTAAATGACATTTTCTAGAGCTGATTCTATGCTTCTGCCATGTGGGTTCTGGCCATCTAACTTGGGTCATCATGCCTGGCTGCAAGTACCTTTTCCTGCAGGCCACCTTGCTAGCCCCAGCAGCATTGTTTTTGAATGGCTAGCACAGCAGAGCAAGTCTTTTAATAGACTACATAACTCTTAGTAACCTACTTTCTTCCACAGAACTTCTAAAGATGAAGCCTTGTCGTCTGAAGTCCCATAAGATTACATTTATCCCTCAAGTTTTTCCTCGTTAGAATAAATTCAATCACCAGCCTTTCCATCCGTCCTCCTCAGATGATTCCATAGAACCATGATATGAGGCTCAGACTAGAAAGTGTGCAGGAGAAAGATGATCAATCACAGGCCCGGGGTATCTGGTAGACCCTCAGAAATAGCTGGATCTCAAAACGCTTGCGCACATACCTGTGTACATGTGTGCTCGCACATGCGTGTCTGTGTGTGTATGTATGTATACGAATGCACGTGCATGTGTGTCTCGGCATGTGTGTTGCATTAGTAATTGATGGCAGATAATAAGACGGACAGCTAGCCTGGGGGAAGGGGCAGTCGTGGGAAGGGGAGTGACACCAGAGTCAACAGGCAGGCATCAATGCACAGAAGGTGTCATGGCTGTAACAGGACAGCTTTATAACAGAAGCACAGTGCATGTAGTCACAACGCATTTGGCCTATGGAGTGCAGTCAGGCCCCTGCAGGCTGCAGGCTATGGACAGCTGGGGGGATTGACATTAGAGGGAAGTTCAGAGGGTATAGTCCCAGCAGAACTGACTCTTGCATATCTGCTGCTGTTTTCTGTTCCTCCCCCAGGGCATCCTGGGTGCACGTCATCCATCAGATAAAAATGAAGATAGTGTTCCACTGAGGAGCAAGCAAAATGTTCTTGAATGGGCTTTGGCAATGCATCACTGTATAATCCTGTCTTGCGTTCTACAGTATTTCATGGGCTAGCTATATTGGCTGACTTTCCCCTTAACAAAATGGAAATATCAGGGTGAATATATGCAATTTATATCTTATGTAGTATACTATATATATATATGTATATATATATACTCATATTGTAGATATATTTATATATATTCATAGTAGATTGATAATATGAATACATATTGTGGTTTCTTCCAAACTGAATACATAATCTTGGGAAGAAAGGTATATGTAAAATAAATAAAATTACAAGCACACATAAAAAAGATGTATCTTCTCTTTCCTTATTCTTGGCTTATGTAAAAGCGTTATTTTGTGTCACTCGGGGCTATGCCATAAGACCATCTTCAGTCTTGTTTTTATTGTGACTAATAAATGACCATAGCTCCTAAGAGAGACATAAGATACAGGGAAATAAAAAAGATTTGAAAGGCCAGAACACAATCCTAAACTAGTGATTATTAACATGAGTTTGCTTTCAGGTCCAAGGGCCTGGATTGCTGCCTGATCGTGGAGTTGTGGCCAACGTGTTTATGAGTCTGAGCTGCTTCTGTCCCTAAGGAAGCTGAGATTGGTCACCTGAACACAATCCAATCTCCCCTCTCCAATCCTAGATGTTCCCTCTATGACCTCAGGAGCCCTTGTTTCTCTCAGCCTGGCAGCTCAGATTTCCTTGTTCTCCCAAGAATCGGACGTCCGAGTTAAACACGGAAGGAGTAGGAGCTTTCAGTATATCAGGCTGATAAAAAAACCGTGTCCCGCTCAACTGAGTGAGCAAAGGTAGTGGACTAGAAAGATCTGTTCTGGATGCCGAGTGGTTAGTCAAAGAGGGTAAAAGCACACGATGGCAACAGGATTGATGACGGATGTGCCCTGAGAATAGGGAGCAGGGTCACTTTTCATTCAAAAGATCAAGGGTGGCAGAGGCAGAGTCAAACCCGAACGCCCGGAAAAAAGCAATGATATAGGTGCGAGAATGGGAGAGCAATGGGTCCTTATGAACAAGGAGTGACTTTGCAAGAGCTAGGTTTAAAGACAGAGACTAGGCTTTAGGTGCTGGCTTCAGTAGGATAGTGCGCAGGGATCCTCCCTCTGTAGCGGGACTGTGGGCAGGGAGGAAATGTAGCCAGGGGTTAACGTCCACAATGCAGTTTCATTTGGTTTCCATGGACTGCGTCCCTGGGTTCCTCCTCATGTTTCTCCCCCTTTCTTCTATCTCTTGTTGCTCTTAATTCTCTCTTGATTTATAACCCAGGGTATTAATATGAGCTTGAAATGGTCTAATTTCTTTACTGAATTTTATGCTTTGTGTCTTGAGTCTTGAACTCCACTCATGTGTGTATATGTGGTTCTGTATTGCTAGTGTGTGTGTCTTTTGCTTGTGGGAAAGTGTGTGTGTCTGTGTGTGTGTCCAATTTGCTTGTGGGAAAACTTGTGTGTGTGTGTCCCATTTGCTTGTGGGAAAGTGTGTGTGTGTCCGATTTGCTTGTGAAAAGCATATGTGTGTGTGTGTGTGTGTGTGTGTGTGTGCGTGTGTCCCGTTTGCTTGTGCATTCGTCTACCAAGGTTTCTTTGCTGCAGGCAGGAAACATTAGACTCCTAGGATAAAGACTGAAGTTTATCCCAGAAAGCTTATTTGTTTGTCTTCCAAGGTGTGTTACTGTTCCACATAGTAGCAATATGTCTGCTGTAAGAAAGAAATCTTTGTCTTGGCTCCTGGTTACAGGGGTTTGCGTTCATTGCCAGAGGTCCTGTTGCCTTTGGGTCTGTGCCTCCTCTGAGCATCACAGAGTAGGGACACACAAAGTAAAGCTGCTTACCTCATGGTAAGCAAAGGGACAGAGAAAAAGGCATGGGAGCCCCACCATCTGCTTCAAGGACATTTCTCCAATGAACTAGCGTCCTTTCAGTAAGACCCACGTCTTGAAGAGTCCTTTGCATCAGAATAGTGTTCTTAGTTAGAGGCAAAATCTCAGCACTTGTGCCTTTGGAGAAGGTCAGTCAGAACAGTCACCAAGATCCCTTCCCTGAGCAGTTCAGATGAGACATAAGGGCTACACACACATAAGGTGTGGTTGGTTTGCAGGGGGAAGAAACCTAAACTAAAGAAGTCTGCTTCTTTCACTGTGGAGAATAAACATATCTGTCTTTTTATCTAGAAGGAGATATGATCTCTGTTTTCTGGATGGAACAGGGTTGTTTGGTTTTTCAGATGGTATTACATATTATCTAGATTAACTTCAAACTTACTTCACAGCTGAGGATAGCCTCGAACTCTTGATCCTCTTGTCTCTTTTAAGATCTAGAATCAGTAAAGGATGTACCATCTCATCCCTCTTGAGCTACTATATTTTTCTTTCTAGTGTATTTGCTAAACCAACATCCCTGAAATTGTAGTATGAAATAAAGGCAATCAAATGGCTTATCTCAGGAGATGTACAGAAATTTAAAAAAAAATTAATAGTTATCTCTCAACCATATCTTGTTTCCTGACTTTATGGAAGCGATGTCCCCTTCCTTGATTTCATATTTCATATCTTTA
Source organism: Microtus obscurus (assembly GCA_963919715.1). NCBI lineage: Eukaryota > Metazoa > Chordata > Mammalia > Rodentia > Cricetidae > Microtus > Microtus obscurus. Next base: position 12,204,322 of record CAWTZC010002521.1, on the reverse strand, counting down.
AATAAGGAGAGGTTAATTAGATCAGTTTTAAGATAATTTATAGCAAATAAAATTAGGACAATTTTTTAAGAGAAGTTTTGTAAAGATTTAGTCTTTCAAGGTTCAATAAATGCAGGATTATGCTTATATCCAGGAGTTAAGTGATGGTTGGCACCACACATACACACACACACACACACACACAGAGAGAGAGAGAGAGAGAGAGAGAGAGAGAGAGAGATGAGAGAGAGAGAGAGAGAGAATCAGCACGTGAGCAAATGTGCAGTTCATTTCTAGGTTGTGGTGTGTGTGTGTGTGTGTGTGTGTGTGTGTGTGTGTGTGTGTGAAAGTCCAGTGGATTGGAAGTTGATACTGGAATGAAAGGGAAATTGTGATATCTTATGTCTTTTCCTATCATTTCAATTCAATTATAAGTGTGCTTCTCTTAGTTTAAAGACATGTGAAGAGCCTGCAATTTTCTCTTGTTTAAAAATTTCTTTATTTTCAATATTTTCTGCTCGCTCTCAATGTGAAATTGTGCCGGGAGCGAAATGATTTGCGAAAGTGGAACCTTTGCAAAAAAACCAGTCCTGCTGATCCCTGCAAAAACGACCAGGTCATCATGAAAAGAACTCAGGCATCTGCTGCAGTAGCTTTGGTAACCTGCCAATGCCAACCACAAAGTGCTAATGATGGTGGTGTCTCTCAGATACTTCTGATCCGCGCGGCCATGTGAGCCTGCTGACATAGGGCTCTCGGGGGTCACCTTCTAGGTCTGAACTCCCTTCGTAGTTCAAACTTACATGCCCCACCCAGCTTCCTTATTCCATTACGACTTTAGGGATAAGGATTCATTCACGTTGTCATGCGCATCATTTATCTCTGGCATATCTCTCTTTGAAGGAGACAAACAGAAGTCCTTCTAATAGCCAATAGCTGATACTACTGAGGTCTCTAGTATTTAGTGCCAGAAGAGCTCTATAGTTAACTGATTCTCTCTCTTTCTCTTTCTCTCTCTCCATCTGTGTGTGTGTGTGTGTGTGTGTGTGTGTGTGTGTGTGCATGCTTGTGTAATTGTGGTTAGCTGGGTACAAGTTTACGTGCATTCATAGGCCTATGATTAATGGGCTTCATTGTTCTAATACGTAAGTATCAGTCAGCTTAAGGGAAGCTGAATTGCCCAAGTATCTTTGAAATGGACTCCTGCATCTTACTCTCTAGCCTTTGACAAGTGCCTATTACACTAAAAAAAAAAATCCCTCTGCATTTGTCAGTTTCACATTACAACAGCAAAATACCAGGGACAGCTAAGGTCATACATAAAAGAGCCATATTTAGATCACAGTTTTAGAGGGTAAAAAGTCCAAACACCTTTGATGGAGGCTTCTTGGCAGTTGGCAGGAGTCCATGCATGGAAGGGTCACTTGGTCAGTCAGGAAGCAGAAATGCACCTTACAAGCCTGCTGTCTTTTACAAAAACCCTCGTGAAAACTCAAGACCAGCAGGTAAAATAATAACTCATGGAGATGAGGCTTTCAATACTGCCCAGTCAGCTCTGGATGCTCAAATGGTTCTCTTCCTCCAAGTGTGTACAGGCACCATGGAGAGCAAATCTCCAATTACACACCACTGTGACACACACACACACACACACACACACACACACACACACTTGGAAGATTCTGAAATCACATCGTTCTCTAATGCCCCCACCTCTTCTTGCTTAGATCTAAATGCCTCTTGTTCCAAGCAGGGTGGTACCGTCCCAGTGCCAAGATGCTGGGGAAACCTTCTTCACAATTTTACTATACTTATCGGTGGTGAAGTCAGGGTCATCCCTTCTACCTCTCTACTTAGTAGCCATCCTTAGGAATTTTGATATAGAAATACAAAACAAACTAAGAAATTACATTTCAAATATTAGTTTATATCTGTTTGTGTTACTATTCATAATTGTGTACTAAGTGGCATGTTTTTATATTTATGGTTGTGAGCCTAGCCTTTAACAGCTGAGCCATCTCTCCAGCCCTAAGTGGCATGTTTTTAAAAATTTAAGACTTCTGTTAAGTTTGCAAAGTTAACTCTCTTCTCACGGATGTAATTGCCTCTTCTTTCTTCATTGAAAGGGAAAGAAAATGAGTGTTAGCGCTTCAAAGCCATGCAAAGGACTGACCACTTGATTAACTGGTTCTCAGTTTGAGTTTATCAACCTTTTGCAAGTTTTTGTTTCGAAGAATGAGTTCTATTGAATTTGTTTGGTTGTTCATTTTTTAAAGGCTTGGTGGAAAGGTGAAGCTTATGTTCCACTGAAACTCAGCTATCAGCATTCTATATTTTGTTTTCTTAGAGATCAATCATGAGTCAAGAATTAGTTTTCATTATTATTGCAGTTTAGTTTCACTTAAAAAATATTGAATTTAAAAAAACAACTGTGGAAACACATGCTTTCAATTCCAGTGCTTTAGAAGTAGAAATACAAGTAGGGATACTGGAGGATCTTGAATTTTAGAGCTTTCTGGCCTCCTTTTTAAGACTCTGCCTATAGATAGGTTGGTAGATAGATAGATAGATAGATAGATAGATAGATAGATAATTAAATGCTAGAATAAATTTGACAATGCTTGCTTTTATTTTGATGTCATATAATTTTACTATCCCCAACCCCTGAATTTTAAAATCAAGCACCTGCTTCCTCCTTCAAGACTCAGAGAGGTGGAGCCTGTTTCTCAGTTACGGGCCTTGCTGCTTGCAGCACCTGCAGGTAATGCTATGGTTTGCTTTGATCTGGCCTGTGCCGTCTCCTGCAGAAACACCTCTGAAGGGTGGCTTCTGAGTGTCGGTTTGTCCACTTTGACTTCCTCTTGACAAACTCGTTCTCACATTCTTTTCAGAGACAAATATTTTGAAAGTGAAGAGCGCAAGAGGTTGCTAAATATTGGCTTTCAAAGGTTCTGAGTCATGTGCCGTTTGCTCGGGTTACCTCTTATTTGTCTATATAAAGAGTGATGTTTATTCTTGAATGCACTTCAGGGCTGAGGCGCTGCTGGGCAAAGAAATGTGCGGGAAAGAATGTAAACACCGCTGGGACTTGCTGGGTTCTGTCCGTGCAAAAATTTGTGCTGGATTTAGGCAAATAAAAAAAAGGAAAGAAAAAAAACGAAGAATGAGAAACAGGTAAGATGTTAAAGACAACGTCATCGTAGATCAAAATGAGAAGAGTAAAACAGGCCAAACACCTTTGGCCCAGATTTTCTCTCAGACTTGGATGCTACTCTAGTTGAAGAATATAACATTGCTAAATGATCTAAAATAACTGAAAAAAAAAAGTGTCCTGTATAAGCATGAAACCATATGCCTAGTAAATTATGGTCTTAGTGTCGTTTAAGTCAACTCAAAAATAATTCGTAAAATATAAGCAGCTTGTTTTGATTGCTCAGCCCTTCTTCCTTAAACAGGGAAAGGCAGGCTTCCCTAAACCAGATTGCCCTGGGTTCTCCAGGAAACCTACTGAGTGTCTACTACTGAAGAACTTCCAGCTCACTTTTCTTCTATGACACTTGTGTTTCTTTTGTGGCCTTGCTTACAGTATCTGGAGCCCAGGTTGTATATCTAGTTGTGATTTGAGTCTAAATTGGCACTGTTCGAATGAAGGCCATTATGTCAAGATATGAAAGCCGAGGTCTAAAGACTTGCCAGCTGTGTGGCAGTCAGCAAATCACCTCATGTCCTTTTACATAACATAAACAAAACACTTTTCATTGAGTTCTATGTGTTCATGAGGATGGAAGAGAAGGCAAGAGACACTTCCAGGCAAGAAGGTATTCTGCAAAAGGCAAAGCAAAGGGAAACAGAAGATTGTAGTAAAGAGACCGCTTGTTGTTTCCTGACTGCTCAGCCCAGAAATAGTCACACAGAAACTATATTATTTAAGATACTGCTTGGCCCATTAGCTCTAGCTTCTTTATTGGCTAACACTTCTATCTTACATTAACCCATTTTTAGTAATCTGTGTATTGCCACATGGCTGTGGCTTACCAGGTAAAGTTTTGGTGCCTGTCTTCGGCAGGGCTACATGGCTTCTCTCTGACTCCGCCTCCTTTCTCCCAGCATTCAGCCTAGCTTTCCCCACCTACCTCTATTCCCTGAGCAGGCCCAAGGCAGTTTCTTTATTAATCAATGGTATTCACAGTACAGAGGGGAATTCCACATCAGAAGATAAGAGTAGATTAAACGTTCAGTACGCATCAAATTTTGTCATTTTCAGCTTTTGTCTGGTCCTTTCTGTTCTGCTCAAGGTTTGTCTTCCTGATGATCTCCCATGTCAACACTATTCACTACTTTTTAAATCACAAATTAAATTGTTTTTTGCTTTTGAGAGTACCATTACCTTACCCCAATCCTTAAACTTCTCTGGACACCATACTACTTGATTTCATTTGTTAAGAATTTGTATCTTCCCTGCTTTGAAATTCTTTATATCATCTAATAGGACCATGACCATAAAATCCTCAAAATATTGTTACATGTAAGTACCATTTCTTATCTTCATGTTTTCGATGGGGAAAAAGAGGCACTTGACCTAAGTAAGCGACACAAGAAACAAATGATGCACTTGAAGTCTAGAGGCCACCCACGTGCCCCCATGGCTTCAGATTCTGTCATTGTCTTTATTTCATCCTGCATCTCTTGCATTGTCTCTGTGGATGATTTGAAAGTATTTGGTGAGTAGCTACGTCTAAAGGAGCTCATTCCATCATGATGACAACGAAGAAACCACTGTGCCTCCTCTAGCTATTTTCTTAAAGGAAACATTAAGATGAATTTCCAGTGATTGTTTATTAAAGTTTGCCATATGTTCTAGTTTGATCTCTATGCTGGTTTTAGCATAACCAAAAGCAACCTGGGGAGAAAAGGTCTTATTTGGCTTCCAAGTCTGGTTCACAGTCCTCCGTTGAGGGAAGTCAAAGGAACTCATGACAAGAACCTGGAGGCAAGAATAGAAGCAGAAACAATGCAGAAAAGGCTGCTGACTATTTTGTTCTCCATGCTCACACGCTACCCTTCTTATACCTTCCAGGACCACCTTCCCAGTGATGGCACTCATAGTGAACTGGGCCCTCCCACATCAATCAACAGAATGTCCGCACACACATGCCTACAGGCCAGTCTGATGGAGGAATTCTTCTCCAAAGAACCTCCATTCTCCCCCCACACAGGCTATGTTTGTATCAACTTTACCAAAGCTAGTCAGTGCAGCATACATACAGAGAAACAGCAAGTGCACACATCTGTCGATTGTACTCTAAGGTGCTTCCAATTTTCGAAAAACATAGATGAGTTTGTTAGCTTATAAACTTCATTGTTTGATAGCCCACAATATGCCTTTTTATGTCCCAAACTGTGAGATTCATCCAAGTTTTGCAGCCATATGAATTTAATTTGTTCTCAGTAATGTATTGCAGATACAGTATACAGCAAAATTTAATTATAATCCTGTTGATGGATATTTGAATTGTTTCCAGTTAGGGATTATTACATATGCTGACACTGTGAACTCCTTGGGCATGCTTTTGGAAAACACACACACACACACACACACATGAATTTCTGTAGGGACTGGATATGGGAGGAAAATGTTGATCAGCTGATGTATACACAGTTCAGTCAATAGGAGCAGATTTCTGTTTCTTTTTTATTTATTTATTTATATTTATTTATTTATTTATTAAAGATTTCTGTCTCTGCGAGGGGTGCACCCACACACTGAGACAATGGGGATGTCCTATCGGGAACTCACCTGGGTCTGAAAAAGCCTGGGATAAAACCAGTCTTGGGAAAAAAACAGAGAGACAATGAGGACTACTGAGAACTTAAGAACAAGGGCAATGGGTTTCAGATTTCTGTTTCTAATGGGGTGGGGGAATAAGAAGCCTCAGTGTTCCACATCTTTACAAATATGTAGCATCGATTGTCTTACTTTAACCCATGAAGTCTACCGTGGTGTTTTCTTTTCATAGATCCATTTCACTGTGAGATGGAACGCCCAGAAATGTGTTTATGGCACATGTGGGTGCTCGCTTTCAAGGTGCACCTATCCGAGATGCTTCAGCTTTTCCTCGTGCTCCCACCATCATTTCCTAATTGTTTAATAACAATAAGCTACAGGAGATGGAGCAGGAACTCTGGGTTCAGTTCCCAGCACCCACGTGGTGGTTTACTATAATTTCTATTACAGACGATCTAGTGCATATGCATTTATACAGGCAAACAATCACACATATAAAATTTTTAAAAAATGCCTCCATGTTTAAAAGCACTTGCTATTTTTTGCAGAGGATCTGGGTTCAGTTTGCAGCACCTATATGCAGCTCACAACTATCTGTAGCTCCAATTAAAAGAGTTCTGACATCCTTTGCTGGCCTCTGAGTGGACCAGGCATGCGTGTGGTGCACATGCATACTTGCAAGTGAAAATAAATAAATATTAAAAAATTAAACATTAAAATAAAATAATAAAACTAAAATATTAAAAATGAATAAATATTTGGAAACAATCTACTATATCATCTATCTATGAATCCCACTTATTTTGTAGCCCTCCCTCATTCCCTCCTGTTGTTTTTAGGTTATTTTTATTATGTCATTTTTTTCTACCACTAGCTCATCTTCTAATTATTTTAATGTCAGAGCTAGTGGCTATAGCATGCACCATTGACTCGCAATTATAATCTAATACAGGATTAGTGCTCTGCTCGCTTGTTGGACAATTTAAGTGAACTATAATTATGGAACAAATGGCCAATGTTTTAAGTGTTGATGAGGAAAGATGATAAACTTCATTGACACTGGAAAGTGAAAGAAATACAAAGTGATGAGACGCGATGCAGTCCATCTGATGTCTTTATTGTACATCGCAGATTCTCTGCGATATAATTGAGTACATTCAGCCGGAGGCAATGAAGCAAGGAACAGAAACTTAGCTGTATTATTTTAATGTAAGAGCGGCCATCAGAGGAACAGGGATCAATGTGCATTTGCCTTTCCTTGCTTGCTTTCTTGAATCCGAGTTGCTTTTCATTTGTGGCGAACCCTGCACTGTGAGTCTAAATGGATAGGAAAGACTTCCCTAAGCATAAGGCATGAAAAGTTTTTTTTTGATAATGTTGAAACATGTCTATGATTTATGCCAACAGATTCACCATTGTTATATTTTAGTTAAGGACTAATGTCCCAAGAATAAGGAGCCATTCTCTTTCTACTTTTTCCAAGGGTGAGGGTTGGTGAATGGTCATAACAATTCCTAACAGAGTCAACATGAAGTAACTTAAAGTTGCATGTGGGAGTGTTTTAATATTTTTGTCTTTTTATTACTTATTAGTTATTGATATTATTTTGTAGAACAGAGGTTTATCCCTCGAGTCTTGTATATGCTTTACCACAGAGGGAAATCGCCAGCCACCATTATTTTTGAAACAGGGTCTTGCTCTATAGTCTAGACTGACCTTGAATCTATGACTTTTATGCCCCATGTTCATTTCTATTTAGATAAAAAAGATACCCAAAATTGTGATGGATACCTTTAAATATTCTGTTTGTTTCTATAATTCAAACTAAACTATATCAAACATACAAGAGACTTTTGGTGAATTATGAGGAATAAGAAACATTAAAGCGTATCAGTAAGCAAACAATTGAATTAAAGGCTTAAAAATCAAACAAACAGAAGAGCAAAAGCATTTTAATTTTATTATCATGTAAGAGTGAAAAATAAATGTATTTTATACTGAAAAACAACATAAGATATAATAATACAAGTATGTTAAACATCAATTTTAATGTATAAAGTGATAAAATATTACTGTCTGGAGCAAAGTTAATAGCATGAGTAAAAGGATAAATATTTAGAAAGTGAAGCAGCTATAGCAGATCTAAATAATATAGTCGTGTAGCCCACAGCTAGTGAAGAATGGTTTACGGACATATCTTGCAAAATGGAGAAAAGCCTAAATATATTAGAGAATAAGAAATAAAAAAAGCTACACAGGTTATAGGATTCTGCAAAAATCCTTAAAAACAGCTAAATGTCTTCAACTTTCCATTTTAAAACTTGATTTTTAAAGGTACTAAAAAGCACTAAGTGCTATGGTTAATTTACTAGATATCAAGGAAAAGGAAAAGAAGACAGCAGGGTGTGACACTCTGTAGAGAGCCATATGGTAGCCATCCATAGCACATGAACTTATAGACAAATGCATGTGCATATCTATATCACCAAATAAGAAAACAAAAAGATAAGTGAATTAAACAGCCAACTCAGCAGGAAAAATACAAATAAATAGACATAAGGAAGGAAGAAGGGGCCTTGTAGGAAGGCTCGGCAAGCAACAATACATTCCATTTCTTCCAAGAAGGGTTAAAATCAAATACAGAGCTGGTCTGTCTTTAGGACCAGATCGGCCATTGATAAATGTAACTTGGGAAAGACAGTACTGAGCACAGATGACCTCTGTACACATATACTCAGCAGCAAGCAAGTAAAAAAAAAAAAAAGCACGAAACAAAACTGAGCAACCAAACTGAATACAGCTGGTGTGGCTAGATTTTAAAGCCACGTGAACAATTCATTCCAGAAGAGACCGAGGAAGCTGCAGAGAGAGCTCAGAGGGTAAGAGTGCATATTGCCTATACAGAGGATGCAAATTTAGTTTTTAGCATCCATGTCAAGGGGATCAGAACTACCTGTAATTCCAGCTCCAGGGAAACTTAGGGCACTGCACTCATGTGCATATTACCCTGAACACACACATGCACATATGCACGCATGCACACATGCGCCACACAATTAAAAAGAAAACAAAATTTTAATTAAAGAAAGAAGAGGTAGAGATCTAAGGAGGTTTTCTCTATCCCGGCTACATGCTAAAATTACGGGAGTGAGAGGTGTTTGGCTTTAAAACAAGACAGAACCAATCTACAATGAGGCATGCACATGTTCCTCGCATTCTGACTCAATTACAATATTGAGATTGGGCATGAGCCTCATGAAAGAAGAGGGATTGTGGTATGCCCCCTAAATGGAGCCTTGTTTCTTTAGGAAAACCACTTAGAAGACTCTAACAGCTGTCAAAGAGACGCCCTAAAAAACATTGCCCCAACGATACAAATTCCTCTGTATAACCAAAGTAAAAATCATGCTGATCCTCTTTTTAAGTATTTCAGAGGAAAACAGAAAAGTATCTAACATGAATTTTGTACGACCAGCTTGCTGATGAAACCAAACCTTCCAAGACTGCATAAGAGCTGAGGAAAACACAAGCTCAGATCAATCTCCCTCCTCTAAACCGGGGCTGATTAGACCATTACAAGAGAAACACGGTAGGGTGACGTGAAGTCCGCACTAAGGCGCACAAGGATCCACCCTAAGTATGAAATGTAGTAAAATACTTCACAACATTTAGATCTGTAAAACGTCACAAATTCTCCACTAGCTTTTCCATTGGCATTTTGATGTGTGGATGTTCGTTTATAAGGCAAAAGAAATCATTTTGTTTCTATGAAAATAGCAGAATGCTTCTTCATTTTGTTAAAAAAAAAATCACACATAACTAGTGTGATAATCCTAACATTTGAGGGACTGGACCAAGAGAGCAATCATGAGTTCAAGACCAGCCTGTGCTAGAGAGAGGGAGAGAGAGAGAGAGAGAGAGAGAGAGAGAGAGAGAGAGAGAGAGAGGAGAGAGAGAGGCAGGAAGGATTTGAAAACTAAATATTTCTGAGGGAATAATGCTTCAGAGAATTTTACATTCATTGACTTTCTAATTAGGTTAGACATGGCAGTTCATCCCTGTCATGCCAGCCATTGGGCGAGTAAGGCAGGAGGACCACCATGAGTTCAAGACCAACCTGTGCTATCTAGTGAATTCCAGTATAGCCCTGGTTACGGAGCAGAACACTGTCTCAAATGAAACAAAGCCGAGGAAAGCTGGCTCCATGCTTAAGAGAACTCACTGCTGCAATGTCAGCTCCAGGGAGTATCTGTACTCACAAACATGTACCCGAGCAAAGACATACACACACACACACACACACACACACACACACACACACTTTAAAACTAAAATAGTTGATGTATAAACTACCAAACCCACCCCTAAGTGTATTTATGCAGAAAGACGCATTTCCATTGAATACAAGAGCAAGATGAGAATGCTAAGTGACAATACTGGTCAATGGGGGACTATCATCTGAATACAGCTTTGTTCTATTGTGGATTGTGGCTTCCAAAAAGTGTAAATCAGAATCCGAATCAACTTATCAAATAATATCTTGGACTGAAGGGTCGGTGTTACTAATCTTTTAAAAGGAAGTTACGAATACTCAGGTTTATATTTATCCCATATTGATGTATTTAAGATGTACAAAACTGTGACCATGATGGGTGTCAGGGTAATGTTACAGGAAGGTCTGCTTTGCTTTTATAGTTCATGGAGTGTTTGTATGGTGTTTGGGGTTGTCCCTGCTTCTTCTCCGAAATGTCATGTGTCATTTTCAAAATCATGAAAAGTTGTGTACTTCCAATATAGACAAAACTGCGTGAGTCACATAGAACTATTATGCCAATTATTTATGAAAATATTTCGGTGGCAGAAGTAGAAGCAAGCCTGTCTTGCTACTGAAGCCAAGGCAAATAATCTAAAACTTGTTCTGAACTTAGTTCTAAATCCCGACAGTTGCTGCTTCTTGTGGGGCCTGCCGTGATTAAAGGATGCTGATACCCACCTGCAACGGAGATTATTCCAGCATCCTTTTCACGACAGAAAACCCGAAGCAGTGTTATGTCCTGGGCCCCGCGTTGCCTTCTGACCTCCTCCAGCCCTTCTGACCTCTTCTGGAAACACAGGAACTACTAACTGGCAGGCACATGTTCAAATGCTTTTTATAGTTGTGTTTTGTTTGTCCTGCTATAAATTATTTGAATTTGTTGCCAGTGTTGGAGGATTGGGACTCTGCATCCAGAGCATCTGGTGGTACCCGTGGTCCCGCAAGGGGAGCTCGGCTCATCCGCTCGACAAAAATCCTGCCAACTCCTGTGTCCTGGCTCTTGTCTCAGTCACTGCCGCAGGGAATGGATTTTGCCAGGCTTTGGCATTGCACCCCTCAAATACAGCCCCCAAACACTCATAAACCCCTTCAAAACCTTAAATCACTAGCAATTGAAAAAGATGCATCGTGCCCACACTCGCTATACATGTGTCAGAAGGTGTAGCTTTGTCTGAGACAGTGAAGGCCACACAGAGAAGGCCGTCTTTCAAGAAGTCATCATTAGAAAACTGAGACGACAAAGGCTGCTTTAAAGTCAGCCAAGGATTGGAAGTTCATCGTCTATGAAAACAGACGCCCACGCCAGCTGACGCCAAAGACTGCACAATGCTGCCACCCTGTGGTCAGGTCCCAAGAAGCTCCATTATCATTACATGAGGTCATGTTGCCATCTTCTGGTCTATTCTGGAACTGCATAACATGATGTGAAAACACGGAAAAGCAAACATCTAAACTGAAATTCTCACCAAATTGTGTATAAGACTGCAAACTGTGTTATTATTTCTGGGTAGCCCTGGAATCCCATGGACAATACCTAGGACATCATAGAATCTTAGTTCTAGGGACTAATGCAAATGTTTACAGCAGTTACGTTGGAGAAGAAGAGACTAAGAAAGTCCCTAAGGTTGTTGATTCCAAATGTTTCCTACTAGTCACATCAGAACTGAATTACATCTTGATAGAAATATGGTTTCTTTGGTTCCTGTCTCAGAAATTTTAATTCAGTCTGCCTTTCTAAGATCCTCGGAATCTGTTCTTTTAAGAACTCTTCTGACAGTTTGGTGCTCACGTTGCCTAAGGAATGGGGCTTCCCTCGGTGGGCTGGGACTTCACATGTGAATGAAAATAACCCCACAGACAAGCCCACAGACTAACCCAGAGTAGCCAGTCTCTTAGTGAGACTCTCATCTCCAGTGATTCTAGGTTATAGCAAGTTGATAACAAAATGTAACAATCTCAACAACTAAGAGGAAGGTCTGTCAGGACACAACGGAGATTCTATGGTTTAGCAATAGAGGGTATTAGAGACAGAATACATAAGAGGGAGAAACTGCAGACTATACCTGCTTCTCTGAATCACACAGTCACTGCTGAGACTTTCACTGTCCACTTCTGCTTTTGATCCTGTTGTCTGCTGAGGGAATGGGACAGTCCAGAAGACAAAGAGAGAAAATGTCAAGAAAACAGCCTGCACAGCCTGGCTTATGAGAAGGGGCAGAGAGGTAAGGGATCTCTGGTGTGAACCCCGATTGCATGGTCAGAGGAGAGCGAGGAATGAAGGAGGAAGTCGGGAAGTAGCCACTGAATGGAAAATACCAAGATCCCACATTTCTAAGCGGCTCTTTTTGACCGTCATGGTTTTCAGCAATGTTCAAAAAGCATCTTTTTTTTTTTCTAGAAGAGCTGGACTGTTAATAGAATGAGTTCTTAGTAATGGAGCAGCATCCAAATGTTCAGAATGTGAAGGAAGGGAGGGGGCGAAGAAAAATATATAGCTCAATAAAAACAATTAAACAAAAAGAATGTGTTACCTAGAGCCCCATTTTATCTTGCTTAAAGGGAAGCTTGGAAGCAAATGCGACCATGGCACCCCACCAGCTCTAGCAGATTCCATATTAGCTGCTCAAATATCACACTGTAGACAGAACCAGTACACACCTTCCTTGGCTGCATGGCAATGACTCTAAGCCAGATAGAGATGACCCTAAGTGTCTTGACTACTCTTTGTGGGCAGTTCTCTTGGGATCCCATTTCATGGATGAAGAAAGGAAGGTTCACAGAAGTCAAGAAGCTTGCCTAAATCTGAAGAGCCAGCAAGCAGCAGAGCAAAAGCTTCAAGCCCTCATACACTGATCCACAGTTATAAGATTCAACCATGACTTAAAGCATGGGTTGAGACAGACGTACATAGGGGTGGAGTCAAGAAACAGTAAAGGGCCTTTTGCCTTTATACCTCTTCATATACTGTTCTCTGCGGCCTGCTTTCTTTGTCTCTTCCCTCTTGGTCCTACTTCCTCAGCAAAATGTTTCTGAGGTAGAACAAGCAAAAAGGAATTGACACTGTTCTTGACAGTGCTCACCTGTGTCATTGGGACTTCTCAGGAGCCTTGGTGATAAACACACATGGATGCTGCATCCTGCACACCCCACCCTGGCCTACACTGACAAACTTGGCCTCAAACACCTTTGTCCAGGCCTGGCTGTGTGGACCCAAATAATGTTTATAGTATGATCAAGGGTGTCTGTCACGCAGAAACATCATGAGTTGCTCATAGAACACAGATGTCAACATGTCCTACCATCACATCTCAACCGTATCCAGTTGGTGTTTTTGGGGTTGTCTGTGTTAGGATGATTAATTTGAAGAAGTACTATTTGTGGTATTGACTTGATTTGCATACAAAATTTATCCAGTGAGTTTTGGCTTGAGATGAGAACATCATTTCTAACAATTTCTTCTAACATTTTTCTAAAGCAGTCCAAAATAAACTTCTGCCAATTTGTACCAAGTGGTGTTCTCAGCATTGATGGTTATAAAATCAGAATATCAGTAGACTTTGATGGGTGATGAAGACGCAGTATCAAATATTCAGCCACTCTTTAATTTATGTTAAAAATGAGCACACCCATCTCACTAATATGCAAACTTCCTTTTTGTCTTTAATGCATGATAAAATTTTATGTATACCAAGGAATTGTTTCAAATTTAAGACTTAATATCGGAAGATGTTTGATTTATGTTCTGATTTCACATACCTTTATGCCAGTATCCTATACAAACTTGCCTGGTGAAAGTGGATCACAAATGAAAGATGGGCCTCTACTAATTCCTGCTCCTGATGATTGAGGTCATCAGTGGAAATATTCAGGAGATCCTCTAACAATCCCACCACTTGGGATAATTGTGGTTCCTCAAGTCCTAGTCTTCAAGTTTTATTCTCAAATTTTGTCCAAACTGAGGTTTCTCAATTTCCTAATTTATGATTCAGAGCAGTGGGTGAACAGCTTGGTCCTTTGTGTAAGTTGAAAGTTGCACAGGCTTCCCTGGACTCCTGTGGTTCGAACGAAAGTAAGGTGAGCTAGATTAAGGAACTCGCGTGTACTTCAGCACTAAAATCTTTCTTGCTATATGACTAAAACTCCCTAAGTCAATTAGTTAAATTTTATAGACTCTTTAATTTTTTGGGTGATTGCACGTCCCTGCTCCTTCGGGCCTTTCACACCCTACACGTAAGCATAGATGCCCCTGACCAGCATGCATCTGTCTGCAGTGGAGCTATGAGAGCCCGTAGTTCCCTGGGTCATGAATGCCCATCTTTGTCCGAAAGAACTGTCCCCATTCTTTCAGCGATGTCTCAAATGCCTGCATGTACTCGAAGTTTTTGCCGACTCGGAGAAGCAGTCACGCCTTCCAGTCTGCGGCCCCGTATCACTTACTTGTAAACATCAATTACCCTGCTTATCACTGTTTGTGTCAATGTCTTCTTTCTATTTATGAACAGGGTTTCATTTTCACAGAAGCATAAGGCAAGGTTGGAACATCATCAGCCTGCAGGCCAGCTGCCAAGCTGCTGCTAGCTTCCCCTCCCACCCCTGCAAACTCAGCTACCTCAGCACATTCTACAGCCTAGTCCTCCATCTCATGGGCTCAGGAACTCAAGTTTCAATTCCGAAGACCTGCAGTCCTTCCAAGAGGCTTGCTCACGACAACCAATTGCACCAAGTTCTAGAGGAGGAGGGGGAAAAGGGCATAGGGTAAGTTTATAGTAAACAACACCAAGGCATAATCATATGTTTATGTGATCAGAAGCATGCATGGATCAAGAGATGAGAGTATTAGTTACACTAGAAAAAAGAGCTGCTGGGTTAGCCTCCATCACAGAGCTTTGTCTATTGGAAGAAGAGGAGAACCTTGTGCAGGAGGACTGGAGGAACCAGCGTTTCTGACCTGTGTTGTCTCTTTGATGACTGTTCTCACTGACCAGCATTTATTCTGCAGAGGATGATCTACAGCTGATTATAGCATTGCCTTCACATCAGAATCTGACCCCTTGACTGCCGACACATTGCCTTCAAATTCTTTGTTCCAATAGTCATTACCCATCTCCTTGTTTCCTCCCAAAGCCGATGTGACCCCCATTCATTGTGTGAAGACTTTCCTAGTGGTCCTAGTGGTCTTTGCAAAAGAAACCCTTAGGAACAGTCTCCCAGGAAGCTCTCAGTACCTTCCTTCTGTTTCGATGCATTCCAAACTCCCCAGCTCAGAATCAATTCTCAGAGTTTCCATTGATTTGTATTTGCCCATTTAATTTCCTTTTCAAGGTTTACAGTTCTTCTTTATATGAGTTCTTCGAGAGTCCATGCACTGTCTTTTGCTCATATCCACCTCCTCTTCCAGCTCTTTCCCCGTTCAACTCGTATCCTCCACCCACCCAAGACCTTCAAGCCTTCAAGACCAGTTTGTGCTGCCCATACATTTTTAGTTGTGGGGTCTTCTACTAAAGTTGTCAGCTTATCAGGGCTACGCTCTTAGAGAGTCTGTCTCTCCCTCTCCTAGCAGTAATAATTGCCAGTTGATCACGGCTTGGGGTGGGATTATGTGCCCAGCTCCTCCCTCCATGCTGGGGTGTGATCTGGTTGGGCTTACACGAATTTTGTACATGCTCTTGCTGCCACTGTGAGTTCGTGTGTGCAGTTTCCCTGCTGTGTTCAGAAGACGATGTTTGCAGTCATCTGACACCTCAGGCTTTCTTTACCCTCTATTCCAGTTATCCCTGAGTCATGGTGGGGGAGGAAGATTGTCAGAATATATGTTCTTTATAGGGTGGAACATTCTGCGTTTTCTTCCTCTCTGCACCTTGACCAATCTTGTGTCAATTACAATCTACTGTATTAAGAAGCTTCTCCCATGAAGGATAAACAATGCATTTATCTAAGGATATAACTGCAAGCCATAAGGAGTCAGTTCAATATTATGTCCATTTAGCAACGCAATGGTAGTTGGTTATCTCCTAGGACCTCTGGCTTGTCTAGTCAGAAGTTCTTAACCTGGTAATGGTGCCAGGTATGAGTTTCATCCTATGAAATAGGACTTAGATCCAACCAGAAAGTGGTTGGTTACTTCCAGGATGGTCATGCTACTATTGCATGGTCTTTCCAGGCCAGACATCACTGCAGTTTGAAGGGCTCATATCTGGGTGTGATTGACCAGCAGGTCACATAGCACCTTCCAGCTCTATGAAAACCGTACAGTAGCGAAGCAGCTTCCAGGTCTGCATAAATTTGAATTTTCTCTGTTCTATTGCTCAGGCAGTTGCTGTCTTCAATAATGGGGTCTTACCATCAAGTCCTGGAGGGTAACATCCACGATGTTGAGAGGTCAACGGGAACTCGGTGGTCAGAAACCCCGTAAGAAGTAGCCCCTATCTTACACTAGGATTTTTGTTTATTAGCCTCTGTTGTCTGGTAAGGACATTGTTTCCCTGTTATAAAGAAATTCCATTTTAATGAGAGAGGGGGGGGTCTTCCAGAGTAGTAGACTTCCGTATGCCATTTTCTAAAGGTCTTTGGTATTATCTATCTTTCACCCTCTTCTACACTACCAGCCCCTCTTCCTAAAACAGCTAACCCATCCTCTTCCATTTTTCCCTTTCAGCCCTTTATACCAATAAGTTCTCTCTTCTTTGACAGTACTCTCAGGGCCATTCAGTATTCTCCTGACCTTTATGTATGTATATACTCTAAATGAAACACACACATTTGCCATGACCAAGAAACCTATAACAGAAAGCGCTTAATTGGAGGCTTGCTGACAGTTTCAGAGGGTGAATCCAGACCATCTTGTCAGGAAACATGGTGTCCAACAGGCAGCCATGACTCTATCTTCTGCAGTAGCTGAGAGCTTACATCTGACCACAAGGAGGAAGAAGGGAGGTCAGAGAGACGGAGAGAGGGGATGGGCCTGATATGGGCTTCTGAAACCTCAAAGCCTTCTCCAACAAGGTCACTTCTCCCCCATCCTGGTCCTGGGAACCAAACATTCAAATATGAGCCTATGGGAGCCATTCATATTCAAACCCTACACTAACCATGTTGCTACAAGCTCCTTAGATATTGTCTCCTGCTTCTTTGATTGACACTTTTAAATTTTCTTGCTGTTGCTATTATCATTATTTATTTGTATGTGTGTGTGTGTATTTGCATATGTGTGGGTGCAGTGTGTGTGTGGACACGCCAGCCACAGCATGTGTGTTGAGATCAGAGGACAACTTTGTGGACTTGTTTCTCTTTCTCCCTATATGTGAGTTCCTGGGACAATGCCAAGCTGCCAGGCTTGTTGGACAAGTACTATTATGCATTGAGCCATCACACCAGTTGCTGGTTGTCATTTATATATGTCTATAAGTACCAACAGGACATCTTCTGGGCCAAATGCCTGCTGGGAAACTGTATCCTCCTCCAACGAATATACAATTAGCATTTGCCCAAGCACGTACTTTAAGTGTTGCTGAATAATCATATTGATAATCCCTTTGCTTTCCAAAGGGCACCAAAATTTGATAATAAACAATATATGGTCCCCTCCATTTCCACTGTTCTGCCTACCACTGTGTATTTGAAATCTAGCTACTGGGAGGCTCCATTTATTAAACACTTCTCTACTTCTTTGGCCATCCATGAAATCACAGTGGAAATAAGGCACCGAAGTTACTCAGTCACTTCCAGACCTCTGTCTCCCAATTCCTGGACTTAGAAATGACTTTATCAGCTTGGTCTGCTGAAAGGCTGGAGCCATATGGAAGCTCAGTCTTGTCACTGGAATTTTATCTTCAAAGTTCTCTGGGACTGGTAGTCTCTCCTCCACTGCTCTGCACTCTGACTGGCTCCTCCCTCTGCTTCTTGTCTAGACTTCAAGGTTTTTGAAGGAAGAGCTAGTTGATCTCTAGTACCTCCCTCCTGGGAACAGTAGAGTCTCTCTCTCTTTTAACTCCTTCTTCCACATGCCAACCTGTGTGCCATCTTCCTGTGCATCTTCAGAAAAGGAATAGAGTGCAGACCATGATTAACTCAGGAAATCCATCATTTCAGGGACTACCTCCTGAAAAAAGAAGAAGATATAAGCACACTTTATGGTGCTGAAAAAGGCCTATTTTCTTATCCTCTGTGGGTTCTCTAAAGCAAATTCAAGGCACTTCGAACCGGTCAGCATTCTCCTTCACTCAAATTCATTTCATGTTCTACAGATCTGGGTCACTGTTGCCACCTCGCCATCTGCCAAGTTCATCTTCTGAGTCGCAAGTCAAACGGATCCTTACTATTTATTCCTATGTCCTCCCTCAAGTTTATTGCAGGTAATTAGGGCTTATTTTTTTGTTTGCCTTTATTTATTTTTGTTTCTATTTGTGCTATAGTTAAATAGAGTAGTATGTATTTCTATATATGTATCCATCAATACATATCAGTCCATATCCGTGACAGCAAGGATACAGCTCAGTATCAACGTTCCCATACATTTCTCTGGTCTGCACTTCTGTATTTGGATTCTCCTCTTTCTACTACCTGGACAGCCACTGCATGGCTTCTGTTCTATTAAGAATTGTCAGAATGTCATATAAAGCAAATGACCAGGTTCTTGGACTTAGCACGGTGGCGCTTAACCAGGAACTTTTGGCCAGGTGATGTTCTATGCAGGTCTGGCTCTGATGGGAAAGGTGTTACTGCCATCTAGTGGAGAGAAACCAAGTTTGTGCCAAACGAGCCCACATTGTGCAGGACAGGCCAACAATACATAGTCCCACTCAGACTTTGACATACTGATCATATGGGGTTTTATATGGTTACATGCATCAATAGTTTATTTGTTTTAATTGCTCAACTATATTACATTAGGTAGATGCCAAAAACTTGTGCCCATTTCTCTGCAGAAAGCTGCTTTGGTTATTTTCAAACTTGGGCAATCATCAGTAACAATGCTGTGCATGTTTTATTCACACATCTTAAATGGTCATTACCTTCAGGCCACTCCTGCTAGATAGATGCTTTCACCTTTTATTTTTCATGTTCACTTACTAATAAGTCAGAAGTGTCTCGAAGTTCGCGAAATCACACCAGCTAATAGCAATTCTAAAGAATCAATTGTTGAGGCCTCAGGAATTCTGCATCCTGGTTGGTGGTTACAAGTGTAAAGAAATATGTGAGGATCTGTCCTTGTGCCGAGGCTGGCTCCACTCTCCATTCATACCCGAGGAGACCCTAAACTTTCAATTGCAGTTGGCTTACCGGTTTTATGCGAGTAGAAATGAAAACGACAACAGTGTAGCTGTGACCACCTGATTGGTCACCTTATAGTCTTGACTCTTTCACGCCAGAGGGATGGAAGGCTCAGAGGACAGATGAAGTCACAAGTCTCAAGGGACCCCTAGTCTCACAAGTATTGGTTAGATCCCTGTGAGGCTCCCCCTTTGAGACCCCTGTTTCTTTATGTCAGAGGCAAACAGTTGGCCAAGATGCTCTTAGGCTTTGGCGCCCCCTGCAGTCTTCACTCCCCGTGGTGGTTACGCTCTAGAGTTATACCCGCATTGAGTCACCAATGCCCGTCAGTAACCCGAATAAATAGACCGGTTCCCCAAGCTAGACCTGAGCAAAATCAGTTTTTTGGTCTGGGTACCTTCTCTAGATAGGGAGAATAGGCATTTCTTTCTATCTTCCCATTAAAGGTCATGTGGCATTTGAAGCCTATGCAGGAACTGACCAGATTGAGAAATAACGGGGGTGGGGGTGAGTGGGGTGTGTGTGTGGGGGGGGGGGTGGAATGTTGCAGGGTGAGTCCCAGGGTGGCTCTCTTTTTTATGTGCATGGGATGTTGTGCCTCCTAGCTGTGGTGACAGCTGCATGGCCCCTTCTGTAGATGAGAAGATAGACAGCTGAAGCTGAGCTCTCTGCCCAGAGGGAATTTGCCCAGTGAAGGAAAAAAAAAATGACAGCAGGAAAAGGACAAGCAGATGGCATCCCCCATGTTAGCATGTGATCTGGCAGATAAGTAGGATGAGAGGGAGAGGGAGTTGAAAGGTACTGGCTAGTTGCTTCCTATACCTAGGGGCCCTGAAGGTAAGAGAGCACAGATAAGGTCTTTGTTAAAGAGCTCTTTTCAGGATACAAAGCATGGAGCCAAGGAAGGAAAGAAGGAGTCAAAAGTGATAAAGGAGTCTCTCCGTTCAACTGTTAAGGGAAATGGATCAAGGAGCCCATCCGGGTCTCTCAAAAGCAAGTGCAGAAAAACTGTGCTGCAGCAGAGTGCTTAGGGGCAAAAAGGCAGCAAGCTAAAGACTGTGTCTGGAGAGTTGGAAGGCTTTAGAGCCAGAAACCTGAGTTACAGGTTGGACCACCTTCTGCTATGGAGGAAGGTCATGTGGTGGGGGGGGCACCCCAGTTGCTGTCATGTATGGTGTCTAAAATTGACTACATCTTAAGGTAACTGGGAGGCCCTGTGTTGTATTGCAGATTCTGGTACCTCATTGATATGCAGGGTGCTTGACTTTGGTTGTTATTGGTGATTGTATTTTAATTTATAGCAACCTCCCAAGAGCACTGAGAGCAATGAGTATCAGTGGTTGGATAAGAAGATAGGGTAGCACATGTAAAATGTTAAACTTGTTTTAGAAGTGGGCAATTAGCTCCCCATTCTGAAAGAATATATTGTATATGAATGTACATATATATGTGGGTATGCACATATATGTAGGGCGCCAATTTGTTGAAATAAGGAGCGGCGCGGCTGTGTCCTTGTACCCAGCCGCCCACATGGCCCAGCTTATGCCCCGAAATAATTACACGGAAACTGTATTCTTCTAAACACTGCCTGGCCCATCAGTTCCAGCCTCTTATTGGCTAGCTCTTGCACCTGGACTAGCCCATTTCTGATAATCTGTATAGCACCCCAAGGTGTGCTTACCGGGGAGATTCTAGCCTGCCTCTGCCTCTGGTAGGAAAATCATGGAGACTCCTCACTCAGCTTCTTTCTCACAGAATCCTGTTCTGTTTACTCTGCCTACCTAAGGGTTGGGCTATCAATGGGCCTAGGCAGTTTCTTTATTGATAAGAAATCACTCCCACATCACATATATATATAATACCATATACACATATATGTATAAACATGTGTATGCAAAGAAGCATACATACATAAATGTGTGTGTGTGTGTGTGTGTATAGTTATTCTTTGCCAAAAAGTATGCTAGGGATTGTTAAAGGGATGTGATATGGCCGTTAAATGAATTCTATTCTGCATTGGTATTAGTATGCTATAATACTAATGACAGTTAATAGTATTTGCCAGTTTGACAGAGTTTGGTCACCTGGGAGATGAGCCTCCGTACCTACTGTGGGGGACTATCTTGGTGCCTTAACTGAGATAGGAAAACCTTCCCACATGTGGGTGGCACTGTTCCTTAGACAGTGGATCCTGTACTGAGCATTCGTGTGAGGTCATTGTTGTCTTCTGACTGCAGAAACAATGTGATCAGTTGCTTCAAGCTCTTGCTTTGATTCTCCATGGTGAACTGTGCCTTTAACTATGAGATAAAACAAACCATTCCTTCCTTAAATTGCTATTGTTGCGATATTTTTTTACCACAACATAGAAAATACTAAGACATCTTCTGAACATTTGTGTATGCCTATGGATTCGGCTGTTGTCAAGTGAAGTTGAAGGAAGTTACTTTACAGTGGGAGTAGTTGCCATGGAGATTCATAATTAGTCAAGCTGTTCGTGGTATGTTGCTGTGGTCCCTACTGTTGCTCACAGCAGCTCAAAACTCAGCCCTAAATGGAAGAGAAGAATCATACATCTACAGAAACTCTCCCAGGCTAGGGACCATCACTGGGCACAGGGTATAAAATATGTGAGAGCCAGGGAAAGTGGAGGACTGCTTTGTAACTGTTTATCTGAGTTGGGCAAGGGTATTGCTTTCCTGGGTGAGAAGAGTTGTGACCATCCTGATGAGACCCTCGCAAGGGGCCCATTAACACTTCCTGGCATAGAGAGAAGGACAGCTGATGGGAATTATGGGGCTCTCAAGTCTCAAAAGACTTATGAGACCTATCTCTGCCCTGAGGTTACACAAAAGACAAACAATACACTGGCAGGGCTGGGGACTTCAGACATTGTTGAGAGGACATTTTGGCATTCTTTCCCTGTGATTCATCTATGCTGTGGCTGGGGCATTTGTATGATACACCTGCTTGAGAGAACTTCTTGGGGCTGTGGTTGCACTTGAATGCACCACTGATAAACTCCTGGACAAAGTCCTCTCTGTGGGTCTGTTGGTTAGGTCCGTGTTTGAAGTGGATAGATAATTCTTTGTTATCTCCCCAGGAAAAGTCACAAGACAAAACCCTCACAAAAGTCTTATAAGTGGTCTCGTGAGACATCGTGCAGGGGTGGCCTAACCTGGGGCTCATTCAGTCACCAAGACAGTGCTAATTATTGGTTTAGAGTTTGGGAATCTGTGTTTAGAAGACAATCTCTGCCAACCCAGTAGCGTACTGCTAAGCTAACAGAACAGAGGCTCCAGTGTGGATAACAAGTTTAGCAAGCCCCTCAAAAGGCAGTTACAATTCACAATAAGTAGCAATTACAGCTCCCAGGGAAGGAGAGTGCTCTGACTCCCAGAGTCCCACGTTATAATGTTTAGAAAAATGTTTAGATTTCCACAGTAGCGTGCATGACATGCAAAGCAATGGATCATGGCTCATCGACAAGGAGACACACTGATAGGAACAAGGAACATTCTCTGAGCATGGCCAGATAACCGTCTCCTAGATGAATACTTATATCTAACATCCTAAATACCCTCAAAAAATAAAGGAAAGCATGGATAAAAACTAAAGGAAACTAGGAGAAATATATCTCATCAATTCCAGATGACAGGAAAGTGTTAGAAATCGTTAAAATAAAGTACATAGAAACTACGGAGCTCCAAACTTCACAATCTGAGACAAAAAATTTAGCAGCAGATTTAAGTAGGAATAGGAGATAACTAGTGAGCTTAGTAAATAGAGCCGTTTAAATGACCGAGTCTGAGAGCAAGAGGCAAAAAGAAAGAAGACAAATAAGCAAGAGTCTAAGGGAAGCGTGGACACAGGCTGCAGTGTATCAGCTTATACATAGTTGGAAGCCCGGAAGAGGAAAAGGGAAAGACTTCAAAGGCACCCCCGAAGCTGTCGTCAATGTTGTTGGTGTTTCTCCAGCCTCATCTTCAGCACTCACTTACCACATACTCCATGATCATAAACTGTCATCATAGTGAAACTTGCAAATGCAAGTAAAAATCAAAGGACTGCAAGATAATAGGAAAAATGCAGTGAGGATGGAGAGACATTAAAAGGCAGGGAGGATGACAGTAGTGGAGAGGAGAGTGTGTTCAGATTAAAGGCAAGCAAACAAGGTTTCTAAAAAGAAAGCAAACAAATAGAACAAACCCCAAAATGCTGCAGTTGGTCACCTGCTAAGAAGGAAGAAGGTGACAGCCATGCTAAACAAGAAGATAATTACAGCAATGAAAGAGGTCACAAGACCTGGCAAAAAGAGAGCCATGCCAGAGCAAGCATTGGCAGTAACCCCAGGTGAAAAGGAGACTGTCAGTCCAGCCAAGGAGCCAAAGAATGGCCAGAAAGCCAAGAGGAAAGGCAGTGAGGAAGAAGAGGAAGGTAAAAATGGTGGTGACGAGGGCAAGATGAAGATGAAGGCAAGGATAGAGCTGAGCCAGCAGCAGTGGAAGAAGCTGCAGGTCCTGCATCAGAGGGCCAGAGTGAAAAAGGTGATGATGAGGGAGCACTCTGTGGAGACCACACCAGCCAAAGGAAAGAAAGCTCCTGCAAAAGTCACTCTTAGGGAATCCAAGGGCATGGCCAAGGAGGAAGATGAAGAGAAGGAAGAACAGCCTGTGGAAGAAGCACCTAAAAGGCCAAAGGAGGAAACATCCAAACATCCACTCTTGAAGCCACAGGCAGTGGAAGCTCAGCTCCAACAGTGTCTGCCAGTATCTTTATAAAAAATCCAAATCCTATCAAATCTGCTCCAGAATGAAAAGTCCATCCATGAATACTCTACTAAAGATGGCCTTCCTGTCAAGTCTGTCAGAAAGGGCACACAGAAGGTATCCAGTCAGTTAGATTTAGAATCTGATGAAATTCCAGAAAATGCTTGCAAGATCACTCTGGGCATGACATTAAACTAAAGAGATCAAAAGAAAAACATAGTAAGAAAGTTCAGTTTTTAAGAACACTTTTGGCTCCCAAACTCTCAACTTTACTCAGAACTAATGAAAAACTTTGATAAAAAATACTTTGTTTTTTTTTTCTCTTAAAGAAGACATTAATTCTCTCAGCAATAAATCAAGCTAAATGAATTCCATCACTTTACAAACTCACAAGAATTGTTCGATAATGTTCACACTGTGGTGAGAGGGCCCTAGGTAGATGACTGAGCCCACGTGACAAACAGTGGAAAAAAATGAAAACAGAAAAAAAGCAAAAGTACCGCATCAGTGAAGATAACACACATTAATGTAAAAACTTAGTATCATTGTATTTTGGGTTCCGGGTCTCATGCTTTTGGATTACCAAACCTCACATGAACAAAACAAGCCCCTTAGAGAACAGTTATTGCATGATGTGGAATCATATCGCTTGTGGTTATAGCAATATATAGGTGCAGAATGGATGCATGAGTTGCATGGGTAGAGTTTTTGTGTGATGAAGGAGGTTGATTTGGTATTAATTCAAGTGAGATTTTAATCAACTTAAAATGATAATTGTGGCCTGCAGGGTAAGCATTGAAAGCACACAAAGCAGGGAAATGAGAAGGAAAAGTATAGTGAAGTCAAAACAGGAAAGTCCCACATGGATCAGACAGAACAGTTTCCCCCAAATTAGCACATACCATGCACTAACAAAGGGTCCATCTGCCATGAACACATAAGAACTACAAACACACATGACATATAACACAGCCTCAAAACAACAGACAAGCCCATGTCTTCCAGTACCTGAGCACACCATACTGCTCCTTTTGTTTCTAGGCTCTCTCACTTTGCCTCAGTGTTTTAGGAATCCAATTGGAGACCATTTATACTGTCTAGATCCATACCTAACTATTGCACTCTGGCTCCTGTTGTCAAAGTGTGTTTTCTGTTATGTTTCCCATCCCAGTTGCTTAGTGCCTGACTATGGAAAGCAGTTTGCTTTTGTGCAGTTACCTTGTATCGTGTCACCATTTGGTGTTCACTCATTCCTTTATCTCTGGTACATATTATATACAAGCATGCTACTGCAGTTTAAACATCAAGGAATTATCTAGCCATCTATGATATGACAGTTGATTTAAGTGTGACCTAATATGTATCATAGCCCTTCTAGCTTTTTTTGGATTGATATTTTCCAGTATGTATTTTCTCTGTCATCATACTTGAAGTGAGTTTATTATAGGCAAGATATAGTCATGTTTTCTTTCGACTCAGTTTAACAATTTCTGTCTTTTATATGCAGTTATGCGGGCTCATCATGTTTACTGTAATCATTGATATGGTGGAACACTAATGTATCGTTTGCGTTTCCATTGCTGTGGCAGAATACTCCAGAGAAGTCATTTAAAAAGAGGAAAGGTTTATTTTGTTTCATGGTTCCAGAAGTTTCAGGCTACAGTTGCCTAGCTCCATGTCTCTTAGGCCCTTGGCAAGGCTGAAACATCATGAAGGAAGGACAAGGTGGAAGAAAGCGTCTTACCTTCCTGCAAGCTGGAAGTAGAAAAAGCTAGGAAAGACTGGACAAAATACACCCTAAAAGCCACTTGTCCGGGAACCACTTCCTCCAACCAGGTTCCAATCTCCAATTTACAACACCTCACAATGATATCATCAGTTTATGGTTCAGTGGGCTACTCCATTAGTGGGGTAAATACCTGTGTGAACAGGCACTTCCCCAGAGCCTCATACTTGGTAGCTAACCATTAACACATGGGCTTCTGGGGAGACAGTTCATATTCAAACCAGAGAAGCTACCTACTATGCTGTTTTTGTAGGACCCAGCCATGACAGGCTCAACAGAGAACACGCAGGCACCACCCAGGAACAGACCATCCAAGGAAAAAGTTCTTAATTTTCCAAAGGAAATATCTAATGTTCCAACCATTGTAGACAGAATCACCTGCCAGCCCACACCCATCTCTTTTCACCAGGACATTCCTAGACAATATAAGTCAGTTAGGAGTTCTGAACCTTAAAATCCCTCCAACCCAACTTCTGTTATTATAAAAACCCTACCCCAACTAAGCTTGAGACGCTGATTATGCCAATGCATTGGATACAGAGAGAGTCCAAGTTCGAACTTGAATGAAGGCTCTTTACTTTTATATACGGGACTTGGTCTCCTTGTTGATTTTGGTGAACTCCTCAAGCTGGCATGACATCTTCTCTTTGCTGCATTCTTGTTTTGTTTTTCTGTTTTTTTTCTGATTTCTCTGATTTGACGTGTCTTTATATGATTCTATTTTCTATTCTCCATCAGTCTATTAATTCTACTGCGTGTGAAAAAACATAATGCTTCTCTTAGGATTTAAACTATACATTTATGCTACTTTACGGCCTCTTCTAAATAGCAATGTATTGTTTATTTGTAATACAGTATCATCCTTATAAAAGAATACCCCTAATTACTTTCTCTTATCCCATGTGGCATTCCTGCCATTGATTTAATTAATTCATATGTTACAAGTTATTATTTTAATGGCTCTCTTAAATGTACAGAAAGTTCAAATATTTTATGCATGTTTATTTCCCCTCTGATGATATATCTTTAAGCAGATTTTAACATGGCCTAGTTAATTTTTCTTGTCACTGAAGAATACTTCACTATTATTTACATTTATGTTTGAGACATTTCCTAATGTCTCTTGCTGAAAAATTCATCATTAACTTCAGATTTATTACCCTTTGTATTCCTCCTCAGATTTTGAGAGTCAGTATCTCTGGATATAAATTTCTAGGTTACTACAATTTTCTTAAACATTTAAAATACCCTACTCTATTCTGTTCCCAGTTGCCTGCCTGCTGATACGAAGCCATCCACAAAATTATTTTGTTTTTAAGCAATTGATAAAGTAAATTTTAATTGACTTCTTTAAAAATGCCTTTGTGTCTTTGATTTTCTACAGAGAACTTGATGCATCCAGCCCTATGCTATGGGTCTTTTTGTTGGTTGATGTACTCTGATTTTTCTGAATCTCCCTCTTAATATCCCCTTAATTTTAGAAAGTTCTTGGTGGTTACCTCTCAAATATTTATTCTTCTGGATTTAGTCTTTTGTCCTTTCTCAACCACTCGAACCTTGGTAAATTAGCACATAGTCCTTGGTCTTCCTCCTCCCTCCCTCCTTTCCTCTTCTCATATTTCTCATGTTTGACTCACTTTCCTATTTACTGAACCTCTCTTCAGTTGTATCCAGTCTCCCAGTGAGACCTCTCAAGGCTTTTTTTTTCCTTTTTTGTAATGAAGCTTTAAATTTTTATCTGTAACATTACCCTTAATTCTTAGCATGTTTATCTCCACTGACATCCTTCATCTGTCCTCATATTGTTGCCTGATATTCCCACCGGTGTTCCTAACATATAAGTACTCATTGGAAATTCAATGTCTGAGTCCATTTTTTTTTGTCTTTAAAGTCTTTGCTTCTCATGCTTTTGGCAAGTCTTCTAGCTGTTGAAAGCAGGGCATGTTGCATCAGGTGACAGAGGTTTAGAGAAGAAATTTTTAATGTTAAGATTTAACTTTTGCCAGCTATTCTACAAGCTATGGCACAACGTTAACCTGCACACTCTTCTACTGTACTTCCTGGCTTTGGGCTTCCCTCGGTCATCTCCCTCAGCGAGGCAATGTTTTGCAGCTTTCCCACAATAATCCACTGTCCCTGCATGGGATCATGTGGCGATTTGGCTAAGCATCAATGATAGGGATGCCTTCACCAACCTTACAGTCATCCAGTGAACCTGATATCCGAGTTGTGCTGTTCACAGGTGTTTCCCCAAGTCACAGATTTGGCCCTCCCTTCCTGTTTTGCATTTTCTCCAGCTAACATGAGGCCAAGCATCGAGGGCTTTGCCAAGGAATATCCCGCAAGTGTATTTCACTGTGATTACATTGTAGGAGAGGCTGACAGGGGCCGTGGGAGTCTTTCCTCAGTCTCACTAGTAAAAGAATTTGGAGGCAGGCACAATGGGCCAATAATAGTGTTTATTGAGAAAATGAAGGAATATGCTGAGTGGCAGGATTGATGATTTTGCAAGTGAGGACTGCGCTGGGAGAGGTTAGAGACTATTAGCTGAGCGGTGTTTCTTGTGCGGAGCTGCTTTTGTGCAAGCTTTTGTGCAAATTAGGCCTAAAAATTTCATTGATGTTGCATCATGCTCAGGTGATGGGCATAGTGAGTCATGAACATAGGATTAGTTTTTCTCTTAAAATTCTCCTTACTGGTGAAGTATCGCAAGCAGAAGGTCCTAAGGCAGCACGTGGGGATAATTTTTGTGGATTCTCCATCTTCCCGGGAAGTTGTGGCTGGC
This sequence comes from Microtus obscurus, assembly GCA_963919715.1. Classification (NCBI taxonomy): domain Eukaryota; kingdom Metazoa; phylum Chordata; class Mammalia; order Rodentia; family Cricetidae; genus Microtus; species Microtus obscurus. The sequence continues at coordinate 12,175,633 of CAWTZC010002521.1, read as the reverse complement.
AGAAGTTTTGAGAACTGGGGAGGGTATCCTAGGGTACAATGGCTCTGCCATTCTGATTGGACAGAGCAACTTGTGATTTCCTTACTGAGTGCAAATGAAGGAGGACAAAGCTTAGCAAAGGGGTGGGCCATCACTGTATCCATGCCTCCTTCCCTTGTAGGCTGCTATTCTCAGTTTTTCCTTCCCATTCAGGGTCATAAGATTCACTACTGGCTTTTTCCCTGTATAAACCTCATTGGGTTTCCGGAGGTTCGACCCTTCCGCGCTCCTGTAAGCATGGGTTTTTCAGACATTGTTTTCACAGTGCGATTTCCACACTAAGCCTGCAGCGATTGGTCAGATGTATCCCTCCATTTATTGTTATCACTGGGTCGTTTGCTCCATGCATATCCATGGAAGCCACATCTGCAGACTCAACGAACCAAAGATGGGCAGTGTTTGAAAAGCAAGAATTACATCTCTACATGCACAGATGTGTTCTTCCTGTTATCAGTTTCTAATCAAAAAGTGCAACCTCTGTTTACATAGAATCTACATTGCATGTGTTGATAGTGGTAATCTAGACATGCTTTAAAGTGTGTGGAGGATGAACATGTTACAAAGAAGTACAACATGAATTTTATAAGGGGCTTGAGTATTCCTGTATTTTGGCACAGGTTTGCATGTCCCAGAACCAGTGCTCCACAAGCTCCATAGGAAGATTGTCTCTCAGCTCTAAGATTTGCATGTGTCCCGAGAATGGAAACACCTATCACACCCAGTCCCCTTAAGAGCTGAAGCAAAGCCACTGATTTTGCCTTTGTTCTGCTCAAAGCTCTTTGCATTCAGAGCTGAGAACAGAAATGGCATTTCTATTTTCGTTCAGTTCAAAATGCATTTTAAGTTCCTTCTCGTTTCTTTCCCTTATGGTATAGCATATACAGAAGTGTGCAGCTTCATTCCCAACTATGTGGAGCCTTTCAACTCTGTTCTGCTATTGATTACTGATTAAATGCCATTGTGACAAAATAATAGACTTTGGAGATCTTGGATCCTTTTATATAAATTGAGATTTGTTTCCTGGCCCAGAATATAGGGGTCTTTGTGGAATTTCCATGTACGCTTGATAAGAGTATAAACATATGTGCTAGCCAGTTTTTTTTTTCTTGAGAGAGTTCTTTATAAATTAGGTCAAATAGATGAGACCAATTCACAAAACTGTTCATCTTCTGTGTGCTTGCTAATTGTCTTTCTGTTTGTTCTGTCACTGGGAGGTGAGCACGTGTGAGCGATGGTGTAGGAGAGGGAGAGGAGGAGGAGAAAGAGAGGGAGGTAAGGAGAACAGAGCAGAAAAGAGGAGAACGAGAGAGAGCAGGGGAATGGAAGGTAGGCGAGGTAGGAGCACAGAAGACAGGGAGGAAAATGAGGGGAGGAAAGGGGAGAGGAGAGGAGAGGGGAGGGGAGGGGAGGGGAGGGGGAATGATCCAAATAGCTGAAGAGCTTACTTTTCTCTTAATTCTGTCAGTTTTCACTTCTATACTTTTGTTCTCCATTCATAATCCTTGAATCCACCTTTATAATCATAGAAACTGACAGGGTATTTGCCCTGAAATCTAACTTTCTTATATCAGTGGAGCCATGTCTAAATTATTCTTTTAACCTTTTTCACTTTTTTTTTATGGTGCTGAAGATCAAACCCAGGGCCGTGCACATGGTAGATCTGCTTGGAATTCAGACTTGCACATTCACAATCAGTGTGCTTCATAGAGGTGGGGTCTATTTGCCTCTTGCCTTATTCTAAACCCAAAGTTATGCCTGGTGAGCAACCAAAATCTATAAACATCTTACGTTTAATACTACTATTAATATGGGTGGTTGAATCTGTACCCCTCTTTTCTTTCGGTGCTGTGATTTTTCTCATGGTAGGCAAATTATCTATCACTGAATGGTACACTCAGTTCTTAAATATGCTGTGTTGGTGATATATATATATATATATATATATATATATATATATATATATAGTTGTGAGCCTAGCCTTTAACAACTGAGTCATTGCTCCAGCCCCTGTTTTTTTTTTTTAAATTATCTGTTTTCTTTTTCATTTTTCTGCTTTCTTTTTTTTGGACACAATGTAGTACTTTATTAATTTTGTATTTTAAAAATTCTAATGAACAAAAAGCAACAGTTGCTGTGAGACATTGGATTGTGGAAAAAATTGCTAAATTAAAACATCCTGTATTCTTTTATTGATTTTTATTGAGCTCCACATTTTTTTCTGCTCCTCTCCCTGCCTCTCTCCTTCCCCTAAACCCTCTCCCAAGGTCCCCATGCTTCTAATTTACTCAGGAGATCTTGTTCTTTTTCTATTTCCCATGTAGATTAAATCCATGCATGTCTCTCGCAGGGTCCTCATTGTTGTCTAGGGTCTCTGGGATTGTGATTTGTGGGCTGGCTTTCTTTGCTTTATGTTTAAAAACCACCAATGATTGAGTACATGTGATAATTGTCTTTCTGGGTCTGGGTTACATCACTCAAAATGCTGTTTTCTAGATCCACCCATTTGCCTGCAAAATTCAAGATGTTGATATTTTTTCTCCATTGTGTAAATGTATATTTTCCTTATCTATTCTTCGATCGAAGGGCATTTAGGTTGTTTCCAGGTTCTTCCTATGACAATCAATGCTGCTATGAACATAGTTGATTTCATGATGACATTGGGGCTTCTTCCACAATGAGTTAGCTCTAACTCTTGCTTTTATTATTTTGGTGTCTGCTCAGAGTTTATTTTAACACTTTTTTATGCATCTGTGACCTGATTTCCAGTAATCTCCCCTCCTTTACCAGGGGCAGAAGAAGTTAACACTATACTGACATTTCCTTCCACTGATCTGTAGCTGTCGTTATAAAATGCACTTCTCTGCATGTTAGAACCTTCCACAGGACACAGCTATTCCTTTTAACAGTCAGTTGCCCTTGAAATGGTGGATACTTTAATTTCAGTGTATGTGTGATGGGTAGTGTTGGTTGCCATAGTCACGAAATCTACAATCACCCAGGGGACGAACCTCTCTGAGCACGCCTGTGAGCAATTAGCTAGCTCATGTTAGCTGAGTTGGGAAAGCCTGTCCTAACTGTGGGCAGCACTGTTGCTTGGTCTGGAGGTCTTGGAATGAAAATAAAGGAAAATGTGGGCTTCGTGTCACTATTCATTTCTCTCTACTGCCTGACAGTGGATGTAATGTGATCAACTTCCTCAACCTCCTGCCTCCATGACTTCTCCACCATAAAGGACTGGTCATGGACAATGTTGCTGGTGCTATTTGCTTGTCTCTGTGATTGATTTTTATTTCTTTTTAATATCTCTCTTTGCCTGGGACATGCTTTAATGTTTCCTGCATGGTGCTTCTTCTGTCTTCTTCATATTTAACACCCTCTCCTGTTTTGAATGTAGGATGCTGTGCTAGTTGTACACCAACACCATGGCTATGAGGATTTCTGTCTTCCCACATTTCAGTTCTGATCTTTTCATTGACCCTTCTTTCAGTTCACTAATCACGTGGTCTGTGGTGTCTAATCTTCTCCTCAACCCACAACTTCATGTCTTACTACCAGATGGGATATTTTCTCCCTTACAGAGTTTTGCTCTACAGATTCCGGTTTTCTACTAATTTTCTCTTCTTTTTTATCCACTTTTCAGCATCTTCATCAAATATCTATATTTCCTGTGGGTCCTTTTAACCATGACCTTCTAAGGAACACCTTCTCCTTGGTCAGCTGCCTAGCACTTTACTTCTTACCTATGCCCATTGGCTCCATGGCACTGCAGAGACACAGTTTGGAGGATATGGATAGTACATCTTCCTCCAAGTGCTGAATTTCCCCTGGAGAACAAACAGGCCCAGTGGGTCACTGCCATCTAAGTAGCCTTTGTTCCTAGTGCCTGGGTTTGACACTTCAGTGCTTCTCTTCAACCAATTAAAGTGTGGCCATTTTAACAAGTCTTTAGACTTTATTCCTTGTTCCCGGCCCTTTGGGGGCATCAACTGAACATCCGCATGCATTTCCATTCTTCTCTTCCTGACCATGCAGCTGCAGAAATTTCTGCTGCTCTGAGGGCCTCCCAGATGCTGTAGCCCACTCATCTTTGGATTTACTTGGCTGTTTTTGACTTAAAATATAGCTAATAAATGAGATGAATTAACCCGAGGTTGCTCTAGGGCATTGTCTTTTACACTGCAGGCAGCACGAAAGCTTGAAAATCCAACTTTGCCTTTACTCCAGCAAGGCAGTCACTTCCTGTCTGTGGCTGCTATTTTCTTCCTTGGTTAACTGGGAAATGACTGGGAAAAGCCAAGATCAACAGGGCCTCTCTTGTCTGCTTCTCTCTCTCCAGGAATTGCATCAGTCCATCTCTGCTTCTTTCTTGTTTATGATTTCCAGGCGTTGTTTGTCCACAGTGGACAGTGGGAGGTTTATCTCTGTTTAATCTAACACATCCGCTCACAACTCAAAATTCTAATGTCCCTTGTATATTCATAGACAGTTTGAAGTATCCCATCCTGGAGGCTATTGCTTTGACATGATACTTCATCAAATTTGCCTCAAAGATTCACATTTTTAATAAATAATGATCATTTTGGAGACAACTATATTAAGAAATACCAAAAAAAAAATCTTTTCTTACATCACCAAGCTGTATTTAATTCTCACTAACAGGTACTTTGTGTACTAGCTGACTTCGGTTACACTTATTCCCGGGTCGAATCCCAAAATTTCAAACAGTGAATAGTGACGCTCAGAATAGTGTTACGCAGGCCGATGAAAGAGATGTAGTAGAGTTGAACTGAACTGACAGTGTGCTCATCTGCATTTTAGATAACTTCCCAGCTGTATCATAGCTTCCCCATTCGGAATGTGGAAGTAACTAATCACTTTTACTGAGTGGTCGCTATGCAAGCTGCACTAGGCTATTCATGACAGCCTAGTCTGTGGAAGAGAAACTGAAGAGCAGTGTAAATCTGTTTCAGCAGTACTGAAGTTTAAAAGGCTGTGACATATCTACTCCATGAGTCGGTCTGTAGCCGTGTGAAACAAGGAACAGTGTCACATGATCTCAGGGCTTATTTGTGGAGATCTGAAATGAAAAAAGATAAAGATATTTGGATATAAACAAAAATCTGTGAGTGGGCAGATGTATGTGTATGTTGTATATATTACATCAAGGAAAATTCTGGAAGGCGTTGTATTATGCTAAAATGCCTTTTCTGAAACAAGAGCGGGTAAGAACTGTGGTTGAGTTAGGCTGGTGTAGGGAAGGAAGAGGGAAAGGCAAGGGAGGAAAGGCGCATCCGAGAGCAACTGCAGAAAATGCCTGTCTGCCATGCGCTGCTCCAGGTTTTTATTCTTTTTCTTTGTATTGACTGCAAGGATAAATGGATATTTTTACTGCTGACTCTGTAAACTTACATCGTGAATATAGTACAAATTATATGTTACTAACGAAACTTCTGAGTTAGGAAGGCAGTTAGGGATGAGTAGATAGATCTGTAACCCAAACAGGTGTTTGCAAGAACTAATGATCTCGCGAAATCTGCAGCAACAAAGCGAGTCTCACTGCCTAGGCCCAGGTGCATGTCTACACTCTGGTTCCTGCCTCTAATTCCCTCACATGAGTTTGAGTTAGAGGCAGATAGACATTTGGGCAGCTGTGTCTTCACAGTATACTCCCTTCTCTCATTTGCTCCATGGATCCAAACGAGTGGCCGGCAAAGGCTTTGCAGAGTAAAGGGTCCCTGTGAGGGGAGGCAAGCGTTTACCTTAATTCCCAAACTGCACCCCTGTGGAGTTCTTTCTTGCCCATTGTTTTTATTACCTCTGTCCCTGTAATGTTCGATGTTTCAGAGAGTCGTCTGGGCTGATAATAATGTATTCTGTCACAAAATGACAAACCTGTGACTGACAATTTTGCAGTTCCAAGACTGTCTTTCAGCCAATTTTAGATAGAGGATCAGTCGTGACAAAAGAATGATATTGATGTCCTAAATGTCCTAAGCCCGTCTAAAGACTTTCTATAAAACTGTGGCCAGAAAAATATCATCATGGAAAAAAGCAAGGTCCACCTCTTTGCTACATTGGGAACTGCAAGATGAAGCTGACTATGCCCTGTCACCTGCCAAGCACCTCATCAGAGCAGCCCAAGTTGGTATCTTCTAGATGGGCACTAAACGGTAACAAGAGTATGTTGTAATAGGGAGCGGCGCGGCTGTGACCCTGTACCGGGCAGCCCGCATGGCTTAGCTTAAGCCCCAAAATAATAACACACAAACTGTATTCATTTAATCACTGCCTGGCCCATTAGTTCCAGCCTCTTATTGGCTAGCTCTTGCACCTGGACTAGCCCATTTCTGATAATCTGTGTAGCACCCCATAGTGTGCTTACCGGGGAGATTCTAGCCTGCGTCTCTCTGGAGTGGGAACATCATGGCGACTCCCTGACTCAGCTTCCTTTTCCCAGCATCCTCTTCTGTCTACTCCGCCTACCTAATTTTCTGTCCTATCAGGGCCCAGGCAGTTTCTTTATTAGTTAACCAATGAAAGCAACAGATAAGATACAAGACACACCTCCATCAAGAGTACAATCCGTAAGACAGAACAGAATTATATGTGTGTTTTCTTCCTGTTGTTCTCTTTTTAATTATTGTTAGAAATTCACCAAGACTGGATGTGTGGTTTTGTCAGAAGCATGTAGTCGCCTGACCTATGTAAGGCAATGAGATTAAACTGATTTAAACCCCAGCAACAAAGTTGGGGCTGAGACTATGTTGGGGAGAATTAGCAGTGAGGTTGAAAGGGAATGCATCATGTCTTAAATTAACCTGCGTGATTCAATGCAGCCCTCAGAATGCATGGCTTTGAAACGCCACCCTGAAGCCTTGGTCTATGATGTCTGCAGGTCATCTGAACACCTATAGATAGCTTCTGGCAACTAATGTGGCCACAGGAAGTAGGACCCGCTAATCTAATTTGCACAATTGCAGTTTAACGCAAGCCCCCAAATGCGACAATGATACCTCCTTCACAGTATCATGCATTTTTGGAACAGATGGGAAAATTGCATTTGTCTGTAACCCATAGGCAGGAAGCAGAGCAAGGTTATCATTTCGTAGCGTTTATTTTCTCACATAATTGGTTAAGGACTGTACTCAGCTTGTGTATCAAATTCAATTGGTAGGAGTGCTCTGGCAGGATGTTATTGCCCGACAAACCCCACCGTAAAGACTACATCTCATTTCTTGCCAACCCCTGCCTGCTCCCTGCGTTTTCCCACTCCATCTTCTCAACTTCATCAGAAATGATATGTTATAAACAGACACATTTATCTCCCAGATAATCCCAAACGGTGGGAATAAAGAGTTTGACACCAATTTGAAGCTTTCCTCTCTCTTTCCTAATCATTTATGGGAGAAGAAAAGTAGCCCTAGAAAAATGGCTTTTTAGCCACGTGTTCAATAAACCCTTGGTGCATTTCTCTTATTCCCTGTCTAGCTGCAAACATGCCTCTATCAAGATTAATATTAAACTCAGCCTCAGGCTGAGCTCTGACTCTGAGTAATGACAAATTCTTCATCATTCCCCCATAGGTCCATTCTAGTTTTGGATATGTTTGCCTTCTAAGTACACATCTTGGGAAAGCCCACCTGCCGGTGACTATAAATCAAAATTTTTTGGCATCTGATTGGCACCCTGCTACCACCTGGCTTCTTTGTGGAATGAAGTCTGAAGGATTGAAACAGATTCTCATCTATCTAGGCTGGCCTTGAACTTGTTATATAGCCAAGGATAGCACTACACTGGTCTTCTTGTCTCTACCTCCGAGTGCTGGGACTGCAAGACCCTGGGCAACCCCATAACCTTGGTGGCAACATGGATCATGGATGTCAACACAGACCCAGGCTGTGGTAGGACCGTGGACCCAGACACGGTCCTAGTCAGCAGCCCAGGCCTGGAGTGAACATGGTTCAGCAAGTGTCCTTATGGTAGAATGGAGCATCTTTTGGGCATAGCACTGGTGTAGCTGGGTCCTGAGGTAGATCCATTTCCAGTTTTCTGAGAAACCACCATACTGATTTCCGAAGTGACTGTATAAGTTTGAACTCCCACCAGCAATGGAGGAGTGTTTCTATTACTCCACATCCTCTCCAGTGTTAGGACTCCTTCATGATGCATCTTCCAAGCCAGAAGTCAGAAAAACCACATGGACATGAGTTTGAATCACAGCACCCACAAACAAGGCCGGATAATGTAGGTGGTGTATGGCTGTAATCCCTGTACTGGGAATGTGAAGACTGGGTGAGCCCCCAAGCCCACTGGCCAGCTGAACCAGTGAGTTCTGGATTCACAGAGAAACCCTGTCTCAAAAATTAAGGTCGATAGTGGTAGACAAACATACCTAATACAATCAGCCTCTGACCATTACATGAGTGTGCAAATAGTTATCACACCCACATGGGCATGTGCACACACACTCCACATACACACCACACAGGAAAATACATTTAAAATTGGAAAAGAATATCTTCCAAGGAATTAATTCACATTTTGATGTGTGTGTGCGTGCATGCACGCGTGCATGTGCATGAGTGTATGTGTGTGTGTGTGTGTGCACACGCTCGCGTGTGCATGTGCATGAGTGTATTGTGTGTGTGTATGTGTGTATGCCTCTATGAGCTGTACCCACTTGAATGTGGCAGCCATCAGGACTACGAGTGATTTTATTGCTCTTTGCTGGCTGCTTCTCTTTCTTTTTCTAGGAATTTGAACTATACATTTTCACAGCATTTAAGGAAAGGGGAAAGGGGGGGCTAGGAAATTCAAGTGGCGTGGCGGACCATTCGGCAAACAAAAGCCACTTCTGAGTATCTTCTAGGCTCTGTCTCCTCCCATTCTCCTTAGAGCTGGTCTCCTGCAGAGCTAACCCATGCTTCCAGTCCAGACTGCTGGCATCCCGCTGTAGCAATTAGAGAAACTGCCCCTCAACGGCAGCTTTATTTTATCTCGTGATTGCCGGGGAGAAGTGCACACAGCATCCAGGAGGCAGCCATCACGTTACCTGTTATCATTGCCATTTTCGACTTCATTCATGTGCAGCCGCCTTGAATACCTGGGAAGCAGTTGTACTTTAAAAGGCTGAGCCCTGCACTCCAGGGATATCAGAACGAGGCAGAAACTGGGCCGGGCAGTTGGAAGAACATGGTGCAAACTGTGTAGCTGGATGCCAGGAGGTTTTGAATTACAGCGGACAAAGGTAGCGGGGTTCGACTTAAGACTTTAAACATCCTTAAATAGGTACATTTCAAATAAGTCCCCCCGTGAATTCTGTCCGAGCTCTCCTAGCCTTAGTTACCATTAAACCTCTCAGCAGTAGGTGGCGTAAATTCTAGGGATTAATCTGCACACATGTATTTGGGATTCGCTAGCTTGTTCTGAGGACATTGTTCCCATCTGGGCTCTTCTTACCCAGAGGGCAACAGGAGCAGCTATCTTTCATGGATAGAAGAGTTAACACTTAGTCTTTCCATGGACAAAGAAAGCTAAGGGACTTTACATGTCATTCACTTAACTATTGTAAATGGTGTTCTGGACAGAGAAAGCAAGACCCAGAAGGACAATAAGCAACTTCTCCCAAATCTAATAGCTAGAAAGCAGTAGAAAGCTAAAATTCCAGGAAGACAGTGCGGGGTAGAGGATGGGGATGGTAGTAGAGATTCAAGGAAAGAATTGAATTTTTTCACTGGGAAGAATTGTCTCTGTAGAACCAGGCCATTCCTACAATACGCAAAATAAATATGGCCAAGTCTGAGATGACATTGTGAGATTCATCTCCACTTATGACCAAGGTGAGGGTCAGATCTGTCTCTTAAAATGACAAGTCCAAGACTCATTCTGATCTCTTGACATGTAAAGATAAGTGTGCAAGGTTATCTTTTAATGTCCCTGCAAAGTGGCAACTTCAAGACTAAGGTTAAGTGTATGCACAGAGACGTGAGGTGCAAACTCAGTCAGAGACAGAGCCATGATGCTTAGCCAATGATAAACCATAAACTTGTCCAAGAGCTAGTTCTAATCTTAGCCTGTAGGTGGCAGTGCAGGCCACCGGATGCGCCCTTTGGCCTCAGGGAGAACGTTTCAGAGGACCAGGGGCAAGGGAGGAATCCTCTTTCCAAAGTCTAAACTTTTACTCCTTTGTGTGAGCCATTTTGCTTCAGCAGGTGAAACTTGAAACTGTTTTCTTTGACCCTGTTCTCCCCTCTGGCGTTTTATCTCCCCCTTAACTCTTCTTCCACATTCTCAAAGTCCAAAAGGGACACTTGGGACTGAAATAAATGTATTGTTGTTTTTCCTCAGACTTCAAATCAGACGTTGAAGGTTCAACTAAAGGAGTGGGAAATTGCTGGCTGATCGTTCGATATGTACACCCATCCATCTAGATAATCTCCCAGGAATGTCTCCTTCGTGCACCTGCTGATTCAATCCACTTACATCACTTTCTTTCTGAAACCCACTGTACTTCCCAAATGCTGACAGGATAAAGTCTGAGAGCGAAAGTGTGACTCTGGCCTCCTTTCTCCACTTAGGCAAACCACGACATGAGGCTCCAGCTGTCTGTGACCACCACGAGTCCACACTCTCCATGCCCACGGCCATCTAGAGCATGGCTTCCTATTCCCCTAAATTTTCTCCCTTTTAATTGTCCATCAACAGATAACATACAGTAAAAAACTTGTAAGCCTAGAAAATGGAATGCTGTTTGGCTCTAAAGAAAAATATAGTCATGAAATTTCCAGAAAATGGATGGACTTAGAATATGTATTATTCAGCGAGGTCACACGATCTCAGAACCAAAAAAAAAAAAAAGCTTCATTTCATGTTCTTTCTTATATAAAGAACCTATCCCATAATATATATTCATATATGTAAATAGATATCCATGTGGGTCCAATACAGCATGTGTAAAAGAAAACGCGGGAGCTAAAATCTGGGGGACGCCGAAGGACTGAATGCAGGTGATGGACTCAGGTTCTGAGAGAGGATGTGAAGCTAATTGGTTTTCTAGCTTTGTTATGAAGTTTTGGAGGTCCGGTGGTGGATACGTGCATAACAGTGAAGGGGTAAAACCCCAAGGTGAATCTCCACAGCTTCAGAACGGCTTTTCAAGGGGGTATAACATTTAATCGAGATGTATAGATTTTGCTTCTAGTTAACTTCAGTCATGCTGTTTTTATATTCGCAAGTTATTTATAATAAATTTAATATGTTAAAAAAATAGCCAAATAGGGGATGGAGAGATGGCTCAGCGGTTAAGAGCACTGACTGCTCTTCCAGAGGACCTAGGTTCAATTCCCAGAACCCACATGGCAGTTCACAGCTCTCTGTAACTCCTTCCTGTTCTAGGGGATCTAATGCCCTCATACAGACATACCTGCAGACAAAACACCTAATTACATAAAATGAAAATAAATAATTTATACATTAAAAAATAGAGACAAAAGTGATGACCAGAGACTAAGACATGAAGGAAATTGGGTGTTGAAAGTCCTTGCGCACAAAGTCTCAAACAAACAAACAGAATTATTGATTTTTAGATCAATAGAAATAATCAATTGCTGCCCGGTATTGCTAGAGAAGTGGGCTTCAAATATTCTCATTCAAAATAAGTTAAACATCTGTGGTGATGAAGTTGTGGTCAGCTCTGCTGCATCCTCCACACTGCGTGCAAGCATCACGGTGCTGCTCTGTACCCACACTGCATACAAATATCACGGTGCTTTTCTGAACCAACACTGCATGCAAACGCCACTGCACTTCTCTGTACCTACACTGCATGCAATATAATTTGTCTACATGTAAAAGGGGCCATATCCTGATACTCAGACTTCACTCCAGACCAGTGAAGTTTGCATGTTTGTGGGTGGACACAGATAACACGTGATTTCCAGGCACAAGAGGAGCTGTGGCTTCCTGCCAGGTCTGTGGTTTCAAAGGGGTGTTCCCAGTGTCAGAGAACAGTCAATGTATTGGAAGTGTATGTCTTTGCCTCTGCTGACAAACTAAGGAATTAGTAAGGGGCAAGGGTTGGACAGTGACGGTGGTCATATTTGAAGAAGCCTGTGCAGGTGATACATACATCTAATATTTTATTTGGTTGCCTAATAATTTATTTCAGTGTTGACAACAGAGAAACTGGGTCCTTGTGCATGCCAAGGGTTCCACCAGTGAGTTATATCCTCAACACTTTTAAAATTCTCTTTTAAATTAAAATTTGATATTTATTTATTTATCTGTTTGTGAGGTCAACACAAGCAACAGTGTGCTTGTGGAGGTCAGAGGACAGTTTGTGGATGTTGGTTCTTCCTTTTCACCCTTCGGGTTCCAGGTATTGAACTCAGGTCATCAGGCTTGACAACAAGCACCTGTACCCAATCAGCTATCTTGTTGGTTCCCCTTTGTGAAGAAGAAAAGGAAACATGGAATACATTTCCCAGTATTCTAGGTTGGCTTTGAACTTGTTCTGTAGCCCAGGCTGTCTATGAGCCTGTGCTTCTGCTGCCTCAACCTCGCCCCCCAATGCTGAGGTTACAGTCCTCCCTCGCCAGGCCTGGTAAGAGGCTCCGACTTCTCAGAAAGTCACATGGATTTGCACGAGTCCTGCTTTCCTCCTGTGCTCTGCTTCTGGGCTCTTTCTCTGCATGTTTTGCTTACAAGGAACAGGCCCAATTTTTACTGAAAAAAATTTGACTCTAGTTTGGTCTCCCAATCAGCATCAAAAATTTATAATAGAATAACTTGGAAAAGTGTTCTACCTGAATCTTTTGGTCCTTAACATGGTTCCTTTTATAATATAGTTCTTTTAAATCCTTTTAATATGGTTCTTCTTGATATGCAGAATAACTGTAATTATGACAGCTTTCCAAATAATGAGATGAAAATGGGTTAAAATATTAAACTTCACTGTGCTCTGTGTATTAGGCTTAGTGTTTCATCACACTGAACTTCGGAAAAGTCAGTAGGATATGACTTTCAATGCACAGACAGGAAGGGACAGTCATAGCCTTTCCAAGGACAGTCACAAAGACACAAGGCCAAGAGAAACAGCAGGCGTTTAAACACAGATCTTTCCCTGTGAGCTGTGCCCTAGGTTCTCACGTGCCCCCTTTTGAATTTTGCCCACAACTAGAGAAGCTCAGAAGGAAGAAATCTGGGGTCCTCAGAAGTGTGTAGCTAGGTTCGTCACATGATCGATTTACTACTCCTGTGTCCTGCTCATTTCTTTTCCCTCCTGAGGAATTAAAATAGGGTGGAGGATTTCTATACATTGGCTTGAAAACACAGTTATCTGATATATAACATTCTTCCAAACTTCATACGCTTTTATAAGCCTATGGTCGCAATTCTCAATCTGTTATGGTCTCAGCAAAGGTTTCCCAAAGCCAGTGTTGAAGGCTTCTTCCCCTGGTTGGCCCTATTGGGTAGAATTTGTAGGAACTGGGCCCAGCCTACAGGTTATTGGGTGTGTGCCCCTGAGCAAGACAGTGAAGTATCCTGTTTCCACATTCATTGTGTTAGCCTGTGTCTTTTTTTTTTAGCCTGTGTCTTTATAGGCAAATTGAGACCATTGGTATTAAGAGATATTAATCACCAGCAATTGTTAGTTCTTGTTATTTTTTGATTTTGTTGATGGTATTGTTAGTGCATGTGTGTTTTCCTTCTTTGGAGTTTGCTAGTGTGGGGTTAGCTATTGCCTGTGCTTTTGTGGGTGTAGCTAACATCCTTGGGGTGAAGTTTTCCTTCTAGTACTTTCTGTAAGTCTGGATTTGTGGATAGGTATTGCTTAAATCTGGCTTTGTCATGGAATATCTTGTTTTCTCGTCTAAGGTGATTGAAAGCTTTGTTGGGTATAATAGTCTGGGCTGGTATCCGTGGTCTCAGTGTCTGCAGAACGTCTATCCAGGACCTTTTGGCTTTCAGAGTTTTCATTGAGAAGTCAGGTAAATTCTGATAGGTCTTCCATCTCTTGTATTCTGTTGGCTATGCTTACATCTGTAGTTCCTAGACATTTACCCAGATTTTCTATTTCTAGAATTCTCTTACGTTTTCTTTATTGTCACTATTTGAGTTTTCAAGTCTTGAACCATTTCCTTCACCTTTTTGATGCTTTTTTTTCTTGAATTTCTTTGCTCTCTTTAATGGATTTGTTGATTTCTTCCAATTTTTGTTTATTTTTTCCTCCACTTCTTTAAGGAAATTTTTCATTTCCTCTTTAAGGGAATGTATCATCTTCATAAAGTTATTTTAAGGCAGTTTTCTTCTGCTTTGTCTACACTGGTATGTTCAGGTCTTGCTGATGTAAAACCACATGTTTCTGGTGGTGCCATAATGTTCTTTATGTTGTTGAGTGTATTCTTACACTGCCATCTCCCCATCTCTTCCTCCAATGGGTGCAGGGGAGGCCTGTGCATCAGGGGGTCCCGTTTTCTTTCCAAATGGTGCAGGAGGGGCCTGTGGCTTAGGTGGTCACTCTTCCTTCAGATTCAGGTGGGTCCGTGCCTCTGGTGGTTGCAGCTCTGGGGATCCCCCAGTTATAAGTGAGGGCAAGGCTCTGGTGATTGTAGATGCTGTGGGGGACATTTAGGGGTGTGGTGTGGGGAGGCTACTCCCAGGTCTCTGGGATGGGTAGGGGTGAGGTGCAGAATATGACTCTAGGGGCTAAGGCCTAGAAAGTAGGGCCCTCCAGCCAGGAGCCAGGCACGCACCTCATTTGAAAGTTTTGATAAAAAAAAAAAAAGCAATGTAAGTAGTATAGAAAACCGTGAGAAACTGAAGAAGTTCTGAGTGAGTGAATGGGTACTGTTTGTCCCCTGAGAATGTGTATTTGACATGGGCATGGCAGTGTCAATGAGCTACAGTTTCAGATTCAGAGGAAAACAAAGCCCTTCCCTTAAGGGCTGTGTGCAGATGTAGACACTGTGTGCTTATTTTTGTATTGCTGTGTATGAAGTAGCTCCTTACAAAGCAAAAGATGAAAGCACTTGAACAAAAGAAGGCCCTTTCCTCTTGTTAGCATATCAGAAGCCATTTCCACTCATTCCTCTAATGAAAGGGGAATTAAGTTACCTGGGGGAAACAAACCAATCAACAAACCCATAAAGCACTCTCATTTCCAGGGCGAGCTCATATAAATGCTTCTGATCTTAGAAATGGATTCTCACTGGGTCTAACCAGGGCTGTCTGTGAGATCATAGATGTAGACTAAGCAATGAAGCCCAGTAGGCTCACTGATGAGTAGTTATCTGAAGATAACGACTCCTCCTCCCCCAGAGTCCTTCATAATATTTCATTAGGTATTCGCCATTCATCAGGTAGATCCCATGATCCCCTCCTCCATCTGTGACTGGCTCTTGGCAGGTCCAGAGCACACAAGGTGACGCTTGAAATGACTATGTCACTCCCGGAAGACTACATGTTGTCTCCTTTCTGCGTATCTTCTCGTTCTTGCGTTCTCTCCACCCCTTCATCTGTGATAGTCCCTGAGCCACAGAGGGGGTGGTATAAATACCCTGCTTAGGGCTGATCACTCAACCCACCCACACGCTCCTGTTAACACCTCACACAGCCACATATTTCCGCCTTTGTGCTGTGCTGCCATTTGTTTGCAAGAGGCGCTCTCTGGCTAATGTTGAGGGTGGCTTTGTCTATCAGTGTACAGAAGGCAATGTGACACTATGGTGATTTACTTAAACAATGGTTGTACGTCTCCCCAGGACCTATAGCATCCATAGCCATTGGTTTATTTAAAGGCTTTCTAGTACCAGAGTTGAAATCACTCCGGTGCTGGGAACTCGGATCTAATCAGAGTGTTTGGTTGCCCCCAGAACCAACGATTGCAGCTTTGGTCACATCTTATCTGCCACTGTGTTGATTTTGTACTTTATAGGTTTTACCTTTGGGTAAGATCACAGATGGAGCTTTCTTTCTATTGCTTCATGTCCTAATAGGGTGATGGGAATACAAATGAAAGGGCTGGCAAGTTCTCTTTTTATGGAATGAATCTGTTTTAGATAGTGGTGGTAATTATATAATTGTGAATACAGAATTCATTGCATTATATGTTTTAAAAGGGCATGGTATGCAAATTATGTCTCCATCGACTTTATAATATTCCCTGACTAAATTTAATGTTGAATTAGAAACAGGCAAAATTTATAGAAACTTTAATAGCAAAATGAGAACTCAAAACCTCAGAGAAATTCAAAACAAAGGAGAGTTAGGAGGGTAAGAAAAGACATAAAGTGTTGTGATAGTTGAACATGAAGACTTGACTAAATTGAGGACTATTTAGATGGCAGGTGAAGTACAGACGCTGAGTGGGGTTGCTTGTGAGCCTAGTGGAATGGAGAAGGTGTGTTCTCTTTTTTTTTTTCTTTTTTTATTAATTTATTTATTTATTAAAGATTTCTGTCTCTTCCCCACCGCCGCCTCCCATTTCCCTCCCCCAATCAAGTCCCCCTCCCTAGTCAGCCCAAAGAGCAATCAGGGTCCGCTGCCCTGTGGGAAGTCCAAGGACCACCCACCTCCATCCAGGTCTAGTAAGGTGAGCATCCAAACTGCCTAGGCTCCCACAAAGCCAATACGTGCAGTAGGATCAAAAACCCATTGCCATTGTTCTTGAGTTCTCAGTAGTCCTCTTTGTTGACAGGCGCCTTTCAATAGTCTAGAGGCCTGAAGAGAATAAAAAGCCAGAAGAAACTTCATCTCGGGAAGTAGGTAGCTAACAACAGAGGGTCACCCCTCCAGCCCATCCAAATACAATCCTCCAGTTTCCTCCCCACCTCTGCAACACACCACCTTCCCTCCTTACACTTACTTCCCGTGGATCCCATAGCTCTCCTGCTCCTAAGAACTCCCATTACTTTTTATCCCAGCCCTCAACTCCAGCATCACTTCCTGCGGGAACACACAGGCTACTCCTGCCAGGGAAACAGCAAAGCTAAACGCTGGTCTTCAGCTCACCCTTCATTCTTCCAAGTCCAATCCCCTGGGGCAGCTCTGCCACCCCTCTCCCCCTGCCACCACCCCCCTTGCCCCGCAGCTCTCGCCCTCCTCAGCTCTGTTGGAGCCCACAGATCATCCCCCTCCTCCTATCCTTCCCTTGCTCACTGCTTTGTCCCTCCCCACAGCCCCAGTAGGCACTGTCTTCAAACATATGGGTCACGCCAGCCAGGGAAGCCCATAGGCTAACTACAGATCTTCACCTTGCCTTCAGATTCTCCAAAACTTGAGTCTCATCCCCAGCTCTGTAGAAGGCCACCTGTTGCAGCCTCCCCTTCCTCTATGTCCTCATCGCTCCTGGATCACACAGATCTTCCCCTCCAGACTTCCCTCTCTCCACCCATTGTGTGATTCCAGCTCCCAAGCTTAGCAGGCACTCCCTGGGAATCCAGATAGCAAAGCAGGTCTTCACTGCCCCCTCCATTACTCCAAGTTTTGTTCCCACAAATGCCAGTCCAGACTATTATACCCAGCAAAAATTTCAACAACTGCAGATGGAGAAAATAAAACATTCCAAGATAAAATGAAATTTAATCAATATCTATCTATAAATCCAGCCTAACAGAAGGTACTGGAAGGTAAACTCCAACATAAAGAGGTTAGCAACATCCATGAAAATATAGGGAATAAATAATTCCAGACAAGTAAACCAGTAAAGTGAAAAGAAAGGAAACACACACATACACTAATACCACCACCACTATTAAAACAACAGGAATTAATAATAATTTGCCTTTGATATCCCTCACAGTGAATAGTCTTAATTTTTTAATAAAAAGACAGACTAACAGAATGTATACAAAAACAGGATCTATCCTTTTGTTCCATCCATGAAACACACTTTGGCATCAAAGGTAAACATTAATCATTGGGAAGGGTTGGAAGAAGATATTGCAGAAAAAGCAAGCTGGTGTAGCCATGATATCTGACAAAATGAACTTTGGATGGAAACTAATCAGAAGAAACAGGGAAGGGCACTAGATACTCATCAAAAGAAGAATATCCACCAAGAGGATGCCTAGCATCTATGCCTCTAAAACAATGGTACCCAAGTTTGCAAAAGAAAAACTTCAAAAGACTATATCACATGTTTGCCCTCTCAAATCAATAGTGGAAGACTTCAATAGACAGGTCATCCAGATGAAGACTAACTAGAGAAATTCTGGAGCCTAGCTAAGTTATAAGTCAAATGAACCTGAGAGACACTTATAGAACATCTCACCCAAACACAAAAGAATATACATTCTTCTCAGTACCTCATGGAACAGTCTCCAAAACTGACCATAAACTTGAATATGGGACAAGTCTCAACTGATACAAGAAAACTGAAACAACACACTGTATCCTATCTGACCACCACAAACTCAAGCTAGGTATCAATGACAGAAACAATAGAAAGCTTACAAACACACAGAAACTAGACAACTTTGTACTGAATGAAAAATGGATCAAGACAGAAATCAATAAAGAAATTAAACACTTTCTAGAATTGGATGAAAATGAATACCCAACGTAATCAAACTTATAGGACAACAGAAAGGTTGTTCTAAGAGGTAAGTTCATAGCATTAAGTGCCTAGAAAAATCTAGAGAGATCTCAAACTAACAGCAACATACCTGAAAGCTCTAGAAAGAAAGAAAAAAGTCACATCTAAAAGGAGTATATGGCAAAAAATAATCAAACTCAGGGCTGAAATCAGTACAATAGAAACAAAAAGCCTTTTGCTGGTTTGTCTTGTCTGACTCAAAAGTGATAGTTTTTGTTTTACCTTATTATATTTTACTGTTATATTTTCTTAAAAATTGAATGAATGAATACCTAGTCATTAGGATAAAGGCTAACAATGGGACTTATCTCTGCTGAGAGGGTAAAAATCAGTTTTCTACAATGGAGTGATGCTGGGTTTATAAGCCACTTTAGGACAGGTTTCATGTTTGGGAGTAGTTGAACCACATATAATGGACTCACAGAATTGTGTGTGTGTGTGTGTGTGTGTGTGTGTGTGGTGTTTTATTTCATGAAAGTTTGAAAGTTTTCTTTGAAAGAATAGTTTTATTTTGTGTTCTTAGTTTTGAGAGGTTTTGTTGTTGAATTGCCCATTTTTTGTATCTGTTTGTGTGTGTGTGTATGGTATGTGTTTTAAGAAAAGAAAACATAAAATTGGATGCATAGAAAGGGAGAGAAGACTTCAGTCTGGACTGAGAGCTATATAGTACAGTCTTTTCATGTTTTTCAGAAATTTGGAATTGAGTTGAGCTTCTCTGTCAGCTCCTGTCTTCCTGCTTGCTGACAACCTGTAGTGAGAGGTTTCAGCCTTCATGATAGTGTGAGACAATTCCTCTACATTCATTTTTTTAAAAAAATATATCTATATGCATACACACATATATGTGTGTGTATTATCTGATACCTACCTTCATTTTTCTATCTACCTGTCTGCATCATGGTTCATCTTGATTCATTTTCTCTGTAGAATCCCAATACAAGTCTATTCAATATTCAAATGTCTAATATATGTATGACCAGAGTCTGAGATATAAAAGAATGTCAGAAAGAGTAAATAACAGTTGCAGAGAAAGTGGCTGATAATTTTCTGGACTTGATGAAAGCATTCATATACAATTAAGTCACAAGAAGGTCAACAAATATCAAGCAAGATAAACAAAATTAACATCTAGAGACTTCTTTCTAATGTTGTAGATTTACAAAGATGAACAGGAAAATCTTACAAGCATTTACTTCCATGATAGGCAAAGAGGGAAATGAGGAATGTTTGTTCACTGCCTATAGACATTCAGATTTGAATATAGGTTTTAGAGACTTGCTGTACAGTCCTTTAAGTATCTTTAACACTGCTCAGTTATGCAGTTATGAAGGTCTACTATGGGAAATTTTTGACACGAGTATTTGAGAGTAATTTTACAAAGAGAAAAGTGACCAGTTTTGGAACTTACCATATTTGAGAACAGGCCTCTGGTTATATGTAGTTTAATGAAAAAGAGAGAAGAGACCTAGAGAAGAATGTAAACAAGAACGATAAGGGAGAAAAAGGAAGGCAGAGAGGAGAACCCAGAGGAAGAAGCAGAGGGCAAGCCAGAAGTCTCTGTATTAGAAGTCAGAAGCAAGAGCTGGCTAGGAGGTATGTCTAGCTAGAGAGAGCACAGGCAGAAAAGCGTGAGAAGGACGCTTAGTCTAGAAACTCTCACAAAGGGTAGGAGTGGAAAGATTCCCAGTCTCAAATGGGAAATGGAGTCTTGGAAAATTAGGAGTGAAATTTGAGAGAGAGAGAAAAAAAATATAGACTCACCATTTTCTGCTAAAAGCCAAGTAAGACATGTGAACCAGGTAACTCAAGCAAAAAGGATTTTAGTTATAAAGACACATGTTGCTCAAAGTTCGTAGGTAGACCAGATAACCAGCAGATTGGGTGTGCAGAAGACTAGAAAGCTCCAACTTCAGGATGCACATAAGGTAGGCCACCACTGTGTGCCCAGACTGACAAGGCAGGCACTGTGTCACTGCTGAAGTCAGATAAAAGCTCAAGGTCTCTTATCCTTCCCAGATACTAAGGCTTGGCTGTGGGTATCTGACTGACCAGTCATCCACCCTCCCCCACTTACTATGCAATCACCATGACTTGCAAAAGTATTCATTTAATTACACTTTAGGAGACAGCCCAGACAAGCTGTCGATGTGGGACAAGATCTCTTCAGGACACACAGTGCAAGAATTTCCCAAAGTCCTTAAGACTGCGAGTCTCTGAAAACGTGAAGGCATGTGTCTGCCCCCACTCCTGTTGCTGTTCTTCACAAACAGGAACAGTCAGCTCCGTACAAGAGCCTCCCACCTATCATAAATCAGCTCACCCTCACACTCCAGAAAGTAGTTCCCAGACATCAGTAACATCGCCCTGATGTTTGAGGCTCTAGCACAAAGCCCTCTGGCTGTGATCTATTTTTTTTATAGTTCTGTCTTAATCTTATTCTCATAAATCACCCCGTGTGTGTGTGTGTGTGTGTGTGTTTGT
Source organism: Microtus obscurus (assembly GCA_963919715.1). NCBI lineage: Eukaryota > Metazoa > Chordata > Mammalia > Rodentia > Cricetidae > Microtus > Microtus obscurus. The sequence continues at coordinate 12,154,518 of CAWTZC010002521.1, read as the reverse complement.
GTGTATGTGTGTGCAGGGGGTGGGGGGGCAGCAGCGGTGTCCTCTTTCTCTCTTGGCCTGTTGCTCCTCAGTTGAAGATGGGAAAGAAGCAGAAGAGACAACAGAAATCTTTGTACACATCCATGGGCATGAAGGCAGACAGGCCTCCAGGAGACAGTCTTCAGAGAATCAACACAACTTTATTTCAGAGTATAAGGAATATATAGGATTGGGGAGTGTGGGGATAAACCTTACTTTGCATTAAATGTACGCTCCTATCTCAAGACTTTATATGTGATGGTCGATTCCTTTAGCAGAGCTCCTAGCACAAGTCTTCTTAGCAGGGATCTGTGCCAAGGGTCAAACTAAGCGTGAATCAGGCGTCTGGTTAAGAGACAGTTTTTAGATAAGTCAGTTCTCCAGGCCCAGGGGCAGTCTCCAGATAAGGGCAGGTAGAGGCAGGAAGTTCTGCTGGAGGGAGGGAGCTCCCAGTTGCCAAGCTACTGAGATAAGTTGTTAGACCTCAGGGAGGCTGTGACCTCTACCAGCCAGCAACACACTTGCAAAACCAGAAAACCACAAGGGACTAACAGAATGTGATCTTCGTAGAAGGAGGCAAAATGGGAAGCTGGTTGAAACAGCTCCATCTCATAAAGAAGGCAATCTGAGCAGTGGGTCTACTTGTCACTTTTGTAGCAGGTCTCATGGCTGTGGGCTGTGTTTCTGACTAATTTTACTGCTCATGCGGGATCTTCCTTTCCTCCCTATAGACACCCAGTGGTCGGAGTGTTTCACTGTTAGGTGCAGCAAAACATTCATGAGTAACACCTTGCTGTATCTGCATGTGTTTAGTTTTCTTTTTTTTTTAAAGATTTTTTTAAAAAAATTTATTTATGATGTAGACAGTGTTCTGTCTGCATGTGTGCCTGCAGGCCAGAAGAGGGCGCCAGATCTCATTACAGGTGGTTGTGAGCCACCATGTGGTTGCTGGGAATTGAACTCATGACCTGTGCAAGTGCAGTTAGTGCACTTAACCTCTGAGCCATCTCTCCAGCTCCAGTGTTCAGTTTTCTTTAACGGCTTTTCTCGTACTGTTTATAGACTATTGCATTGGTATCATGAATGGGAACAAAAAATGTAATTGCTTTATGGTAAATCAATTCTTTTCTATGGTTGCAAGGAATTGCCTTTACCAAAATGAAAAGTTTTTACTCCTCCTTAGTTATCTCATTCCTAATTTCTGTTTGATAAATATATATATATATATATACATATATATATATATAATCTTCCCATTAAAGTGAGAAATATCTCTGTCATGTAGTTCAAGTCTTTATTTCAATCCTATTCAAGCAGCTCTGAGAGTTTTACTATGGAGAATAAGTCTCTATAAAGAGAGGTGACTTAGCAAATCAGAACAACTCAATAGACTCGCAGTTTCAGTTTTCCTTATGTAAATATGAGTGGTGCTTGCTTCATTTTGAGCAAATATTTCCCATTCAAATAGGAAGCAGAGAATGTTTTCCACTTTAAGTTCTTATTGTATTGTGGACTGACCTCTATTCCCTTCAAATTCCCAGTTTGAAGTATCCAACATGTATTCCATCATAATGGGATTGCATTTGGAGACAGATCCTTTAAAGTCATGCTAAGTTGGCTAGACTAGGTCCCAGTCTGATCCAGTGGGAGTTTTAGTGTGAGAAGAATGTTGGACCCACACAGAGACATAAGGGTTCATGGGCACACAGAGGAAAGGCCGCACAAAGACTCAGCAAGCAGCCACTGCCAACCGGAGACAATGGACTCCAGAGAAACCACACTAGGAACCACCTGCCCTTGTTTTCCAGCCTCCTGTATTTCGAGGAAGTGATTTAACTCACCTACTCTTCCCTCTGTAGTAGGTTTTGTTTGTTTGTTTGTTTGTTTTAAAAAAAAAGTTCTAGAATCATAACACAAACATCAACTTAAAGAATCTAACAGACTCATTAATAAATAAGACACAAATTACCATCTGCTTTTCTTTTGTGTCTGAAATATTTTCAGATGTGAGAATGGGCTGATTTCCACAGGTGCTAATGGGAAACCATCCTTGGACAATCTTAATGGCCAATCAGCTGTGACGTATTTTCTCTTGCACTGTATTGGAGGAATTATCAAGGGCTGCAAATACACATGGCTACAAAGTCAGATGTTTGCTGGCCATATAATCAGGATCTGCACAAAGCGAGTTGGGAATGTCTTTCCTTCAGTACTGGTTTGGATCTGTTTAAACAGTATTGAGTTTGACTTGAGATTGTAAATATCTTAGATTAAGGGCCCCACATGGGACTCTAGGGCAGGACACGTTATAGAGGAGATTGATGGATGCATGAACCCCAAGGGGAACTTGTGAATAAATGGGGAAGCCAGCCAAAGCTTTATAAAGAACCACTTCAGTCTATCCTATCGGAAAGCACTGGCGTTGGGAGCAAGCCAGTGCTGACCCAGTGTAAGGGGCACCCAAGGCTCAGGCTTCTGAAACCATTAATTATCATTACTTTGGAGAAGAGAAATTCCAGGATCCCAGCATAAACAGCCTGGGGCAAAAAGAGTTGCATACACTGGCTCTGGGTAGCAAAAGTTCGCCCAACCTCTGGGGTTTCTGAAACAGAATTATCAGGGCCCACAGGCACCTATCTGGCTGGAGAGATGATATCATGGACCATCGCAAGCATTGTGTTGTTCTGGTGCTCAAAGTGCCCTGCTTGTCTTAGGCCACACCCCAGAAGGCCACCACTGCTTCTGAAACCTGTATAGCTCGCTCCAGGCCCTTCTATCTTGGGAAGGTCTTCATTAAGCAAAGACCTTCTCATTTTGTCGACGCCAAGAATTCCTCTAGGAAGATAACCAGGCATTCACAGTAGAGTTGTCTGTATTCTTTTCTTCTCTGGGCTCTCCCATCTCATGCCTCCCACCCATCTGTCTTCCCTTTGTCCCCCTTCTTCACTGTGCTTGCACGAACAGTCTCTGACGGTTCTGCACATTGGGCTTTGGTTGGATTTCCTTCTGAGTTACACTCGCATCTTCACTCCAGTCCCGCCTTATGAGCAAGTGATATACCACGGGCTACTTTCCCCCAGAAGCTTAGGACAGTGAGAGCAATATTTGCCTTCTCAAAGTGAACTGAGTTTGAGTTTACTCTCACATTCCTACCATTCGTAGAAGTCACTTTCCCCTGGCGGAGGTATTAACGCATGGGCATGTCGTCTTGCCGTGGCAGGGCAGGAGCAGGCATGAACGTGAATCATCTGTTGATACACTTGTCTGAGCCTTCGCACAAGCCTGGGCCCAATCTCCACCACATCCGTATGCTGACGTTCTTCTAAGTGGAAGGGGCACAGAGTTCATAGAGACAACTCAAAGCTTACGATCACCTGGTTTCCATGCACAGATGTTCAGTTTTCAATGGAGGCCACAGAGAAACCCTGAAGTTCTTTTCTACAAAGGAGAGTAATGTATTGCCAAAGAGTGCAGATCTTTACCCTAAATCCAAGGGGTCTGCACATTTCTTATTAGGGTTCATAATGTTTCAGTACAGTATTTTGGCCTCTGCAAGTTCTGTACAATTCATGAGCTATTTTTGAATTAGGACCATATACAGTGACTTCTTTCTTCTAGGCTCCATTCAAACAGCTATTGTACTTCTTGTAACTACTATCAAACATTACCACAAAACTGGTGGGGTTAAACAATAATATTATTTTTTTTCTCTTAGTTCTGGAGGTTAGACATGTCAAATCAGAAAACAATGGATCCCATAGGAGGGTCAGAGGGATATTCTATTTCTAGTTTTGGGGTGGTACCTGTCACACTCGCTGGTTTTCTGTGTCAATTTGATACAAGCTAGAGGCATCAGAGAGGAAGGAGCCTCAGTTGAAGAAATGCCTTCATGAGATCCAGCTGTGAGGCATTTTCTCAATTAGTGATCAATTGGGAGGGCTCAGTTCTTGGTGGGTGATGCCATCCCTGGGCTGCTGGTCCTCGATTCTGTAAGGTTGAACAAGCCAAGTAAAGCAAGCCAGTAATCAGCATTCGTCCACGGTCTCTGCATCAGCTCCATCAGCCTCTGCCTCTAGGATCCTGCCCTGTTTGAGTTCCTGCCCTGACTTCCTTCAGTGGTGAACAGGGATGTGGAAGCATAGGCTTAATAAACCCTTTTCTCCCCAACTTACTTTATGGTCATGGTGTTTCATCACAGTGATAGAAGCCAAAGACACCTGCTGTCTTTGGAATTGGTTAGCATCACTCGCCATATTGCCACTCACCTGTAACTGTGTGTAACTTCCCATCTGATTTCAAAGCCTTGGAGATGTAGGATGGTGTACCCTAAGTCCAGAATGATCTCTTTCAAGATCCTCAACTGACTTTCACCTAAAAATGTCCCCTTTCCAACTTGTGTCACCTTCACAGGTTCTGATATTTAGAGCATGATCATATATTTCGTGCCTTCAAGAATGTATTCCGGACTAAGTATGCTGCTGAATGCAGGTTGTGTTCCAGTACAAGGTAGTGGAGGTTGCCTTTTACTCTGGAGCAAATCCACTAATATGTCTTTGCCCATGAGCTTTGATGCTATTATATTTTCCTAGAATTTACCTTCTGTTCTACGATACCTGGATTTTAGGAAGACCACAGGATTCCTTTACAGGCTCTAACAGCTAATATCACCAAAGTGTCAGACCTGAGTGCTGTGTCCGCTGAGTGGGAAAAACAGTCATATCTCTGTAGGCTCAATCACGGTCTGGACATCAACAGCCGAAGTCATCCTGGGGCGAGACTGTTGTGCCAGACAGTGAGATCTTCAGCTGCCCCAAATTAACTGCCCTGCGCTGAATCAATAAGAGGCCTGCTATTGATTCTCCTCCTTGAAATAGATCACACCTAAATAATAAATGCAGCGGGAGTCGTTACCTGCTCAGCTTAGGGTCATTCATTTTCATTTCCATGGCCAATCCAAAATTAATCGCCCCGGCCAGATTGGAGAGTTAAATAAAAACAAAAGAACAGTCCCGACCTTTGCAGCTGTCAAGGGCTTTTGTGGCGTCACCAGTTTCCGTGGTGTCGTCATAGAAAGCGTAACTCACATGCCTTACGTAACCTTAGCATTTTAGGAGATGCCGGGCATTGCTCACTGGCTCTTCGGCATCGTTCTTTTCATCTGAGGCAAGGTCATGCTGTGCAATCTTGGTTCCTCTCAGATTTATGATTCTCAGCCTCTCAGATGCGGTCATCTCAGACGGGCACCACTCTGCCCAGCTTGGAAAGGCTCCTCTTTGGATTAGCAGGTTGTTGTGTTAAAATCTGGAAGGCACAGCCTTCTAGGACTGAGGATACATTTAATAGTTGTTGATCCATCAACTGGACAACCCATGTGAAAAGGGACTTTTGACCTGCTGCATAGGTACCAATGTCACAGGTCCATTTGCCATTTAGCCCTCGTAAGACTCCATTCTGAGCAGTGAAATAATCACTAGACATCAACCTGAAAGAGGTACTTAAGATGGCTAATCTGTCCACCTCTGCCTTTCCTTTTTATTTTTCAGAGTCCGTCCTCTAGGAAACCAATTCTGGCAATTGAGCAATCGATCAGGACAGTTTGGTTAAAATTACCATTCCATTTCCCACACCAGGCAAATATTTTAAAGATATAAACCCCAGAAAAGGGGGGATGGTCAGTTTCAGGATAGTAAGACAAATGCATTTTTCCTATCCCTCTTATTATATGGAATGGAAAACTATTATTGATTTATACATACACAAAGAAAAAAAATGAGGCAGAACTACAAAAGATTTCAAATAGGCAAAGAAATCCTGACTGGAAGAAAGAGGTACTACATACTACATACTCTGATTTAGGGATTATGCACTGTGGTATTCAACCTTTCGTTACACTGACACAACACGTGAGTCATTGGAAGCAAAGGAAGAAATATTTGTCTTGGCTCATGGTGCCACAGATTTCAACAACTTGGTCTGTATTGTGCAAGGGGAAACAGAGCATCATGGCCAGTGAATAGCCTGTGTAGTGAAGGACGGGAAGAAGAGAGTAAGGGCCAGGAACAAGCTTTGTCTTCCCAGGGCATGCCCTTGCTGACTTATTGAAATGGGCCTCGCCTACTTGCTAGCACCTTGCAACAATGCCATCAAATTATGAATGTCTATGGATTAATCCACTGCTGATGAAAATGTGCCCCAAGAACCAGTCACTTCCGTGGTGTTGTACCTCTGGATAATACTGTAATTGGAACCAGGCCTTCAAGAAAGAGGCCTCTTGGGGCATTTCATCTGCAGGCAACAATCATTGCAAAGCTACATTAATCAAAGCATCCTGCTACTGACTGAAAAAAAAAGACTCAGAATACATACATCATAGACTAGCAGAACGTGGTAGGCAATAGGGAAATAAAACCATTTCTAGATGTTCAACTAAATTCTGACATAGACATCAAGAAGATAAAATGAAAAATTGTCACCTCTTCAATACATGGTTCTGGGAAGCCAGATATCTGTATACTGAAGGATGAAAGTATACACACACACACACACACACACACACACAACATCCAAAGTGCCTTAGAATATGGCATAGAAGACCCCAACACATAGTTCCTAGGAAGAAACAACAAAGCCAAACAAGCAAAGCATTCCAGAGCATTGATCTAAATAGTCTTTTGGGTACCAAAGGAATAGGTAACTAAAGACAGGGTAGCCAGCAGGATTAAACCAATATCTAAGGTTCTGCTTGGGAATGTAAGCAATCAGCAATTTGAAAGGGTAGCCTGCCTCTTGAAATAATTTTTTTCAAGCCATGTATCTGATAAAGGGTTGTGAATATTCAAATATGACAAGAAACATTCAATTCACCAGCAAACACACTCCTAAATAATCAAATTTCCAAGTGGGTGAGGGGTGTGAGAAGACCTTCTCCAAAAAGAGACATGTTGACAGTTGATAGTGATAACGAGAATTGCTCACATAGGTTCCATCCGAACCCAGAACTAGAAAGGACCTCATCTCAGGGACAAAGCTAAGGTCAAGATGACAAAATGGTGGATTCAATAATTATAGTACAATCAGATGTATTACAAATGTATGTTTATAAATAATACACAAAGAGAAAATATTTACAAAGCTTATATTGTAAGTGGGGTAAAAAGGGTATAAAGGTAAAAATTCTATCTCTTATTTGATGTCTTCAGATAATAATAAGGTTTATATTTTATGCATACACATTTTATCACATGTAAGTACATATGTGCATGTATTAATTTTATATGTTGATATTTATAGAAATAAAGTTTGAGTATAACTAGAAGTACCATTAAAGCACCGTAAAGTGTAACATGAGGAGTGGGCTGTTTGTTGGGGTTCCTGTCCTCCCACCAGGTCCCACAGCCGGCAAGCCCCAAAGAAATCACACAAAAAAGTCTACATTAGATATAAACTGATTGGCCCATTAGCTCAGGCTTCTTATTAGTTCTTGTAGCCTATATTAACGCATTATTATTATCTATGTTAGCCACATGGCTAAGTATCTTTTTCAGCGAGGCAGGTCACACCCTGCTTCTTCCATGATCTAGGCAGGACTGTCGAAAGAGCTTCCTCCTCAGAATATTCCTGTTCTCATCGCCCTGCTTCTACTTCCTGTCTGGTTTACCCGCCTATACTTCCTGCCTGGCCAATCAGCATTTATTTAAAACATGATTGACAGAATACAGACAATTCTCTCTTACCAGTAAAGAGTTACCCTAACATGATTATAAATAAATGGAAATGAAATCCTAAAGTTTTAGTGATAAATTGGAAGTTAGAAGAAAGAAAACAAAGAAACGGTCTCTTGGCAGCCTGCTCTTTTCTGAAGAGGAAGTGGAGGAGGAGTGGATCTGAGGAAGAAGGGAATACAAGCGGGAGGGGAGCTGGAAAGAGTAGAGAGAGAAGAAGCTGTGGTTGGGATACATTATATGAGAGAAGAATCTGTTTTGATAAAAAACAGACAAAATTAGGGGAAACAAAAATTAGACAATTAAATGGAAAAGACAAATATAAACCCTGATGTGTCAATGGTTCAATTAAATGTAGTCACAATAAACCAGCTGAAAGACAAAGACAAGAAAGTGTATAAAATATTATACAGTGGTATCATGTCTGTGAGAAACTCATTTGAATATGGTAACACAGAATTGCAGAAAATGAAAGGATATAAGACATCCTATAATCAGGAAAACTATGTTCATAAAAGACAAAATGTTCTTTAGAGTAAATATTGATGACAAACAAAAAAGTTCTTCAAAGAAGGATAAAAGGTTAAGGCAATCAAATGATCTGGCAGTACCAAGTGTAAACATCCATTGCTTGTGATGGCAAATGCCATAGACACCTCAGGGGAGAGAGAAATTCATATAGATAGTTAACACTATAGCACAACTCTATCAATAATAGAAGCATAACAAGATAGAAAATTAACAAGTATGTGGAAGAATTCAGCACGCCTCGATACCAAGAGTGTCTAAGTGCTATCCGTAGAACACTCCAGTCAACATCAAAATGCCCCACCCCCTCATAATGCTGTGCTCCAACCCTAGAAAGGACATGGTAGGTAAGCCCTCTATGGCTGAAATACATCCCTAGCTCTGCACACTCTTTCTGGTTGCACAAGAAGAGCAGATTATATTCTGAGCCTTAAAATTAACTTCAGCAAACCTGAGAGCACTGGAGACACACAGAGTGTGTTGTCTGACCGCAACAAAATAAACCTAGAACTCATTAACAGAAAGGTAACAGGAACCGATGCAAACACTTAGAAACCAAAACACACTTCTAAATAATGCATGGGCCAAGGAGGACATCGCAAAGGAAGAAGAAAACATATCGACCTGAATAGAAATGAAAAACAACACAAGAAGCACTTATTGTGGGCTATGTCATTTCTGTAATTGTATGATGTATTTCTTTGGGAGTTTAGGTGAAAAAGGCATTAAGTTAACAAACAAGCATGAAATGTATGCAGTGTCTTGGAACACCGTCAGTTGGTGTTTCTTTTCCTTTATGCCTTAGTTTGAGACAGTTACGTTATTGCTGTTAAGTACAAATTTTTTAGAAAACAGATTTTACAAAAAAATATGCCTATCAGTGGTTTTTCACTGATAATTCATTTAATTTAAAACATTTTGGGGTTATGGAGAGATGGCTCAGTGGTTAAGAGTACTAACTGCTCATCCAGAGAACCTGGGTTCAATTCCCAGAGCCCATGTGGTGCCTCACAACATCTCCTAACCCCTCTTCAAGGGATCCAGGGCCTCTTCTGGGCATCATGGGCATCAGGCACATACATCGTGCACAGACATAAATGCAGACAAACACTCACGTGTGTCAAATAAAATATTTAAGGGTTTGTTAGACTTTCACAAATTCAGTACAACCTTTTTATCAAATTGATTCTTATATTAGTGGAAGACTTAATGAAACTATCTGAAAAAAATTCATAGTTGCATCAATACTTAAAAATTATTAAATATATCTATAATGCTTACCAATTAACCTAATAATTATTACTTGAATTCTGTCTAATCAGATGAATGCTGTCCAGTAACAGCAGCTGATATGTATTGGCAATTTAATTACTTTTTAAATATAAAACTTCCTTTGAAATTAATAAAGGCTTTGCAATAGAGTATATCAAGTAAAAAAAAAAATCTCTGGTAAACCAACCATGGTAGACAAAAAAAAGCTTTTTGTTCATTACCAGCTGCCCAGACCAGAAATAATAACATAGAAATTGTATTAATTAAAACACTGCTTGGCCAATTATCTCATGCATATTCCTAGCTAACTCTTACACCTTGAATTAACTAATTTCTATTAATCTATGTGTCACCACGGGACTCGTGGTTTACTTATAAGGTTCTCCAGTATCTTGCGGCGAACTCCCTGGCCAGCAGGAAAGAACAGCCACACGACGAGGATTCTTCTCAAATCACGCTTTATTGGAGCCTCTTGGTTGAAGGGAGAGCAGAAAGCGAGGGGCCCCGAGCTCTGAGCTATAGCTGCTTATATAGGGATTCTGCCTAGCAACCTTTGATACTTTGATACCTTAACTGCCTTTCCGGAGACCCACCGGCAGGAAAGAAAGCAGGGGAACATCCTGTCAATTACAGACCACAAGGAAGTTCCCCTGCTGGTCAGGGGAAGTGTGGGCAGCTAGATCATAACAACTCACCCTGTTTTCCGGTGGAAGAACTGCAACCTTAATATCAAGCGAGGCCGGAGCCAAATGCCATCTTGAAATGGCAGCCACTCAAATCGGCTCCCTGCAGTATCTGTCTCCTCGGGCAGCTACATGGCGTCTCATTTACTCTGCCTACTTTTCCCCAGCATTCCGTTTATTTTTCCTGCCTAGCTCTCTTCTGCCTTGTCGTAGGCCCAAGCAGCTTCTTTATTTATTAACCAGTAAAAGCAACAATATACACAAGGACTTTTCATATTAAACTATCACTAGGATGATATGAATATCTCAAATGGTATCTAAAGCTTCTCTGATGGCTATGCAAAAAATAGACATGTCTGTTTTTAATGTGCTAATTATATGGTCATTTATGAGACATAGAAATCATTTATTGATGGACACTTTACAAAAAAATGTGCAACATTGAAACAAAGTAATTTTGAAAGGATAACTTACAGATTTTGTCTGGTAGAAGAGGATTGATGAGTATGATGTTGTTTATTAGAAGAAAGAAGTTCTGGTGTTCTACAGTACAGCCAGCATAGATGAAAATAAATTACTATATATCTCAAAAGAGAAAGGTCAGAAGAGAAGAATATATTTAGCAGCACATTTGACTGTTTCCATGGTCTTTAATCCCCTCTAGATTGGTTTTCTTCTTCTATACTTGTGTATGCCTCCATTCGTCCTTTGGTTAAATAAATCATCACCATTCAGCCTTTTCTTTTAATTATACGTATGTGTGTGTATGTAGTGTAAACATGAGTGCAGTTCCCAAAGATGCCAGAAGAGGGTGTCAGATCTCTCGGAGTTGGAGTTACAGAAAGTGTGAGCAATCCATTATAGGTGCTGGGAAATTAACTCAAATCCCACTGTAAGAGCCTTATGTGCTTTAACTACTAAGGCGTCTTCCAGCTCTTCCTTTAGGAAGGTACCTGTCTCCCCCTCCTTCCTCTCTGATTATTTCATTTTCCTTTTTCTCCTTCTCCCCCCTCTTCCTTCTTATTTTCTCCTTTTCCTGTCCCCTTTCTACCTTCTTCTGCTTTCTCCTTCATATTGAGATTGAATCCGTGGTGTCTCTCATGCTAGATAAATTCTCCATTACTAAGCTATATCCTCTGTTCAAATGTGTCATTGAAATGACTTCCTCAACTCAGTGATTAGGTTTCCCAGTTGTCCAGACCTTTAAAAGGATGTGCTAGCATGTCGAGTCAAAGCATTTATATTAGGTCATAGTCAACACACTAGGCAGATAAGCAATGGATGTCACCTTCAATTCTCACAGTTGTATAAGGATCTGGATATTATAACTGTTTGGAAAATGGGGACATGAATCTAAGTACTTGGGGATATTTGTGAAAGACACGTGAGTAGTTAGGGAAGGTGCCAATTTTTCTACCTGTAAATGTCCTGAACATCTCTTGTTTTTGGCAATCACGGTGTGTCTGGGGTCTTGATAACAGGAGAAATCATGGCGCTTCTGGGTTTCAGCAGTTCTGGAGACTTCCCTGTAAAATTCCACACACACACACACTGCCAGGAGCTGCAAAGAGAAGAGTCAATTAGTATTGTGTTGGAAGTTGCTTTACATCTGCGTTGCCCTGGTCCCTGAAGAGTCTCTCTTGCTTATCATGTGAAATCCCTCAGACTCTCTGGAGTGCTCTCTACCATAGAACAGCAATTAGTTCAGGAATGACAATTCTTTTCTGACTCATCTTCCTTCTCCTGAGATGGCCAGATGCCTTAACAACACTCAGTCAGTAGCTAGTCTGAAGATGTGATCGGCTTGTCTGTGTTGCAGGGGAGAGGGTGACAGTCCCCATAGGGCTACAGGTAGGAGAAAACCATTGTGATTCTTTACTTTCCCTTATGGATGTCCCATACCGCAGGGCTCACAAAACCCATTTGTCCTTAGAACCATACTGTCTTAGAAGCTCAGGGGAGGGAGGGATGATTCCTAACCTGCTCAGTAGATTATTCTCCATTTCTGGATTGCTGTCAAGTTCAAATTGAACCCACCTCGCAGTTCCCAGTAACCTACCATCGTAATTTACTTTGGAATGAGATTTTCTAAGATACTAGGATGTTTGATACTAAACATGGAGAAGTCTCTAGCAAAGTGAGATGGGTTAGGCATCCGGCTCACCATAGATAGGCAAGTATGTAAGAGCCAACTGATATTATCGGGTGCGAAAACAGATCACAAGATACCAACGAAACCCACATTAAGAGTTGAATTAACAGAAGAGGTGTGTGTGTGGGGGGGAGAGGGTAGTGTACACAGGCCTGTCTGAAAACAGCGTGGGGAAAGGGGGAGTGGAGCGGGAATGCCCGCTTTTCAAAAACAGTGGCCTATGTATGTAGCTATATCATACATAGATTATGTGACCATGCTGCTGGGTGGCCAGGCAGTTTGCTTGAAAGCTGATGGCGCATGCGCAGCCATGGGACCTGGAAGCGCTCATGCCTGGAGTGACTAAGCATTCTGCCTGAATGCTGACAGCCAGTGGGGGCTGTGACTGTGATGGAAATAAGAACACCATCTGGATGTTTAGAGATTTATTAACATACAGCCATATTCATTCATTCCCTAAGCCTGTGGTGACTTTCCATTACCAGACAGGGTTGAGTAGTTGTGAAGGTGACTGTACAGTCTGAAGAGTTGACCGCATTTCTTCTGACCCTTTATAGAAAAAGCTTGCCAAACATTGAACTATATCTCCTTGGAAGGTGCCCCCCTCAGAAAAGCCATGCAAAGACAGCTGAAGAATCCATTAAGGATGATGTTACTCATGGAACTATTAGCACTACCAGTAACAATAATATGCTTTTCTATGGCGAACTTCTAAGATAGACACTCATTTAGACCTTAATAAAATGGTAATGATTGTCCTTAGGTGGGAAGACCAAGAGAATAATTATTCTTTTATTTTCCTGAAAAGTCCCTTCTGGCCTGTGTTTTCTCTCCTGAGATTCAGCCTCCTGCTTTCAGGAAGCTTTGTAGAGCTGAAGAATCTGTGCTCCTTTACATACAAAGCTTTTCGTCTACATATTTCCAGGAATGACTGGTTGCTAATGGTTCTAGCTGTGCTGCTGGCTGCTTGCATCTCCATCTAAAGTTTCCATGTGGTTCAAAACTGCAGGCTGCTGTGTCATCTTGGGCAGGTTCCACTCCTCTGGGCCTTGGTTTTCTCACCTGCTCATTGCCCTTGCCATAAGCTACTGTACTGGTTCTGGCAAGTGATGTAGCCAAGGTACCAATAACCGGATCACATTCTAGAAGCGTCTGCTGTAACTAACCTGCTGCTAAAAGCAGAGCTACTATCTCTATAATCACTTACTTAGATTGTTAATCTGGATTTTTACTTCTGGTTTTATGTGCAGATTAAAAGATATTCCCTATCCTAAGTGAAAGCATGAATGTGATCATCACTAGAAGTAGCTGTTTCTCAGAGAGATGCACATTGAACCTCTTGGGCCTCCTTCAGTGGGTGATGCTTTCTGGAAGTCCAGTAGCAATGTAGTAATCTCTCAGTGATGGTGGATCTGCCTGCAAGTTGTACAGGATATAGAGTAACAGGGCTTTTGCAAGTCATCGGTCCTACTGAAGTGGGCTTTTCCATGAGACAGGTAGCTGACCGAGTAACCCACTCTTTCATGCAGCTGCAAATAATTTTACAAACCTCACTGGTTCACCAAGTGATACCTGGGTAGGGTCTTTCCTTTGATCTGTTGTTGATGTCCTATCTAACATGAAGAAATGTTTATTTTTCCATGTGTCCTCAAGAAAAGTCCGTCAACAAACCTAAAACCCTGTGGCTCTGGCATTGTTTTGTCTGAAACTTCATCATGATTAGAGAACACTTGAAAGTGAACAGAAGTCTCCGAGCTCCTGAGTAGGGAATGTCTTAAGAGCCTCACCACAGTCACTGGCTCAGTCTCTCAATGACCCTTTAAAAATAGCCACCTCAAAAATAGTCCTTTTTCTCGCCTCTAATGACACATATTTTGACCCAAAAATGTTTATTTTGGATTATCAAAAGGCTTCTGAATTAAAGAGGACTGAGTTTAGTAAGATTTAGTTTAATTTGAATGTAGCCCACAAGCCCGTGTTTTGAGGTCTTGGTTCCATAGGGTAATCCTACTTGGAAAAGGTTGATTCTTTCAGAGTGGTGTCCAGTGGAAGTGTCTTAGGTCTCTGGGCCATGCTCTGAAGGGGGTGTGTTGCTTCCTGGACATAGGTGAGTGCTATTGTTGCACTGTGAGACACACTAACAGTGACATGTTACCTCACCAAGGGCCAGAGATACAAGACCAGATGGTCCTGGCTTGCAACGTCCAAGTGTGATCTCTGGAACATCTTAATCTTCTCATGTATTTGTAATGTATGGTGATTAGTATGGAGCGTGAGCACCTTCTAGCAACCTTGTTTTCAATGACAATTGCTCTTCAGTGATGTTCAGTGTCATGCCATGGAGAAGTAGAGCTTTGCTAAAGACTTTAGACCTCCTGACTCTTGAGTGTCTTCTGTGAGATAATATGTATCTCTTTCCCCATGTGTATTTTGGTATATTTTCTATACATGTAAGTCAAGTTCCTAGCACAGCGTTTCCAGACATGAAGTTTCCTGTTGTGTGCAAACATTTTGGTGTCAAATTGACTTCTTATAGACTCCTAAACCTGGACTTATTTGTTATCTGATCCATCCAGATTGCCACAATCTTTTCCCCCTCTTCTTGGTCCCTTTTGTCATACAGTGGGATTAATACAATTTTATTTTATCTCTTCTAAGGAAAGCATTTAAGATACTATAAAACTGCTTACATGGAAAGGTGTCAACATGCCCTGGAGAGTCTATGGAGAGAAACAAGGCTTGAGGAATGGAGTTTGAGGGGACATTTGTTTCCACTGGCAGCCAGAAGCACTGGCTGAGGGATGCAACTAATTCAATGTAGCTTTACAATTAAACCAAGACACAGAACAATGGAAATTACAGGAGCAAGTCCATGTGATGGACACAGGGCTAATGAAGAAAACAAGATGTCCTGAATGTCCAGAAGATGCTTCTGTGGCCTCGGGATGAGAGCTTGAGCATCAGATAAGATGAATGGATTTATCTGCTTCCCAATTATTGTGAATTCTTGATGTGGCCCCATTGCCTGACTCTTCAATTCTCATTCTGCTTTTAAAAGGGGAGGAAGAGTAACATCATTTACTTCTCAACTTGTTAGAATTTGTAAACCCATACGGTGCTGGGCATGAAGACTTAAGGCACAGTACCTAACATTATAACTCCCATCCTCCTGAAATTATAATTTTTCCTATCTGGAAAGGAATTGGAGTTAATGAAAACCCTGGTCCATACATTTGCAAAGGACGTATAATTTAGTAGATGTTCATTTGGAGACATATTTCCACAATATTCTGTTCAAATTCTAACTAAATTTTAATTTTAAATGGAGGAAATTTGAGTTTTTGCAGAAGTGATTTGGTGCCACCCAGCATGAGCTGCTGAGCAGACCCAGCACGTTGTAACTTCCTGCCACCAGTCGCATTCACTGTTATGTCCAGGACACTTCCAGGTGTCGTGCTTTGCTAGAAAGAACTTAGGATGCATTCATATCCTTGGCTGTGATTTATCGCCACAAAGGATACAGTGCAAAAGCAGCAGAGGGGACAGGCTTATAGAGAAAAGTACAGAACAAACCAGGCAAGAGATTCCAAAGGTGTTCCCCCTTGTAACCACCGAGGATGCTTTTAATTCTCTGGCAAATATATCATGATAATACACATGACTTCACATGAGACTGACTCAGCACTTAGCAGGGTTGTGGTGGTTTGAGTAAGAATAGGCCCATAGGCGCATATATTTGAATGTTTAACCATCAGGGAGTGGCACTTTTACAGAAGGCTTAGAAGAATTAGCAGCTGTTGCTTTGTTAGAGTAGCTGTGGCCTTGTTGGAGGAAGTGTGTCACTGACGGTGGGCTTTGAGGTCTCATAAAACCACAGCTACTTCTCCAACAACATGCCTGCTTGTTACCATGTTCCCCGACACCATCTTCCCCACCGTGATGATGATGGACTAAACCTCTGAAACTGTAAGCAAGCTCCCAGTTAAGTGCTTTCTTTTATAAGAGTTGCCTTGGTCATGGTGTCTCTTCACAGCAAGAAAAAAAATAGTGACTAAGATATATTACTGGGGAGCTAATATATCCTTATAAACCTCTGCCCAACAGCCAGCTTGTCTTTCACAAAGGAGCAAAGATGGTAGTCAATATTAAAGTCAAGGTTGATAGTCTCTGAACAGCTGGGTTTCTACATGAAAAATTTAAGGCTCCCAGGAAAAGATGACCTTTTAGCACATGTCATATTTTTTTGTATAAACATCTCAGGCACAGTGAGTCATTCTTAGGCATTAGGGAATGGCAACATTTCTCCAAAATCTACATTTTATGTGCCAGATTTGTACCAATGTCACAAGGAGAACTTTCTGCTGTTCAGTTTTCGATGCTATCCATTTGTAGTAAAATAGTGAAGGATAAAACTTAAAAGGTCCAACAAAGGTCACAGCTTACTCCGTGCTTCATCATCAATTACCTAGGATTGGGAATTACCATAGTCAACAATCTCATGAAAATCATGACTTTCAGAGCTGCTTAGACTGTTGAATTTGTGAGTAAGGAATTACAGTAGTGTCTCTCTTCCTCCCCTCTTTTCTTCTTTCCTCTGTTCTCTTCTCTCGTTTTTCTCTTTCATTTATTTCTTTCATATCTCTCTTTTGCTCTCTCTCAGTTTTAGTATTAAGTA
This sequence comes from Microtus obscurus, assembly GCA_963919715.1. Taxonomy (NCBI): domain Eukaryota; kingdom Metazoa; phylum Chordata; class Mammalia; order Rodentia; family Cricetidae; genus Microtus; species Microtus obscurus. Next base: position 12,137,469 of record CAWTZC010002521.1, on the reverse strand, counting down.
TAATACAGAACAATAAAATAAAATCCAAGGAGCAGGAAGTAGAAGCATACCCTTCTATATGTCAATGCAGAAATCTCTACTTAGACTCAGTCAAAACAAGCAAAGGAAGTTAAATAGAAGGGGTTTCTTGGGAAGAAGAATTTCAGCCAGAGAGAGAGGGAGATACGAGAAGGTAACGACAGATGAAAATGTTTAAACTCAGGATGTCCCTGTATTAAATTGTCAAAGAATAAGTAAAAGGAATTCAGGAAACTAAAAGAGCAAATTTAATCTAAATTAAGCAGAAGAAAGCACAGTATGAAGCTTAGACTACAAACCAGTAACAGGAGAGAAGATAATTGTAGCAGATATCTTTGTTACAGCCAATGTCAGTTGTCACCATGATACAAACCTCTAATTTTCTGGGAAGAGAAACCTCAACACAAGAAATGACTGCATTGGTCTGTGGCCATGTCTGTGAGGTTTTTAATTAATTGCTAATTGATTTGGAGGACTCAGTCCACTCTGGGTGTTGCCATCCCTAGGCAGCTGGGCCTGGGCTATATAAAGAAGTTATCTAGCAAGTCAGAGAGAGGAAGCCAGTAATCAGCATTGTGCAGTGTTCTCTATTTTCTTCCCAAGTTGCTTTTGGGTATGGTGTCTGTCACAGCAACACAAAACAAATAGGGCATATACTGGTAGCAAGGGTAGAATACTGCTGTGTTGGATGTGACCATGTCGTTTTGGGGGAAGTTCTTGGAAGCATTTGGAACTTTGAGCTGGAAAAGCCATTACATGCTCAAAGCTTAACGGGCTATTATGGGAGCTTAGAAGACAAGAACGCTGAGTGAAAAATCAGTTAATGCCTGGATTGTGAAATTTCGGAGGGAAGCAAAGAGTTTTCTATGACTGTTCAGGTCACAGGTTGCATTAAGAATCTGTGGAAGTCAACATTTCTTTGCTTTACAAAACAATCAAGGCTGGTTAGTTGGGGCTGAAAAACTATAATTAATGAGAGACCAGCATCACTAATGCAAAATCATCTGGGAAGGATCTCCTTAATGTCAGCCCATAGAAGCTGTGATGCAGAGGGGTTAGGTTCAAGTTGGCAGCTGGAACAGGTAATGTGGAAGAGTCTACCCATGATATTGGTTTTGGTGGCATAAAAGCTAACAACTTGCTTGTTGGAGGAAACCAATGCTATAGAATATTACCATGTTAGCCAATCTGGTAATATAGGAAAAGAGGTACATTTCAAAGATGAGGGGATTGGTGACAATCTAAAGAGTCTGATGTTTTCAGAATATAGGGGGATTTTTATAGCCAACTCTGTTAGGAAATTCAACAGTGAAAATTAGATAATTCCTTGGGTGGATAAACTAATAAAGATCATTCAAGAAGCAAGGGGTGAGTTACATGACTGAAATTATTAAATATATTAACATTTTAGTTGGCAAATTTCTCAAAAAAAATCATCATCAGCCCAGTGACCACTGATGAATGCTAACATACGTCTAAGGAAGAACCTGTATAAGTGAGTAACATACTATAATGGGCAAGTTCTATAGCCAGAAGCATTCTAATTGGCTCCAAATATGACCAGCACGTGGTGTAGGCACACCTTCTTCCTGGCATTCAATCAAATTCTAATCTTGATGCTACTCTGAATGAATACAATTCAGTCTATAGGTCAGTTAGCAGAAAACTTGCCTGTCTGGATGGGCCACGCTTAATTTAAGGAGCTTAGTCCTACTTCAACTTGAGATGCTACACTTTGTTGACACCCATGGGAGGCCTGCCCCTTTATGAACAGAGACAGAAGGGGAGGATTTGGGGAGGTGGGGCAAAGGGGTGGTGGGGAGAAAGGATGAGAGGAGAGGAGGGAGGGGAGACTGTGGTCGGAATGTAAAATAAAAGAATAAATTTAATTGAAAAATAATAAACATTTTTTCTGAAGATGACCCAAGGGATGATCATGAACGTCAGTACAAATAAGTTCTAGTGACTGTCTTAAAGATGGGAGGCAGAAAGTAATGAAGTGTGTGGAGACACTCAAGGAGATGAGTGTGACACTTGGCTAGCAAGGGAATAAGGATCCAGTCCTACAAATGAGCAGCAAAAATTAACTCAGAAGAGGACTTCTTCAAGTGTCCAGATGAAACACAGCTAATGCATCACTTGTAGCCTCCAGTGTTTGAAGCAGGGGACTTAGCCAATTACTTGTTATATAAAAGTGGGAACTAATGTACTTGTGCCTGCAACTCATTCTACATAGCTGGTGTTACCATAGTGATAAAGGAAAGCAGGGGGAGTACAGGAATTGATGGAGAGTGCCATGAACATTCTAAGCACAACATTAATAAACTGAACCCCACAATCTCTATGAATAATATTGCCAAGCAAATGGAGTCTGTATGGAAGTTGGGCCTAGTTTATAATTGCAAAGTTGATGGACATAGGGAGTGGGGTAAACCACTGGAAAACTAAAGGTAGTTTGTAATAATCCCAGCAGATGCAAGAAGTTCATTGTCGAGGCTCCAACTCACTTCTTGACCCTTGAAACTCAATAAAGTGGGACTAGAAGGGATTTCCTCATTCTGGGATGCTGTGGTAAGCATCATGTTTAATACTAAAAGGCTAAATGTCATTTTTGGGAGACTGGGGAAATTAAAAAACTCCATGACTCCATTATCTTGGATTTCTTCTGATCATCTGTTTGTTTTAAATACAGCATGGTGTCGTTTATTCCTAGAGCTCAGGGTGTATTGCAGTGCAGCACTGTCTGCCTCTCCTCTGGGTTCAACACAGGTGTGGAGAGTCTTCCCGGTGTTAAAAGCAGGAACAAGGAAAAACTGAGCCAATTTCAAAGGAAAGGAGAAGGGCTGTTGCTCTTCTTGGATGGCTTGGTGGTCCATGTCAAATCCTATTTTACCAGAACTATGAGAACCAAGTTTAACAAGGTAAAAACACATATCATCTTTATATTCCAGAAACAAATGGTTAGAAAATAAAATCTTTAAGTGACTAGTATTCACAGTGCTACATGGAGAAGCTGGGACAATCGTGCATGTTGTTTGGTATATAAAATGGTGCAGCCAGTTTGGAAAAAGCTGATCGATTACATTCAAATTCACACATACTTGTTCAATTCCAACCATTCTTTTCCTACTCATTTATCCAGAAAAAAAATAAAGCATATGCCCTGTTAAATGCCACTGGAATTTGTAATTACCACAAATTGGAAAGAACAGAAATGTGGGGCATCAGACACATCATGGTCTCTGCAAATAAATGAGATACTCTGAGACGGTTTGAGTATACTAGTACATATGACTAGTATTATTAGAGTCTAAAATTAATCATCCATGGTACAAGAAACTAGATCTTAGGAAAGCTGATTTCATTGGCCCAAACTCTAGAAAACACAAGCTAATGTAGGGGAAAGCTTGGGAGAGCATGCCCAGGGGCACCTGGGAACTTTAAAGAGTAACTCCTGTACCCTTTGTCTCAGCTCTCTTGCTTGCAAAATAGGCATACCTATACTGTACATGTTAAAATGCATGTTTAATTACAAGTCGATCCTTCTTCAAAAACATTTTTAAGCTAGAGTGACAAATGCCACAGCACAGGATCCGTTCCTGACAGCAACACCTTTAAATGAAATACATTTGAACACAATGATATTGATTTGAACATTTGCAGTGTTCAATAAAAGAGTCTGTTGCTGATGATCTCTGGATTTGTCTGTGTAGTTGAAACTGAATTCAACCAATTAATATGCTAGTTAAGTGAATCTGTCTTTAGGATGTGGTTACTGGGGGTAGTTCATGCGAGCCTTCCTAGTCTCCATGTGAAAGTTTAAACAGGAGTAGTCTAGCTGTAGATAGGACCAGGGAAATTGCGTTTTGCGTTATTGTAATTCTCAGGAGCACACCTTAGCTGCCTTATCCAGGAGTACTTCCCCCATGAGTGTCAGTCTGAGGCGCTGATGCAGGGGAAAGGCAGCCTCATATGCCACACCTGCCTTACTCCTGCCTGTACCTGCAACATACCCCGACTGTTATGTCCTAAAAACAATGTTCTCTAGCTCTTTTCAAACGGGTTAGAAAATAAGAAAATAAAACACATAGCATTTTCTTTTGTTTTTATTGCTTCCCAAGCTCAACCAAGAATCAAGGGTTCTGTTTTGGGTAGTGAGAGCTGAGCAGGCATGTTTCCTCCTTAAAATCTGAGTATTTCTAAAGAAGAGCCTCCTGTGGTGCGGCTGTGTGGTTGAAGAGGAAAAATAGCAAGGTATATCTATTTTTAGGCTATTGTTCCAATGCCTTAGAATTCATAGCATGAATAAGGTCAGTTTGAACTGTAGTCTCTTAATTCAGGAAAGAGCACAGCAGAGACTTCTGTAAAACCTACAATGCTGGCCTAGCATGTCTGAAGTGTTCAGGGATGCTAGAGTTGCTGCCTACCAGTGCAGTCTCCCTAATTTCAAATATTCCCTGTGGAGTTTTCGTGATTACAATGGGTTATTTCCCCAGAAGCTGCTCTTCCACTTAGCAAAGCTTGCTGTAAGAGGGTGAGGCATGACTTAGCAAATTACCAGAAGTTGGCATGTTTGTTCGTCTTGCTCTGGCCTGGGCGTGTACAAACCAAACCCTGTTTATTAGGGTTGGTGGTTTCACTTGTCCCTTCCTGTTTGGAGAAGGGCATTGCCTATAGAAAGAGCCATCTTCCCAAATCAGGAGCCTGAGAAACCAACAGAGGTTTCTGACCCCACAAAGGTCAAGGCCACTTACAAGCTCTGTGTCTTCACACACGTGGGAAAACTCTTAGACAAATTCCAAAGGTCTAAGAAAATGTGAGGGTCTATAGTGTGATGATGAGGGCGGTCACCAACAGTATCATAAGAATGTCATGGGCTCTCCAGTCTAATGTGACAACGAGGCCTCCTCAATTGTATCTATGCTGTGACTTTTTTTTTCCAGGGTAAAATTAGATTCTCAAATATAATCATACTTTTAAAAAGTGACAGAGCAAATAAAACAGTTACATTTTCTACCAGATGTGTGGTGGGTCCTCTTTAGAGGTGTTGAGGATATTGACATCAAGGAACGCGGGAGACATGCTTATGGATCAGAAGAGCCCAGGGAAACACAGGAACCAATCAGATGGTGTCATCCTGCCTGGGATCACTGAACATGAAGTGGTGCCGCAAAGATAAAAGTGACATTCAAATAAAAACTGGCAGTTAATTAATAATAACTACCAATGTCTCCTTCTTAATTGTGACTGCGATATCAAGAGATAAGAGGTCGGGCAAATGGCTCAACACAACAGAGGGTTTGCTGGAAAGGCATGAGGACCCAAGTTCAGTTCATCAATTCTAGATTGTGCTGAGTTGGGAATACTCAACATATTGAGTATTCTCATGGACTGAAGGAGAAGAGGAAAAATGAGCTAGCAACATCTTTTATTGGTTTCCTCTTCCTTACTACAGACATGATGTGGTCAGTGGTCTCATGCTTTGGCAGCCAGTGCCTTCCCTGCTACAGTGGACAGTACCTTCAAACTCTGGGCCCAAAAGAAGCCCTCCAGGCTCAAGTTGCTTTCATTTGGCATTTTGTCACTGCCATGAAAAAATAAAGCAATAAAAGCATCTGTCCCTGGAGTATGTGTATTACGTTTCACTGTGTAGAAAAGATACTGTACTTCAAACACATGGATGACTAGAAGAAACAAATCTTATAATCTTGAGGATAAGTGCAAAAAGGAGAACACTGGGCTCCAGACTGAAGATTTTTCAGGCACTGTAGAGATGAAAGAATTTTCCAGTGCAAAGTCAACAATATTTTTCTGTGAGAGGCAGCTGTGGCCTCATCCATTATGGCCCTGAAGCCAGCAGCCCTAATCACAGCGCACTTAGGAGGAAATGCAGTAACTTTGTGGCTACATAGCCTGAAGACATCTTTGCCTTTTACAGGATGCTGGGATCCCTGGGCGGAGATGGTTTTTCATTTGCTCATTAGTGCTGCATCCTTCAAGAGCTCTTACCCACTCCTCCCTGTTAGTCAGGGAGCTCTACTGTCAGCGTGTCCAGTGAAGTACTGAAGACTGTACAGGTTTTTTTTTTTGTTGTTGTTGTTGTAGGTTTTTTTTTTTTAAATCAACCCAACAGTGGTAGGGGCTGCTGGATACAGATCTTGATTTTTTTTTTCTCTTAGACACTTGGTAGAAGTAACTCTTGCAGTCACTGGGGTCATTGATGCAAACTCCTAACAGCTCTGGAATTGTGAGAAAACTCAAAAGAGAAGAAAACATAGAATCTAGTTCATTTATTTTAATTAAGACAATATTCTAAAATTCCCTTTTGTGGTGTTCCAATAGGAATCAGGTCTCATGTGCTCATGACACCTCTGTAAAAGGGAAACCTTCATACCTCATGGAGGGAAGCTTGCCAAAGCGGCACAGTTAGGTGGCGCTGTGGAGCTCCTACTCCAGCCATAGATGGATGCCAGCCCATCTCTGCTTAAAGGAAATGGATTTTAAAAACATAGCACAAAATGGAGAGACTGGAGGACAGGATATCTGAAATTGACACTCTAAGCTTTTACAGTGATTTTAATGGTTTTTACATTGTAGACATTTTGACTCTGAATGCTGAGTTTGGGCATTGTGCAATGGTGGGGTAACAGACCACCAAAGTATATTAAACCAGAAGCAAGCTTTATTCCAGAAAAAGAAAAAAAAATCACCATGGGGCACACAAAGCTTCTCAGCTGCAGCTGTGACCACAGACAGAATGGGACTTTTGCAGCTGTGGCAATGAGGTCTGGTTCTGGACCACCTCGTACAGTAAAATCAAGCACCAGGTGTGCGTCAGAGAGCTTTTACAGCCTTGAGGTCAGGCTTAAAGTCACGTTACTTTTTAAGTTTTACAACTTTTTGTTATAGGACATTAGAATGTTAACTTAGAGTGCTTGCAAAAGCCTGTGGCTGTCACAGCCACTTTTCACTGTCCCTAAAAGAGTGCAAGGCAGAGAGTAGAGTCACATAGGGGGACAGTTAACACTTAAGGGAATACAAGCAGCAGGTCCCATAGAAGTAAGAGTTAGAAGCTAACCTTTGTTCCAAGTACTTGCCTAGCTGGGAAGTTGGGAGACAATTGTTAAAAGTTTACCTCTGGCCACAGTGGCTGTCAGGAAGTCTGCTCTTAAAGCAGAAAGTGTTTGTTAAATATTAACAGTGGCTACCAGCTTTATTATTTTTTTCTCTCAAAATGTATTCGGGCTTGCAACTTTATATTTCTATATTCCTTTATTTGTATATTTTATTTCTGAATTCCTCACTGAATATTAGGACAAACTTATTAACTAAGCAACGGTAAAGAAAGCACCATGCTCAACACAGTAACTGAAAAGGAAGTCTTTTATCTCAGTTCATTCCAGCAATATGACTGCAATCTTCTAACAAAATGACAGGGGTGGGCGAATGAGGTGGCACACAGGAGAAATGACGTTTCTACTGCTGCTAACCATAGATATGGGAACAAAACAGTGGATCACCTTTCCTTTTGTCCATTAAGTGAAAGTACCACTGTCAGTGGTACCACCTCTAGGCTGGTGGTCCTGGGCTCTATAAAAAAAGCAGGCTGAGCAAGCCATAGAGAGCAAACCAGTAAGCAGCACCCTTCCATGGCCTTCACGCCAGCTCCTGCCTCTAGGATCCTGTCCTGTTCTAGTTCCTGTCCTGACTTCTTCTAATGATGAACAGTACTATGGAAGTTTAAGGCAAATAAACCCTCCCCACCCTAACTTGGTTTTTAGTCATGGTGTTTTGCTGCAGCAATAGAAACCCTAACAAAGATACCATGACCGTGTCAACTTATGAAAGAAAGCATTTAATTTGGGGCTTACAATCCCAGAGGGTGGTAGAATACATGGCCATCACAGTGAGAAGCATGGCCAGCAGGCAGGCTGGCGTAATAGAGCAGGAGCTGAAGGGAAAGAGAGGATGGGTATTTGGGAATGGTGTAGACTTTTGAAAGTTTGAAGCCCATCACCAGCAATCTTAACCCTTCCTAGAGAGTTCCACCAACTAGGGACCAATAATTCAGGTGTATTAGCCTATGGGGCCATTCTCATTCAAACTACTACATTGTGTAAGAGTCTTTAAGTTTTTAAGTACAGAGTAGGTATATGGGGTTGGAGGACAGAGAAGAGAAAACAATCAGTTCCAATGACTTGAAAACCCAACAAAAGAACATACCGTTCTATGGAAAAGGCTGATCCAAAAATGTTTCTAGCAACTTTGCTCAGCACCACCCAGTGTGAAAAGTCAAGTGTCTATCAATAGAACAGACAAACCAACTGTGATATATTCACACAATAGAATATCATCCAGCAAAAAGGACACAATGAGGAAAGAAAAAAAGTCAGCCTTACATAAAAGAGTATAAGGGTGTTGTCCTATTTATTTGAAGTTCTAGAATAGGCAAAACTGAACTGTAATGGAAAAATACATATCAGAGATTGACACATTGTGAGTTGTGAGTGTGACTCTTTCTCTTTTTCTCTCTCTCTCTTTCTCCGTGTGTGTGCGTGCACTGACTTAAGAGGAATAGATGAAGTAATTTTGGAGTGTAAAGAAAATGTCCTAATAGTTTGGCACTATACCCATGTTTATCAATTAAACAGTAAACTTGAAAGTATATATCACATATATAAAAGCAGGAAATAAACCTGAATTCTAGTTAATGTTATGATGGATAATGAACATTGTTACCTGCTATTTATTTTGAGATGTGTCAAAAATTAAACAGAGGGACAAAGGGTAGAACTGGTTTGTAATAAAAAGCATAATATCATATAGGTGATGAATACAGAGGTTAATGATCTTAAAAATGCTATACGTTTAAGAATTTTCCTAATAAATAAAATGCTATAAAAACGCCAACAAAAATAGGGCTGGAGGGCGTCAACTTAAAAGCATGAACTTTATCATCAATGTTATCATTATAACGCTCATTGACTTAATGAGAATCTGTTTTAGCACAGATACATTCAAAACATGAAATCTCCTTACACAGTCCTTGAGGGCAGGTGCTATTCCAACTCAAATGTGGAGGAATTCAGTGTGTTCAAGGGCAAGATGCCCATGTGCCAGATTTGCTGTGCTTATTTGTTTACTATTATTGGTTGCTTTTGTTCTTACTCTGAGTATACTAGGTTTTCTGTGTGTGTCAATATAAAACAGTTTGAGGGTCTAGGGAGTCACTTTTTTTCAGATTATAATGCATATTTAATGAGTGGGGGAAATTATTATCCAAAAACTTGAATGATTACTCTCCTGAAATACATGGATGAGTAGTAAGTAAAGCTCAAGGGAAAGGGGCATTGCCATGACTGATTTTGTTCATGTTGAAGTTGGGTCTAGACATATTGAGGCCCGGTTGTATGACAAAAAATATGATGTTTGATCTGGGAAGGACAAGAAGGCCATCAGCCAATGACGGTTTGAATGTGAGGCATGACTCTTCTGAGGACAGGAATAGAGAGACTTTGATGCTGACACATTTGCATCTTTTCCCTCAAAAAAGGGAAGATGCAGCAGGGAGCTTTGGACCATGAATCATCGCTTTGATTGCTTGCCAGTCACCTGGGGAGGCAAAGTTGCTTAGTGACTTCATTTCCAAGGCCACCAATAATAAAAACAGCATTCAGATCTTGTCCAAGTATCTTGAGGGAAAAGAACCGCATTCTCAGTATATTTCAAAGAGCAACTGCGTGTGACCTAGAAAATTTGCAGGCTGTCATCAGGAAGTGGAAATTTGCCTGTGCGACATTCAAAGGATTGACAACAATGAGAGCGATGGGCCTTGTAAGAAGTCTTAAGTATTATTACAGCCGCAGAAAGATGCTTTTCAGTACCAAGGTAAAGGCTTATAAAATTTAAGTGCTAGACCCATAAAGGCGTATTCTTAATGGAGGATGACTGTCTCTCAGCAAGTTTTTCTAAGTTGGGGGGCTGTTTCACTTTTGTCTGGAATTGGCTAGATTCAAGGAATTAATGGGAGGCATTTTCATGTCCCTCAGACCCTGACTAAGAGTTGAAAACATGACAAGAATTTGGAGGCTGGACCCTTTCATTAGAACAAGCAATAGGCTATCCATTGTCACAAAACTAATAATAATAATAATAATAATAATAGTGATTATTGGGTGAAACTACTGAAGATGCTTGATGTGGTTAAATCTTTTCATCAAACAGTCTGAGAAATGGCACTCTGATTTGCTGAAGACTAAGTTATGATTGATGTGGTTAAATCTCTTCATCGAACAGTCTGAGAAATGACACTTTGATTTGTTGAAGACTAAGTTATGATTGATGTGGTAAAATCTCTTCATTGAACAGTCTGAGAAATGGCACTCTGATTTGCTGAAGACTAAGTTATGAACTCAGATACCCTCTCTTCCAATAAAATTCTCTGGGCTTTTTTTTTTTTTAAAAAAAAAGGTTGGTCATGTCTTTTTGCCACCTAGAATCAATGTCAAGACACTCATCAGAACATTCCAGACTCATTCCCCATAGAAATGCTGAGATAGTATATGTTCGTTATTTTAAATTACTGAGGTTGGGAGTTATTATACAGCAATAGATAACAATTGCATTATGGATGCATGTGTGGGCTCCTGCATACAGCATGTCAGGCAAGGAAACAATCTGCGAAGAGGTGAGAAAGAAAACTAAGTTCAGCCTGACGTAGGCCGGCTGGACCAAACTTTGGGAGTCTGATGCCTGGCAGTTTATTGCCAGCTTATTTAAACACAGTACAATTTGGGAAAACATTTCCCTGGTGTAATAAAATCCCTTGTATACAAGGAGACATGATTATATTAAAACTCAACTCAAAGCACATGTCGGTTCTTCCAAGAAGAGGAGTACTAGAAACATGGTACCAGTATTAGCTTAAGCTCCTAAGAAAGGGTCTGGTGTGGTCATATAGATACTGCAGAGGTCATTCGGGCTATTAGCTCCCTTGAACCCTGGTTGAGGGATCTTTGAGGGGAGTCCCTGGCTATACAGATAATGTAATGTTCATTTAGACTTCTGGCCACCTCAGGGCCTGGTGTGGAAACTTGATAAGACCTGACCCAACAGATAATCAGGCTACTAATCACCTTGGATTCACAGGTTTTTTTTTTTTTTGTGGAAAAACGGATTTTTTTTCCCTCCTTTCCTGTGAGAGAACAAAATCCTGCCTGCTTAATATTCTTGGTTTCCTTGGTGATCTGTGTGCATCATGGGACTTTCATATTCCCAACATATCCCAACATATATGTACAAAGTTTTGAAAAGCCTTATATTCTACAGGATCTCTAGAAATGGATGGTTAGTCTAGAAATATATTTTGGAACAAATGAAATCACCCGAGGCATTAACACAACCCTTTACCAAAGATGGAAGCGGTTGCTCTTGATTGGCGCATTTTAAGGTGGCAGGGTACATAGTGCTGCGGCGACTTGTAGGTGAGAAGGATTGATTCTCGCTGGAAGAGGGAGAGAACTTTGGAGAAGGAGAGAGTGGTTATTTGGGGTGTTGGAGGAGACAGAATCGCATCATTTATATCCACCTTTCTTTCTCCTAACTCAGAGGGTAACAGAAATTGTGAGGTGGTTGGAGAGGTGGAACAAAGTACCCAGTGTGGGAAACCGTACAAAGGAGCAGCGGAGCTGCGTGTGGGAAACAGGAACAAAGACCAAGCCAAGACACGACTCTGTAAACCACAGAGATAGTTGCACCATTTTATCTTGGGGCTCAAGTATTGTGCGTGAAAACAAAACACTGATCCTTATAGACATTTCCTTGTAATATTTGCCCTTCTGTGCAATATGAACATTAGCCTCTACCTCTAGATAAGCTGATGAGTTTCCACATACCTTAGGGATTAACACGGCCAGATGAGGTACTGTGGTAGCCTATACCTTGCTTCACTGAGCAGAGGATGACAGCATTTCACAAAGTGGCCGTGACAGGCCAACGCTGAAGGAGGTGTAAACCCTCAGAAGGACAATCCATTTACTCCTCTGACGTATTACAGCCACACACAGTGTGAACTTGGCATTTATTGGGCTCATTTCCATCACCACTGACATAATCAGGCCATTCCCTTTGACTTCTTTGTCTATCTTGTTAATCTCCCCTGTCTCCTAGGCTCTGCTCCTCACAGTCCTTAGTTGCTCTACCTTGGGCCATTTAAATTCTTGTTTGCTTTTCCGTACCGCTCATCCACCCCTGGCTTTCTCCGGTTTAATTTCCTTCCCTTTGACGTCTGCTCGTCTGCTCGCATTTCTTCTGGGGTTGGTAACGGGGCCCCTCTCTCCTCCCTCCTTACATCGTTGTCATTTTGCGACTGGGGAAATCCCTGCTCACAGAGGACACGGGTCCCACTGAGCACACCTTGCAAAGACAGGCACTTCCCAGCTGCATGGAATAAGAGCAGTCAACAGACCACATCTCCATTGGCATTTCAAATGCTGGCTGTCAGGCTTTAATTCAATCGCTTCGAGGACTCTCCTGTTATCCAATACAATCCCATTTCAGCAATGCCCAAAAACAGCGTGCTCAGGTGAGACAGCATGGGGTGGAGATTCGAGAAGCTCTCACAAGTAGCAATAGGTTGTTATTATTGGAGAAGGAAGAGAGTTTGGAAAAAAATTACTGAGGCATTGACGGCGAAACAGACGTAACAGAGGCCTGGCACAGATCTTCACGACCCTGCAACTGGATCCTCTTCTTAGTTTGTGGTTTCCAGAGCATGCTTCCGCAATGAGTGTGTACGGGTGAAGCATGCACAGCTTGAAATATAAGCCTGGGGCGCTCAATTGGAGGCACTGAACTAGAACCACAGTTTGAACTTCATTAAAGAGGGGTTAGTTTCACTGAAATATATCAGGAATAGGGACACAGGTAAAGACCTGTGTGTGTATGTGTGTGTGTGTGTGTGTGTGTGTGTGTGCACGTGCAAATGTGTGAGGTCATATTTGGCAGGAATTGGCTGAGGAACTCTCTTCTCTCCAGGTCCTCTCAAGTCTATTTTCGGTGGGGTTGAATAGGGATCATTCATTGTTATTTATTTTTAAAAGCAGCTGAACAAGAAGTTCGAATAAAGCAAATATGCTTTGTCAAAAGAATATATGCTTTATAAAATGTGTACTTTTCCCAATAGTATTTCCAGATAAAGAAACAATTCAATGCCTACGTGGTGGTTAATCTTGTCAACCTTTTTATAATTTTATTTTTTAGGTTATAATTACAAAACGTCTCCTTTCCCCCTTCTTCCTACAAACACTTCCATGTACCTCTGCTTCCTCTTTTCCAAATGCATGGCCTCTTTGTTCATTATATGATGCATGCTTATGTATAGATAGACATATATTCCCAAATATAACCCCTTAGTCTGCATAATGTTACTCCTATGTAGGTTTTCAGGGCTGATCATTTGGTATTGAATAACCAACCAATTGGTGCGCTCTTCCTTGGGGAAGACTATTTCTCCCACCCTCAGCATTTGTTCATCTCCTATAGTTCTTTGAGTAGGGTTGAGGCCTTGTGGGCATTTTCTCATCCACTTTGATGAGTCTATTGGTGTTGCCTTTGTTCAGCTCATATCTAGGCAGTCATGTGGTGTGTATTCATGTGTGTAGCCTTTGACATTACTAGAAGACGCAATCTCTAAGCAACCCCGGTCTTCTGACTCTTACAATATTCCTGCCCCCTCTTCTGGAATGCTCCCTGAACATTTGTGTGTGAAGGCCATATAGATGTATCTATTTGGAGGTGTCACAACTTTGAATTTTTACTGGGTTTTTGTGTAGTAGGACCCCCCCCCCTCTGTTGTAAAGAGAAGTTCCCTTGATGAGGAGCGAGGACTGCACTTACCTGTGGTATAAGAACAAGTATTTACAGATTGTTGCTAGGGATCATACTGTTTTATTAAAATAGTGGTTGTAGGTTCTCTTTCTATAACCATAACCTCACCACCACTGAGTAGTTAGCTATTTTTTCTTGTACCAGACACGGTCTTCCTCTTGTTGAGCAGGTCTTAAGTCCAATTAGAGCATTGTTGGTTGCTGCCAAGGCCTGTGTGCCACTACTGCAGTTACACAAGTATCATTCCATGCTGGTTGTTTATGTGGTTCATAGCATCTTAGCTCGGTAGGACCATCTGTTACCATGAAAGCTGGTCCCCAAGGAGGAATTCTTCAGATCAGTTGTAGCTCATGGGCCTCTCGCATCTGAAGCACAAGATGTCTTCAGCAACAGAGACTTACCTTCCACCTCTAGGGGGCAATCAAGAGCAATAGCAAAAGGCTGTATGTTTGGGAGTCTAAGGATGGCCCTGAACAACAACTCAAAGAGGTCTTCTCGTGTCTACTATTGGGTTTTCAGTAGGTGATCTTTGACTCTCAGAGGAAGCGTTGTCATCCTAGATGAGAAAAGGTTTTCAAAACAATATATTTATATACATAATTAGGTATTAAAATTTCTTAATGAAATGATAGCTAAATGTCCTTAGGACTTTCAGACATACTTACTGTTATTTTTACCTTCTTTCTTCCCTCTTCTGTGTTTATCTCCCTCCCTTCTAGTTTCCCTGATAATGTCAATTTGTTTGCATTGAGAAAAGCAAAGAAATGAATAAAGCACACTCCTGGGTGTGTCTGAGAAGGATCTTTGGAGACAGTAGGCATATGGGATGGGCTGTAACTGAGCAAAGCTGGAGAGAATTTCCCTGAAGATGGACTTATGCATCCCATAGTCAGAGTTGCCAGGCGAAATAAAAAGGGAGGAAGGAGAACAACTAACGTGGGAATCCTCTGCTTTTGCTTCCGGGTATTTGGGATGTGAGCCATTCCACTAGGCCCTCTGTGCCATAACGCTCTGAAAACTTCATAAGTCAGAATAGATCTTTCCTGTCTTTAGCTTTTTGCTCGGGTATTTGGAAGCATCAAGAAAGCCTGCTTGGTCCAATCTAAATATTAGGCATTAATTTAGTTTAAGCTGAAATTTCATTTCATATTTTGCACCTATATTTTCTCAAGATGTGGCAACATTAGTCATTGTAAATCTGTACCTAAAAAAATCAGTAAGCAAGTAATTGTATGCCCAGCTTGCTTACAAATATTGTTACTACACATGCAATAAGCCTCCAGATATTTCCATACTACTTTGTAATCGCTAATTAGTGAATGTGTACTTTCTTTGCAGGTCAGCATTCCATACAGTAATTGGAGGTTAGATAAATTAAGATGTATATAAACTATGTGTCCTATATAGTTCATGAAGACAGACTAGTGACATGCGTCCAACATTTGCTTATGTTTTTAGTTATACGTGTCAGTTGCTGTTGTAGGATATTTGTACACTGTGAAGATGCATTGTTGTGACTGGTGTAACAAAAAGCCGAATGTTTGATAGCTAGGCAGGAGAGATAGGTAGGACATCCAGGTAGAGAGAGAACACCAGAAAGAAGGAGGCAGAGTCACCAGCTAAACGCCGAGGAAGCAGGATGGACAGTACAGAGTAAAGGTAACTGAGCCATGTAAAAGAACATAGATTAAAAGAGATGGGCTAATTTAAGTTGTAAGAACTAGTTAGGAACAAGCAAGCTAAGGCTGAGCTTTCTAATTAATATTAAGTCTCTGTGCCATTTTTTTGTGGTACGGCAGCCCAAAGAAAAATCTGTCTACATATGGCACCCAATGTGGGGTGCCATGTATAAGGAGTCTTTCTTTGTTCTGCCATCCAGCTCCCAAATAATGACACAGAGATTTCTTATTAATTATGAAAGCTCAGCCTTAGCTTAGGCTTGTTTCTAACTGGATCTTATAACTTAAATTAACCATTTCTATTAATATACATGCTGACATGTGGTTCGTGGCTTTTACCTCTCTTCCTGCATTTCCTGCTTCCTCTGTGTCCAGATGACGATTCCTCCTTTTTTCTTCCCAGAGCTCTCTCTGTCCTGAAGTCCCACCTGTATCTCCTGCCTACCTATTGGCCATTTGTTTTTTTCTTAAACTAACCACAGCGACATGGTTTTACATAGTATAATCAAATACCTCACAACAACATTCGATGTTTACAAACATTTGGACAAGTCATAACATTCCTGATTTAAAACGACAGCACAGCCCCAGACTCATGAAATAACTGTATGAATGCCTGGACCAAGGTGCCCGAAGAGTGTGGCAGACTGCAAAGCCCATGGTCAAACTGGGCTTATCCACTGGGCTGAAGGTCCTGTGTCTTTTAGACAGCAAAGGTAATGAAGGTTGGTTGGGGGGGGGGGGGGAGTAAAAGGGGCAAGTGTAAAAGGAAGAAGAGAAAAGCAGCCTATAAAAGCAGCAACCGTTCCTTTGAAGACAACAATACCACTGGATTAAAACAGTGATCAAGGCCACACAAGAAACTTTTGTTTCCCTCTCGCTCCTGCACCAGTGAAGTTCCTGTTCTGTGGTTCCCATAGCCCAACCGCAAGCTGAAAATGACTCTGACTCGCAGCATTTTGCAATCATTAAAAGCTACAGAAAGTGAAACAGCTACAGACGGAGATGTCTCAAGTGATACCTCACCCCACCTCCCACCGTAGAATGTGCATCCGTCCAGTTGTCCGGCTCCCTGGGGGGAGGTGGGGGTGTTTCTGATGCTCGTTTTGACTTTTATCTGGCCACAGATACTACCTGCCCCCTTCAAGGAGTGTTCCACTCTGAGAAGAATTCAGTTGTCTTTCGTACATTTTGCTTTGCTCCTTCATCACTCAACGGCTGCATTTAGAACTTGTATGGGGCTGATCAATTTTTAATATGCTGTTGTTATATTGAATTCCTTAATTTAAATCGGTTGTGAACATAGTCTTACTTTATGGGCATTGGCCAATGATGAAGTAGATGTTACTTTAAGAAAGTAAAACCTCTCGAGTTTATAATAGACAGCCCCGTTCTCTCTGACCTTCATAATTCATTGCAGCAATGAGGTATGTGGCTGCAGTTTCCCAAGAAACAGCCCCTGTGGTCAGTGTGATTGCTGAAGTGGGGGAGATTTTCCACTTCCAGACACACTTGCTTTTCCACATTAGGCAATGGATACCTGCTTGCATGACGGTCTCATTATTATATTATTATAGCTCTTTGTCTTTTGTACATTCTGGGCGAATGCATGCTCTGTGGGGCCCATACATAACCAAACTGCATACATAACCAAACTACTGCTCCACATCCGCCACGGACCACCTCTCGGCAGTACTGCAGGGGAGGAACCTTAGCGGTGTGGTGTGTACGCTTGAGAGGTGCAGAACAATTTAAATGGGACACGTTATAACTGATCGTTACCCAGAATATGGGATGTTACCTGTCGGTATAAGAGTATCCTTCTCAGAAAGAGCCAACGAAGATCAGAAAAACTGAAGATCTGGCTCTTCCCTGCTTTGAAAGACCACAGTGGCTCTCTCTCCACGATCTTCCTCCCCACGCTGGCCATGCCAACAAAGCTATCAACCCAGCCCAAGTCCGGAGGGAGGGCCGAGGCTAATGCCAGGAGTTCAAATTCCTTTGATACCCAAACGACAGCTTTCTTGGCCCTTCTAGCCGTGTGCAGCGACAGGCCCTTGGCCTCTGGTATGGTTCATGTTTTCCTTCTCTGCGCCATCACTTAGGGAACAATGGTGGTAGATGTTGAAAAGCAACTGAGGTACACACATCTATCAGGATGCAGATCGTGGCAAAATTCATTCTGTTGTCGGAGTGCCTGATGTGTATAGTGTGACAAGGGAGTGACTCACCTTGCTACATGGTATTGAGAACATGGCAGCCTTTTATGGCTAGTGCAAACAATTTTTGCTCTTCTATTTACTCACCTAAATGTTTCTATTGTATTATTGTCATTTCATCTCCTTTTGATAGTGGCAGGTGTGGAAGCCAAGTTTAGTAGGCCATTCCAGGCCTAGCGCCTCTCTCTAGCTGTATTTTCCCCCACAGCGTTCATCCTCCTGAGTAAAGGAGGTACCTGTACAAAAATCTACTTGCTTACAAAGCATATTATAAAACCTTCCTTCTGAATCCATCAACAGAATTTATAATTCCCTGTAGCAAATTATCTCAAGCATTCTGCTGCAAGCATTCAGACTAGGGACTAGGGCAAAGTCATCACCCTCCGTGGTAACTATTGAAATAAGTAGGCTTTTCATGACAAGGAATGGTGAGTGAGTTTCACCATTTCTTCCTACACTTGAATACTTCCTCCTTTTTTTTTTCCCACCCCTGCTAACTTCTTGCCTAGGACATGGTCATTAGCTCCTTCTTAGTAAGTGGTTACCATGTGACGGGGCTGGACACTGGCTTTAGGATTTCTCAGACTCAGTGAGATGGCAATTTTCAAATCGAGATTTAGTAGAGGAAAGTTCGGAATCCTAATGGTGGGGTGATCTGCCTAGTCACAATTGCTTTTTGGACCAGGATTTGATTTAAGGGCTTTCTGAGCTCAGAACCCAGCTCTTGAATCGTCAATCACACCAATTATATTCTTCTCTAGTTACAGACCTATTCCCACAGCAGCCAGTAGAATGTCGGGTCTGTCTCACACCCAACTTACCCTTTCTGTAATTCTTGTATCTTGTTTCAAAACTGCTGCTTCCAGGAAAGGCGAGTCCCCATCTTCCCAGACAGAGCCCTCTGCAGCCACCCACAGGCTTGCGGAGAACAGGATGGAAATGGAGGAGGTGCAGGGGACAGCAAGGTTGACAAAGCAAAGAAATACAGCCTGAAGGGAGGAGGGGACCACACCGGGAACGAAAGACTAAGATTTACTGAGCTCCTGAGTGTCATTAGGAGGTCTCTGAGTCCTTGGAACAGCTCCCAGGCCACGCAGGGCAACTCATCTTTGGAGAAGGGGGCAAGGCCCAGCAGATATGAGTGACTGATTTCCACACACCAACGCACCCATGTGGCCCAGGTTTGCAGATTTAATCCCTTGGGTACCGCTTCCTAGGGCTGGGGAGGTGAAAGGGGAAGATACTCTCTGCTTGGTGGACTCTTAGGAACCGAATGGGAGCATCGCTGAAGAAAAGCTAGTAACAAGTTTGAAAGACACATCCAGCCTCTTTAATTCCTTTTGACTTTTAGGACACACCTTCCTCCCCCGTGAACCAGCCCAAACGAGAGGTAGCAGTAACCACCCCCTGCATACCCAGCTAGCCCAGAGAACAGCCCAGACTCCTTCCTGTCACACCTGGCAGAATCATCTGTAAACTGCCCACGCTCTGGCTGGGAGGCGGCTCCAAGGTGACGCGCCCGCCTCCGCCCCTTTAAGGCGGGGCTCACCAAGGGGTGGCCGAGGAAGTCCCGTGGCCCTCGGGACGCTCTTGTGTCCTCCGCATCAGGACTGCTTGGTGCGACCATTACCACAGACAACAGCAACGGTGGATCCCACGCAAGTGAGGGGCGCGTGCCCTCAGCGCTCTGCTGGACTGGGGACTCAGTCTCAGACAGGTGAGTGTGGTGGCTGGTTCACCTGGCCGCGTACAAGGACCGGGTAGCAGGGTCCTGCGCAGCCGGATACTGAGGCTGGACTTCTGTCCTTTTAAAGCCCAAGTGGGAGGTTACTGACTTTGGGGGTCCAGGATGGGATTTAGTGGCGTTCCGAATCAGTAGTTGGCCGCTCAGGGTTCCGAGAAATGTCTTGAGGCTCAGAGGCAGACGTTAAGTATTGGCGAACTTGAGAGGGCAGTCCGTTCCAGAGTTTCGTCGCATTGTAAAGGCCACACACCCAGTGTCTCCTAAGTGCAGCGGAGTTAACACCCCATTGCCGCTAGAATCTGGGCTCTGCAGAGATCAGTCCTTTGCTTGGATAGGCTTTGATGCACTCCTAGTTCCTGAAGATGTGGAGAGTCGCGTTTCATTCTCTGCGCTGGCATTTGCTCAGTTTCAGGGCGATAGAAAACCTTAGAGTACGAATAGGTTACAAGGCTCTCAGCCACGGCACAAAACAAAGCAAAGGCTAACGATGACTGTAGTGAATTTGCAAAAAACAAAAAGTCCCCTACCTCTGCCAAGTTCTTTAATAGAGCTCCGGAGCCTTGACGATTTCGCGGGTTGAGTCTTCACTGTTCATGGACGAGCTCTTTTGCAGTGTAAGTATTCCAGTTGCAGCTGCAGGCTGAAGCCTGCGTGCACTGGAAACTGCAAGCCCCGGGCACTTAAGGTATTAAAGAGCTTCTCCAGGAACCCTGGGACATTAGGACATTGCTTTCTCCAGGCATATGGAAGTGAGTGCTATTCATTGTGTGGGGTCTCTGGATGATGAAGCTATTAGCATTCAGCCCTCGACTGGGTCAATAGCAATTCAATTAAACAAATATTGTACACCTGCTAGCTAAGGGCAAGCCTTCTACAGAGCAGGCTGATCTAGGCTTTGGTGGGACAGATGTTAAGACAAGGGGGTGCGGCTTCGAATTTACAGTTGGCGTTTAGAAAAGCCCAGGGTCATATTTGTGATTTACTTCAGCACTGTTGCCACAGGTACAAAGTACGATACAGGGAAGAATACAAGTCCAAGAAGAGTATGTCACTAGCCATCGTGTAAAGAATGGATAAAACTGTCATTAAAACAAAATTAAGACTCAATGAGGATGAACTACACAAAGGGCCGTAGGCACTTAATCTTACCGTGCGAAATACACATAGTAGATTTCGACACCCCATCCCGCAATTTGGACAAGGAGGTTGGTTGGCCTAGAAATGGAACGTGGGTACATCTGTGTGCTGTTTGATAGTCCCTGCTATCATAAGGTCAGATAATGTAGATGGGAAAGATTGGCTGGAGAATAGAAGCCAGTCATGTTCTGAGAATCTGCTGCCTTGGGTTAAAGCAGGCTGAAGCGGCCAAAGTGAGCAGAGGCTTTATTGTGCTTTTGCTGCTGAACGGCGACCTACCTAGGACAGGTAGATGGACCGAGGGCGTTCAAAGGGAAAATTACTGTGTGACTTCTTTAGTCTACCTTAAAAGGATTCATAGGTCCAATTGGGGCTAGCTGCTAAAAATTTGTATGTATTCTTTCTATGCCATCAATGTATGTGCTTCAACAGTTCAGTTTGATTTCTTTCCTTAGCTGGGAAGTGAATAAAGACCATCAGGGTTCCCTAGAAAGAGCCTCGAGTTTGTATGCAAATCCATCTCATATTAATTAGATACCTAACATCAAATAACTGTGTCCATCTTTCCACCGGCCCATCCCTGGAGATGTAGCCCAATGTGCAGATTTGGCAGGGAATCCTTAGCATCCCCATGTCACTTTTGTGTAGAATCCATAACAACTCTGCTAACCACATCTTGAAGTATACACACGAGTTAGACACTTGACCTTCTAATTCATGTTACTCTGCCCTCTAAAATGAGTTAAGCTAGAACTCAGAATCCAGCCTATTTCTTGGCAAGGAGAATGTTTGCTTTCTTAAAACCCTTTCTGCAATTGCTGCCAACTAAACACAAAATTCAAAGGTGTTTATACACTTTAATTATTTCTGAGGCATTGTCATTTCACTGATGAGAAAGAACTCCACCTGTACAGAAAGGTCAGGCGGCATTTTCTGCCTGGATTCTGCTTCAGGTGTGTTTAGGTTCTCTGTTTGCAGTGAAATTGAAAAGACATCTGAACAACTCGTCTTTCTGAGCAATTAAAATTATCAGTAGGAGGTGTGTGTAAACTGTGCTTGAGTTGATTAAGGTGGTCCAGTGAAGACAGAGCTGGACAGATGATGACTTGGAGAAACTTCCAGAAAACCCAAATGGCCAAAGTATGTCTGATATTGGAGCTATGATGTCTGAGGGTTTTGTGCATCCCCACAGGCAAAGAATTTGTGCACCCTCTTGAAGAAAATCAATAAAAAATTCGGGCATGAAAGTGAATATCTATTTAAATGAGAATGAAATAGATAAGAACTTGAGTATTTCTTTTTTTTTTTTTGGTTGCAAACTTATTGGGTAATTTATCAGAATTGTTGACAGAGCAATGCTTCCTGTTTCCATCCTGGCTTCCTCCCTCCTGAGACTACTTAGCTTCTACCAGCTGCATGGATCATAGAAGCCTCAGGCTGAAATTCCTGTATTCATAATGAGTGAGGGGCAATTTAGTGTCTGGAAGCCAAGGACTCCCAGGCCCTTGGATAGAGAAGAGGTAGCTGACGGGATGGCATCAACTCCTAGATTGTTAAGGACTCTTAGCATCTATGTCTAGTGAAAAACCCAGAGATGACCCCTAATGATCCTTCTGGGGATCTTTTCTATTTAGTTACCATTTACTAAGAATTTTCTGTATCTTAAAGTAAGCTAGGGGCCTTATTGCTCAACCCTCCTCGTCTCCAGGAGTGGGGCTTCATTGATAATGGTGCAGTGTCGGTGGTGTCTTCATGAAGGTTCTGTGAGACTTCAGATGGTTTGGAGTTGGTAGAGTTACTGAGTCTAGGAAGGGTTTTGTAGGTGAACAGGAATGTCTGCTGTTACTTGCTGCTCTCTTTGATGCAAATGTGTATCTTAGTCAGTTTTCATGATATTCTTCCAGACCAGCAGCATGAACATCCCCGAGAAGCTCATGAGATACATGAGCTCAGGCCCACCCCAGGGCCCAGGGATCAATAGCACTGTATCTGAACAGAGACATTTTTATAGAAACATCTAGGAGATGATCTCAGGCATATTGAAGACTGTGAACCACTATAGAATTTTAAGAAACAGACCAGGCAGAGAGTCCCTTTAGATCAAGAGACAGAGAGGAGTTAGTAATAATGTAGATGTATTACTATTACAAAACAAGGTAAACATCTCCATTCTGGTTCCGAAATCTGAAACTTTGGGGTATTGACATGATGCTTCATGGAGAAATGTACACACTACACAGCTTTGTCTTTTGCCCCAAATTATGTAAGATAATATATAAGATTACCTGCACGCTAAGTGCAAGTGAAACACAGTGAACTCATGTACAAACTTGGGTTCAATCCCTAAGCTATCTCATTGTACATATGCAAGTATTATAACATCTGGAGGAATTATCAGATCCCCAACCCTTCAGGGATTAAGCATTTCAATTAAGTGGAATCATACAGTAAGCACCAGAACTCATATTGTTTATGTGTATTGCCACTTACGTCGTGCCATGCACTGTGTTAAAAACGGTACTGTTTAATCATAAGTTGAACCTTAAGGTAAGGTAGGGCTCTCCTTGCTTGGATGCAAGGGTTGGAAAACTTAAGAAGAGAGGGAAAAAAAGGCTTTGCCTATGTTCTCACAAAAGTCTGAAAGACTGTTCGGGTAGGATTCAGGACCAGGTACTCTGGATCTAGGCCCACCTTTCTCTTCCTGCCACAGAGGAATTTTCATGGATGCCACTGTGTTGTGTTGGCCTCAGGGAGAAAACAGGGAAGGCAGCCACAAAAACTATTTGGATGAACCTTTTAAACAGGTCTTTCATTTTATGAGCACCCTGGGTTACCAAGATTTTCTTTAGGGACAGATTCCCATATTGAAGGGGGAGCGGCCATATGATTCATTCCCATTGTGGGTGTTTCAAGTGTGAATGCATTCACATTCTCACTATGGGTGTTTCAAGTGTGAATGCATTCTCATTCCCACTGTGGATGTTTCAAGTGTGAATGCTTTAATTACTTTCTTGTCTGAAGCCGCAAAGCAATCCCATACCAGTTAAGAATTGGGGATAATAAAAAGGGTTATTTGTTTGAGGGGAAAAACAGATCACCGTTCCAAACAACAGTCCTCTCATTGGAAACAGGAAACAGAGAGTCTCCCACTGCTCCCTTATACTCAGAAGTATAAGAGACCACACCCCAGTGGGTTGGTATCTTAAAGGCTATTAGCTGAAGGAGCAGAAGGAGCTCCTGCAGCACTTGTCCCTGTGATAAAATACTCCACAAAAGCGATTGAAGAGAGGACAAATTGTTGAGCCATGATGGTGGGACTGTCAGCATGTGGTTGCATATAGTATCAACAGACAGCTTATTTGCACTAACTTCAGTAATAACTCTTAAGGCCCACTGTCCCAGACAGCAGCCCACTTCTTCAAGGTCAGTGCCACCTCCTAAACTTTAAACCAATGACCCAGACAGTGCCTCCAGCTGGAGACCAGGTCCTCAGATGCATTAATTTATGGGGATTATTTCACATTCAAGCCCCAGCAGCACTGAATGGACATAATTGCATAACACGGGAAAGCCCTTTCCTGTAGCCATATTATAACCTAATAGTCTATCTCTAGTGAGTTTAATTAGTGGTGGTGGTGATTACCGAGCTTGGCTTTCTTTAGATATGCTGAAATCTGACTTGGAACTGGACTCAGGATAGAACTAGGGGCCTCCTGCATATGAGGCCAGTTTTTATGTTAGACTCTTCTAAAAATCAAACCCTCTCCCCCAACCATAGAGGACTTGAAGGTGATGCATATAGCCATTGCAGGTTGAAAGATGTACAGAAGAGGTGTGCCTTGTGTGTGTTCACAACTATGGTTTTTTTTTTTTTTTGGTATTTTATCTTCCTTGAAAGCAAATATTCACATTTAATCTAAAAATAGCCTCAAACCATCAAGTTGCATAAGTAAAGCTATATAGCTATAGATGGTGAGTATATGTGGGGATGCACAGCATAAGGAAGGATATACAGCTACAGGTTTAAGTATGTGTGGAGATGGATAGCCTGATGGTTTGTTCTTGGGCTTGAACTTCAGGTTTCTGTCTTCATCTTTCGTTGAGTTTATGACAGGCAACAACATCTAATTTTGATAGCCTCAGCTCGTTCATCCTCACATTCCTTTCTGCGCGTGCTCACCCGTTGCTTGTCTGATCGGTAGGCAGCTGTAGAGGTGAAAAGGAGACCAAGCCAAACATAACCTTTCTGGACCGATAGACAAGTGCAGGCTCTTCGGGCCCTCTTGTTCTGACACCGTGAAATGACTTACTTATTGTCATTATGATTTATGTTTATGGTCATTCAGGGTTCAAGCCTGTTTGTGTAATTGAAGACAGTGCGTGAGAGAAGAGTAGATGTACAAGGGGTGATGAGATGAATGGGGATGGTGAGGACAAGGGAGGTCTTGACCTCAGGAGGGGATTTGTACCAGTGTGGGAGGAAGAGTTCCATGGTCCCTGTGTTTTAAATGGCTGTATGACCTCACGGTAGAGAGGATCAGGACCATACAAAGTCTACTATCTTGCGAAGAGTTCTATAATGTAGAGATTAGAAAGAATGGGTCTTTTGGTAATGGCTTAATCATTGACTAATTATCACATGGTTGAATAATGCAGCTGCTCTAACAACCGAGGGAGCCAATCGAATAGAATCTACAATTAAACAACAGGAGTGGGAAAATTAGGAGGAGGTTGCAGAGGACACATGGTCATTCCTCCCTCTGGCTAGGAAAGATGCTAAAACATTCCGCTTCCTTTGACATTAGGTAGGAAGAGGTTTGTTCCTGCCTTTTCTCTAGAAACTTGGGATGAATTCTCTACTCCCGGTGACCTTCATCACATTCCAAAGCTGGACTTGTGACTGGGGGAAAATTCTCTTTGAGGAAAAGCCAACCAGATCTGGCCAAAGCAGTAGTATGAACAGGGAGATTGTCAAAAGCTAGTTTTCAGAATCTGATGCTATAAAAATATCACATCATTTTCACACATAAAAACCTTAGTTTGTTCACTTACATGTCATGTATTTCATAAAACCATGATTTTTTTCCATGTGACCTAGATTGAACACATTTTGTTGTTGATGCTAACATATTTCAGGACCACTTTTTAAAAGCAGAATGTATAGATCATCTTAGATACACAGAGTTAAGTAGAAAGCTGTTTGAAATATACTAAAAAGTTTCTGAAATAAGGGTTTGCTTTTATTTGATCCTGTCCTGTGTGTACTATATACTAGAGTATACAGAGTAATTATTACAAAAACAAGCAGATTTCCTCCCCTTAGATCTTATAGCATAGGAGGGGAGCTAGACATCACACACTGAGTGACCTTCAAGTGTTGTTCCAGGCAAAAGGCAGGTGCTATTCCAGCTAGCAGTGAAGGGCGACCTCTAAGCAGACCTGCTGACCATGGGAGGAAAGCACAGGTGGGGTGGCTAGGCGGAGATACAAGGAGGAAGTTTACAAAGCACACTGATGGATACTTTTGAGGAACTGCAAGCTTCAGTTACTCACTTTCGGCATTGTTAACAAAATAAGCAAATACAGAGACGGTCCATGAAAGTCCTCTGAACTGACGGTGAGGCCCCAAAGGAAACTGCTAGGTGGATATGAGTGGCAAAGGCCATGCTGTGAGAAACGCTGCCATGAGACTTCCCAGTCCAAGAGACAATGGAAGGACAATAGATAACACAGATGCCACTAAAGAGCAGCCACAGAGCCCCACAAGGCCTTTCAACACAAACTAATAATGGCAACAACGGGATAATGATTATGTACCACTGGTTTGAGTTGTTGCATGCTGGGCTGTTTTTCAGTATTATAAAATAAGCTGGAGTTTTAGATTGAGGACCTCTTGGTATATCAGTCACGAACATTCTATTTCTTAATTCACAATAAGCAATATCATTGCTACAATAGCTTGGCTTTGAGTTAAAGATATGGTATCTATTGATATAAGTAAATTAGCTCAGCTTCCTAGATAATGTTCTTTCTTGACATGACTTCCAGGGTCAGCTCTTATACTCCCTATTGTTGTCCTATAAGTGAGTGATGGCAGCTTTTGCCCCTCACATGATCAGTTAGTGGAAGAGTCTGTTGGACAGAATGTGTCTGTAGCTGTTTATGCATGTCTTGTCATTCGGTGCTCAAACATCTCTTGCCTCTTGCCTAAAAGCCTGGCCTATGATGGTCTTGTTCTGCCTGCCCTTCCTTCAACTCAGCCTCCCCTTGTCTTCCCTCCTTATCTTCTTTCTGGTGTGTTTGCACTCTGCTTTTCGTCCACAAAGCTGAGTGTGTTGGATGCTGTAGGAAGAAGTCACCTTCAGCATTCAGGACTTCTGAACACGTTGGATTGTCTGGCCTTTCTTTCCTTCCCTTAAGTCTCAGGTGAGCTGGCAAAGCGATGGTAGAATGAAAAGGAAGGTTCCCAGGAAGTTGTCTTTGTTAATATTTAATAAGACATGGGCGGGTTAGGAAGGCATATTATGAATTGTCTTTAAACCCCATGAACTTTTAATGCGTAACACAACAACAAAAAACGTTTGAACAAGCAGGTGTGGTTCAGGCCCTGACTAACTGATTGGCAAGTTTGGTTATATCATTATCTACTTCCTCTCTGGCATCCAGTCTTGTGTCAGTTTCTAGCTTCATCGTAAATCCAGGGTACCACTTCACTATTTGATAGTATCGCTTCTGGGTGCCATTGTCCGCACAGGTTTCAACTTTGCGCTTAGTGGGAGAAGTTACTTGCTTTTTATAGATTACAGAACATCGAGAGCCATCTGGTGTGTTTTGCATTCCGTGCACTCACTCTCTGAAGTCAGTGAGTCCCTACCTGGTGTAGCATTATGTTAGTCCTTTTACACTGAAGGATCCCTACTCAGTAGGAATGACTTGGATTTGACTCAAGAAGAAACATGTACAAGTTAGAGGTACAAATAACCAAGTAGGTTGGCGGTCAAGCCCATTCTTGTTTGTTTAAGTTTTACTCCATTGTTGCATTTCAGATTCTCTCTGTTTTAGTTTTCCCCCTCTGTCTCGCTTCTCATTGACATGCAAGACTCATAAGACTTTAGTTCACCAAGACTCATTCCAACTAATATTTCAGGATTTCTTTTCCTTGTTGGATTCGGAAGAGGCTGGTTGGTCTGTTTATTCTCAGGTTCAATAACAAGGTAAGACTCTTCAAAGCATGAGAGAGAATGATGAAAATGCCACTTTGATGAACCCCTTGAGAATCCTGCTGACTCTGTTGTGGAGATGGGTGTGTGTTTCTCTGATGTTGCACCAAACACACAAATGCGTGCGCACCTCAGCATGCACACACGCATACACACATTTTTCTTGTCGGACTGTGAGGAGTCAAACAGAATGTTTGTCAATGTCCCCTCTCCTTAGTGTGACCTAACTCGTCCTGTACACTCCTGATCGTTCAGATGGTGTTGTGGAAATGAAGCAAACTGTCTCCATGTTTCATTTTTGATTGTTCATTGAAGATCAACTCACTCTGTAGGGTTCTGTTAGATGGTGTAAGGTTTTAAAAATATGAACAGAGGTTGACATTTCCAAACTCTGAAAATATCCTTGCCATTGATTTGATTTGGGTTCTTCTTTATATAACCATCATCATTTGGGTACATTTATCAAGTGAGTCGTTTCAGTATCTTTATTGCTCAGCTGTGGCTGATGTAGTTGTCCCAGTCTTTAGAAGGTGGCCACTATTCTAATTCCAGAAAGACTTGGGAGCCATAACTCAAAGTCTTCCTTTTGTGTGTGTGTGTGTGTGTGTGTGTGTGTGTGTGTATACATTAGGAGACATAGTCTGTAACTTCTTAGGTTACAGCTGTGGATAACCCAGCTAATAGCGGTTAGTGGGAAGCGAAATAAAATTAAAGTCCCCACAACCCACACTTCAAGTTCCATGTACCTTTGAGAAGAACACGGCTTGTGGTTCGTAGTACTTCCAGTAAGAAACCGACTCACTTTATGGTGTGCTCTGAGGGGCTGGGGAGATGACTCAGAAGGGGAAGCATTTGGTGTCCAAGCAGATGAGGACAAGTGGGTCCCTGGAACCTATAAGTGTCAGGTGTGGTGGCCTGTGTTTACACTTCCGGTGCAGGGGCGGTGGAGACTGGCGGGTCCTGGCAGATGACAAGTCAGCCAGCCTAGTCCAAATGCTGAGCTTCAGGTTCGGTGAGAGACCCTGTGTCAAAACTAAGTGACAGAGGGAGACACCCAACACTGACATTTGACCTTCACAGACACAAGTATATGCAAATGCATGCATGTATTCTCTTTGATATTTTTGTTGATTCTTTTTTTAAAATATTTTTTATCCAACTAGGAATTCTGTATGTCTGCTTGTAGAAGTTTAGAAGTTTTCCTTGGTTTGCACTGACAACCTGAATCTGACTAGTCAGAAAACCAGTCTTCTGGCAATAAGTCCTTCCTGCCTGTGGCTGAGGGAGGGCACCAACTGACCTAGTATTGACAAAGAAATCAGTGGCGTTGTTTCTTTCTCAATTCATGGTACAGCATGGGTTGAAATGATACACAGCTAAATTCCCATCACACATGCCTTTCCACTGTTGGATGGAGTGTGAACCTATAAATTTCCTTTTTGGAAGTGTGCAGGAGAAGGACTTGATGGAGAAGGACCAGTCTGGACTGAGTCACAGCTCATTACGTGCGTCCGTGCACAGTGACCATGTCCTAAGGCGTGCCTTCTAAACTAATGTGTTCAGGGTTAAATGCGTGGGGAGAAAGTAGGCCGTTTCTGTCGTCGTTAAAGTGTCACCAGCAAAGGAATTCCTTCCAGAGGCTGGGGAGAATGCTCAGTAGTGAAGAACACACATTGTTCTTTCCGAGGACTTGTGTTTGGTTTTCAGAGTGGCTTCGAGCACCCACTTGAAGAAGCTCACACTGCCTTGGTCTCCAGCTCTAAAAGATCTGAACTCTCCTGTTTTCTCAGGCACCCGTGTTCATATGCACATGCCTGCACACAAATGAACATGTGTGTACATAACTTAAAAATCTGTAAGACACGCTTGTGTTGGAACATGAGGATAGTTAAAAAAAATAAATTAAAAAAGAAAATTCTTTTGATTTGATTAACATTTCAAAACCTTAAGATGCCTGACATTTACTATCAGAGTCTAACAGATTCTCGGAAGTCAGAAAAACTTGTTCAGCTCTGTCTGTTTAAGCTAAAAAAAATCTCTAGATTCTTGTCTCAGTTCAATGTATTTTCCAGATGATGCCCTCTGACATAGGCATGGGCTAGATCAATTAAGAGACTTCTGCTCCAGGAGGCCAGTTTTTGAGGCTTATACCATCTGTACCTCCTGAAATTTACCATCGTTGTGCCTATGAGAAGAGGCTTGGGTTTGGACTCAACTGTGTTTGGGGTCAATCAGAGTTCAACTATCAAGCACGGCAGGTGCCAGTTGTGGATTTCAAAGTCTCAACATTTTCTCTCATAAATTAACGGTGAAAACACATAGTGGTGTTGTAAAGATTAGCAATGGCAGGTGGGGGAGAGTGCCTGGTATAAGATGTGTACTGTCTTATGTCGCGGCCACCTCGACCCGCAAGGAATGACGTGACCCCCGGAGCTCTTCTCACTGCAGTTTATTCCAGGTCTTTATTTACAGCAATCTATCTCCTTCTCTTTCTCCTCTCTTTCTCTCTCCTTTTCTTCCTCCAGGCAAACCTCTCCCAGACCTTAAGTAGGCATGGGCTGCCAACCCCGAACTGCCAGGTGGTTCACGCATATGCAGGCAGCTGATAATCATTGCGTGATCATAGTATAGGTCAGGCCTCAGCCATCTCAGGAGTTGATTATACATCTCCATCAGGTGTGACACCACGCAGCTCGCTACAGTCTTATTTCCTCTTTCACATGGCAGGGAGGGAGTCTGGCTTCCAAGCATTTAACAGCATACAGAAAACTTAGAGAGCAAATGACCAGTGTTCTTGAAGTTTCAGGGGTTTATCCTATGTTGCTTGTCAATTTCTAACCCGTGCAGGAAAGACGGCAGGTGTCAGAAATGACATTAAATTATTGTTTTAAAACTATAACAATGATAGCACCCAACTAAGATCCTTTTTAGGTGACAAAAGTTTAAAGTTATATTTAGTCCATATACTCAATTTGGGGCAACCTGTTTTAAAGATGAAGTGTTGGCTTGCCTGCCTTCTAAGAGCCCACCTGAACCTTTTAGATGGTCACCTCACTTAGGAGGCGCTTTCTTTTTTATTTTTTAGGCTAAATCTGAGGTCAGAAGACTGCTAGCAAACACAAGCATCCTACCCAAAGGACAGGATTTAGTGTCTTCTTGCTGAGCACAGTATAATTCGGTCAAAACTGGAGCACACCTAAGCCCAATTTGACAGTTTCTTGGAAGACTAAACCTAGTCAGTGGCTTGCTGGATGCCTACCCCTGCTTTTCTAATTCATGGGTTGATTGGCCATGGTCTCATGTGTATACGGGGCAAAAGGAAGATTTAGAAATAGCTCCTAGTCTCAAAAAGTTTGTCTCTGATGAATGTGATGATTCAATCATGTGATCCCAGGTACATGGGAGTGGGAGGTTGAGGCAAGAGGATTGAAATGTCAAGACCTCTCTGGACAACTTAGTGTCCAACCTCTCAGATCTTGTATCTCAAAATCAGAAGTAAAGAGTGGGCTGAGGATTGCTCAGAGTACAGCCCTTTCTTGGTAAGCAATGTAGAACCCATTCTCTGTGCAGAGATACCTTGCTCAGCCTAGGCATGTAAATGGGGGGGGGGGTTGTTGGAGACCTTGGCCCTGCCTCAATGAGGGAACAAGACAGTCATAGTTGACTTCTCAAGGGAGCCCTTAACCTCTCTGAGGAGAGGATGGCATGTGAGGTGGGGGGAGGGGGGAGCGGGAGGAGAGGTGGGAGGTGGTACTGGGATTGGCATGTGAAAACAAAATAATAAATTAATTAACAATATAAAAGGCCTCCCGTGAAATCCCCAGTATAGGGACAGAAGGGAGAGAGGGAGAACATGTCTCCCTAGGAAATTAGGGTTTCTCTTCCTGAGAAGATTATCCATGCTATATTGTCTTGGGGACGGAGAAAACTTTGAAGTCACATGAACTGCTCAGAGCAGAGAGGAGGGGAACAGTGTCCCTGTTGGGCAGGATGGGAGGAAGAAGATTATTGTGAGAGGCTTGTCGTAGTTGCTGGGAGAGTCCTTTCCTGTGCACCTCTCCTGCCATGGCCTCCTCAGACTGTGCCGTAGGGTGCCTTGCTATACTGCGCGGGTTATGGAGAGACAACTTGAAACAGTGTCACCTCCCAAGATCCAGGAAATTTGGTAATGGAGACTTGGAGACAAACAGCATAAGGATCAGAAATGCCGTGCTGTGTCCCGGGTCTTATAGGCTGTATGTTTAAAGCTTTCTCTGCTTCAGCTTACCATTCAGTGAAATAGAGTCTGCTAGCAGGGTTATGAGGATTATATGACAATCTCCCTAAAGAGCATCATTTGCTCACTGTGAGGGGTATCTGCACTCACTACAGTTTCCCATCCTCCTTGTGAGGAAGCTTATTGTCGCATTAATGAACCATTATGTGCCCCGTTGGCTTACCTCAATAGACCCTAATAATTGCTCCATATTTAAAACTCATTTACAGTATTATATCTCAGTGGGAAGATTTCTTGGGATGTTGCTAATCACTCCTGGCTTTTTGCATGTGGATCCTCTGAGGCACATTGCAAAATGTACGCTCGGGAGTGATCAGTTTAAGCTGTTACACAAGAGTGTCCTCTTCTTTGAGCCGACAGTCACACTGATGGAATCAGAATGGCGGGGGGAAATCACTGTGGCTTTTCGGAAAGATGGAGATTTCAATATGGAAAGAAGCATTTTACACCTCATCATTGGAGAGGTTTGTCTAGAAGAGGAAACCATATAGATACTCTCCGGCTGATCTGACCACAAGCTTTGTTACTGAATAACCCCCTTGGTTGCTATGAGACAAAAGTGAGTGACATGATCTTGACAAATGTCACTTGGATTAATCATTGACAAGTTCAGAAATAGATGAACCATGATGGGGGTATTCAGTAATTAGTATTTTAGAAACTTTGGTGTGTGGGTCCATGTGGCTGGGCGTGTGCATGCATATATGAGCATACAGGATACATGGTTCATTTGCATCCACTTGGAGGTCTTTTTCTGGAAGGAGAGTAGAAGGTGTAAGCTTTCGTATTTGGGGCTCATGTTCAGGTCTGGGAACCTTCAGCTCTCAGCAGAGTCTCTGCTGTTGATTATGTATGCCTCACCCTGATAAGGAAGTCAAGGACTCCATGGCCCACCTGTTGACTGCAATTTTGTAATGGCAATAAGCGGAGTGGAGTGTTCATTGTTAAATGGTTTGGAAAATGCGGATGGGCTGTGCAGTAGGCATAACACACTCCATGCTTACATAGCCACTCTATTCCCCCTGGGCATCCAATGGGGCTGTGATAGGGCTAATGATCATTATTGATCTAATGTTCTCAAATCTGTGCATAAATCCAGCCATATTTCTTATCATAGGGCAATACATTTTTTTTTTCCTACAGCCTATAATTTTAAAAGGTTTAATGGTTATGACACCTGTTAGGTTGATGGGATACACTAGTCTCTAGGCAGGCTTGGATTTATGGTAAATATGCAATCATGACGCCAGTAGATTAGTAGTCTGGATACACTTGCCCCTCTGTCTTTCTACCCCTCTGCCCATCTATCCATTTGCCTAATTGAAGCAAAGTATTTATGTGGACTAAGAAAATACACTCATCCCCTCTGAATCATGTATCATTGGGATTGGAAGATTAAGTAGGTAACTGTGTGATCATTTGCATCATCAGGTCTGTGATAAATGTCAGTGGGCATTGCGAGAGAAATTACTCAGCCGAGGTATTCCTTCATACCAGAAGGTGGGGCTTGGTATTAGGCCTACGGGAGGGCACTCAGGGAGATGACACTTTCTCTGAGACCCCAGAGAGCCAGTGTTTGATTTGTGGCCAGGCCATGTTATATAATAGCATGGAACCAATGACAGACTCCCTAGATTGTCACTTCAAAGGTTCGCACTCATGTTCTCTTTGTTCGGGTTCTGCAGCGTTCTTCTTCATGTGGACTGGATAGGACAGGATAGGACTGGGTAGAATCGGACCTTCCGAACATGAGAAGTCTCTCCTGGCACAGTCTTTGTCATGGGTCAGTGGAGTCTTCTTCCCTGCTATAGCCAAAGTCAACTGAACTTTGTGCCTCCTGGAACCTCACCTGTGTTTACTTGCCAATGACAATGGTTGGATAGGCAAGCCGTGGGTGGCAACTAGGCTTGTCTTCCTTCCTGCCTAAAACATGTACTGGCCTGCTTGGTGCTTCGAGCTCAGTGTAAAGTAGGCACCGGCTTGGCAGCCTCCTGCTGTCAAGGTTCAGCCCACTCACGTCAAGGCACTTGTTGGAAATGAAAGCTCCCCAGACTTTCATTTGGAACTTGCCGATTCTGGAGGCCTTGCTAGCCATTTCTATTATTAATGAAACTGGAGTTGTAGCATGTGCTTTTGGCAAAGGAATCTAAGCAGGGGTAAAGTGAAGCCCATTAAAAGGGAGGGTGTCTGAACTGAGGGTCCTTCAAGACCCGTCAGTGAAGGGAACTTACCTGTTGTTGGGAATTCTTCGAGAAGGCCTCTGTATTTGTTGTTGCTGTTGATTAACTCTGTGTACAGACAGCATAACATGCTTTCTTCCAAATGGGAAGAAGTGTATAGATTTATAGCTTTATAAGGAAGCAGACATTTGCTTAGTTATTGAAACTCAGCTTCGGTCCTATTCGAGCCATGGGATTGTACAGGTAGATGTTTACTCTTGCTGTTTTTTAGAGTCGTTTGTCTAAATAGAGACAAAAAATGTGGTAACATTTTATTGCAAATAAGTCAACATTGTTGCAAATTAATGATGAAATATTAAATAGGTTGTATTCACTTTCCTGCCACATACCTGTGTGGTATTGATAGAAATCTTTTTATGAGCATCTTATTCTTTAGACTATTACAATCTTAAATAATATGTGTGGACATTTCTGACTTGGCTATTGGGAAAAGAACTCATTTGATACATTCTATTTTGGTCATCAGTGTCTCTTAAATTGATAGTTTTGTAAAAAAGCTAAGGGTATCCTTGGTGTTTGTGTGAATTCTATGTTTTGATATTAGTGTTGAGACAGACGGCAAGTCCCTGGGCAGATTCATGTCTTGTGAAGTCCTGTTTCATACTGAGTCCTAAAACCTTCTGGAACATAGATGCTTATACAGTTGCTTGGAGATTCTCTTAGTTGTCCATCAGAAATCTAGGCATTGGGGTGGTGGAGAGTATACCACCCCACATACACAAAACATCACAGCACACAGGTGTTTCTAGATATTCTTATCACGCATGCACATAATGCCTATACTAAGAGGAATAAAAAATAAAAGAGGAAAAAATTGAATATTCACTGTCTTAGAGAGGAGTCAGCCATTAGAAAGCAGGTATTCTATGTTTGTTCATGTTTGAGCCATGAGAGACACACCATCTCTCAGAATTGCAAATAGTGTTTAGTTGTAGCTTTGGGGATTTTCCATTTACAAATGCCATTAATGATTTTTCAAGTGGCTTCCTAGCGCTTGAGGTTATTTTTCTTTTATTTTTGTTTTGTTCTTCAAAACACGGTTTCTTTGTAGCTTTGAGGCCTGTCCTGGGACTTGCTCTGTAGACCAGGCTGGCCTCGAACTCACAGAGTTCTGCCTGCCTCTGCCTCCAGAGTGCTGGGATTAAAGGAATGTGCCACCACCACCCAGTGAGGATAATTTTTAGTGTTTGGTTGGATAAGTGAACTAAGAAATCTTCCCTGTGTCTATTCATGAGCCTGTTTTCAAAACTATGTCACTCACTGCTCCTCCCAGACCACATCTCCTAGGCCTAGCGTTTATTTATCTCATTTTTTTTAACTTGTTATCTTGAGCAAACCCAGACAGACATCCAAGTATTTACCTCTGACCATGGAATTCTTTAAAGTTTCGCATGATGAGCATGTATTGGGATTTGGAACAGAAGGTTATGAACTGGGTTCTTTCACATTGAATTTCCTTAATTTAATCTAAATCTAAAAAAAAAAATAAGGTAAAGCCAGTGTCCCCAAAGAATCAACACTGGAATCACTTGGAAAACAAAATGTAGATAAGTAATTTTTCCTCAGAATTACTGGAGAATGGGTTGTTCGTTTTTCCCTTGTATTAGCCAAGTGCAGATCTTTTTCTTAGATACATGGGATGCTGTGTTCCCTGGAAGGTGAAATTACTCAGAAAATTAAAAGAAAATTGGCCTTAAATAATGCATGGAAGTTTTATGCTTCTTAATGAAATTCAGTATAACTGAACTGAGTTAGCAAGTCCACAGCAGTGCCCAGCAAGTTTATAATAAAAATGAGTCATCCAAACTCTCCATTGTGCTGGGAAATGTGAACTGGTGTGGATTGGTAGTGTGGGGAGCAGCAACAATGCCCTTGCCATCTCTTTAAGCAGACACAGAAGTAGAAGGTATTGCATTGGCTTGCAGTCTAATGTCAGAAGGATGAACACGAGACACAGTTAAGGAAGAGGGGTCCTGGGTCCTGGGAAGATGTCCTGGAGATAGAGTACTGCTGTGTGTGCAATGGGACAGAGTTTGGGTCCCCAGCACCTAAAAGTCAGGTGCTGCAGTACATGTCTGGAACCCCAGTGCCAGGGGGACAGAGACTGGGTAGGTCAGTCAGCCTACCCAGCACAGCAGTGAGGTCCAGATGCAGTGAAAGGCACTGGCTCAAAATACAAGGTAGAAAGCAATAGAGGAAGTGTCCTGACCTTGACCTCTGATGTCCAGACGCGTGGGAAGGTTAGCACATCCACTCACAGGTACACATACAGTCAACACACACAGGGACACACACACAGACATAGATACACACGTAGAGACACACACACATACTCATACCAGAAATATAAAAACCAATCAACCAGAAAAAGAGAAAATCAGTAATATAAAAAAATAGGAAAGCAAAATGCACCCCCCACCCCAAATACTTAAATCATGGAGTACATAAATAATGTATTCAAAGTTTACCAATACTGTAAAATCATAACTGGTTCAGTACTAAGTCAGTTTTTCCTGCTGAGTAATACTCCTTCCCATGACCATGAACATTTTGTTGGCTTTTGACAGAGCATTTCTTCTGTCTGTGGCCTACTGAGGATAACAGAGGCAGCGCTCTCACACACATACACCTCTGTGGGTCCCTGCTTTCAATTCTTTTGGATATATATGGTGCCCTGGAATTTCCTAATGTGATGTGATTTAATATTGTGCGAACTGCCTACATAGTGTTCTAAGAGCTGATATCCATGTCACATTCCCAAAAGGGTTCACAGAGGTTATGGTTTGTCACGTCCTTGTCCACTCCAGGTATTTCCTATTTGCTGTGACCTTTCCTTTCTGACTGTGAGGTTCACCGTGCCTTTCTTTCAGCTTCCTCTGATAACTGATCCTGTTGAGAGCAACTGTTGACAGACGTTTAGTACACGTCCTATCCTTGACTCTGAAGTTTCACTGAAAGAAAATTACCTGGAAAAGGAAACGATCTGGATTCCAGCCATGATTCCGTGTCTAGCTCGTCATTTGACCTTTTCAGTTCTGTTTAACAAGTGTTAATTAGGCCACTATCAACCATTAATCGCTGTACCTCCTACAGTGGAGAAAAGTAACTGACAGAATTTCCCTTCGTTTCAGCTCACAATAATGAAAGTGCCTTTAATAAGCCTCCATCCATACCTTTGAAAATCTGAAGTGTTTAACTGCACCTAAAATTGTAAATGTGACATAAATTCTCTTCAGAATTAGGTGAGATTACCTGCAATTAAAATAATGCATGAGAATAACTATGACAGAGAGGTTATTTTTTTAAAGGTGATCATAAGATCCTGGAGGCCTAGGGCCTGTGACCTAAAAAAAACAAGCAAGCAATAAACAAATAAAAACTCTATGAAATAAAATCATGAACCAAAATTTTGTGCTTTATATTTCTTCTCTCTATGGTCCTTGGCACAGAAACACAAAAGTGTTTCTTAACTTTACAGTTAAGTTGATTTTATGTCATTCTGTATATGGTTAATTTTTTTTTTATTAAAAAAAAAAGCTTAATCCATCTTAACCAGGTGATACCATTTATTGCATCTCTACAGCAAGATTTGAGTTTCTCTCTTCTATTTTAAACCCAGCTTTTGTGCAAGATTGCTCTTACCCAGTCTTGTTTCTCTTCCTTCCCAGCTCACCTCCTCCTGTCATTTACATTTCCAAACCTGCTCAGCCTGCTCCAGAGCCAAAGCTGGATGCAGCTGGCCATCCTCACTGGCTCTCCGGAGTACTGGGAATGGATGCTCACTTTCTCTTAATGTCTTCATCCTCAGTCAGCTTCCCTGACCCCGCCCTGCTTTTCAGACTATCCTTCCTGGCCAGTTGATTCATTTTTATTATAAGTTCAACTCTGTCTGTTTTGCCTCCAAGAGATACGTTTATTTCCTAATCTTATTTTGTTTTCAGCCTTACACCCTTGCTAAAGTATGAAAGGCTTCCATCACCTACAATTCTATCTAGACTTTGTTCTTAACTTGACTCTGAGTATTCAGGTACACTGGATGTGTCTCTCTCAAGTTTAGAGATTTGAGTCCTTTCAATGGACCTCACTAAGCCTGGCACTCGCTTCTCTCCTGTCGATGTCACCCTTACACTGTTTTCTTGTGTTTAACAAGTGACTGGGCCATATTCCTTGCTTCTTTTGCCTCAGGCCTGCCTCCCAAACATACACAATCAACTACTAACAGTCATTCCTCTATATTCATGGGAGTTTAACATCAAGATCGTTAAGCCCAGAGATGTTCATTTCCCTTATATGAACTGCCATAGCATCTTTTTCTTTTTCTTTCTTTTTTTTTTTTTTTTTTTTTTTTTGGTTTTTCGAGACAGGGTTTCTCTGTTGCTTTGGAGCCTGTCCTGGAACTAGCTCTGTAGACCAGGCTGGTCTCGAACTTACAGAGATCCGCCTGCCTCTGCCTCCCGAGTGCTGGGATTAAAGGCGTGCGCCACCACCGCCCGGCTGCCATAGCATCTTATCTATTATCATATCATAGTTATCATATCCTCCTCTGTGACTTGAATCATCTCCAGCTTCCTCCAGTTGCTTAAGAATACATCATAAGGCTCTTTGTTTGTTGTTGGTTTTTACTGTGGTGCTGATTGAACTCAGGGACTCATGCATGCTAGGCAGATATGCAACACAGAACAACATCTCCAGCCCTGTGTAAGTGTCTTAGTATAATATTGCTTGGGGAAAGGGGTCATGAAACATATCTGAAACATTTTTGACCCACAGTTGGTTAATTCACAGATATAGCACCCAAGGGTGCAGAGGGTTGATTGTCCACAGCTCAGCTTCTCATTTGACCATTGCATCTTCATTCTATTTAAAATCTCCTTGGTCTAGGCCTATCTGCACGGTAGGTAAGCTCATCTTCTGTGTGTGCTTCTGGTACCCACTTCTTAAGACTTAGTGGGCTTCTCTATACCTTTACTTTGCTTTTGTATCTCTCTCTCATGTTGGACCCTAAATGTCTCAGGAGATCAAACCACATATCGTATTCTCTCCCCTAATACTTGGAAAGGAATGAGACCTTCCTTAATCATTCTAGTACTTTTTCCTTTTGTAAAACTCAGAAAGCATAAGAGCGGAAAGCATGCCATGGTTCTGCATCGTGGCGTGTCACAGGCTGATGTGTCTAGTGAGGTGTTCATATAGTGTAACCAATAAATATAAAGAGCCGGAAAAACAGCTGGTCTTGGGTTAAGGAGATGAGGTGTTGCTGTGAGGTGTTGCTGTGAGCAATGGTGGGGGCAACCAGTGTCTCTTTCAGACTCCTGGTTCCCTCTGCCCTCCAGCCCATGGTTTGCTTTCTCCTTCAGTGACTCCACTTCCCAGTTACTGTGAGAGCTAAGGTCGGGCACGTGTGTATGACGCTGTTGTGGCGGTGGTGGCTGACACAGTAGAACGCTTCCAGTACCACAGTGGTACTTGATGAGTGACAGACAAGCTTGAAGTCACCGCCTATCCTGTTCTGTTTATGTTGCTCTTTTCCTCATTATAGGATACTTCATTCCTATCATCTCTGCGTATTTCAAATTATCCCTATCCCCTCTAATGCCCCATTAACTCTGTTAAACCCAGTGTCTTTTTAAGTTTTTAAATTAAGTTTTAAATTTCTCTTTCAGAACTAAAACCTCATTAGATAGGTCATGTGATTTCCTCCAGCCGGAGATGGCTGTATAGCCCTGATGTGGTGGTGGGGGAAACTGGGAAGACTGGCACTGGCATTCACCAGTTGACAAGTTGACAATAATATTTCCATTTTTTAAATTTAATTTTATATTTTTTTTGTTTCTTTTTGAGAAAGGTTACTCCATGTAGCTTTGGAGCCTTTCCTGGAACTTGCTCTGTGGGACCAGGCTGTGCTCGAACTCACAGAGATCTGCCTGGCTTTACCTCCCAAGTGTTGGGATTAAAGGCATGTGCCACCACTGCCTGGCTTTAGTATTTCCAATCTAGATTTCCTCCTACATTAAACCAGGGTGATTTTATCCAGCTCTGTTATGCTTATGAAGATTCAGAAAACTTACAGATTTAAAAAAAAGAAATATTCAGGGACTGGTGAGATGGCTCACTGGGTAAAGGAACTGGCCGAGCAAGGGAGCCTGGGAGTAGAGTTTGACATCTGGAACTCATCTGAAGGTGGAAGGAGAGGAACCACCATGGACCCTGCAGTGCTGTCTTCGGATCTCCACACCAGTTCCGACAGCGATTGGCCGACACAGCCCTTGAATGAATGAGAGAATTTTAAACCGTGTACTTGCCCTATGAGAGAAGTCATTAATTTGCCATTGATGGCAACCTTAAATGATTGATGAACATTTATTTAGAAAGTAATCCTTTTCCTTGAGACAATTTTCAAGCTGTCATTTTGTTAATAGTTTAAACAAAGCCCCTGCATTATTATTCTGAAGCTTGGAGTTTTGAGGTGCCTTTCATCTGGCACTTTTATAAAAGATGAATTATGTTTGGGAAAAGTCAATAACTGGAGGCAGGGCCTAGCGAAGATGGACTTCATGAGGACAGAATTGTTTAGAAGTCTCCTACTTGGGAGCTCACCAAATCCAGCTGGACCAGGTCTGAACGAGCATGTGATCAAACCGGACTCTCTGATTGTGGCTGACAATGGGGGCTGACTGAGAAGCCATTGATAAAGGCACTGGGATTTGTTTTTACGGCATGTTCTGGCTTTTTGGGACCCTAGTCCATATGGATGCACAGCTCCCTAGGCCTGGATGTAGTTGGGAGGGCCTTGGACTTCCCACAGGGCAGGGTTCCTTGCCCTCTCTCCAACAGAGGGAAAGGGAGGAGGGGGAGTGGGGGAGTGGGAGGGGATTGGGAGGAGGGAAGGAAGTATAAATATTTGAATGGAAAAATAAAAAAAAAGGAAAAAATAAATTAGTGAAGGTTGATAAAACTATACCTATGTACTGTAAAAAACTACCTTGAAATAATGAAAAAGTAAATAGATCTGAAAATTAAAAAAAAAAGAAGTCTCCTACTAAGAAGGAGTATATTTTCTAAAGATAATAGTAAATAAAAAAGATCAATTAGTAAATTAAAAACAATTAACATTTTTATTATTTAATTTTCCCCGTAAGAAAAGTCTATTAAGGGTAGAGATGATGTCAAATATATCATTGGGGTATGGTGGTCTGAATGAAAATGGCCCACATAAACTCACAGAGAGTGGCATTATTGGAGGTGTGGCCTTATTGGAGTAAGTGTGGCCTTAATGGAGTAGGTGTGGCCTTGTGGGAAGTGTTCACTGAGGGCTGAGGGTGGGCTTTGAGTCCCAGATGCTCAAACCTCTCTCCCTTCTGCCTACTGATCTGGCTGTAGAACTCTCAGCTTCCTCTCCAGCACTACTTCTGCCGTGATGAAAATGGATTAAACCTCTCAACTGTAAGCCAGCCCCAATTAAATGTTTCCTTTTAAGAGCTGCCATGGCCATGGTGTTTACTCACAGCAATAGAAACCCGAACAAAGACATAAGCGAGTTTTTTAATTTTTGGAATTGGTCAGTCATTGACTTAGTGCAGAAAGAAGATCACAAGGCAAACTGTCTAGAAGAAATTTAAGTGGAGGTCTTTGGTGTTAGCAGTAGGTGCTGATGGTTCCACACTTATCTGTTAATTTTTAAATTATTTTGACAGCGCTATTATCGTTTGATGTAATACAAATTTTAATAAATTTATTGGTACTCATTTTCTGGGTAGTAGTAGATCCCATATAAGATAAAAATCCTTCCCCATAGTCTCACGAAGGGAGTTCAGACTGCATCAGGAATCACGTTAGGGATCGCGCTAAGAAGTGGATATGAGTGCTTGCATTTACACTAACTAGATTTAAGGGTAGAACAAGGGAGACAAGGGCCAGCTCTGTAGGGTTTCTGTTCTATCAGAACATCTTAGTATTCTGGTGGTCTCTGTTTAGGCTGAGAATCAAACTTTCTGCCATTGCAACACAATGGTCTTCCGATGTGTTGGACTGCATCTAAACTGTCCTGCAATGCACGTGGTCAGGAACCCACAGGTTAGGCACTTCTGATCGCGAGGAGAGTGGAACAGAACAGTGAAATCAGCGTCAACAAGATAATTGCTCCAAACTGTTTTGGGGGAGAGAGCCCATCCCATTTCAACTGTGGAATGATGATGTGAAAACATATTTTTTTTTGACCTTGAAGTTTGCCTTTTTCTTTTATGCATCCCAGGCATTTTTTTTTTTAAAGGAGAGATGATCTTTGCCTTCTGAAACGTTCCATGAAAATTTTCACTTTATTTTCCTAGCGCCTAACAACTCTTGACATTTATGGTAGAAAGATTTTGCCCACCCCCATATCATCTTAGTGACTCAAATTCACAGTGTGCTATACTTCGTCCCTGTGGTCTTCCTGTACACAGAACAGAGCTCACTGCAGACAGTTGTGAACATTGTAGTATATTAGTAAAGTTACATGGCGTTGCTTAGATTGAGAGGCCTATGACAGGGTCACTACTGAAGGTCAACAGGGCAGACCTCCATAGAGGTGAGAGACTCAGAGGAGAATCACAGAAAAGACGTGAAACTTCCCCGTGTCCTTAAATCCTGAGCAGACGTAGTGGGCAGCACACAACCAGGGTGCAGCCCATGGCCTCTTATTTCCAGCAGGGTGCAAATTTGAAGAACCAAACTGCTAAGAAGCCAACCACAATCCCAGTAACCATTGAGACTTGCAGCTCAGCTGATCTTCTGCCTCAGCTCATGACCTATATGACCATGTTCTCCACGGTAGATGCTGGGGAGACTTGGACTACACAGATCTGCTGATATGCCATCATCGTTTTTTTAAATCCTTGTTCCCGCAGTCCTTAAGTCCCAAAGAAATCACACAGAGGTCTACATTAATCATAAACTGATTGGCCCATTAGTTCTTATAACTTACATTAGCCCATATTCTTATCTGTGTTACCACATGGCTCAGTACTTTTTTCAGCTGTGTAGTCACATCTTGCTTCTTCTGTATCAGGACAGAATTGTGTCCTTTTCCCAGAATTCTCCTGTTCTCCTTGACCCGCCTCTACTTCCTGTCTGGTTGTCCCACCTATACTTCCTGCCTGGCTACTGGCCAATCAGCATTTATATAAAACATTAGTGACAGAATATAGACAATTGTCCCACACCAGATGTCTGTGGGGGAAAGTCCCAGATAGTTGGAGGCGGAAGTGGGTACTGGGTATCGTGTATGAAATTCTCAAAGAATAAAAATTTAAAAATTGGTATTCAAAATATAAATCTCTCCAGTCTTCTTATAAGACTCACCCTGTGTGTCTAGCCATGTCTACGTAAACGCACTTAGGTGACCGCTGACGTCTCTGCCACCCCCTGCCCCTTCATTGCTTTGGTCTCTTCCTAATGATAGGCAGACCAGGTTGTCGCAGATATGTTCACCTCTTCAGTATTAGAAGCCAGAGGAACAGGTGTGACTTTAGGGCTCAGTGTGAGCTTTTTCTTTTGTCTAGAACTCTCTCCGTCTTAGGCAGCCAGTCACTCACTGCTTACATTACTCCTTGTCCTGAGTTGAATGTTTCTTCCAGTTTCCTTTATTGGAAAGTTAATCCCCAAATTTGTGTGCTCATGACACATGGAGAGAGAGAGAGAGAGGACCTCTGGAGGTGATTAGGGTGTGATAAAGTTGTGAGTTGGGGGTCCCCACAATGACGTTACTATGTATAGAAACTAGACGTGAGTTAGCATGCTAAGTCTCACCATGTGACCTCTGTGACATTATAATGCAGCAAGAGGGCCTCACTAGATGCTGGCACAAGTCTATTTTATTTTATTTTGGTTTTTTAAGACAGCGTTTCTCTGTAGCTTTGGTGCCTGTCCTGGAACTAGCTCTTCTAGACCAGGCTGGCCTTGAACTCAGAGATCCACCTGCCTCTCCCTCTCCACTGCCTGGCTTGAGATAGTAGTCTTAGGCTTCAGGCTCTAGACTACGTAAGCTTCTATTCTTCATAAGGTAATATAGTCTCAGATATTTGGTTCTAACAACAAAAAAATTGGACTAGGACACAGCTCCTCTTGACTCTAGTTTCCCTCCTGATGACATAAATCTTCACAATGTGGATGCTCGTGTGGGTAGGGCCCTTATGTGATTTAATCACTCAACTGCTGGGTGTAGAAGAAGTCAAGTCAGGCTAGGAACTGTGAACTAGGAACTGTGAATAATTTTCAAACTGAACAGGTGAAATTGAACCCTATCTCGTACATCTTGAACTTTTTAGTCACGGTGTGTGTTCACATCAATAACCAGGCAGTACTGCAAGGTAAAAGGTTCTTTTTTGTTTGCTT
Organism: Microtus obscurus; assembly: GCA_963919715.1. Classification (NCBI taxonomy): domain Eukaryota; kingdom Metazoa; phylum Chordata; class Mammalia; order Rodentia; family Cricetidae; genus Microtus; species Microtus obscurus. The sequence continues at coordinate 12,092,678 of CAWTZC010002521.1, read as the reverse complement.
GTTTTGCGTTTGTGGAAAGTCCACTTTTTAAGAATATCTGTTTTCATTTCCGTATACTGACCTCTCATCACCCTCAAGGGTTAGGGCCATTCTAATCATTGTGCACAGCGTCAGGGCTGAAGGAAGTTAACCGGATGGCTCAGTCCACATACGGTGTAGAATATGTTTGCTTCCTCACGTGAGCTTGAGTGACTGTCAGCCGTTCCAGCCCAGGTGCCGATTGTCTTGTGTGATTACACCTTCTACTCGCCTACCACCAGAGGCCATAGAAAGAAAGGCATCTGCATCTTCTTTTGAAAATACAAATTATACAAATGGGATAGAGGACGCAAAGGGAAGCAGCATACAAGGTAGTTTAGTTTGCAAATACCGCAGTGCATTTAAGACAAATGAGCTCACTTATTGAAATTAATGTCCCCAAGGGAAGCACCCTTTTGTAGAGGTGCCAGCAGTCTTGCCGGAAACCCTTATTTAAATCACACCTGCATGCTTTAAAAAAAAAAAATTGAATATTTTCTCTATTTAAGCCCATCCTGGCTGGCTGGCAAGATGCTCTCTGCCTGATCTAATTTTTTGAAAGAAGAGACACTGTTCCTAAAATAGTCTTTGCCTAAAGGGGAAGCCAAATTCTTTTCTCGGTATTGCTGCTGATGTTGTTTTTAAATTTGTTTTACCGCAGACTAAAGGATTTAACTCTTCACGGGCTCTAAAACATTCCGGAGGTCCTTGATCATGTAACCTTAGCAGCAGACACAGCACGTGGGAGTTTGCATATGTACGTATGACTGTGTGCGTGCTCTACAGCGTGACGAGACGCTATGAAACATGCGCAGAATGGAAAATAAGGGGACACATAAAGTCATTCTGGATGGAAGTTCCAGCACTTTCTTCTTCTGCCATACTCCAGTTGTGCTTGGATTCTTCTGGAGACCCCCCTCCCCCTTTGGCCTCCCAGTCAGGGACAGGTTTTCAGGTCTGCTGAAAGGTACTCAGGTTCTAAAAACAGAGGAAAGAGAAAAGTTTGCTAGAATCCTGAAGGAAACTCATTGGCCGCTGTCTCCTTCCACTTCAGAGAGAACACAGGGTGTGGCTGCTGTCTGGTGCCAGGTGGTGGCCAGGGACCGGAAGCTGGCCTTCTACATCTGTTTCTGCTGCTATTTGTGACTGCACCTGTCTGTGCCGGTTTCTAGACCACTTACACAAAAACTCAAAAACGTCTGAGAATGGAAAGTGCTTTTGTTTCTCAGGGGCATCAAACTGCACTCTGACCTCCTAGCTAGTCATTTAGGAGCTCTCTATACACTCTGAGTGGCTGGAATTTTGATATGGTTGATGGAATGCTTACTCTCTTCGGCGAAGTCTTAAATTCTGATTGCCACAAACTTGGCTGAAGCTTTTCCCAGGAGGGAAGGTTTGATCTGTGCCCTATTCTGTGTGAAACTTGTCATGTTTCTGTTGCGGCGCAGGCTCTATGTTTTATAAAGGATTCTGCTTTTTTTTTTCTGAGACAAAATTATGCATAAAGGCTTGTGATGTAGTTTAGGTCCTGAATGTTCCCCCAAAGACACAAGTGCTGAAGGTCTGGTTCCTACAACATGATGGATGAGAGGCATGGAGGCTGGACTTGGGTCATGGTCCTTTTGAAGAGGCTGTTCCGATCCTGGCCCCTTCCTCCTAGCTCCCATTTTTGCTTCTAGGTTAGATCAGTGTGATCAGAATTTCTCTTCCTTGTATTCCTCTGATAATGCATTGTATTCCCATAGACCCCAAGCAGCAGGGTCAAATGACCATGGACTAAACTTCTAAAATCATGAGTCCAAACAAAGCTTTCTCAGTTATTCACCTTGTGTGTTTTGTTAGAGCCCTGGGAAGCTGACTGGCATAGCTTGCTTAGGTCTCTATGGCTGTGAAGCAAGAGCCCCTTCACACCTATCACCTGCACCTTGATTATGCTGGGTAGACATGGTAGACAGCTCTAGCCTAAGCCCCGTCCCATGCCCTTCTCCCTGTACTGAAATGGTTGTTTCCAAATTCTGTTAACTAGTAGCAAAGAATATGCTGACCACGGGCATCTTTAGTCTCAATTTTTCCAGAAGCCCATTCTTAAAATTTGAATGCTTACCATGGGGTCATTTGCTTTCTCTCAGGATTGTGTGAAGACTCTGTTTCAGTGTGCTCCTCCTGCAGGGCTGCCTTCATTTTCATCATGTGTGCCTGAAATTCTAGAAGCTTCCCGGGGATTCTAATCACTGTAGTGTCTGCAGCTCTCTAGAGATAAGGGAATGCAAAAGTTCTTCAGTAACAGAGATCTCCTCAGGCTTCTCTCAGAGAGGTAGTTGAGAGGTTGCTAGTTCTTTCTTCAGATCGCTGTCACCTGCTGTCACTTAGCCCACAGAATTCTTGCTCTTTAGATGTGTGCCTTTCTTTATCTGTCCCTGATGGAGGAGGGTCATCTTTTTATCTGTTGTTTTATTGGTTAAGTAATAAAGAAAACTGCTTGGCCCTGATAGGACACAAAATTAGGTAGGCAGAATAGACAAAACAGAATGCTGAAAAAAAGAAGCCAAGTCGGGAGTCGCCATGATTTTCCCACCCAACACAGACGCAGGTTAAGATCTTCCCTGGTAAGCCAGCTCGTGGGCAACACAGATTATTAGAAATGGGATAGATCAATATGTAAGAGCTAGCCAATAAGAGGCTGAAACTAATAGGCTAGGCAGTGTTTAAAAGAATACAGTTTCCGTGTAATTATTTCGGGCATAAAGCTAGCCGTGCGGGCAGCCGGGTGCCAGGGACGCAGCCCCGCCACTCCTAATACTACATGTCCCTGATGGGATGGTGTGATCTTCAGACTAAGGGTTCTGAACCAGCTTTCTTTCTGCCTTCTCTTCCATCTCTGGTTGCGATACAATGCCTAAGAATACAGTTATCAACCACACACAAACAAACAAGAGTTTCGAACACTGCCCTTTAGGCTTTCAAATACTGCATTGTCTTCTCAACTTTTGCCTTGCTCATCTGTAGAGGGATGAGTGGATCTGATTCTATCTACTATTTGTGCCCTATGTGAGTCAACTCTCTAATTTTTTTCAATTCCTTGTTATTCTGAAGAATTTCACATGTATATACAATGAAATATAAGTTCCAGTTTATATTTCATTCCTCAAATGTTCTCCTGAATATATACCCCAAGTTCATGTCTTTTTGTATAACTCACCAAGCCCATGTATACACAGGTGACAGCTGTGCACTTTAAAAACAACTCTGCCATGCCCAAATAGCTGAGACAAGTGTAAGCTATTCATGTATTAGTTCTTTAATTTGCAAACTGGGGTTTTCTAATTTACTCAAAATGCCTGTGTGATTTTGATGAATATATAATTGTCTTTGTATTGTATGTTACCATCCCTTTACTGGACCAAAATACACAAGACTGATGAAAAAGAAGGGTTTATTTTGGTCACAATATCAGAGGTTTCAGTTGATGGTTGGTGTGGTGCTTTGGGGCCTATGGTTGGATGGTGTGTCACAGCAGATGTGGTACAAGAAAGAGGCCTGTTTACCACACAGGAGCTGGGAAACAAAAAGAGGAAGGGCCTTGGGTTTCAGTATCCCAGTCAAGAGCTTTCCTCTAATACAGAACTTCCTCTCAGAAGTCTTCTCCTCCTTTTCTATGACTTTCAGATGGCGGCATGGGCCGGACATGATCCCTTCAGCACAAGGGGCTTTCCAGGTATAGTTGAGATCCTGACTATGTGAGAAAGAAGTGAGTATATGTCAGGAACACAACAGGCCCAGTATCCCAACCCCACAAGCTACTGCCACCAAGATCTGAACTTGTAATCCAGGCTCATAACGTTGAAACTTCCGCATTACAAAGAGACTCTATTAGCAGTCACAAATTCTGTGGGTTAGGTCCTGCTGCTAAGGAAAATGGGTTGTCCAGTCAATCCCCGCTTGACTGGGACTTACTGGCGCTTGTGAATGGATTCATGAATTCATGTGGAACTTGAACTTGAACTTGAACAGAAGAGCTTACCTAAACCTATTTGAAGTCTGTGATGTTGAATGACTTTAAAGTTTATATAGAGAGCATCTCATCATGAGCAGAAGCGTTATCCCCAACTGGAGGACCCAACCATCAGGTGATCAGATCATAAGGGCTTGGATTTCATCAGAGGCTCAATCCTTTCATGTCTGTATACTATGACAGCAATGTTGGGAGGGGGTAGAAAATTATAAAATTAGGAAAATAAGAGGCCTTCTTATGGAAAGCGGGTCATTAGAAGGGGCCCTGGAAAAATGCACCTTTCCCCTGGCCCCCCTCCCACGCTTCATGGCCTCTACAACATTCTCCTACCAACCACACATTGTTCTACGTTACCAAGGTCCTAAGTAAAAAGATAAAGCCACATGTGGCCAGAAGCATTCAAAATGATGAGCCAAAACAAATCTGCCTCTCAACCCCTCCTCCCTGATATTTGTCAAAGCAAGGGAAAGGTCTGAGTGATAGATACACTTGGTTAGGAAGCCACGCTTATTTCGGGGCTTTGGAAAAGCTGCTGTCATTTTGTGTAAAAGTCAATCTAATTAGATACATATTAAGAACTTCGTAAACTAAACTGTTTGATTTCCTTCCCCTCTGTTGTCTTCACGCATTTAATTCCAGCCATGTGATCAATGTATCCTCTTATTTGAGATAATTTAATTGACTTTGGGTGATTAAAAATAAATTATACTTAAAAGGCTCTTAGTTGAAGTCACACAAATCCTTTAGTATTATTAAGTGCCAACAAATGAAACTTTGTAATAGTCTTCTTGTGCAGTTACGATGAAATATGCTCTTTTATGGTGTTCTTTCATGTGCTGTGTTTGCCAACTGAACCTCATTTGAAAATATTGTTTGAAGATTACAGTTTCAATTTGTGCATGTGTTTCCCAGCCTGTCCTCTTTACTTACCAATTTATAATGTGTTCCATTTCTTTTGAGATATGACTGGAACATTATTGGACACAGATTGGCCAGGCTTCATTCATCAGGGTCAGTAGCATGTTAGTTCACTCCTAATTTTATCTTCAAATGTGTGTGTAAACCCAATAGCAAGTTAGTAGAAGCTGTAGGGATGATGTCTATAATCACATACGCATGTTGAATACCACTTCTGAATGCATTTGAACATGCCTATGTTCTGTTACTTTACATGCAAAATGATATGTAGTCATGTTATGCAATTCCCAATGAACAAAAAATATGGATTTTTATAATAGATTCATGACTTAATCATGTGTGTTCACAATTCTCTTGATTTTTTAAAGGACCTATGTGTGTGACTATTAGTGGAATCCTGACCATTAAAAGTGTCTATCAAAAAAGGGATACACTGAGCTATATTTGGTCACTATGTTCACAGTTGTATTCTGCAGAGCCAACAGAAGCAGGGAGTTAGTGAGCACTGAACCATTGCTTGCAGGGGAACTATACAGTTAGGCTGTTAAAATTTTGCATTATTTTTGTATATACATTCATAAATGTTTTGCCTACATATATGCATGTATATCATGCATATATAGTGTCTGCAGAGGTCAGAGGAAGTTATCAGATCCCTTGGAACTGGAGTTACTGAAGTTACTGAAGATTGAGATCCATTTTGTGGGTTCTGGATCACTTGCAGAAATAACAACCAAACCATCTCTCTGATAGTTATATTCTTGCACATAGTTAGGTTCTGAGTTAGGCTATTACAAAACTCAAGTCTCAATTTGTGTAACTCAAGTTGCAATGTATTTGCTTCTTAGTACATGAACTTATTTTTTTGTGTGGTACTGTTAAAGATACCTTATTTTGTGCACACATCCAATGCAGTGTCTATTGTATGTGTCTATGGCATTCATTAGCATTGAGCTTATGGCCAAGGCACTATAGTTTATAATGAAGGTTATTTAGTATACATGTTTTTTTCTATAAGGCATATTGCAGTCTTCTCCCTCTTAAGAATACCAGGTGGTACATCAGACTTGTGCTGGGGATCATTTAAAGGAAAGGCACAAGAGTGTATACTCAGTAGGTTGTAGACATCAGAACTGAAGATGTGTTATAAAATACAAGGTACCCTCTCCTCTCTCTACTCCATACTTACCTTGTTAAAAAAAAAAGAAGCCAATACAATAAAACAGTTCATAAGCAATGTTTTTAATAATATAATCATTTGACCAGGAAACCTCACACTGGGAGCGTATTTTCCCCTTGATTGGTGCCTTGTCTGTGCCTCATACGGTTTCTTTGGAGAATCTTTCTCAGTAAAATGGGCCAAAAACTTAAAAGATTGGTAGCTGGAATGCCAGAATGTGCTTGTACACACACACACACACACACACACACACACACACACACACACACGCACAGCACTGAAGATGATCATGAGCACGTGGACCTTGTGATAATGTCTGGTATGGCAATACTCCCCACTTCCTTTAGATCCTCTCCAGTGGTTTGTGACTCACTGAAACCTGGGTTTGGGAAGCGGACCACATTTTCTTTTTCCTCTCCTGGCAGTTTATGTCTTTATTTGTACTACTCACTGTGGGAATGAAAGGAAATATTTTTTTGGATTTCAAAGGAAATTTTATTTTGTTTCTATTTCTTGTCTGTCTTGTCCTCTCGACACATCCCTTCTGCATCCAGTGTTTAGTGCTTTGATCCCTGCTTTGTTTCCAGCACAGTGACCAACTTCTTAACGATAGTCTGCCTGAGTGTTGCCAAGTGAGCCAATCAGTTTTCATGTTCAGGTTTAACAACAGTAAGCGCTGCTCAGTGTCAAAATGAGAATAAGCATTGCTCATGCCCTGGTGTCGGGGGTGGTAAGGCATCCCTGGTACATTTCTGCACTTAGTCCAAGTGGAGAAAAGACAGTTGAGCGTTGTCAGCCGATCTGAAAACTTTGAAAACTGGGATGCAGAAATGGAGAGAAGTCGGAAGATTGATGGGTTTAGTCGATGGGAAGCTGAGTGGCTGCCAGTTATCTGGAACAGGACAGGGCAGGCACACCAGAGGTGGTGATAGTCAGAGGCCAGTTTTTTGGCAAAGAACTTCCAGAGTATGCTTTGGTGAGTGGCCAGTTTCCTGGCATTTGATCTGTGAGTCAGTGCAAGTTTATGTATCTTCTTCTCTCGAAGGGTTTAGTCAGAAAATGAAATACGTGAGTTCTGTCCTCACCCAGAAAAATGGAATCCTGTGGAAACACTGTGCAGAAGGAGCTCTTTATGGCTTCTCTGGGATGTGTAAGACCCGAAAGGGTGGCTTTATGATATGACAGGATTGGTATGTATTGTGTTGTTTTTTTTTTTGAATTTGGCATTTGTGTTTGTTTTGAAGAAGTCTTTTATACCTGTTTGAGGTCTTATTTGGTGTAGGAGGTCGTTCTGTATTTGTGTTGATTTCATTGGTTGAATAAGGAGACTGACTTGGCCTTTTGATAGGGCAGCCCTTAGGTGGGCAGAGTACACAGAACAGAATGCTGGGAAGAAGGGAAGTGTGACAGACGCCATGCTTCTCCTGTCCGAGACGGATGCTGGTTAAACTCATGCCGGTAAGCCACAGTCAAGTGGTGATACAGATTATTAAAAATGGGTTGAATCAAGATGTGAGAGTTAGCCAATAAGAGGCTAAAACTAATACTAATAGGCCAGACAGTGTTTAATTAATACAATTTCCATGTGGTTATTTTGGGTATAAGCTAGCCAGGCAGCCGGGGAGCTGGGCAGGACAGAACAAGGGGCCCACCCTCCAAACAACACTTGTTGATTTAAAGGTCAGGTTTATTATAAAACCCTTATGCAGTAAATTTGCCATGTACATATATAAGTATATATATGAAGTTTGAAATTTAACTAGTTATATAAAGATCTATGTGGACATCTCTTTCTATCTCCCCTGAGTAGTAAGTGTGGCGCTGGGTCACCCGACAGGAAGATATTTCATTACTCAAGAAACTGTTGACATTTCCTAACGTGTCTGTGTTAGCTTTTGTTCCTGTTTTCAGTACATGACTATTCTAGTTTGCTAGGTATCTATGCAGTCTCGCCAGCACTGTGCATTGCTAGTTTTCTTTTGCTCATTTTATTTTAGCCATTATAGAAATTAGTTTAGTTTTGAATATAGTGGGATGTCTTAGAAAATGTGCATGCTTGCACGTGCACACGCGTGTGCATGTGCGCACACTCACACACATTTTGATGTCATTTTGTTTTATGATAATATTTCTTCCTCCTATTACTGGCTCTCATTGTGTATACTTCATGTTTAATGCCTCATTGAAATTGTCTGAATTTCTGCTTCTCTGTGATGTACATGAAGCTCCATTTTGCTCCCCATTGAATACTTTCTGTTATATTATAAGCCTTACATGTACTAGACTTGCACTACTCTGATAACACAGCACCTACAGACACTCACTGATATTTGAGAGGACAGTGAGCTGAAGCACAGGTCGGCCTCAAGTCCCCAGTCCCCCTGCCTTAGTTCATCACGCATGGATATTAAAGGTAGAGCTAGCATAGCCTCTTGTGTTTTTCTTTATCTTTTTTTTTCATTTTTTTAGAGAAGTATGTTTTCTGGACTGTCAGTTTTGAATCAAGGATGAATTGATGAAACACTTGAGCAACATTTAAGCTGTTAATATAAGGATCTCTATTGATCTTACAGCTCCAGTGTGTCTTCTTCATATAATATCTAACACTTTTCTAAAGCATCCAAGAAACAGCCCCTGTTGATGGATTTTTCCTTGGGCTGCCAGCTCACAAAATATGACAGACACTGAGACTTATTGCTAATTATGCAAACTTGGCCAATAATTTAGGCTTTTCCCACTAGCTCTTATAACTTAAATTAACCAATTTCTATTCATCTATGTGTTACCACATGGCTCATGACCTTTATGTCTCTTCCTGCTTGTCTTGCTCCCTCTGTGTCCAGCTGGAGTCTCTGCCTTTCTTCCCAGAGCTCCCTCTGTCCAGAAGTCCCGCCTATACTTCCTGCCTAGCTATTGGCTGTTTAAATTTTTATCAAACCAACCATAGTGACTTATCTTTACATAGTGTAATCAAATATCTCGCAATAGAGCCCTGTCATGCTGGTTTCAATTTTTGCCAGTTTTCAAGTTCTCTTCAAATTTGGTTCTAAAAAAAGAAAATAATACAGATAAATAGCACCATGACTTGCCTTGCTAACTTGGCTGTCTGCAGTCATTTCTCTCTAATAGTTGCCTTTTTAAACATGAGCATGACATCAAATTCTCCTCTTCATTTTTCTTCAAATTCAATTGTACATCCAACTGATGCTGCACATATACCAATATAGATATGTTTACACAACTTTGTCTATCTTGAATCATGTTTTTGGTGGCTGTCATAAAATATGTGAAGCAGAAAGCTCATAATTCATTTTCAGTGTTTTGTGTAAGTTTTGTCCCATGAGCATGGCAGCTTCAGTGTGGTTTATTAGATTCAGACATGCATGATTAGTTTGGGCTGCCGAGTGCTCTGGTATTTTGTCTACTTCTCCAATGCTAAGCACATTTTAATATACCTAAGGTTCTGAACAAAATCTCCTTGGCTTTAATTTTTTTTCCTGACCCATTTATTACATTTCCAATTCAACAGTAGGTGCTTAATCCCACGAGGACTCTGGGGTCAGTTGTCCTTCTAACATAGTGCTTCTCAACCTTCCTAATGCTGAGACCTCTTAATATATTCTCCTTTTGCGATGATCTCCAACCATAAAATTGTTCCATTGCTACTTCATACCTGTAATTTCAGTGCTGTTATGAATCATAACATTAATATCTGATTTTCAGAATATCTGATGTGTGCACCTTAAAGGCGTCATGACCCTCAGGTTGAGAAACACTTCTAACACTTGTTATGCTCCTCTCTGGGTAGACAATTGTTTCTGATACTGATTTGAAAATTACAGTGTCGAATTGAAGTTTGAGTTAAGAAAATGCCTGAGTCCAGTTTGGTCACGTCCTCCATCAGTCCCAGTCCAGCTGGCCTTCGTGCGTTCCCATTAGATCGGCCCCACTGTCACAGTGGATGGACACACCCCTCGGAGCCCTGACTTCCTTGCTCATGTTCTCTCTCCTTCTGCTCCTCATTTGGACCTTGGGAGTTTCTGAAGTTTGGCTTCTGCTTTGTAATGTAGTAACTAAGTGATGTGTCTCTGTGGTTTACATGGGGCCAATGAATCAAATAAATGCAATAACATGAAGTGAGTTGCTTCTCTTGCACTTGGCAAATACCATTAAGTTGATTGTTGGACAGAGATTGGTTAAACTAAAGTTCGACTCAATAGCTGGACAGCTGAGATAACTTCAGATAAGGAAGTTGAGAAAGTTTGCATGTGTTTCTATTAGAATGGGGATTCTGTGAGCCAACAAGGGATTGCTGACTGAAGTCTGCATTGAACCGTGGATGTGCCTTTAGTGGAAGAGCTTCATCTGTCCACCCATCACCATGATCATGCTTCCCCAAGTGGCCTGCATTTCTCTTCCTCTCCAGCCAATTTATGAGTGTTGTATATTTATTTCCTCTCTTCCCAAGCTCTTCTTGCCTTCCTCCACGCAGATTATTTTCAGAATCACATCATCGAGGCAACCCATCACTACTTAGTCTTTTCACTTTGTCAAATGGATACTTTCAAGATTATTGTTCCTTTTGTCTATATGCAGTACTTCACGATGCTGACCACTTCCTCTAGAAAACACCCTTCCTTTGGTGCCTCTGCTTTAGGTTCTGGTTGTCATAGGTGATACCACACCTTTTTTTTTTCTTGTCTAAGTCTTTGTAGTTTCCTTTGTGAATTTATTATGCCACAACTGGCCATTAAGTGCTAGAGTTCCTTCAGGTTCATGCCATCTTTTTCTATATATTTTCATCTGTAGTCTTCTCCAATAAAAACCCGAATGCCAATCTCTACAACATTCATTTCTAGACATGATCCATCTTTCTGTTCTACAATCATGTTTCTAGCTGCCAACTTGGCTTCTTTCATTGGATAGACAAAACACAAAAAGCTAGGGCTAAATCTATGATATTCCTGTAAAATCCAGACTTTTCCATGAGAGGCTTTAGTTCTTCAGGAAAAATCACTTGGATTCAACCTCAACATCTTCCTCTTCATTCCGTTAACTGAATGCCATCAATTCAACATCATTAATATTGCTGAGAGATGAAAATGACTAATCAGAACACAGATATGGGTAACATAGTCAACCACCTCCAGATAATTGGTAGACACAGAACATAATGACTGGAGAATGTTTAATATTTTTATTATTTTTATTAGAATATTATGCTGTACAACAAATCTTGGTATATGTTTGTATGTATTTATATTTTATGTTAGCATTTAACATTATAACAATTTATAAGTTGCTTATTAAATTATGCTATTATTCATTTCTGGAGAACATTTATGCCAATAGTACATTCCAACTAAAGATTTTTCCCCTATTTATATTGCTTTGTGTGTATTTATGGTATGTATATGTATGTCTGTGCATTTCTCTTTGTACTTTTAAAATTTTTGTGATATTCTTAATAACAGCATTTCTCCCTTCCTTTCCTTCCTTTAAGCCTTCCTGTCTATCATTCTGCTCTCTAAATTCATGTTCTTTCCTTTTATTGTTATTGCATGGATATATTTATTTTTTATTTACGCATACATTTATATATTCCTAAATATAACTTGCTCAGTCCATATAATGTTTTGTATAATGTGTATTTTCAGGGCTGGCCATTTGGTACTGAACAATCAATTGCTGTGCTCATTCCTGGGGAATGCAGCCTCTACTGCTTCCAGGCTTTTGCAGTTGCCTATAGTTCTTTGTGTAGGATTGAGGCCTCATGGGGTTTCCCTGGTCTGCTTTGGCATGTTGGTTGGTGTAGTCTTTGTTCAGCTCATGGTTGGACAGTTATGTTGGTGAGCAATACTCTCTGTGAGAGCCCAAGACCACCTAATACAATCCTCAATGCCATACCTGAGAAGACCTCTTTGAGTTGGTTGTCAAGGATGTCCTTGGGCTTCACAAAATATTCTGCCTTTTGCTGTTGCCCTTGGCTGCCCTGTATGTGGAAGTTAAGCTCCTATTGCTAAAGACACACCATACACTTCAGACACAGGGTCCAGAGACCACTGAGCTGGGACTGACCTAAATGTTTCCTTCCAAAGAATTAGCTCTTTATGGTACCTGAAAGTACTATACAAGCTTCCAAAGGATGAAGGCAATCAATAGTCCTACTTAGATTTGACACCTAAGAACCACGTCAACAGCCAGCGTGGCACAGTAACCCTAAGGGTGCATTAGTGGCATAAATACCTGGCGGTAACTAACAGCTCTCTGAACAATGAAATTTCCTTCCCAAACCAAAGAAAGAAAGCATAGAAATAAATGTTACAGAAGTTCACCGAGAAACACATGACCTGGCCAGATCTGGGAATCTTTGAATGTAGCTCAGAGGTCTAGGTTCTGAAAAACCTGCAAGCTGACGTATACAGCAAACGACAGCATTATGCATAAGCAAAAGGCTTCCCACACTACCCAAAGCTGGCCGACTTAGGAAAGACTGAATCAGACCTCTGTTAAGACAGGCCTAGGCTGAACAGTGATAAAGCCCACTCACTCTGTGTTTGCTTAATACTGGCAAAGCACTTCCAAGCATGTTATTATGTTGGAGTCAAGCAAGCACACTGGCCAAAATAAATAAACAAATGTACAACAGAGAGATACATGGATAAGGACAGTGACCTGGGGATGAAAATATGTGATACTTGACATGGCGGTGACGTTTTAGCTTTGTAAATAGATTTACTTTCTCCAACACAACCAAAATACACAACAGGAGATGAAGAAATTTGTGCTTAGGTTCTCAGATTGCATGAGTATAGTCTTCAATCAGCTACCGAGAATTAGGAAGCCTCCTAAAACCATGGGCCTCTCTTTTCATTGGGTAAAGATAAAACTATCTCAAATTTGGTGTTTAAGTAGTATGGGGACCCCCAGGTGTGAGTCTATTCCACTTTGGAGGTCAGAGAGTCTGAGCTCATTGTTGACAACAGGTGTGGCTACAAATGAGAGATTCTCACCTGGGGTGTGGTTAACTAGTATTCTGGGTATAGAGATGGATTCACTTCATCTGGACCAAAGGTTGGAGAATTCGAGTCTATTCCTTGTGTCATGTTGACGAAGTCTGCTGCCTTCCCTCTCCCCTTTTGGAGTGAAGTGTATAAGCGTGTGGAAAATGAACGTGGATTCTGTATTCCCTGAATGTCCCTCCCAATGTTGTTCTATGTTTCTGTCTCTCATTTTTCTCATACCTCTCTTCCTTTTGCTTAATAATTCGAATCCTCACGCTCCTACCCTGGAACGTATGAGTTATGTCAAAGCTTATCTTCACCAAAGTAGGACTTTCCATACTGCCAGAATTTTAGTTGGAGATTGCTTGATCAAAATAAGATATACTAGAATATATTGCCTGTTACTCTGCCACATAAATTCACATTTATGTTGTGGAAATAAACCTACAAATTATTCTACAGAGCAGTGGCTCTCAACCTTCCTGATGCTGAGATCTTTTAATACAGTTCCTCATGTTGTGATGGCCCCCAACCATAAAATTATTTTCCTTGCTACTTCATATCTGTAATTTAACTAATGCTATGAATCATATTGTAAATATCTGATAGGAAGGATGTCTGTCCCCAGAGGGTTGCGACCCCAGGTTGAAACCCACTGCTACAGAGGAACTATGAGAAGTACTTTGAGTCCTTGTTACTGACCAGCTCTATTAAGTTCATAGGGGAAAAAAAAGTTCAATTGTCGCTCTGAGCTCCCCTTTCCTTCTCTGTGGTTCTGATTCAGCCTCTGGTATGACTGGGGTTCAGTTACACACTTTGAGGACTGGTGCTGGAGTTTTTCTGTTTCCATTTGGGTAATTGTTTTGTCGCCAGATATGAAAAATGCCTGAAATCATAATATAAATGGGAGGGCCACTAGTGTCCTTGGCTTGGGCTGTTGCCTGTGACTGTCCTGCCATAGCCATAATGGTTTAGAGAGAGACAGTGCTTTTTCTTGCTCATTTAGTGAGAGCTGGGGTTTGAGGCAAGGCAACAGAGGGTTTTGTTTTGCAAAGAGATTAAATGTTTACTGTGGCTTTGCAAAACCAGGAGTGTATTCTTGCAAAGAGTTTTAGTGTATCTTTCTCTTTGGTTGGTACACAGCAATTATGATATCTAATGTGTATTGTGTGATATTTTCATATGCAATATAAAACGACCAGACTTACACTTTTTTTTTATATTGGGGATATTCAAAATCCACTCTGCTCTCTATTTGTGAACACTTAATTAACTGTTGGCAGTCATATTACCCTGCTAGGAAGCTTACATTTTTTAACTTGCAGTTTGTTGGGTGCTTCTGATAAGAGCCTTTGAACTTAAGACTCGAGAGAAAATGAAACATTTGGGTTTGCTTCAAATATCCTTTGAGATAAGGAAAGTTGGATTATATTAAGTATTCAAATAGGTGGGTTTATCTCATGGGGCTTGTCTTCAAATGTAAGTCCTCTTTGAGTTTCTTCTTTTAGCGTTCCTTACTTCTGAAGTACACACTGCATATTGTAGGAATTGTTTTTCATGTCATAAAGGAGACCAAACTCCAGTTAGCAGTGTACCTTAAAAACCAGCCTTCAGGCCACAAGCCCAGAGAAACCAGACAACAATGAAGACCCCAAGAGAGACACACATGGATCACAAAGTCTCCTGAGTGAACTGGGAGCACACAAGACAGAACAAAAGGGGAGTGGAGAGGAAGGAAGGGGAGTGGAAAAATGTATAGCTTAATAAAAAAAATTAAAAAAAAAAGACAAAAAAGAGAGCACATTAGGTTTTTGTTGTTGTTTGTTTTGTTTGTCTGTTTGCTTGGCTAGTTTTCCAAGTTAGGGTTTCTCTGTGTAACAGCTCTGGCTATCCTACAACTTGCTTTGTAGACCAGGCTGGCCTCAGACTCATAGAGGTCCACCTGCCTCTGTGTCTTGAGTGCTGAGATTAAAGGCATGCGCCACCACTCTGAAACACATTGTTTTTCCCTCTTGACAAAGTTTTATTTTTGTGTTTATATGTTTGTGATTCAGTGTATTTGATTCTTGTTGCAATGATGGGCAAATGCTTTTACTTTTTTGATAAAGGTTATTAAAAATAGTCCTGTCTCCAGATAAGATGGAATGCGGTAGCCGGGCGGTCGTGGCGCACGCCTTTGATCCCAGCACTTGGGAGGCAGAGGCAGGCGGATCTCTGTGAGTTCGAGACCAGCCTGGTCTACAAGAGCTAGTTCCAGGACAGGCTCCAAAACCACAGAGAAACCCTGTCTCGAAAAACCAAAAAAAAAAAAAAAAAAAAAGATGGAATGCGGTAGATAGGAAAGATTATCAATTGGATTTCTCTGAACTAGACTTGCCTTAGGCTCTGCTTCTTAGAAGCGTGCCACTTCTGTGACCAGACCGGGCTAGCAGAAAGTTGCAGATCGTTTCAATACTAGACAAAACATGAAACTTGGAAGTGCCATTTTGAATGACAGCTTTACCAGAGAAAAGAGCCGTTTCCTGTAACCCATTGTTTGCGTGCTGATCACTTAGTCATCCCTGGATCTTTTGGGGTTGTTTATGAATTTCAGAAAAAGTTTATTAGCCATGAAAAAAAATTCTGCTGTATTTTTATTGTCATTGTATTAAAGGCACAGCGCTTGGATTTAATGTGTCGGAATGTGATGTGTTTAGCAGAATAGCAAAACAATTCTGGAAAAGAACAAATTTAAAGGAGTTGCATGAGCTGATTTTTAAGGCCGGAGGCAACCCTGGCCATCAGTACAGTATAGCAGCGGAAAGTGAGGGTTGTGTGGGTTAATGGAACAGCACAGACAGTCCAGAATTCCTCCCCTCACAACCTGGACATGTTTCATTGAGATAGGAGCTAAGTAATTCATTAGAGGGCTGTGTCCTAATGACAGGGTTGGAATAAATCATCATGCAGGTATAAAATGAACTTTGACATAAACCTAACAGTGTATGCAAAAATTTTATTGAAACAGGCCATAACTCCAAATGTAAAATAACAAAACTTCTAGATGGAAATATTGGAGATCTCCTTTGTAAGTTACCTTTAGATTCTTAGATATGAAACCAAGTCAGTTGCGTAAGATCTCTTCAATGTTATATCATATTTTTAAAAGTTAACCCTTGATGATTGAGAACTTTTGATATTAATAACAATGTGAAAAGACAAGCTACAAAACTGAGGTGAATATTTGCAAATTGTGTGTTCAACAAGGTTCTTATATTCAAAATATATAACGAACTCTCATAAGCCCAGAGTAAAAGTCAAATAATCTTACATTAAAACAAATGGACAAAAGTCTTGAATAAACAGTTCCCCAAATTACAGATAAGTTAGCAAATTAATGCCCTAAACCATTTTACTATCACACACCAGTAGGAAAATTTAAAACCATAATAATTAATAATAATCTAATAGTTACAATGAACTGAAATAAAAATACTAGCAATATCAAATGTTACAGAGGCTATGAAACAATTGAAATCCTCCCAATTGTTAGTGGGGGGAAAAAAAGGATTCGTGTAACCACCCAGGAAACGTTTCTGATGATGTCAGCATTTTTATAACACTTTTATCAAAAGAAAGTAAGACTAGAAAGGCCCCACCTGTCCTGCAAGGAAAATCAGACTGTGATGTGCACACACAATAGTGTACCGCTCTTGGAAATCAAGAGGTAATCCGCTGCTGACATGGCCCACCACTTAGGTGAATCTTTGTGTGGCTTGAAAGGAACCAACCTTGGAAAGTTAAAGTTACATGCTTTGTGATTCCCTCTGGGAGATTCTTGAACACAGAGCTGTTGTGATGGAGAATAGATTCACGGTAATCAGAGAAAATGAGTTTCCCTGGAAGTGTTCTAATGGTCCCTAATGTCCTCTTCCATCAACCTCCCTTGATCCTACCCAAGGATCTGTTTGTTGGCACCAGGCAGGTCAGCTGCGTGGATGATAACAATGTTTTCCTACATCCGCTGGTTCTTCAGGGGTATGTTTTCAAACACCCAGCACCACTTTATTGCGTGTTTTTTGTTTTTGTTTTATAGATGCAAAGATATCAAACCTCTCCTTTATGGGAGCACTTAATTCCACTCATAGTTTCTTCTCAAAACAAGTAGATTTTCCCATCAGGGTGTGCCAGTCTCTTTTATGGACTTAGATGCTAAACAGCGATTGCCAGGAAGTTCTGTTGCAAAGCAGATTCTTGAGAACCAGGTTCATCTGATATAGTGGGCTTAATCATTTAAATATCATGCAAATTGTTAAGTTTTATTATAGACATTTCAAACAAAATTTGGCTTAATGACCTCTTTGGTGAGTCCACTTCCGATTATACAAGGGCTTCTTTGAGATCCCCGTAGACCTGGGAGTGTGAATGTGTAGGTCTTCTCTGTTGGCATACCTCTGACTTCCCCACTTTTATTAGTGTATGAAATCCCGCATACCTCCTACAGCCCTTGCAAATGTCATAAGAGTACTTTGTTATACCCTATTCCTAGAGTGATTTGTCTTCTACTGTGCCCACTGAGGTCATGGTCAAGTGCACCGCTCATTTCTTCCTTGTGCTGTGGTGTTTCTCCAGATTTCTCCTGGTATTTATATTGCTCCCAGACCCAAGGTCACTGTTTTTGCTCAGAAGTTACTGGCCTCTTTCTCCATTGTCATTTAAATTTTCTTTAAAATTTGCATATATTTTAATGAGATTCGTTTTTCTCCCCCAAGCTCCTCCCATATTCTTCCCACTCCATACCCATCCAACTTCATGGTATTTTTCTTTCTCTAACCACAGTGGTTCTCAACCTTCCTAATGCTACAACCGTTTAATGCAGTTTCTCATGTTGTGGTGACTCCCAACCATAAAATTATTTTTTTGTTGCTACTTTATATCTGTAATTTTGGTACTGTTATAAATTGTAATGTAAACATCTGCCCTTCCAGTGGTCTTAGGTGATCCCTGTCAAATAATTGTTTAGGGTTTTGACACTCAGATTGAGAACAAATACTTGAAACAAACAAACAAATAACCCCTGCAACAAACCAAACCAAACCAAAAG
Source organism: Microtus obscurus (assembly GCA_963919715.1). Lineage (NCBI taxonomy): Eukaryota > Metazoa > Chordata > Mammalia > Rodentia > Cricetidae > Microtus > Microtus obscurus. The sequence continues at coordinate 12,074,463 of CAWTZC010002521.1, read as the reverse complement.
AAAGCACAAAACACACAGACACATAAGCACACATCCACAAAGCAAATCAGCATGGAGTCTGTTTTGTTTTGACAACCACTCCTGAACATGAGGCCAGCCTTGGAGTGTGGTTCATATACTTAATGTTACTTCGTTGGAAAAAACTGTTTTACCCCCTTCCAGTATCCACATATTGCAAATAGCTTCTTAGGGAGGGTTGGACTTTGTGCCCACGTTCCCTTCTTCATGTGTGACTTTGTGAATTTAATTGTGTAGGTCTTGTGTAGTCTGTCACTGTCTCTGTAAGTTCATATGTCCATCAGCCCCATGTGCCTGAGAAAGACACAGACTCAGAAAGACAAATAGCACATAGTTTCTTATATGTGGATGTTAGCTTTAAAGCTTCAGATATGTGTGATTTACTTTGTGTATTTTACTTGCGTTGCATCAAAACTTTCTGTTATTTAAGACTGGTTTTTTTTTTTTTACTCTGTGCCTCTTTGTGGTTGATCAGAATAAGATTTTTTTAATGTTAAGAACTGTAGCTGGTTGTAATTAGTATGGAATTTGGATACGATAGTCTTCTAAGATATTGCATTTGTGTTGTGCTGTTTCTATTTCTCTCTCACCACTGCCTGGTCTGTAAGGCTGATCAGTGCAGCTCTTTCACTCTCTGAACTTCAGGCAAGCTTTATTTATTAAAATACAAGTGAAATATCGCTACAGACAGGAGTGTACCTGGAGCTCATTAGCAGACTGGTGCATCTGTGAGCTGGTGAGTTCCAGGTTCAGTGAGAGACCCAGACACAGAGTGGCTAAGGAAAACACCTGACCGCTGGCTTCGATACACATGTTCACACACACACACACACACACACACACACACACACACACACCTGACATTACACAGGAAGATGGTACATTTGTCTCATGGATTAGCATGTACAAAATGTTCCGTTTGAGTATAGCAAGGCTCTTCAGTGTAGGTACTCTCTTATCATCTTTGATGTCTCAACATATTTCTTTTGGTAACTACATCAAACGTCACTCACTCTGCAGTGTTTAAAATACCCATTCCCTTTCCACGTCCAGCAAATACTAGGTGATCCTCCGTTTACAGAAGTATATATAGTGCCCCCTTGTTTATGGTGAGGAAATGCTACAGCAACACTCTGGCAAGTATCTTAGCTTTGCTGTCCTTGGAGCTGAGTAAGTGCTCTGTCTGTCCAGGAACCTTACAGTCAACCCAATCATCCCATTTATTACTTTTCTATTTCTGATGACTTCAGTATTTTGCTTCTTAAAAATGCTTTTTGTGATGTTTGTGAAATTATGACCTTACTGTTTCCCTTCTCCTTAAGGAACAAGAGTTAATTTTTTGCATAAGTTCCCTTCGGGTCTGCCTTACACTGCGAGAAGGCTATGTTCTCTCTTTGTGCTCTGTCTTACAGGAGTCGCTGACGGTTTTGCAATTGAGGAGCACTCTTGAGGAGTGGCATTCTTGATTCTTCATGTAGTCATGGATCTGGAGAAACCATCTGTCTGGGGGTCATTAAAACAGCGGACCAGACCATTGTTAAGCAACCTGAGCAAGAAGAAAGTTAAAAAGACCCCAAGCAAACCCTTGGACATAAGGGTGAGGCATCACCTGGACCGGCGTCTTAGCCTCTCGGTGCCTGACCTCCTGGAAGCAGAGGCCTTGGACCCTGAGGGCCGGCCCTACTCGGGACCTCAGTCATCCTACACCTCGGTACCCAACAGCCTGTCCACGGCAGGCATTGTCCCCAAGAGCAGTAGCAGCTCCCTAAAGCAATCTGAGGAAGAACTGGACTGGAGCCAGGAGGAAGCAAGCCATGTACTCGGGGTGGACACCGACTCAGAGGATATCTATGCCTCTTTTGTGGAGGAGCGGCAGGCATCCAGCCAGAGTGGCCTGGATCCGCACAAACATCCCCTTGGAGAGGATGCTCCGGAAGAGACAGAGGTGAGACCTGGGCACTTCCCAGCTTTTAAAAACAAAACAAAACAAAACAAAAAAAAAACCATCTTTTTAAGGTACATTCATTGTCCTTGGGAAATTTGGGTAACAGTTATTTTGTGGTTTTATTGGATGAAGAGAATATCATTTACAAGAATTTAAATTAATGTACTATTGATTTTACTGGTGTTCCCATTTGTTTCAGGGCTGACCTCTAGGTATTTCAAAGCCAGCACAAAAGAACCTTCTAGAACCGTTTAAAGCTTTAAAAGCCCTAGTAGATGAGGTTTTTTTGTTTCATCTCCTGGCAGAGAAATTGAGCACATAACTTTAACCTTTTTGTTCTAACCCTCCCTCCTCTTCCTGCCTCCCTTCTTTTTCTTCCTCCCTTCTCTTCCTCCTTCTCTTACCTTCAAGAGGAGCAGCAGTAACGAGAGCAATAGAGCCTCCCTCCCCCTAGCATTGCTAAGTCAATCAGACTCCTAGACAAAGCGTGAACGCTGTTTTTTCCAATCTAGACTTTGTAGACAAAGCATGCAGACTAGCTTTTGAGATAATGTGCATCTTTCTCTTTGACCACCAGAGCCCAAAGGGTGCTCTTTCCTCTCTGGTATCAGGTTTGTGTAAACTTGTACACCAGTATGGACACTCAGTTTTGAGAAATTCCCTTACTTGTCTGAACAGAAATGTGGAATTGGGGCTCAAACTTTGATTGATTAGCGGTTGTAGCAAAGCTTTGGCATTCTAGGAAGGCTAAGTACCAGTGTCATGCCAAGGTTCGTGGATCTGGAAGAAGAGCTTGAATTCAGCCACCAAATTCCTAAATCCTGATCCTGATTTGGATGACCAATTTAATCAGCTAAACTGGATATTTTTATTTATTTAAATTTATCTTAATGATGTGGAAATAGTTTCTAATGTTGAAGAAAGAGGCTAATACTTTCTATATTCCATATTAATCTTAGAGTTGAATAAACATTGATTCTTCAGCTGAAGGGTCTGGTTTTTCTTTTAGAAGAAAATCTGTTGATCACAGCATGTCTGGGTTTCCTTGGGGCATGAGCTCTGGAAATGGAGTATGATGCGATCATGTTCTTTTGAACATGGTTACTCACTAAAGAGCTCAGCTTTTTTTTTTTATTTTGACCTTACCATTAGGAGATACTGTTTGTAAATTTTTTATGATTGTAAATATTTGTAAATTTGAAATGCATTTTCACATTACAAAATGCTAATGCAAGCAAGGGTGAGGGGCTTGTTATCAGGAGCATGGGCAGCTTACCCATGGCTTTGACACTGGAAACATAGATGTTCTCCCCCTCTCAGAATTGTCAATGTTTTTATCATGAGATATGACTTAATGAAATCAATACATTTTTTTCTCGAGAAAATACTTTAAATATACTCTTCTATAAGATGACGGTGTGTGGGAAGGAATAAGGGTGAAGGGAATAAACAGGATATGAGAGCATGCGGCAGGGACATCTGCACAGATGCTCAGAGCAGCCACGGCAGCAGATGGGACAAGGAGGCTTAGCAGAAGAGGACTGGGAGAAAAGGACTCCACCAAACTGGCTTTGATCCTTAGCGTCATGTGTGCTGATCGCTCCTGGAAACAGGGCCTTAAGTTGTGGGACTGGAAGTCGCCGTCTCCTGGAAGGGTCTTCACACATACATTGCTGGCAGCACCACCATTATCTGTCTACTAGCTCAGACTTGGAAGCCTTTTCCCCATCTCTCTCTTATTTCTTCTTCATTTCCCCAGTAGTCTCCTCTTCTGGAAATCCTTCATAGCCTTCAACAGCAGGTGAAAGTTCCCTCCCGTGAGGCGCTTTCCTACCTTTGCACCCAGCGTGTTCATCCTGCCTTCATTTTCATAGCAGTGTGCTTTTACTCTGCTGGGAAGTACCTTCTGTCTGCTTGGGCAGGAGTTTGTAGAGAGAGGAAAAAAAATTATTATAGGAAGAGAAGGTAGGTTAAAAAAAAAAAGAGGCAAATTGGAGCCTGGCACAGCTGTCTCCGTGCAAATGTGTCATTGATTTGAAATCAGCAGACTGTGAGATTCTGCCATTGACTACCTCGTGGCCATTTGACTCTTCAGACTGACTCTAATAAAAGAGTCATAAGTTACAGGTGGAGAAAACAACTAATTTACAGTGAGAATTAACAATGTTATCTCCTGTAGCGTGATGTTTTCAATAAAGGGTCCATTCTTTATCATGGTGCTTAGGAGTCAGATCAAAATCAACATGATTGTTAACTTTTGGGAGAAATGTGTATGGCAGAGTCACCCTGGTGAATGGTAGTTGTTAGGTCCGTTCTCACGGTAGAGTTAGTGTTTGAGAGAAATCACACAGGAACTGGAAGGTTGCTGCCCATGAGTCCCAGTGAGAAGTGTAGATGGCTTCCATTATTGGCCTTTATGTCAGCACCCATCTCTCAGTGAGGGCAGAACTGCATATGACAACCTGACACATTTTTTTTTTTTGGACCAACATTGTTCATCTCTACATGGGATCTGGCCTATTTAATGAAGTGGGAATTCTTTATGCTCTGTGGCATAGGCTGCCCTCCCTCTGAGCTCGCCCAAGGTTACCTAGCTGCCTTTACATAACTTCTCCACTCCGACTGATGCATTGATCCAGGTGTTGTATGTTGTCGCTTATTTAGGTGATAGAGGGATTGCTTTTTGATTGCTGTGACGAACCCTGAGAAGAACTCCTTAAGCAAGTGGGAGGGTTAATTTTGCCTCACAGTCCAAGACTATAGTCATGTCAAGCAAATCATGGTGCCTTAAGTAGCACATCACATTGGGTCTACAACCAGGAAGCAGGTGGAGATGAATGTCGATGCTTGGCTCCAATCCCTCTTCACTTTTAGTCTGACCCTGGCTCATGCCATGATGCTTCTTATCTTTAGAGTCAGCCTTATCATCATAGTTAACCTGATATAGGAACCCTGTGGAAGACAGTCTTAGAGATTTGTTTCCAGGATTATTCTAAATCCTAGCAAGTTGGTAATCAAGGTTAACCATCCTTGAGAGCTGGCACCCCTCTCATTTTGGATGTCTAGGCTTTGCTGGGAGAAGAGTTGTTGTTAAGAATTGGGGTATGTCCACCTCGCTCTGTTAACATGTTGAATTTCTGTCCCCCATATGACTGTATTGGAGACAGGGCATTGAAGAGATGGTTGAGCTTAAATGAAGGCATAAGCATGGAGTTGCTGATCAAATAGTACTGAGATTTTAATAACAGAGGGAAAGCCCTGGATATTTTTTTTTCTCTACCATGTCAAGACATATGGAGAAGACAGCTATCTACAAGAAGTAAATGACCTCATTAAGAACAAAGTTTTCCTTGATCTTGAACTTCAGGCTCCAGAACCATGAGAAATCACTTGTGTCAAGTCTCCTAGTCAGTGAGATGGTGCTGCAGAAGTCTGTGGTGACTGAGGTAGTGTCTAATGGTCTTTTTCAGGAGGTGACTTCATTGCTCTTGCCCCTGAGATTGGGGACAGAGGAGATGGGCAGAGAACCTTCGGATACTGAAAAGCACCAGTCCCCAACATATTTATGTATGTCATGAGTTGTATAGAAGATTTCCATTTTTGTTAAATTGCAACCTTCAGGTGACTAGCAGTGTAATTTTTCTCTTCCAAGCATTTGTGCAAATCTGTAGAGATGCATATATATTTGTGAGTATACTCACAAAGATCGATACATGATACTAGATATATGGATGAATATGCTCATGAAGTCTTTATTTGCCATTCAAGCTAATGGTGCCATGAGGTGCTCTGGTCACCATTAAGAGTCCCTGTTGGGTTGGGGATGTGTTTACACCTTGTGCTCTTTGGTACATAAGGTATGTTCCAAAGCCTAGCTTCTTAACTGTGGCATCACTCAACCGAATGTGGGGGTATCAAATACTCTGGCAGCCGTGAAAGTTTCCTGGCCGTGTAAGGAGTGCAAATTAAATGAAAATTAAGCAGTTAATGAATGGAAGGTATTTATGGCAGAACTGACCCATGTAACCATAGCACTTCACTACAGCCTTAGTTCTGAACACACAACACGTGCCATTTGCCTTTCATGCGCTCTTAATATCAAACAGCATCAGAAAATGCTTCCTAGAATACTTTGGCTCAGAATTAAGACTGTTATATGCTTTGAATTACAGTGTTTTGTCTGTACAATAACCTTTTCTGCTCTTATAAAATCATAATGATTTAATTAAAGAAAACATCCTTTTCATATTTTACTAGCATCATTCTTCAGCATGTGCCAAATGAATAACCTTTGTGTTTTATGATGCTGTTATGGTAGATTTTATTTTTATAATTACTATTTATTTATGTGCATATGCACGCATGTGTAGAGATTGGACAATTGTGGAACCACTTCTGTCCTTCTACTAAGTGTGTGTCCTTAGGATCCCAGGTCTTTAGAATTCACTTACTGAGCCATGTCTCCAGCCCAGAATATTTGCTTTGAAGAATTTCTGTGCTTGAGTTGCTAACTTAAGCTTTAAAAAGAAATTGTTAAATAGAGTTTGGCTTGGGATTAGGGAGGAATTTTCAATAACTTTTGAAATGCCTCTACACAGAGTTCTGCTGCTTACATGGTGCAGCATCCTCAGCATTGACAAATCAAACTATCAAAGAACTCCGAGGAATGTTAGAGATGCTGTTCTTGTTATAGCATCAAAATTCAGCCAAGTTTTAATTCTTCAGAGGAAGAGAATGCATCTTCATTACATTAGCATGTCTTTTGCTTTCATCTTCTATTAGTGGGAAAGTATTTACCTCAAAGAAATGTTGTAAAATAAGTTTCTTCATGATTTATTTCAGCAAATATTTGATTCATAAACCCATTGTATAGACCTAAACACATGGGAGTACTGTGAAAGTTTCTTGGAGGAAAAGTGTCATGGGTAAGAGTTTAGGAAGCCCTGTTCTTTAGACATGGCAGTCATGCTATGCCCGCTAAATCTCAACAATATGGTTATGTGTAAAGCTTGCACAGTAACAACACCAGGTGACCTGCCAATGTAGATGAGGGAGATTTCACTAGACTCTGCTTCTAAATGAAGAACTACACTTAATCAAAGTTTGCCGGAAGAGGGAAAATTGATCTTGTCCAGGGAAGAATACCCTGGTAGATTATCTAGTCCCAGATGGTAATCTCTAAACACATATCAGCAACACTAAATAGACACAATAGTACATACATATACATATATACTCACATAGCTTTGTTACTTTTATATTGTCATGACCAAGCATCCTGGTCTGTGAAATGTATAACATTTAATTTGGGGCTCATAGTTACAGAGAGTTAGCATGCATAACCGTGCAGAGCTTGGGAGCAGGCAGGTATGAATGATGCTAGAACAGTAGCTTTGTCTAGCTGGAATGGAAGGCATAGGCTTTTGAAACCTTAATACCATGTCCATAATGACATACCTCCTCCAACAAGACAACACACCTTCCCATTCTTTCTAAACTGTTTTTCCAACTAGGGACCAAGTATTCAAATATAAAAATCTATGGGGACCATCCATTCAAGCCACCACAGCATATATATATATATATATATATATATATATATATATATATATATCTAGCAATATAGAGAAGAGGTAAACAATTTGAAAGGGAGGTCAAGAGAATTGGGAGGAATTGAGGAAAGAGGAGGGAGAGGTATAAATTATATATATATATGTATATATATACACATATTTATAGTTAGTACCCTTGAATGATACTCTCAAAAAATTAAAAATTATTTTCAAAAAGTCCACATGTTAAATATCATCCAGCTGGTTCTAGAACTTGGTTTGATCCAGGCATATCTGAGAATTAATCCTGTGTGCAGAATGATACGTTCTACACAAGCTGGGAGGGCATTTTGAAAGTAGAGCGATCCAAAACAAGACAATTGAAAAGGAAGACATTCATTTTTTTTCTGCCTCTACTGTGCCCCATGAAAAACAAAGATAAAGGCAATGCTTCAAAAACAAATGCTGGCTCTTTTTGTTTGTATTTCCTGCTCATCGCTGGATCGCTGGTGTTGTAAGATATCCCTTCATTAAAATTTGCTGTTTCATATAATAAAAAAAAAAACAAATGCTGATAAATTGAAAGTTTAGTTACTCAGCCTTATCAATGAATTCTGCCATGTGGTTATACCCTTCCCCCATAATTCATTTGTCAGTTGAAGCAGTAAACCCTAGCTTTGGTGATACCTCATACGGTAAGTCAGTGGTGCGTCCCACTTGCTTGTTTCCAGAAGACCTACCTTCCACCCATAGGGCTTCAGTTCAGTGACCACAGAGAAGCAATGTGACAGCCACAGAGGGGAGGAAACAGCTTGTAGCTTTCAAAAAGAAGCAAGTGCCTCAGGCCCATGACACTTCAGTTCTGTGGTTGTTACTGTTTGTGTGACCTCAACATGGCTTCCGTGAGGCTGGTATATATGACATGTTCTAGGGGTCTTCATGGGTATGATCTTCTTCATCTCTATCTTTGGAGAATCTACCATCTGCAGGTGATGAACTTGGCACTAGGAACATAGCAACTGGCAATGCAGTCAGACCTCCCTTCCTTATAGAGTTCCTATGATAGATGCATAAATAATTCAGAAAGTGGTAAGTGTCATGGAGAAACAGTAAGTGGAAAACATCCTTGAAAGCACTGTGTAGAGATGCTACACAGAGTGCTTAGGAATGGCTTCTTCTGAGTAATCAACCCTCTTTGGTTAGTATTTCTAATACTGTTATTTGGGGTGTTGGGATTAAACAGTCGATATTCTGGAAGACAATTTTTCATGTGAAGGGGAGGCAAGGTAGCAAGCTGTGTGTGTATCTGGGAAAGCCGTGGAGGACATGATATCAGCAAGTTTTGAAGACCAGAGAGCAGCAGACTACCAAGGAATGGGTGAATATTTCACAAAGAACAAGCAAGTATTGTAGCTCACGGGGACAGGAAGAGGGAGCAATGGAGGAGACATCAGAGAAGTAACAGAGGTCGCATGACTGCACTGTTTTCCTACTCTGTAGGATGACTTTTAGACTTTGGTGATGGCCTGGTACCATAAGTGTGCCACATAGATGCAAAATGAAACTGAGGCTCAAGGCCATGCCACTCACACACAGTGCAAAGTGAGTCAGCAGAATGTTGCCCATGATTCTCACACCTGCTATAGACAATGGTTTGCCTAGTGTAAGAGTTCTGAGAAAATTTGATGGCCAACGAATAGCAGGGAAAGGCTCTTCCCAAAGCTTCATCCTTCTTGTTTATAATACCTTTTCATGTAACAGTGCCAATTGGTGAACATCAACAGAAGACCTTGGGTTGCTGGCTGTCTTCAGTTTTAAAAATAAATTTTGGGTTGAGGCAGTAGCTCATTGGATACAAAACACACTTGTGTCACTACGTGAGGACTTGAGTTTCAGTCCCCAGCATGCACTTAGAAGCCTCAAATAGCTCTGAACTCTGTAATTTCACCATTACTATTTGGACACGGAAACAGCAAACCTCAGAAATGTATCTGCTTCTATTCCTCAGCCCTAATATTACAAGTGTGCACCAGGATGCCCACCTCATTACATGACATCTGTAAATCAAACTCAGGTCTTTCCGCTTGTTAAGCAAGTACTTTAACCAACAGAGCCATGTCTTTGGCTCTGTGACAGACAGACAGACAGGCAGACAGGCCTGCATGCACATGTGACACACACATGCACATGCGTGCGTGCGTGCACGTGTGCACACACACACACACACACACACACACATACACACCTTGTATCCATCTCAAACCTCCCCGCACCCCACCCTTCTGGGTTTCAATGAATATTCATTCATTTAAGTTGGGGATTCACACATATAGGGGACACAAATTTTGGGTTAGCTTCCCATATAGCGTAGTACTCTAAAGTAGAATGCAAAGCCGTGTGTCTCTAGAGGCAAATCAAAGAAAAGACACCTGTTGCCTTGGAGGAGGGCTAAACACCCTCACATACACATCATGTAGGAAATAATTGCCCTAATATAGTTTGGTATGATTTATTAGATTTTATAATGTTCAAAATTATCCATCCTTTCCCGAGTATGTGCTTAAAAATAATTCGTCTAAAATCCTCAAACTGATGCTCAGTAATTCTTCAATCTGAACCCTCACCTGACAGAATCCTGCTTGGCAATTAAGGGAGACGATCATGGTGAAAACTTGGATGGTTTCAAAGGCAGTGTGCAAAGTGAAAGGTGCCATACACTGATATACTGCATGACGTCTTTGACAAGTCAATCTATAAATGACAAGATAGCATGATGAAAGTAGATCAATAGTTGCCTTGGCTGAGGAAGAGGATGAATATGTTAGCTTAGTGGGATAGAATGGAGGAGTCTCCTGAGTGGCAGAATTGTTGTGTATCCCAACCATAGAGCAGTTGTTCAAATCTATGCCTCTTTAAAGTCACAGAACTCGTAGCAATGTGGTGATCTCACTTTGATGCGTTTTAGCAAACCCAACATGCTGATTATTCTTACTCAGAACATAAACACCAACATCTAGCGGCAGAGGATTATTTGCCATTCCTTATGATGCAAATATAATTGTGCTCCTTTTACTAAGACACCGAGTCATAACTCCTAGATCTAGTTACTAGGCTTACGGAAAAGATGGGAATGTTATAGATTCTGCTCAGTGGATAATTCTCTGGGTTCTGGGTAAGAGTGCATGAGACTGCTTTAAGTTATGTGTCTCCCAGCTGCTGTAACTCGTCCTCTTGTGCATATGGAATGCCTTTCTCTTCTTATGGTAATCATTTTCCTTCCTTGCCGTGGATATATAGTGGATGACAGTTACAGTGGCTGTGGGAACCATAACTTTAAGTTCAGTGACTTCTGTGAGTAAAACCAGCCATAATGTTGAATTAATGTCATTGCTCACATGGAATTTCCCTGTTGCTATAAGTGGGAAACTTACAGCGTATTTACATAAAGACTTGGCGTTCATTTTCAGTAGTATATATATATTATGGCACATATACAGACTAATTTGGTCATTTAAGTAGCATTATTACGAAATAGAATAAGGCTAACATTGGAGATTGTATACAGAGTATCATGTTTTAGCATAATGTCGTTTAGCCATCCACACACTTTAAAATGGAAGATAAGGAACTGGAGAAATGGCTCAACATTTCTCTTACAGAAGATCCAGGTTCAGCACACTGTGTTCTCTAACTCCAGTTTCAGGGCCTGCAACATCTTCTCCTGGCCTCCAAAGGCACCAGGCATGCATATGGCCCACATGTTTACTTGTAACACACATACACACACACCCCAAATGTAAATATGTAGATGAAGTGGAAGATGGCAGACTATTATGACAGTCAGTGAATAGCCAACTACAACTCTGCTTCTAACCCTGGTAGCTTTGTAAGACGACATTCAAAAATGGTCAACTGGAACATTGATTCATTTAATAAAATTAAATGATAGTGGAGACTTTCCATGATGAAGAGCATTAGAATCTGCTGGTTATTGTTGGTGCTGGTTATTGTTATCTTGAAACATCAGTATTGACATAATAAATCAGGCAGAAATTGGGGGCTTGGTTATGTGCAGTATAAAAGACATGCCATGAATTCTTGGACATCAAGAAAGTTGGGTAAGAGTCTAATTGTTGATGGCCCTGCCTATCTTGCCTGGGTGTCAGTTTAGAAACAGTCAATCAAGGTGATAGCAAGAACCTGAAGGAGAGGTTTTCTTGGCTCTGGACCTGTTGTTGCCTTCCTGTCTATCATTAGGCTGGGCCTCACATGGGTGTTGGGTCACTGATAGTTCTCACAGCAGGTGTAGTAAATGGAGTGTATGCGCCCTAGAGAAAACTGAAAGCCCAGGATATTTCCCTCCCCCCTTCCTAGGTGAGTTCATATGAATTGGCCACGAGGTCTTTACGCTCTGAGGACATTGGACCCAGGGTTGGGGGAGACAAAGAAAAGTCTGAGAACGGTAGAATCGAGAGCTCCAGGGCACCTATTATTCCTGGCTGAAAGCTTATTGGTACGCACACCATTTCTGTGTGTTATGGCCTCCTGGATGTTATCAAATGCAGAGGGGGGAGGTCAGGGAGCCTTTGCTTCTCTGCAACTCTTCACCCTCCCTTGTGGAGGATGAAAAATGGCCCTCTTATGCTGGGACTGTCTCAAGGTCTGGGAGTGTAGGTCTTAGTGAGGAAGGCTGCTTAGCATACCCCAGTGAATAGGAAGACTCAGGTCATCTGTGCCTCCAAGCACGGCCTGCATACCAGGGGACTGTTTGTTTTCCAAGCTTTCTCTGCAGGCCTCCTGGTCCCCATGCTGGATTATAACTTTGGAGTCCCCCAGTTATTAGAGCAAGACAAGCTATCTTTGTTCATACAAGTAATTATCTGAGCTGATATGCCAGGCAAATGGCGGCATGCTCAGATTTCCAGGAAAGCTGCCCAGGAACCCAGCCAGCTCCTGTCTGTGTTTCCCTGCGGGCATCACCCTGGCTCTCCCACTGCTCGCTAACGCTGTAAAACCCTGAGCTTTTCTAGATGTTCCCTCGTCTGCGTGCACACAACTAGCCCAAGAAGGCTGATGAACATCACACTTCCTATTGACAGATGTGTATTCTCTCACCCCTCCCTTCCTGAGAATCATAGCGTATTGACACAATGACATACATATGACCCTGTAATGTCATCTGTTGGGAATTCCTGGTTCCTAGTTTTGGATTGGTCTTTAGATACCTGTGGGACCCAAGCTATCTAGTTGGAAAAAGATTTCTCAAATCACATATTGAATGGGTTCCTAGTTTGTGCATGTTGAATTCTCTGGGGCTAGGCAGCTCAGTTTAGTTTGGTGGTTGCAGGCCAGGCAGTTTCTCCTTGGAAGGGGCGTGGCTATGTGCCCTGATGGTTGTCTTCAAGCAAATTAAAACATGATGTTTGCTCTATGCGTGGATGTACTTATAATCTCGTACCTGAGCATACTCTCATAGATAACCTAGGTCTCAGAGGCCATGGCTCAATCGACACCTCTGAGTTCACCTCTTGCTACACAGTTAGCAAGCAAAGCCTCCCCCATACCTGAAACCAGGCATGCAAATATCAGATTTCCCAAGGACCAAGGCGGGACATGGTCACAAGGCAATGTTCATTTGCTTTCCTAAAGCAGTTTTCTTTTTCTTTTACAGAAGCCACATGGCAATGACGATCTTAATGCTTCTATGACATCCCATCATTTTGAAGAAGAATCTGTGAGTCACATTCAATACAACTAACACTGATATCAGCCTTGCAAATATGTCTAACCAATTGCTTATATTTCTCGGCTTCTTTCTCCTTAAAACATATAAAATGGTACCCACCAATAGAAACGTGTCTTAGAAGTTCTAGTTGGAAGAGATTAATTCGGATTTATTGATTGGTTTGCTTGGAATAGATCTGTCTAAAAATACACAGTAACCATGCAGCTGTGTTTGGAAGGAAAGAGGACAAAGCCCTTTGAAGGCTTCTGAAACTTTGAAAAGTCAAGGGCAGCTGCAGCCACAAGATCAATTGGTTGAGTGTCTAATGAGTGAATAATAAATCATTCCACCTGTTCTTTGAAGAAAGTTGGGAGCTTGAACTGGCTCGAGCATTATAGGGGATTCATACGATTCACAGGTACTTGAAAATAGTCGGGTTTGTCTCTGGGGCCCGTGACAGTTGACGAATTCCCAGAGAGTGAAGTGGCAGCGCTTAGGGGACCGGATAGCAGCAGAAGGGTAGAGCGGGACACCAAGGAAGGAACTGAGGGGTGAAAGTGAAATGTCCCTACCCTGGAGAGCCCAGAGTGGAGACTGTCAAGTGTGGACCTGGGGGCCCGGGTGAAGAACCTGTGTCTGGAAGGCGGAGACTCACATTGAGATTTGAACTTATAGCCCATGTGCAGGAGGTCTGCTGGAGTTGGTGAGGATTGGTGAGGATATAGAGAACTGGGAGACTTCCACAGCTGAGGTGGCTATGGGGACACGCCTTGGTGGCAGCTAGCCCCATCCTCCTTTCTCCATACTATTCCTTCTCTAGTGTTCTGTTCTTATTTTTAAAAGTTTATCCCCCACCCACCTTCTTGTGTGTGTGTGTGTGTGTGTGTGTGTGCACATACCTGTACATGTGGGTACACTAGCCTTTGTGCACGTGGAGGCTACAACAAGGCATACCCCTTTCATCATCTTCCACTTGTTCCTTTGAGGCAGAATCTCTCCCTGGACCGACATTTGTATTTTCTGTGCTAGGCTAGATGCCAGCCAACCTGGAAGAACCTCTGTGTGCAGGAACTATTTGGCTTCTTTTGTGGGTTCTGGGGCTGAAACGCCAGCCCTCATCATGACACAGCAAGCACCCAACTGCCGAGTCATCTCTCCAGGCTGAGTGAATAGATTTATAAGAGAACTCACAATGAATTAAGGGGTTGAGGGTTTTCAGACATCGACATACCATCTGTCTTGGGAAGTTCATCATGTGAAGTTATACTCACGACTACCTCTGAATTCAGAGACAATCCCACTGGGGGAAATATAAAATAATTGGCTGATAATGCAGTTAACGACCATGTTATCAGAGCCTGCTACAGAGGGGGTTCATTCTTGACCACTCTTTCTTTTGCCATTCCTGATTAGTAAGCGATGTCTCCACTTGGGCCCATATTTCACTGACTCGGATTCCTTTCTCACTTGTGCAGACGCTTGGAGAAGCCGGTGATTGCCTGAGCCACCTCCCCAGCCCCTTTGCATACCTCCTCACCATACACCTGAAGGAAGGCCGCAACCTCGTGGTCCGGGATCGCTGCGGTAAGGTTGGTCTGTTGTGCGCTTGCTCAGTAGCCATAAAGACCCTCTCTGTGTCCCGCTCCAAAGGCATGATCAGGCATTGTACATCTCACACTGTTTAGAGAGGAGCTCACACCAGACTTACAGCTTCAGCCTCTTCCATATCCATTGACTGTGAGGTATTTAAAAGTGATATATGCTGGTATCCTTAAAAAAAAAACAGTAATAAAAACATATAAAGCTATTTTAGAATGAAATAGCCATGATAATTTGTATTTGGCATATAGCAAGCGGTCTATAGCAAGCGGTCTAGCAAATAGTCCATTGGTCTTACCCCTTCATTGAAAAGAGTGAGTGGATTTTTAAGATGAGGCAATGAGATTAATTGATGCAGATAGCCTTTAAAGTTCTTCCCTCCTGCTTTGAGACTCTAAAGGCTCCCCCTTGTAGTCATGATCTGTCTTTTCTTTGTCTTCTATACAAGTCTCTATACCATTCTGTATAGAGAGAAGCTAAATTGAGACCACGATACCCATATTGTTGTGCAATAGACATCAATTCTTACTTTGCAATACATCTTCAAGATAGAGCATGGTTTTCTGTGCAAATACACTTTCTTTTTTAAACTCAACGTGTTGCTCCAAGTCCTTTGTACGTGTGAATCTCCCAAGAGGCTTGTTCATATTTTCTGTGTCCTTGGGCCCCCACTTATGGATGCCATCTTTGTTCATGATGGCCTGCCCTCAGTTAAGAGGGTTGAGACATGCAGCTGAGCAGGTAGTACCTGTTTTTTTTTTTTTTTCTGTTCTGCTCTTGAGTAACTCCTGCCACCTGCCAGTTAAGGCTTTACTTCCTGGCATACCGCCCATGCTGTCTTCCTGTATGTCCACACATGCTTTGCTGGTCCTTCCTTGGGTAGCATCAGTGGACAAGGGAGTGTCGATCTATCTTCTGCTATATGAACGCTGCACCAGGCCCTGTGCATAAGTTGGCTTCCACTTCTCATATCTGCTGCCTCCAAGCCTGGAGCATGGCAAGCTTGCCTGTCACACACACACATTCTCCTCCTATTCACCCCACCTGAGATTCAGAATTCTTCCTACAACCCTTCCATACTGCATGTATTTGTGCTGTCAATTCTTCCACAAATCTGATCTCATTTCTACAGTTTCTGTCTGTCAGAACTGTGTGAAATACATCCTTTGCGTGTGTGTGTCTTTCCCTGCCTTTGTTCTTTCCTTTCTTTTTTCTTTTTTTTTCTTTTTTGTTTTTTTGTTTCTTGAATAGTTCTGACTACCCTAGAACTCTTGCTCTGTAGACCAGGCTGGCCTCGAACTCAACAGAGATCTGCCTGCCTCTGCCTACCAAGTGCTGGGATTAAAGATGGGCACCACTATCACCTGGTACATCCTTTCTTCTTAATAAATACTCTCTCTTTTAATATGTAGTTGTAAAACAGAGGATATTGCATTGTACTTGTTAGTAAGTCTATTGTTTTGTATTCAGTACCACATGTACTGAATCATGTGTGTTTTATATCTGTCATAAAACATTCATGTGTATAGATACATTTCATGTATCTATAGGGTCACCTAGCTCTTTATTGCTGAGATAACATATGAGGGATGTGATATTGAATCAATACAAGTGACCACTTACAGATGACCTGACCTCCTAAGTGTTCCAGTGACTACTTATGTCAAAAACGAGCATTGTCAAGTCCATTTTGTGACAGCTTCCTCAGGTGTTAAGAATATTCTGCAGAAAGTATATTTAATTTTACAGGTCCTCAAACAAATTTGCTGCATGTATGTGTGTGTGTGTTTGTCTTTAATTTTGCAATGCATATATTCTCACAAACACACACACACACACACACACACACACACATATATATATATATATCCTTAATATTTTTGGAATTCCCATTCCTTTAATTTTGGGGACAACCATAGGCCCTGAATCCTTTTGTTCCCCTTTCTAATCTTTTGATCCTCTCTTATATATGTGAGTTATCTAGCTAGCTCATTCTTGGTGAGTCATTCGAATACAATCACTGCACATCCCTATACAGTGGTGGGTTTACTTGGGTGATGATGAAGCCATGGCCATGTCAGAAAGAGAATGAAACACTGGGGTTCATAGCACTATTTTCAAATTTGCTATTTTAATTTTTATTGATATACATTTATGGCGTATTATGTTTATTTATGTACAAACATATGGAATGATTGTATGTGAACAGTTTGCTCATACATCACTTTAAACAGCTTATCAATGTGACAACATTGACTATCTTCACCATCTGAAACACGTTATATAGTTTGTTGGCTGTAGCCATTCTATTGTGCAACACAACTTCAGAACTTCTTGTCCCACACATTTGTAACATTATGCCTGTGACTAACCTCTGTCCCCTCCCCCTCTTCCCTATGTCCTTCTTGTCCCATGATATCTACCATTTTACTCTCAACTTCCCTGAGACTCTTTATACAAATGAGAACACACAGCATTGCTTTTCTGAGCCTGGTTTATTTCACTTAGCACAGTGTTCCTCGGGCTCATCCCTCTCTTCTTATCATTGGAGAGTGTATAGTCATTATTCACAAAAGAGGTGTATTTGTATTTTATTTTCCTTAAATGGGATATTAATTCAATTTTTAATTTGAAAGTCCAAATGCATGTAACTGATCAGATATTAACTTCCAGTTATGTTGGGGGTTTTCCAAAGTATTCAGATGTTTAAGTTATCCTTTCAACTGGGGGTGGGGGAGAAGAACTGGAAGATGGTTAATTTCAATGCATTGTTTCATTTCATGGGTTTTGCTCATAGAAGTTACTTTTGATGAATCATTCTCTGTTACCAAAGATTTTCCTTGAATTGTTACAAAATCATTCCTGTTTATGAAACCTTCTGTCTAGATCTAGGTTGGCAAACAGTTTAGACACAAGGCCCCTTGGTAGTTAGTTTAGGTTTCCTGGCCCATGAATACCAGCTCTTCAACTTGGGGTAATACGGTGGGAAAGCATCCATAAAGAGTACGTAGGCCAATGGACATGACTATGTTCTGTGAAAACTGCATTCATATAAGCAGAACAAACAGACTAGATGTTGGGCTGGTTGAACCCCAGCACTAAAGCTGCTGACCTCTGACTAGAATATGATGGTCTGATTGTTAGATTCCTCCTCTAACAACATGATTTTAATAGCACAGTGACCGAAACCACTGTTTGAATCAAGATGTGCTTACGAAGAAGTCGTAATTGGAAGTTCGGACTTTTACTAGATCTAGAAAACATCTTGGTAAAAAGACAAAATATTGCATTCATATCTGGAGATATTAGGGAGCCAGAAGTCATGGTTTGGTTTTTCTCCAGGTTTTGGGGAGAAGACTCAGTTTCAGGAGAAGCCTGCAGTTAGACAGCATCAAGAAAGCACTAAACTGCTTGAAGAAGTCTTGATCTCGATCCAGACACTGTGGTGCCTTGGTTGGCCCGGGCTGGGAAACACACCCTGCTGACATTGAATCCTTTGCTTCTGTCTTTGAAGATGCTGAGATTTTCTGGGATGTTTTTTGAAGTTTGTTAATACATGAAGTTGTCAGGTGTTTTTTGGAAAGAACTTGTTAGGGACTTGTGGCTCAGGATGTTGAACAGGTTTACCACCGGTGTCCTGTGAAGAGCAGGGGTCTACAGTTGCCACCCAGGACCTACTGTCTGACCCTGGTTTATGTTCTCTTGGTAGTTTTCTCTCTCTGTATGTGTCTCCTGCTGTCTCTGTCTCTCTCTCCCTCCCCTGCCCTCACTCTATCCCTAAGTCCCCCTTTCCACCCCTTGTAAACATGATTATATACATATGAATAATTATGAATATGAGAACAGTGTCTTGTGAGGCCAAAAGCTTTAATTACATAGTTCTAGAAGTTTGGATACATATCAAAGATTGCCCTGGAAGGACTCTTTCTGGTGTGGAATTATTTGCTTTGGGTTTCTGATATGTCCCTTTGCCCGTACCACACGAGATCCAGAGTGGGCATTTTGTGTCTAAGTAAGGGATTCAGGGATTCCTTTCTTTCTTTCTTTCTTTTTTTTTTTTTTTTTTTTTTTTTTGGCAAGCAGTTTTGCTTGCTGTAGTGTGAATCTGAGATGCAGTACATTATCTGGCCATGGCCGTGAGCTTGCTCTTTGAGGATTGTCTGTTTGTCCCTGCCTCAGCCCTCTCCCCTCACCCCTCTTTGTTCTTGTTTTCTTCTCTCTACATCATTAAGGTCCTACTTTGTATTCCCTGTCTCCTTCCTACTTTGGGGGCTGTAAGATTACCCATGTTGTACTGTTTTTGAGCACTTAAGACTTGCCTTTTTCTATGGTATTGGTGTGGTTTTGGTCCAGTAATTTTAAGTTTTGGAGACTTACAGCTGAAGCAAATAACACAGCCATTAAAGCGCGTTTTCTCCTTAATGGTAGGTTAACCCAGGCCTACAGCTGTGGCCTAAAAGAATACTGTGTTGCTGGTGCCCTCTTCTGGCTGCTCTCCAGCATTGCAATGGGGAAAAATGAAACCATAACGCCAAGAGGGCCATAGCCATCACTCCCACTGTGTTGAGGACTGATGATTTTCTTTGTGATGTGAGCTCTTTGAAAACTCATGCCCCGTTCCAACACAAAACTTCTCTTTTTATTCATATCTGGAATAGATATGTATTTGACATTTGTTTATAGAGTAGTGACGGCTTCCTCTTCAGATGACAGGAGGTCACTTTTGAGAGGAGTGATCTAAAGGCCAAGGGCACCAAGACCACCACATGAATAGATGTTTAAAAGCTGATGGACTCCACTGGAGTGTTTCAATGGCCAGCGCCTCTCATTTAAATCTTGCTACGCTTAGCAGGCTAGGTTTCATGATTGTTGCTGGGCGATGGTGGTACACACCTTTAATCACAGCATTTGGGAGGCAGAGGCGGGTGGATCTCTGTGAGTTCAAGGCTAAGCTGAGTGAGGCTGAGTGAGTGCAGGACAGGCTCCAAAGCTGCAGAGAAACCCTGTCTAGAAAAGTAAGCAAGCAAGCAAACAACAACAACAAAAATGTTTCATGATTGTCTGTTTTCTTTATAATGAAGAAATGATCACATTAGAGCCATAGAGAAACAACCTCCTTGATGGGGCTTCAATGACCGACAGGCAGGTGTTTCTAGAACTCATCATTTGAAGGACTCTTTCTACTCTGGGGGTGGTATTGTGCCCTCCAGTTTAAATTTGATTCAGAAAATGCTCCTCCGGATGCAGTGACCGACATGGGAGAGGGGGCAGATAGGGCTCCACCAGGTCCTTACTAGAATTTAAGATGAATCTCCCTTTGCTGATAATAGTTTGACAGTGGGTTTCCTTTATACCATATAACAAACCCTAATTTATGAAATGCTCTATCACTTACTTTGGTTTCCCATGTGTGTTCTTCTCTATTACAAAGTATTTAAGAAGAAATATAAAACCTTAGAGGGGCTGGAGAGATGGCTCAGAGGTTAAGAGCATTGCCTGCTCTTCCAAAGGTCCTGAGTTCAATTCCCAGGAACCACATGGTGGCTCACAACCATCTGTAATGGGGTCTGGTGCCCTCTTCTGGCCTACAGGCATACATACAGACTATTGTATACATAATAAATAAATAAATAAATAAATATTAAAAAAAATAAAACAGAGTAAGTCATGCTCTGTTGAATCAATAATCCAAGTTAGGTTAATTAAGAAATGTTTTTTATTGCTATTTATTATTATTTATTGTGTGCGTATGTTTATGCGTGCGTGCGTGTGTGTGTGTGCGTGCGCGTGTGTTCAGTCACATGCATGCGCATGCTCCCATGATGTGTGTGGGCACATGTATGTCACAGCCTGTGTGTAGAGTAGATAACACTTTTGTGTTGGTCAGTTTTCTCTTAGTGCTGGTTCTTGGGATTGACCTCAGGTCACTAGGCCACTAGTGTGACAGTATTTTCACACACCGCGCCATCTTGCTGCCTCCCCACCCACTTCTATTATCACAAACCATGCTTCCTCAAATGTGCCCGTGTCTTAAACTATGTGTACAGCTTTGGCCTTAACTTCTTTGCAAGTCAATTATTGATTTGCATTGATTTTCTCCGGCCCTACCATCATCGTCTGACTTGTTCTGTGTTCTCATTACAAGATTAGCGGTTTGCTCCTGAGAAAAGCTTACTCTTACCAGAAGCAATGAAGTGGCTCCCTCTCTGTTCCCTACATTGAATATAGAATAACTTTGTTAATTGGGTAGAGAAAAAAAAACATCCCTTTGGTTTACTTAAGTCTATGTTTGCATCAATACTTCTGGACATTTAAACATGTGTGTTCATACTCGTTATTTTTACACGCCCTCTTCTCTGCGGAATGGCCCTGCTCCCACAGTGTGCTGGGTGTGTTCACAGATAACACTGGGATTTGTAATCCGACCTTCACTTTTCTTTCTGAAGAATGGGTTGCTAAAATCTCTTCAGAGTAGCGCCTTCCTCTGCTTCCCTGTCTACAGAGGCCCATGCTTCTTCTTTCTCTCTCATTAGTTCATGCTTCTTCTCACACTGTTTGGTTGTCATTTCTCATTTGTGTTTTTTTAATCTGTCTCCATTTTTCCAATATTAGGACCTGAATGAAAACTTTATGTTTCTTTTTCAAAATGACTTTCAGATGAACAAGGACAGATCTTTCTCTCCCCAATGTTAGACTGCCATTTTTCAACATCCACACATGCAAGTGCAGTATGTACCGGTGCTTGCTTCCCGGGTTTCTGCTGGATTTCTGCCGATGTGTTCCGAAGTGCAAGAGTCAAGTGCACATCACACTCCTACTCACACACAACCCAATTGATTTTGCAAGCTTCCAGCTTTGTTTCTGACTGTAGTACCGTCTCTGAACACCAGATGGCAAGAGATCCTTACTATGCATGTGCAGCAGTTTAAAATTCTGGGCCTCTGTGTCAGAAACGAACCCGAACCCGAGAGCTTGCAAAGATGCAAACCACATTCAGTGGTGTGAGTCAGTTGTCCCCTCCTTTCGGCTTAAGATGCTGAAGCAAATGAATACAGCTGAGTTTGGAATCTGTTTCTGTGGATCCCCTTCCCATCCTGAATAGATCATGCAAGACATGCGGGTCCTAAAAGGTCTTTTGTGTGTTAAATGAATACAGCTGAGTTTGGAATCTGTTTCTGTGGATCCCCTTCCCATCCTGAATAGATCATGCAAGACATGCGGGTCCTAAAAGGTCTTTTGTGTGTTACCATTTCTGAGAGCTTCTCTCTGGGACTGTTGTTGCTTGGTTTTTTTTGAGCTCCATATGCTCTACGCTGATTGGGGTGTTTGGTGCTTGCCTCTTTGTTGAGCCGGTTTCCACTCAGTTCTTTCTCAATGGTCCTGAGGGGCCAAGGAAAGTAAGCCAGGAATGACTCCCATGTTTGCATAGTTTTATCTATTTGCCTATGTGGGTGAGGGTATCTATTGTTAGGTGCAGCATGGGATGGGATGGGTCCCATGATGTTCTCCACGTGTCTGTTGTACATGTGTGTTCTGCTCGTTGGGCATGTCTGTTGCTATGTCTTCAGGGCATCTCATTTTACTTGAAACCTTTGTTTCTAGTGTCACAAAGAGGGCCATGCTTGAAAGTCACTGAGGTTCACACTCATGTGTGCTTCTGGTTGTCTGTAAAGAATAGGGATACAAGTATATTGTCTATATGGCATAGGCTGTGGAGCCAGAGAGGAGAAGATTAGTGATGGAAAGAAGATGAAACTTCAATGGACTCCAGGTGGTACAGGGACCAGTCTCAGAGGGTAGAGACAATGGTACAGTAGGATATGGATGGAGGAAACTTGAAGGTCATGTGTCTAGGAGAATCCAAATGCCCCAGGAAGCGCTCAGTGCCTACTTCACTGCAGCACTGCTAGATTCTATTTTATATTTCATACAGGTCTTTATAAGCGTCATAAACAATTAAAGGAGGTTTATGGTAAAATTGAGACTTTCAGGTCATTAATTCTGCCATAAGCTGATTCCTGGAATATTGTTGAGTAAAATGGATATTTGTGGGTGTGTTTTTTTTTAAATCATACATATTTGTAAATTGCCTGAGACCATTGTATCTCAAGGTTCAGCCAGGGTCAGTTCTCACTCAAGGGGCTCCAGGAGGTTTTGCGTATGCATGGTCTCCTTCGAGGAGAGACTTTGTTCCTATTTAGCTAGGGTGGGCACATTAGCAAATCATTTTTCAAGGGCAGTAAGGCATTGAAAACACAACTCTTCCGATGGGAAAGCGGGTCTCAGAAGCCGATAGCCTCCCTCTGCAGAAGTAGCCTGGGCTAGGACCTACCAACAGATGGTTGTGTTCCCTGCATTGAATGATCCAGGAGGACCCTTGGCTTGGGATGTTCGGAACGCATACACTAAATAGGAAACGATTCCTCGGTTTTCATAGGATCAAGTAAACCGCTCCCTCTCTTTCTCATCTGCCCCTTCTGGTTTCTGAATGGAACTGTTGACGGATGTAGTGGGCTGACATTGTTGTAGCTGCATGGCTTCCCTGTGATTCTGTGGAGCACAGGCTCCTATGCAAAAGTCACAGATAGCATACCACCTTACTTATTTTTTTTTCTGCAAATTGTCTTGTTCTTTTATTTAACCAGCTTCAAAGACAGGGCTCATGGGCCCCATACTGCCAGGCTAGATTTTCAGAGTGCCCTCAAGTCCTCAGTGAACAACTTCTGGGATTTTAAATAGGGAGAGACCATGTTCCCAGGGATTTCAGAGTTTCAATTTGGTGTACAGCTGTTTCCTTCTGAAACCCCTAAGAAGGATTCAGAGATGTTTTCCCGAGTGTGAGCATGGAATCCTGAAAAACGAATTTAAGCTTGCAGTTTTTTCTTCCCGTCTTCCTAAAAGGAAGGTGATAGAAAATCACACACCGTCAGGGATAGCACTAAAGAAACTTTATAGGGAGATTGGTTATGTGAATTACCTTGCGCATTAAAATAAAGTAAATGGACATTAGGACTGTGTAAATGGTTATATGCCCCCCCCCCTTATAACTTAACTGAATCATGATGCTAAAAATAGCAGCCCTTACAAGGAGGCTTTCTTCATAAATTCTGACGCTGGCTACCATTAGAGGAGATTGGTTTATTTGTTCTCAGGGGACTCCTTTGAGAATGGTAGCTGTTCACATTACAAAGGAGAATAGGTAGTGTAAGGAAATTGAGTGAATTTTTCAAGATTGCACAGTTACTCACAGGATGTTCCTGCACTAACTTCAGCATCCCCGTGTGTGCTGGGTACTCCTAGGCTTGTGCCTTTCCTTCCAGGAGCTCAGAGTGATGCAGAACGGGTCAAATGGGGGGATGTGAGCCAGATAATCCAAGCTAACTCCAAATAGAGTATTCTAAGGTTTTTCTATATTAAAAGGGAGCTCACGGATCACAGTGAGGGAATAGGAATTGGGTCCGACATCCAGGTGTGGTTCATGAGAAGAAGAGAGAGGGCTGGATCTGACTATGACTTTTTGGTACCCTAGGTCACGCCCCAACTTGGTCCAGCCTCTTAAAAGGCCATTGGCTGAAGGAGGTTCCCCATCATCAGCTGTGGATGAATTTATTAGTACATCTGTATATGTTCCAGTCATTGTTTTCCATATTCAGATAGATTATTTTAGAATATGTTCCCCGAAAATTTTAAGTTGTACTTATATTGTTGTGCATTATATATTGCATCTATTAGTGAGATTTTATTTTGTATTTTCAATATTATTATTATTACTATTTGTGTGTGTGCACGCACGTGCACGTTTGCATGTGTCTCCATGCATGCTGAGGCATGTATGTGCTGGTCAGAGGACTGCTGCTCATGTATGGGAGTCACTCCTCTCCTCCTAGTATGAGTTTGAGAGATCAATTTTTTAAGGATTGAGCAGCAAGTGCTTTTATCCACTAAACCGCCTCACTGGCCCTATTAATGGAACTTAATATTTCACTGTACGTTTTGAAATTTCCAGATGAGTGAGAACACAGAGGAGCCATTTCCAATGGCTCTGGCGACATATTCCTTCCAGTTTCCAGAGCATCTCTCTAGATGACAAGGATGTCTGGGTACTTCATTTTTTATTTTCCATTTTAAGTGGCATGTGTGTATGATATGTGTGTGTGTGTGTGTGTGTGTGTGTGAGAGAGAGAGAGAGAGAGAGAGAGAGAGAGAGAGAGAGAGAGAGAGAGAGAATGAGAATGAGAATATGGAGGCTCCAGGTTGGATGACAAGAATCACTTTTACTCTCTTCCACCTTACTCTTAGGGAGGGCCTTTCAATCAGAACCAGGGAATACACAGATGGTTAGCATCCTCTGAGGATGCCTTGCCCCTCCTCCCTGAGTCTGGAACTATAGATAGGATGCCACACATACCCTGCCCCATGGACCTGGGCTCTAGGGATCTGAACTTGAGTCCTCTCACTTGTTCAAGAGGCACTTTAACAACTGTGCCAGCCCCCTAGCCTCCTGCCTGAGCGTCTTCAGTCTGAGCTCAGCTTTCTCCTCCACCCTCCACTTCCTGCTGCAGCTTTTGGGCCAGCTCCCAGGTGTCCTTGCTCTCTCCTCTTTCTCTGTCATCTGAATTACAAGCTGCTGCCAGATTTATATGTGCAAAGCCGGGCACTGATCACTTGACTCTCCTCCTGAGTGAATCTACATTTCCTTCCTCTTCATACTAAAATAACTCCAGATGGACCAAAACTATAGTGTAAAAAAATAATAATGTACAAAAATCAATGGGAAGAAACAAGGCTGAATTAATTTAAAATCTTATGTTTTTTTTTTTTTAATGCTTCTCTTCAGGATGTGAAAGTACAAAGGCAGAAGTCAGACTTTGGCTAATTTGATTAAATAAAAGAGAAAAGAACTTATTGCCAGTAAAAACTTGTTAAATTCTGACAACATGTCGGATTGGGGAGAGTTTCCATAAGGAAGATCCGTTCCAGTTGTAGCCAGAAGACCAGCTGAGCCCTCTGAAACAGAATCACATAATAACAACCTGGTTGACAAAAACAAGCAGAAGTCAGAGCAGCAGGAAAGTCCCTAAAGGTGTTACAGATAAGGGGAGAGACAGAGGTGGTCCCCCCCCCCCATACCTGCCAACAAATTCAAATAAAGGTTTAAAATATTCAATGTCTGGGAAGGCAGAAAGAGACAAAAACAATGTATAGTGTGAGTTTGATAAGCATATAGAAGGATATTGATTTTATATTTATATACATGTAGGTGTGCGTGCCTTTATATGCCATGTATGTGGGTGCCCTGAGAAGCCAGAATTGGGGGGTGGGTCCCCTATGAGCTGCCCAAAGTGGATGCTGAGAACTAAACTGGGGTTCCCCTGAAAGAGCAGCAAGCTCTCCTACCCACAGAGCCATCCTTCGCACCCACGCCTAGGTTTGATAAGCTTAGAAAACCATTTTATAAGGTCTGTTAGAACCAGAACGAGCCACTGTCAGACTTCAGCGGCACAAACTTGCCGTAGAAAGGGATTGAAGGATGGATGCCTAAACCTGCTGGCTGAACTACTGTCTACGGTAGGGAACATATTAAGTGTTTGCAGGCATGGAGACAGCACAGCCAGGATGTGTATACTGGAAAGACACCAGTAAGTGCATATTGCTGGTGTGGCCCCAGCACTATGGCATATTGCTTGAGAAAAAGCAAGTCATTTAAAAATGATTCTTACATATATGTTCTCCTGTAAAACACCCAAGGGGCTGCTTATGGGTATCAAACCAGACAAATGGGATCATTCAGAGGGTACAGATTTCATTTCATATCAATACTGGGGACATATGCTACTTTTACTTAAACAAAATTAAAAAGGCTGGGAACAGGAAATAAAACATGCACATTTCTTGCAGAATAATAGCTAATCCTTTATTGTATATGTTTAGAGCACTTTGGTCTCTGTCTCAAATCTATCTTTCTTCCTTCCTTCCTTCCTTCCTTCCTTCCTTCCTTCCTTCCTTTCTTTCTTTCTTTCTTTCTTTCTTTCTTTCTTTCTTTCTTTCCTTCTCTCCCTCCCTTCTTCCCTCCCTCCCTTTCTTCCTTTCTTTCTTCTTAATTTCTGGGTTCACTAAAATGCCTGTGTGGTATGACAACAGTAGCTAATTTTGGGGTCTCTCTCCCTGCCCTATCCCAGACTTTGTTCCTGTTTTGTCCCAGGGTGATAACTCCTGCCTTTTTGATCTGAATCCTCACTGACATGTGAAGTAGGAGCTACCTTTCCTACTTCCTAGTGAATATAACTCCACCCCGTGTTTACTTCTTTTGAATATTACCTGGGACCCCATGCCGTGTTGTGGGGTGCAAGTTCTCCCTGCTACAGAAGAGCAGGGTCTTGTGTCTTGGCTACACCCAGGGTGTCTAGCTCAGAACAAGAATTGGAAAAGACCATAAGTATCTGTGGTCTGGTAGCATGACTGACAGGTAGCATGATTGATAGGTACATGTCAAAGGAGAGTGACCATCCGTAGGATAATAGGCATGGGCAGAAACAACTGTGACTCACATGGTTCTTAGGAGGTGCATTTGGTGCCTCTCTGCTGCGCGGACAGACTGCATGCAGATCTGGCCACCCCCTAGAATCCGGATGTCATTATTTCTAGTACTTCTGTTGATTCCATAATCCATGAGTCTGCAAGTCCTTCATATCGAATGTAGCATATAAACTGCCATGTTTGTATGTGTATATATGGTATTATATGTAAATTAGCATGAGAATCATATATTACCTATATGTACTTTCCCCTATCTTTTACTTAATCTGTAGATGAATCACACAATGTCAATGTCTTGTAAGTAAATAGTTATGTCGTGTTGAAGATAATGACCAGGACAGATGTCAGGACTTATTCAGCAAAGACACATTTTACATATTTAAAAAAAAATGCTGTGCCCATGCTTGGTTGGGTCTATGCATGTAGAAGTCCTGCCTACAAAAGCTCCCGTCTGTCTAGGGTGGGAGAAGATGACTGCCCTGGGTCCTAAGAGTCTGAGTTTGAGACTCTGGGGAGACACAGCCTGCTCCCTTCTCCACTGAGAGTACCAGCTACCACAAGAGCCTCTTTGTATCCAAGGCTCCCAGTGAGGAAGGTTAAAGTCCACCCATTCAGGTGTCAGCTCCTCATCTGTATAATCCCGGAGTCGCATTCCAGAGCCTCTGGCCCCTTTTCAGGACCTGCCTAGTTGAGATGCCACTTCCCTGACAGTCAGGCACTTAGGCTCCTAGAGAGAGAGAGAAAGTCACCATGAACTACCCCCTCCTCGCAAATTTTCACTAACAATTAACACCGCACTAACTTGACACCCTCTTTCCTTATTTGGCTTTGTAAACCCTGGTCCCTTTTTCTCTATTAATTCCAGACATTAATATTTTCTTTCATGCAACTGCCGCCATTCACCCGTGAAACAGTTTGAACATTATGTAGCTGTCAAGATGCTTGGGGATTACCCAGTATGCCTTGCCTGTGAGAAAGTGACACCACGGAGGCTCAGTTTTGAGATGTTTATTTTGAGAGTACGCTGACAAGCATGAAGGCCCTGATCCCAGAGTGGCAATTTCATTTAATTAAAGGCCTCTTTTTATTATAGTTTCCCCTACTTTTTTTTTTATATATATATATCACGATGATTGTTAAAACCTGGCCAGCTAGAGGTGTTCTCTCAAGCTGCTGAAGGGAGGGGGTGGGCAGATGCTCACTCACCAGTGAGAATTCCACCGAGTGGCTCTGAATGCATTTATATTTTTTTTTACTAGCCCTTAAAAGCTGCTCAACATGGGTATGCGTTTCGAATGAGGGCTGGACTTCTGTTCCTACGCTGCCAAACTTAAGACGGTAGAATTGGACACATCTGATATTTGGGGCTTTTTTAATTCTTCTTTGTTTAACGTTAATGCCCTTGTATTACTGGAATGCCAACTCAGAAAATTCCTGCTTTAGTAAGGTTATTAACATTGAATAATATATACTGTCTTGTTCTAAAGGGATGCCACCTTCCTCTCAAAATAGCCAGGGAATGTATTGATTTTGTTTTCTGTGGTTTTTACCACTGGGACCACATGAAAACATAAGAACGGGCCTATGTCACGATTGTTTTTAATGACATGTTTGCATCAAAGTCAAGGAATTAATTTTTGACCTAATGTTTGTAGGTGGTATTGGCTTGAATTTCATAGCAGAAATTCATTTCAGTGAATATTCTTAGAATCTTATCTGGGGCCTTAAATTAAGACGGTGGGTCCTTGCATGTATCATCATAGGGCTGGGTTTCAAGAATAACCCCAATGCTATAGCTCTGCAAGCCACACGTTTCATCTTAATAGTGTCTTGAGCAGGCCTTCCCTTATCTCCCTGCTGATGGTTCCCTTACTGCTGTTTCTTCCCTCACCTGATACAGAGGAGCAAGTACATCCTTGGCACGTTAGATGATAACTGCATTCACGCAACACACGGACACAGTACACAATTCCAATTCAGGCGTCATGTTCGTAGGTCTTTTTTCTTTTCAGTTGATCTGCGACATGTGGAGGAGGACCTACCATCAGTTTTGTGTGCTAAGAGGGGGTTGCGACTTGAGGGATATTATTCATTCCCTTTGGCATCCATTTCAAAGCACCCCAGGAGGGGCCCCCTCAGGTCAGCTGTGTCAGCTCGGAGGCCAGCTGAGGGCCTGGCTGATGTGCTGGCCCTGGCTGGGGACAATATGTGCGGCTTTGGTGCAGGTGCGAGGAGGCAGTAAAGAATGGCCACTCTGTTGATTTAATCTCTATGCCCCTGGTTCCAGGAGGAGTCCGCTCATATCCCCCTTTGAAGGAGCGATTGCAGAGACTGGCTTATTTGTTATGATTATATTTTAAGGTAGAAGATTCAGTTGAATCGGCCATCTGCTAAATATTTGGAAATGGTTGCTTTCCGTTTTCACGGACTTTATGCTGATCCTAGCAGGGACAAGTTTCTCCCCAGGACTCCTGACACTGACTTGATTTTTGGAATTTTTGTGGTTATTGAGGGGTGACATATCCACAATTGAAACCACATAAAAAAAGCTCAAAGAGCACATTCATATTCAACAACTAAATGACAAAATGGAATTAGTCATTTACCCTTAAATTGTAGCATTTCTTCCTCCCCATGACACCTATAGGGGGCTTCCCACCCCACTATGGAGCACCACTGATCTCCGTGTGTTCCGTGGCTTGCTTCAAGGCCGGGGACTGTGGGAAGAGTCTTGACTTGGTAGAAATGTTAGACTTTTATGTGCGTGTTTAAAATTCTGTCCTGTTCTCTTTTTCCTTTAAAGGCACGAGTGACCCGTATGTAAAATTTAAGCTGAACGGGAAGACGCTGTACAAAAGCAAAGTCATATATAAGAACTTGAACCCTATTTGGGATGAAATAGTTGTGTTGCCAATACAAAGCCTTGATCAAAAGCTTCGTGTGAAGGTAATAATCCCGACAGCTTTCAAGTCGGCTCCTTTCTTCCAAATATTTATTCTTCACTAGTTCCCAGGCCTCCTTAAAAGTGAATGTGCCTCTGTTAACCCCCCCACCCCCGCCCGTTTTTCCCTGTGCCTGGATTGAAATAATAATACTGTAGGG
Organism: Microtus obscurus; assembly: GCA_963919715.1. Classification (NCBI taxonomy): domain Eukaryota; kingdom Metazoa; phylum Chordata; class Mammalia; order Rodentia; family Cricetidae; genus Microtus; species Microtus obscurus. Next base: position 12,043,985 of record CAWTZC010002521.1, on the reverse strand, counting down.
GACATTTTTTTCAGACTGTTTATGAAACCATGTTTCCCTCAAATCAAGGAGATACATAGGCTACGAAGCCGCCATGTAAATAATGTCCTTCTTGACTCTGTTTGCACTTACTCGGTGCAGAAGAATTATTACTGGCCCCGCAGTGGTGACAAGTGGGGACCATGTTCTCATTAGAAAGAACTTTATACATAATAGAGCTCCGAGCTACCAGGTGTAGGCCTCAATTATTCCAACATCTGGGTTTAAACGGTACGAGTTGCGGGCAGAATGGGATAGTTGTATCATAGCAAATTTCTCTTTAAATTGGCAGAGCTGCTCACCATGGAAAATGCTAAGTTTTAATGAAAGGCCAATTAAACTATAGGAAGGGTCCATTGTGTGTAACATTTTGTTGTATTAAAAGTTTTTTTTTTTTGAACATGGCTGGTAAAATAGGCAAGGTATTTATCCGTATAGGCTTGCTTGACCGTATTTTTTTTCAACTTCACTGTGCATTGTTGTAAGGACAGAAAGATGTACTTCCCAGTCCCCAGCCTGTTCTATATGTGAGTCGTTTGATAAAGCCAGCCAGTGTGTATGGCCCTGGGTGCTAATGCCCTCCCTTTTTTCTAGGTGTACGATCGAGACTTAACCACATCTGACTTCATGGGTTCTGCCTTTGTCGTTCTCAGGGACCTTGAACTTAACAGGTATCATATTTTTACCTTGAATCATTAGCAGTGAATTGCAGGGAAGCAATGTTAAATTTGACAATGTTAGAGTTCCCCCCACCCCAGAAAATTTATTTTCATTAAGTGTGGTTTCGTATTCTCCCACCCTGCCCTGAGTCTAATCTTTATGCAAAGATAGCAGACTCTTTCCCTAAGCATCTGATGGGTTATCAGGCCGGCAACGTTGCCAATTTATGTTAAAATCACGTGTCACGTTTCTGCTGGCAGGACTACTGAACATGTTTTAAAACTGGAAGATCCGAACAGTTTGGAAGATGACATGGGAGTGATTGTGTTAAATCTGAACCTAATTGTAAAACAGGGCGATTTCAAGAGGCACGTAAGTGTGAACTTTCCGGTTAATCTCCCCTTTGTGGCAGTTCTCTGATAGCTGAGAATCCGACGGGATGGTTGCCCACTGTACATTAAGAGGAAAAGTAAGCCGGGCGATGGTGGCGCACGCCTTTAATCCCAGCACTCGGGAGGCAGAGGCAGGCGGATCTCTGTGAGTTCGAGACCAGCCTGGTCTACAGAGCTAGTTCCAGGACAGGCTCAAAAGCCACAGAGAAACCCTGTCTCGAAAAACCAAAAAAAAAAAAAAAAAAAAAAAAAAAAAAAAAGAGGAAAAGTAAACAATCGCATCAAGTATCAGTATGTCATTATCAACATTCTTCCTCATGGACCACTGACCAGACAACCGAGGGACTAAGAAGTTAATTGGCTAAAATATGGCCAGGATTGTTTTTGAACATGGCTGGTAAAATAGGCAAAGTATGTATCTGTATAGGCTTGCTTAACTATATTTTTATACTGTGTGTATTTTGCCTGGATTTGAAATATAGCTTCCTTAAGTATCAGAGTTCCGTTTAGTAAGTTTTAGATTCTGGGCGACATTCACATATTCAGTTACTCAAGCAGTTCCCAGGATTTAATGATCGCGTCATGAATTACGAAGTGATCAAGTGTCCTCTTGCAATACGTCGAGTCCTTCGCCTTCTTTATTGGCCGTTGCTTTTTTAGCTGCTAACTTTTCCACTGGGTGTGCTTTTGCGAAAAATGCAAATCTGAGCGTTCCGTATTCTATCACATGGAAATTTCTCATTAACACGCTATATCCTGACGACGCCTGCACCATCACTGAAGCGTTCGAGTTTGTTACGATAAGATAGAAAGTCTGCCCTAGCAAGTAAACACGCTGATGGAAATCATAATCTCATTTTCATATTCATGGATTGCACATCAGAATTCCAATAATTAAAATAAGAGCACAATGCATTTGATTACAGTTTACTGAAAGATCTTTTTAAAGCCAGCTAAAGAAGTTACTGGTGGGAGAATAGACGTGGTACAATTGAACCCACATGGAATCCCATATGAAAATCTGAAGCCTGTTTAGAAATTAGGCTTCTAATAATACCTCCTCAATTGACGTAAATAGTCTTCATTCTAGCTGCTGCTTAATCTTTCTGCTGTAATTAATTTAATAATGAGGACCATAGCTAATTTACTAGAAGCTAGTTAGTACTAGGAAGAGGAAAAGTGCACTGTGAAGCTTTCAGTTGTCACAGTTATCAAGTAAACATTTTCCTTTTAACATCTGAATTCCCTGAGTTGATTTACCTAAAAATAAAATTAACAGGATGAAACTCTCCTTACTCTTAAGGTAGCACTGTTCACACTTGGGACCTCAAGGAAACTCTGACAATGATGAGGACAAGCATCGTCATCTTTGTCCCTCTTGATCCAGGGCTTCCCCCCCCCCCCGTCATTGTTAGCTTCTCATTGTTACTTCAGAACCTGTGCCCTGGATTCACTGTTCAAGTGGACAGTAGGTGGTGGGTGCCTTGTGGTGTCTGCTAGGCTAAATTAACATGCAATGCAAGTAGGTATTCGAACCAGGTGCCCATGATGGATCACTTGACAGCCCATGTGTTCTAAAAAATTCCGTGGGAGCTTTTGCAAAGTTGATGTCACCCATGAGAGTGGCTCTACCCTTTGAACTGTTACACAGCGCCCTGGACTTTGCTCAGCAGTCTTCCTGCACCTTAGCCCTACCTCAATACCATCACGTTAGGAACGTTAAAGGACTGGCCATTTGATTTCAATTTAGCTCAAAATGCGGGACAAATACTGCAAGAAGCAGCTTGGAATTGCACTTGTGATAAATCTCAGAGCGTGTCTTTTCACAGTACCGAGATACCCACGTCTTCATCTAACCTAGCCTGGCCCCTCTTAGGGCTTGAGCACAACTCACCACCTCCTCTGTGGAGGTCGCCAGCGTCTCTGCTTCCTGGTGTGTGCTCCTGAGGCATTGCCAGCAGAAGCCGAGTGTGCAGTTCATTTTATATAATGCGAAGGCAGCATCCCAGGAAAACCTGTCTCTCGTTTACTTTGCTTTGTAATTTCCCCTTTCTCTTTACATTCTCGATGTAAGCATGACTAAAGGGCCAGGAAGGGATGAGTGGCTTGTTCTGAGCCATGTCTAGCCATTATAGATAGCCCTCCACTTACAGGACTATCGTGGTCCTTTTGAGAATACTAGTTAGAAGAAAAAAAAAGATGTTCTTTTTATTAAGCTTAAGTGGATATTAAGAGGCATATTCATGTTGGGTTTTTAAGGGGAAGTAACAAGTGCCTGAACCTAGAGGGCAGCAGATCTATGTGGTTAGAATGCTTGGTAATACATTGCCGCTTATGTGTAAACTGTGGAGGAGTGCTACTTTGGATTCTCAGTTTTGCACCCATTTTTCTTGCCACCAGTGAGGCAAATTTTGTTGCTGTAGAACCAAAGTGACCAAAAAAAAAAAAAAAACCTTCAGCCCTCCTCTGTGCTGTACATCTGAGTGGGGTACTTTGCCCTAATTGAAAGCCCCAGTTAGTTGTACTTTTTTTTTTAAGAGGAATAAAATCATAAATAAAACTGTGGCGTTTTTCTCCAACTGTCTGTGTTTGACTCCTAGATCTCCCATGACTCAGTCGAATCCACAGGGTCAGTTAAGCTCCCTAAGGAGATAAGAATGAGGGTACCCGTTTCTATAGCATCATGGAGATAAACATGACTAAGTACAGTGCCAGGCATAATAGAAATATTCAGTGTATGGCAAATAAAGTCGATAGCGTGTTAGTATCCTAATCTGCTTTTATATTTTGTGATGGCTTTATACGAAAATATGACTCAATAGCCTCCTGCCTCTAGGAGGCAGTCATTAATTTCCATGATTTGATTAAGTGAGAATACTTGGCATTTTTATTGCGAAAACACCTGTAGCATCTGTTCCAGCATCAGTTGCACAATGATGTCCTCCCTCACCATTTCCCCAGGACAAGTATTAATGAGGACTTTTAAGTTCTTTCTGTCCTGTCCTAATGGCTAGCTAGTGGAACGTGAATGGACTCCTCTTGACGATTGTTCTTCAGGTTTCTTACCGATGGAGGAGACATATTAGCAAAGTAGACATGTCATTTACCTGAATTTTTCTATTCCTTGAGCATGAGAGTAAATGCGGTCTGCTTGATTATGTTTCATAATTTAATTGCAGTATCCTGAACGTAAGCACGTTTTAACAAGCAGTTAGCTGGTGAGCCAGCCAGAGCAGAGCAGAGCATTGTGGTACTGGGTACCAACTTGGGAGAGGAGATAGATTTTGCTGAAAGAAAATTACAACCCTAGATGAAACTGAGTAGCCTTTGCATGACAACGAAGGGCCCAAAAGGGAGAGGGTGAAATGTGTTGGCCTTCAAAACTTTCTTGCTTCACACATTTGCTGGATCAACTAAATGAATTTACATAGGCAAGGGTGATCCTAAAGTGTTTAGTATCTTTTTAATTAGCTTTCAAAGTAGCAAACTTCCAAATGGCATAAATTCTGCATTGTTTTCTATTATTTTGGCTTTCAAATTTTGACCTATGCAAATAAACAGAATTTTGTTTTCTGTTGACAAAAGCTATAATGACGCAAACACGAATCAGCATTAGTTAAGAATTTATAAACATTTTTGCAACGGCACCTAAACATTTTAAGTATAAGTAGGAAAAACCTGACCCTCCTTTTTGGAGAAAAAAAGATACTATTTCATTTCATTTAATTCAAAAATGCTATTGAGATAGGATGATATTGTCTGCCAATGCTGATAACGCTCTGAAGGCTCCGAGAAAGGGATGTGTGTAGCCATCTAAGCGTGGTTTGCCTTTCTTTGTTTTCTTGTTTGCATGAGCTTTTCACGGGAGGGTAACTTCCAGATTTGGGAGTTAATAACCTGAATAGAATATGCAACATATGTAATGTAAAAGAGTTTAATTGCATTATAAATAACCCACTGTTCTTCTGTTTCATTTTAATATCTTCACTCTACAATGAAGCGTTGGTCAAATCGGAAGCGGTTAAGTGCCAGCAAGGTAAATTTCCTTGTTTTTTTTAATCTGTATATTATGTGAATAAAGCTATGTATTTCCACATACATTCATATATATATATATATGCCACATTTGTAAAATTAGTATCATTCAGACATGATTTTTGTAAGCATTCTGTATCTCTTATTTTAATAAATAAAAGGGAAGGGCCTTTCTTTAGAGTTTCATTCAGTGAGGGCATGGCCAGATGTTGGAAGTCACACTTGTTTGGGTAGTGACATTTTATATGTACCAGTCATGTTAGTATTTTATACTTCATTAAGCTTGGAGCACTTAGATTGTGGCACGGTTAGACGCTGTCCCTTCAGGGGGTATTTGCCATGAGAAGCTAACGTGAGTCCTCCAGGGGCAACGTGAAGACCAGAAGAGTATGTGGCAGCCATTCTCGGTCTCCTCCATATCTTCTGGGACAAAACTAGTTCTCAGTGGATAGCAGTAATATTTTAAATATATCCTCACAAGGTACTAGTGAGTTTTACAACATTAATATATCTAAACAATAGTATGATATTTCACAGTTTATACAAGTGGGAATACTAATAAAAATTTTGGAATTTAATCATTTATTAAGTTAGTAAATTAGAAAATTATAAATTAGGTAACTAAATGTGAGGATCATTCTAGAAGTAACCCCCTCCAAAGTATTTTTTTTTTAACTCAAGTTAGCAGTTCTTACTACTTTATCAAGAGAGAGAATTCAGGTTACATGATATGGTACTTCAGGCTCTTAGTCTAACTTGATTTCTGAATTTGGGGCCTGATCCATGCTTGTTGTAGAAAGAGGTTAGAGGGCAATCACGTCTATATGTATGAGTGTGTGTGTGTGTGTGTGTGTGTGTGTGTGTGTTTGTATGACGTGCACACACACAAACACACATACATACTTTCTAAAGTTTTACTGTACAATACCTCAGTTGACTACTTTCCTATACAATATGGAGTTTGTATCACTAACAAGAATTATTAATATTTCTGAGACAGAGAGAAGAGAGGGAGACACACACACAACACACACACAGAGACAGAGAGAGAGAGAGAGAGAGAGAGAGAGAGAGAGAGAGAGAGAAACTAAGACTATCTTGCATTTAGAAATCCATAGGAGCCAATGCTGTGATGCCACATGCTGACTATACTGTATCCACACTAACTAAAGTGTATCTGCATTTTGAGCATGTAAACAGAATCATGAAAGGTCACAGGTCATCCTCCCATCTCACTGGGTTTCTTGCACTCTGGTCTGTGTTCAGAAACAGGTAAGGGAGAAGGCAAGATAAAGAATGGTGGGCTGCAATCTCAAGCATTCTCCACCTTTGCCTTATTCCTTTATAGTCACTAGAGGGTAGGAGAACATCATTTCTCACCACAGAAGGGCGTCCGGCTCTCTGTCTCTCTCTGTATTAAGAGTTGCTGTAACCACCCAAAGCCGTAAACTTTCCCAGAATGCCTTGGTGAAGCCTGACAATGCAGTATTTTCTCCTTTATTGATTCGGCTGCTGCACTAAAACACCGGGACTGTACATCAATAACCATCTTTAGTTAGGGAGCTTCAGTCTGTGGAAGAGCACGGGCAGTTTGTGGGGGAACATAAAGGCGAGAAGCAGAAATTGTGAGCCTGGGGAATATCGGAGTCTAGGGAGGACAGGAGAGGTTATGGAACAATGGCCCAAGGAACGAAGAGGGGTAGGAAAACCGCCGACGGCTTGGATAAAGATATCAAAATTATGAAGGGGACAGAGGATCCGGAGGGCAGTATTTATATATAGATACTATAGAGTTATTTGTTGAGGCTGAACCACCGTTCTTATTTTTCTCTTTCTGGAATTTTGACTTCAGTGTGCCGGGCTCAGGAATGTCGTAAATGCCCAAAGCCACTGCATATGTTTAGTAAAATTCCAGACAAGTAAAGCTTGGTGAATGCTAGAAATACACAAGACCTGGCTTGGAGATTATACATTGGTGAGCACCTAATGAGGATGCTGCTTCCTTTGCATCCGAAAGTACGCAGTCAAGGAGGAAAGTGAGATGGCTTGTTATCTGACTTACAATAAAGAGTTGCTAGGGAATTATACACCCACTGATATTAATTCTGTATAAACATGGATAAAAGTCTCTGATCATCTATCTTTTGATATCTTTAAACCACAAATTTCTTTCATTTAAAAATGGTATTTTGCTGTTTCGTGTGTATGAATGTTTGCAGCATTTCTATCTGTACACCACATGCGTGTCTGGTGCTGCCGGAGGCCAGGGGAGGGAGCTGGGCCCCCTGAAATTGAGTTGCAGATGGTTGTGAGCTGCCACGTAGGTGCTGGGTGTTGACCTTGGAGCCTCTAGAAGAGTGCTTCCTCACCCATGGCTCAGGCTGCAACCCCTTTGGGGGTCACATGATGCTTTCACAGGGACCACATATCAGATCTCCTGCATATAAGATATTTACACTGTAATTCATAACAGCAGTAAAATTACAGTTATGAAGCACAGTGACATAAATTTATGGTTGGGGGTTACTGTAATATGAGGAAGTATATTAGAGGGCCCCAGCATTAGGAAGGTTGAGGCCGACTGCTCTAGAAGAACAGCCAATGCACTTAACTACTGAGCCATTTCTCCACCCTGTACTTTCATATTAGACTTAGTGTTAGGAAATGCCTGATAGAAAGAATACTTAGCTATGCATATAGAAAACAGTGTTTCTGTGCTACCTATGGCATAACAAGGATTTTAGTCTCAACCTGCCTCATATAATAACTTCATTTAAAGACTTGCTTCTTTTTCTCTGTAACTTCACTTCTGTGTTACCAGAAATGTTCCTGAATAAGTGTATCTTTGTGGCTCATTTTAAAAACATGTCTCTGAAATTTTGCCCTAGATTTCAGTGTGATGGATAGATAAGGATGGCATTTAAGATAGGCTTAGCTTCCTCCCAGAAAATCTTTTCAAATGAGCATCTGATGGATTACCTGGGGTTTGATGTAATAGGCCATGGATTAGCATCTACGTTTCTCACACTATTGCTGTGTGGTACCCACTGTGGCCAGGGATGCTCCAAGCCTCACTTTGGTGTACTGTGATGCCTGCTGCAGCTCTACACAATCCTGAGCAGGATTGGGGTGCATGATGTGAAATTTCTGAAGAATCACTAAGCAATTATGTTTAAAAACAAAAGAAGAAGAAGAGGATGAGGAGGAGTAGAAGAAGGAGAAGGAAGAGGAGGAGGAAGAAGAGGAAGAAAAAGAATATATTTTAGTCCATAAAGATCTATCTCTATATATCGGGATGTTTATTTTATTCTAATCTAATGCATCTATGTATCTCTACCTTATCTCTCCAAAGTATGTATTATATGTCATCTATCACTCTACTCTCTCTAGGTTTTTTTTTTTTAACTTTTGATGATAAAAATAGAATCCCAGGTCTTAGGCTAAATACACACTCTATGACTGAGCTCTACCCTTGACCTGTATCTGTTTATTCTGTCTGTTTTCTGTGCCTCTAGACGAGGTCTTACATAGACCCAAGGTGAGTGTCTCAACTCTGACCTCCTACTGTCCTAAAGCAGCCAAGGTCACTGTGAGACTGGATACAGTGACCTCTGTGCTTTCCTAGTTTCTGGAGGCTAACCATTCTCAGGTTAGGCTGTCAATCTGCTAGAGCACGGGAAGCTCATGTGAGGAGAGAGTCAGGGCACCATCTTCCAAGCCGATTCATCACCTCTATCTTCTTAGTAGCGTTAGATTCAGTCTTACACCAAAATTCATCAGGGAGCAGTCTTACAGTGGGCATGCTGTTCTCGAGTGTAATTGTAAATTAGAGAATTTGCACGTGTGGTTTGAGTATTCAGGGTCCTATAGCAGGACCCTCTCTTAGTCCTGCAGGGGGTTGGGGAGAGCCCAGGGTTCTGCACCGAGAATTTCTAGAAGACCAAAGTGACCGTTAGTAAATGAGACACGGCAGCATGGAGATGTGATTATTCAACACAACGTAACAGAGTACCTCCGGGAGCCAGAGATTATACCACATGGCCTCAAACAACCTGTGCTCCTCAGTGTAACCCATGGACCAGTCACAGCTGGGATTTGTTACAATTATTTTAACAGTATTTTTTTAAGCGTTCTTTGTAAGTTTTTGAGACAGATTTTCATTATGTAGCTATGACCAATCTAAAACCCATTATATAGATGAAATTAGCCTTAAGATTTTACCGCTCCTCCTACATCCGTCTCCTCCCACCTCCCCACAAGGACTGAGATTATGCGTATGCACTGCCATGCCCACTTTAAATGCAACTTCTCTGTTCCCATTTGTTTTTACTTCTCGAATCAAAATCTCCGCTAACTAGTACCGGCTGTCTTAACTAGCCCTCCAGGTAGCTCCAAAGCATACTCCAGTCTGAGAGCCATTGACATGAGATTAAAAAAAAAATGTGGTAGGCTCCTGGAGATAGTGGAAGTTGGAAGTAGAGAGGTCAGGAAGGGTAAATGACATGGTCAGTGGCTCTACCTGCTATCTCTTGGAGGATAGGAGCAGGGCTGGGGTTAAGGTGCTGCAAGAAGGTGTCGGGGGCAAAACAAGAAGATGCTCGGCATCTGGAATTAGCCCTCCGCTTTCAGACACCTAAGAGTGAGACCAGCAACGCATCCTCTAGTTTAGGTCCAGAATATGGGAGCATTCGCTATATTTTAAATGAAGGCAAGAAGGAGGGACACAGAACAGACTGGAAGTCTAAGGCAGTTGACATAACAATTAGATACTAGATTATAACTAGTGCTGTACAATGTCTGAGTTCCCTGGAGGCCAGAGCAAAGGAATAACCTCATGGATCATGTGATGTTCATCTTTTTTTCCCTGGTCATAAGAGAAAATGTATATTCCTTTTCCCAAATTCAGAGTCGTTGAGCACTTACAGACCTTGTCTGTTTATTAAATCTTTTCTTAATTTAGCTTTTCGTTTCCAGTAGAAAACACGAGTGATAATATTTTCTTATAACTAAGAACATGAAATGAATACATCTCTTCTATAACTTTATACACTCAGTGTTAACATTTGCATCTACAAATACTGATCTCAACCTCCATGCATACACACGTGTGGGAAATGTAGACTGTTTTCTTTGTGTCCTTATATGAGGACCCAGGACCCTCTTCGGACGACATAAGGAGCTGCAGACGAGGACCTGTTCTGGGAGCTGGTCCCCTGCATGCATGGATCTGGTCCCATTGTGCTATAAAGTTGCTGACAGGAAGCAGTAGTTCTACATGTTGAGAACACTTGAATATTTCAGCGAGCTCTTTTACAGACCAAGTGCTTTTCCTCAGCTCTGCAATGCAACAGTCACCAGGGCTGGGGCCTGCTTTGCGTGCTAGTCGTTTTTCTGACAGAGGTGGTTGATTGTTTTTTCTCATGCATTTGCTTTTGTCGGTTTCCTTTGTTGTTGAGAGACCTTACGAATGTAAAGGATAGGTCAAGAATAGGATTTGCCAGCAACACAAGGTTATTACACTGCCATCACTGAAAAGATTAAAAGATAATAAAAAATGAAAAACCATGCTTCTGCTTTTTCTTGGTACTCTATTACATTTACGTATTTGTTTGCTTATTTATTTATTATGTACACATGGCATTTATGTGTGTGGCATCTGAGCATGTGTATGTGAGTGGGGCATGTGTGCCTGTGTAGAGGTCTGTGGAAACCTTTTGCCTGTCATGCTTTCTTATTCTGTGCCTTATTCCTTTGAGACATTGTCTCACTGAACCTAAAACTAATCCTTTGCCCTAAATTGGCTGGCAGTTTAGTCCTAGCCATTTTCCTGTCTCCACCACCATTGCCATCATTTCGGATACCCATGACCCTGCCCGTTTTTTTGTTTGTTTGTTTTTGTTTTTATTTTTTTTAAGTGTGGACGCCGTGCTAAGGATCTGAACTCGTGCCCTTATGCTTGCAAAACAAGAACTTCTGACCATTGAACCTTCTCCCCAGCTCCTCATCTTCCTTTTCTTCCTTTTCCTTCCCTTTTGTTTCTTCTATCTCTCTGATGTCCCTCAGCACATTCCATTCTGGAGCTCGCAGGAAACAACTAGATATTGGGTTGCTGTTGATGGCCATAGACTATCCTCTTTGCTCTTAACTCCATGTTCTACCTTGACCTTGTGTTTCCCTCCTCAATTAATGCCACCAAACTGCAATCCACTATATAAACCCCGAATAAACACATTATCACGTTGAGACTCCATTCCTGGATGAGAACCTTTTGAGGTTCTAGAGCGAATCTCAGCATCTCCTTGAAGTGAGCAGGAGTTCCTTTACTTCCCACTGAACTCTGGTTGCGGGCTTCTCATGACTTAAGAAGTAAAGACATCTTTGGAGGGTTGCTCCATTCTCATGAAAACAAGCATGTTTAATAAGCTGAGTACCACACCTTGTTTTTATTTTCCTACTAATAATTGATGCATGCACTTTCAATGGACATCACTTTTTTTTTTCTTGCTGAGAAGAATGAGGGTGGGTCACAGGGAGTGGGGCCAGACGCGGAGAGATGAATGGATCACATAGAAACACTAAAAGGTTCTGATCCTTGGGGAGGAAGGAGGAAAATAGCACAACCCTGATGCACTATATTTTATCCCTCCTGTCTGTAGAGGAATTAGGGTCAAGACCCAGAAACTTTGCTCTATCAGCTGGTGTTTGTTTCAGCTCAGGTGGGGTGGGTTTCCCCTTTGATGGGTCATTTCCTCCTTTCCTATCGTATTCCAGGCTGCATTAAGATGACAAATTCCCCCTTAAAGGCAGGGACAGAGACATGAAAACCTAAGCTATTCAGCTAACTGAGTAAGTGCAGATGAACCGATTTATTGTGGGGGAGAAAGGGGATGTTTGAAGAACAAAATAGGTTCTGCTAACCTGGCTGTGCTGTAGAGTACACACAGGGTGCCTGGTTCTGTCATATTCTGTCCCTTCTCTTTGAGAAGGCAAGTCTAAAGAATGTCTTTAGGTCACACACAAGTACGCAGAGTGTGGGACATGCAAGCGAAATGTTTTCTAAGGTCAAATAAGTAGAATAAAAGTCTAACTTTCTTTCTTATCTGTGAAACCTGCAATACATAATTCTCCTCTCCCACCCTGCATTTAGAAGGGAAGGGTGAAGAGAAAAGAAAAAAAAGAAAAGAAAACTTGGCCGGTGGACGAGCAAGTCTATCAGATCAAACACGACTGTGTTAAATACTAAAATGTTCAAAGTCCAACTGAGATAGATAAAGGCTTTGATGGAAAGAGGATATTTCCCAGGGACATTACAAGCCATAATCCAGATGTTATGGTGTAATGCAACGAGTGTCCATGGATAGATCAGGAGCTTCAGCCAAAGCGCGCCTGGTGCAGGCCCCAGTCTTGCCCTCCCATGCTGTTCTGCCATATGGAACCCATCTCCAGCCCCCTTAATAACCAGCTTTGGATTCCATTTTCACAGAGCTCAGAGCTAAGTGGGGCTGCTTTATGGACAAGTTAGATAGAGGCCTTTCCAAGATAAACATCCAATTTGAAATTAGGACATACTGCACCGCAAAATTATTTTAGGGCATATTTCATGGACATGCTGCCATTCTTCTTAGGCAATTGCCAGACTGTAGGATGCCCTTTGATCCTCTGTGGACATTACTCCCTGTTTTATAAAAGGGATTTTGAAATAGTTGTACTGTGGAGGGAGGAATATATCTGTCAGAACTTTGAAGCATGGCCATGGGACAGGTCATGCTTTAGATTGTTGGGTAGAAGTCAAACTTTTAAGAAAGAAAAGACAGCAAAATAAGGAATTACAGCCGAACTTATGAATCAAAATCTCATTTTTCCCTTAACGGCACACAGTTCAGCCTGTGAACTCAATCAGCTGTAAACTGTGTAACTGCATTTTCTGTGTTTGTATGTACATCTGTGGATGTGGACATACATAGATATATATCTGTGATATGTGCTACTTTTGTGGTGTGATTTTTTTTTAACGAAGTCACTTAGTTTAAACTGTTTTGTATCTTTTTTAAATTGAATATATTATAAAGAAGACCAAGTGACAATTGGAGGTTAAGAAATGATCCTTGTTTACTGGGAGGGTAGTTTCTTTCCTATTAAATTGTTTTCCAATTTGCATGTTCTAGTCTGCATTAGAATCTTTAAATCAGTTTCTTTCTCTTTTTCTCTCATGTGTGTATATGTGTGCATGTCTGTGTGTGTTGTGTGTGTATCTGTGTGTGTGTGTGTGTGTGTGTGTGAATAAAATCCTTATGATCATCATGGTTAAAGTTGGAAGTATATCTTTCCTTAAAAATAATTCTGTTTATGGTTATCATGCAATGTTCAGTAAAATCAAGAGTGGCATGGATACGTGTCTTGAGAATGGTGGGGTGACATTGGATCGAGTAAGTTGGTATATTATTATTGTAGACCTAACTTACTACTTGTTAGGATAAACTGTGACTGCCTGGTGTTTGAGCAAATTGGCGTCTAAATGACAACAAAGACATAGTAAGCAGATGATGGGAATGCCTACACGGAGTTAGCCGTGCATTGCTTTGTTCTGATGCTCGGTTCCGTTGACATTCTTCTGTCTAGTGGTTCTTCCTCTAAAGAAAAAGTATATACTTGTTTCAATTTGCTAATCAAGCAGAGTTTGGAAATGAGCTCTGCCATCTACGTGGAGCATATCAATCAGGTGGGACTCTCAACTCAAGCAGTTAAGTAGGGAGAGACCACTGAGAGGTCAGGGCAATGTAAGCTTCACAGGGGCTAAACAATGGTAATGGGATGGGATGATGGTTCATTTGGTTGCGTATAATTGTGGCATTTTGGGTTTATAAAAATAAATGTTTTTTTTCCAGAAATATTTTAGAGAGACATATTGATGAAGGGCTAAATCCACATGTTGTTTGCACCTATCTTTTGCTTAAGTAGAAGCAAGTCACAGAACTGGGAGCATGGATTTGCAAAACCAACAAATATCAAGGCTTTTCTCCAAGGCAGGAGTAACTTCAGGCTGAAACAGGGAGGGCTGGGATTCCCGTTGACTGCCAGACTCACTTTCAAGAGCCATCAGTCTGTTTACAAGCTGTTTTGTTTATTTATTTATTTCTAGTCCTCTTTGATCCGCAATCTCCGGCTCTCAGAGTCCCTGAGAAAAAACCAACTCTGGAATGGGATTATAAGTATAACGCTGTTGGAAGGGAAGAATGTCTCAGGAGGGAATATGACAGAGATGTTTGTTCAGTTAAAACTGGGAGACCAGAGATACAAAAGCAAGGTAAGTTCTGTTAACGAGACCAGGAGGATATTATCTTTCCATGCTATAAAGATAAAAGTTTTCCCACTTGATATTTCTCAAGAGTGGAGCCAACTTATTTTTAGCTTCTCCCCAGCCATGTTAAGCAGCATTCTAGAAAACAAAACAACTGTAGAGATTAACTAAATTGATATAGGTATCGCTTAGTGTCATTTCTTTACAGAGTATGTCAGAGGTAAATAATTAATTTTCATGTACCTTGGAGGTAAAAAAAAAGCTTATTAAATCATAGTGCACCTATCCTTGGATGCTTTTTCAAAACCTAGAATTGTTTTTTTTTTTTGTTTTTTTTTTTGTTTTTTTTTGCTAGATGCATGAGCTTGAGAATACACAATGTGGGCTTCAAAGTCTGTAGATAAAAAGTAGTTGAGTTGTCTTCATTATTCTAAAATAAAGCAACATATTACTTGATAACATTAAAACGCTGGAGATAAAAGTAAAAAATAGTTTCAAAATTGTATGTTTGTTACCTTGTTAGTCTTAGCACCAAAACTAGATATTTGGTGTTTCTGTTTTTTTTTTTTTCCCGAAGAAAATAAATCACATAAAGTAGTGCTAAAAAATAACAGTGCTTTAAAAATAAGTTGTCTGATTCTGCCAATCCAAATGTCATATAGTTTTGAATCTTAGTAATTTGGCATCAATTGAATTAAAAAACAATGCTTTTTAAACCATGGAAATTAATTAGTCTCCATCTTTATATAACTCTTTTATGACTACCAGATAGAAATATTTTTCATGTTTTATGAATTAAAGGGACTAGGGCAGTTGAAAGTTATGCCACTTGTCAAAGGCCACTTTAAAAAAAGCAAAACAAGGGCTGGAGAGATGGCTCAGAGGTTAAGAGCATTGCCTGCTCTTCCAAAGGTCCTGAGTTCAATTCCCAGCAACCACATGGTGGCTCACAACCATCTGTAATGGGGTCTGGTGCCATCTTCTGGCCTGCAGGCATACACACAGACAGAATATTGTATACATATTAAAAAAATAAATAAATATTTTTTAAAAAAGGCAAAACAAAACAGATAACAATTCTAGGTTTTGAAAAAGCATCTAAGAATAGGTGCACTGGGCTCCCTGGCATCTAGGAAGCAGTCAAACAGACACAGACAACTTGGAAAAGGACACAGGAAGGCAAGAAGTTGGGTGCTGCCTAAATTTCAGTGCAAAAAATCCAACATCAGACATCCTTCACTCCAGCATAAAGGGGAAGGGAAGGCACACAGCGAACACGTGTGCACAATAAATGGGAAAGTGAGAGTGAGTGAGACCTGAAATATACAGAGAATCATTCCTAGCAGATCATTTCAAATAGAACGGAAAGATCACTTCCCTCCACTGAGAAATCTTTAGCCACTCACGGTCAGGCTGCAGATTTCTGGAAGGCTTATTCATCTCTATGATGATTAGCTATTCAGGAGGAGGTGAAAAGTAGAGTTAGACCAATGTCTAGCGCATTCCCTGTGGGAAACACTGGATTAGATTTTTCATTTCTAAGACATATATTTCTTCTTGGGATCTAAGTTCTATGATCTGATATGACAAAAAGGTATAAAACCCAGCCCAAATATGTTTATATGACATGATAACAGCTGAGATGTGAGCTGCCGTGCTTTTTCTTGTGTGGGCGTAGTTGGTGCTGAATTAAGAGGTGATCTGTGGGTTTAGAGCCCCGACTCAGACACCAATGCTCAAGATGCTTAATCACAAACCAAATCTCTATAAAAGGAAGAAAAATGGAGATCCTGTGAGCAAAGTCAGCAAAGCCACCCATAGGCAATTTGTTCACATGCAGGATCATGTGTTTCATTTTCTATAACTGGTTAATTTTCAAACATGGTAAAGTGGAACTGTCTAGTTTTCCCTTTGCCAAAGCATAGCGAGTCAGTATCTTTGGACTTAGAAGTAGACAGTTCTGTGCTATATATAATGGAGTTCTTATATGGAGTAATATGTTCAAAAGATGTTAAATAAGCTCACAAAGTGTTAGTTTTTCTGATGTTTAGGCTGGGTCTGATATACGCACCAGCACAAACATTGTTTGCATTTGACACAACAGTTAGAAATGCTACCTTCTGTAGGAACGAGCCCCTGCAGGCTCTTCGTATATAGTCACTGGATGTTCGTGTGGCTTTCACAGTTTCTTATGGTGCTCTTTTTGATGTGCTGGAGAAATTGCTACATTTGGGAGTCCGTTAAAGACTAGTCATATGTTGCTAAATCCTGAGTCCACAAGGGTCCCTTTTTTATCCCAGATGTTAAATGTATCTTGTTAAGAGATCGCGCCCCCTCATGGTGACTTCCTGCCCCGTAGACATGACGTGAATGTGTAGCTGCTGTAGCCATGAGCGACCTGCTGAGAAAGTAAACCCTATAACCGCATGTTTTCTAGACACTGTGTAAGAGTGCAAACCCGCAATGGCAGGAACAGTTTGACTTTCACTACTTCTCTGACAGGATGGGCATTTTGGACATTGAAGTGTGGGGAAAGAACAGGAAAAAGCACGAGGAGCGACTGGGCACGTGAGTCACTCTGCTACTAAGGGGGGGGGGTGGCGGGGCGGGAGCTCCTAACTGTACAATGGCTAGCTCTGAAAGAATGTCTTGCCTGTTTGTGTTGGGAGTGGGCACCCATCTCCTACCTCAAGGAATAAGCAGTAAGCTGGGCAGCCACTTAGTGTGGGAGGGGTGTCAGCTTTCTAGCTGGTAAATGCAACTCAGTATTTGAATCAGGCTTTAAAAATAAGAAAATAGAGTTGTTCCTCCTCGTCTACGGGGAGGTCGTTCCAGGAACTCATGATGGATAATAACATACTCAAAGGTCAGAGTGCAAGGAGCATGTGTCATATTTGCATTTAGGAACTACAGACACTTGTGCTCATCTTCCATCATCTTTGTCTCTGGATTGCAAATGATATCTAACATAATGTAAAAAGCTATGTAAGTCGTTGTTAGGTCCCAGGTGACTTCATGTCGTTACTATGGACTATGGGCATATTCTTTAAAGCAACCATTGTATCCAAGGTTGGTTGCATCCATGCGTGTGGACGCTGTGTGTTCAAAGTGCCCACTGCAATCTGTGAGCCAAGAAGTCTCCTGCATAAGTTATGTGCTGTCTTATACCATTGGGACGTATCTGTAAACACTTGTGGGATTTCACTTTAATTTTGCAGTGTATCATGTGATTGAGTAGACGAAGAAGGTGAGTTGTTCCCCAGGATAGAAGTGTTTCAATGTCTTTGATGGGTTCAGTGACAGACTATCATGGAGTCTGAAGCAACAAAAGCCGTCCTGTTGTTTATTTGATTACTTGGGAGGGAGGTGGTCTCAAGCAAACAACTCAATTGATGTGGTTGCCCGTGGGTGACATAATGACATGAGAATTATAGTTTCTTCATAGGGTAGTAGTGAGGAATACAATAAAATCTCAAACACCGTGCCTGGACTGTTGTGGACACAAAGGAAACCCTTGAAGAAGTTCACTTTACTTCTGATCTTGGGCAGCTGAGCCCTGCCAGGGAAGGAGAGCAAGTCATCCAATGCCTTGGGCTTGAGGACAATGAATTCCAGGGCCAGGATTGGGGGCTTTAAGGATCCAGTTATTTATATCAAATCCCTTTAGTTTTCCCCCGAGAAGCATAACTTGTATACATATCTTCAATGATGAACACAGATGCTTAAAGGGATACCAGCAGCTATTTTCACGGCTAGATTCCAGTCTGAAGCCTCAGCTCCCGGCTATGATCTGAGCCACCGCTGGGGGAGGAGAAGGGTGCCTTCACCTCTCCGATGTAGCCAGTACACCTTGGTATTTGGGATTCCAGCCAAGGACAAGGCTTTAGTACTCAAAACGAAAGATTAACGTAATTTATCTGCTATAACCCATTCGTTTTACAGTGAGGGATTGCAGAAAGAACAGTAAGAAGTTCCGAGGGAGACTTGGCATGAGGCCAGCTAAGCACTCCTTCAGAGAATTGTCTTTCTGCAGGCCGTTTTTGGTATAGGACGTCGGACCTGGCAATGCCGTGTTAACCCTTCTTGCTGTCCGCACCTCACCATTCCTGGGGCAGTTGCAAGAGAAATTAAACACCCACTGAATTCCCCCTCTTGTTTCTCAACACAGCTGTCCTGTTATGTGGTGTTCCCTGGCATATAACGAGATACTGGTAGCAGACTGGCTGGCTGTCATCCACCTGACACCAATTACTTCCCACGATTCTACAGAGACAGGCATCTGCCTCTCTGCACACGATGTCTGCATTCCATTATGCATGGCCAGGTACCCGCTAAGGGAACAGCCAACCAGAAGCTATGACAGTTTCATCTCTGCCTTTCACCCTGTACCTGCTGAGCACAGTTGGCTTTGCCTTGCACCATCTTCCCTGCTGCCCATCTGTTAGGCAGCACCAGTGGCTTTCCTAAGTCCGCTGGACCAACTGGGTGCATTGCGTAGCATGCTGAGTCATTCCACGAAGCCTAGATCCAGCAGGTGTGGGTTTGTCAGTCACTTCATGTCCAGTTACTAATCTAGCCTTGCTTCTTTCTCCCCTGCCCACGCATGGGAACATGTCACAGCCCTGCCAGTATCAAGGGCAGAAGGATCAGAACGTTGGGAGTGTGGCTAAGTTAGGAAACTCAGAGAACTCTGTGTCCCGAAATGTTATCTGTGCAGAGGGTACTCTGGCCTCCGGTGATGAATGGCCCAGGGTTATTTTTGTGGGTGCAAATAATAATGCCTTGTATGTCCCATGTCACTGCATTGCCATGTTTCCGTCACATAATAGGAAATGCTCTTCCAAACGAGTGTTACGGGGCTTCACAGAGACAAAAAATAACCAGAGATGTCCTGTATGGCCTGTGTTTTGCCATTCAAGTGTTCATTTATTATTTTAGACATTTCCTGTTTGTAACTGAGATGTCTACCTGTCTTCTCATCAGTCTGTCCTTCCTCTTTATGGTTGGAAAGGGTTTTTGTTTCTTTTGGGGGCATCCTTTTCCTTCCCCCCCTGCAATTCAAAAGATAACAAAAGTATCTCTTGGGAGCCCTGGCTCTGGACAGCATTGCATTACAGTGAATAGAAGTGTACCGAAGTCTCTACTCATGTAGAATACTCCATCTCAGATTTAATGGAGACAGAATGACAGGACAAGGTGCCCTGGATTTTGTAATCCTAACACTCAGGAAGCTAAACTGGGAGGATTGTAAATTTTAGGCCACCCTGGGCTACCCAGCAAAACCCTGTCTCATAAACAAACAAAACCACAAACCATTGGGCTGCTAGCGTACAGTTATTTCTGGCAAGTTGCTTGTAGACCATTCTTATGACTTTCTCTTTTTAACTTCAACTTAAAAAAATTAGTTAGCAGTGTCTGTTTGTGTGGGTTTGCATATGTCAAGACGCTCACGTGGAGGTCAGAGGACAACTTCCAGGGCTTGAATCTCTTCTTCCACCATGGGCTCACAGATTCAAACTCAGATCATAAGGCTTGTACAAGTACCTTTAAAAGTGCCCTTACCTACTGAGCCATTCCCATGAGCCTACATTTTCAACATTTTTGTCCCCTCCCCAACAGTTTATTTACCTTGTATTGTTTACTTGGAGACTTAGCTATTGTTACTTCAACTATTCAAAAGTCAAAGAGTCTTTAGCAGGGTAAACGAATGTTCGCTATCTCCCGAGACCCCTCTTCCACTTTATTTTGGAGAGTAGCGTCATGTTAATACTTTCAAACCCCTCGAAGGAAGTTCTCCTTGGTGAAGAGTCCCATTGCAGATAGTTTGATATGGGGAAGAAACACTACACTTGGGGGGTTACTATGTGGTTTTAGTAATGAACCCACTGTGTGTCTGACTGTTTTGCCATATAATGGAGTCCATGGCCAACATTCAGAACATAAACATATTCATTGACATAGTCTACAGTGGGCATTACATCACTGTTAGTAATTTTGGAAATTTTCTGCATGGCAACTATAGATCTCTATAAAATTTAAAAATGAAATTATTTAGTTCAAGTAAATTAAATATAAGCAATAAAATTCAGTATGTTTTTCAAAATATAACCTTTATGTAAATATGTGTATTTATATAGGTGCTTTGCTTATAGGATCTGGGGTCACATACACAGTGGTGATCTTTAGATTGTCTCTTCTCTGCATCTATGTTCTGAGGCTTTCTAGAGTCCGGATTCCCTTTTGCCATAGCATATCCACCCACAGGTTCTACCTGACTCTCAGGGAGCTGTGAAGACAGGGTTGATGGAGTCCCGAAGATAACCATGTTTTTGGCGAGAGCCAGCCTCCCTTGAAATCACGCAGCCTAACTCACTGTAGTTTTATTGGCAAAGCAACTATAAAAAGAAATGGTCAGCTCTGAGGCACAGAGAGTGAACTTTCTAGGAAACCCAAGAGAAATCAGTCCCAGCTATGTGTGCATGCATTACAATATAACTAGCAATACAAGCAAGTAACAAGCCCCAGGAATGCTCCTAC
Organism: Microtus obscurus; assembly: GCA_963919715.1. Taxonomy (NCBI): domain Eukaryota; kingdom Metazoa; phylum Chordata; class Mammalia; order Rodentia; family Cricetidae; genus Microtus; species Microtus obscurus. The sequence goes on along the minus strand of CAWTZC010002521.1, from coordinate 12,023,045 downwards.
CCTGGGCCCCCAGCACAGAGTTAGTTGTGAACACCATGCCCAGCTTTTATGTGTGTGCCAAGGATCTGGAGTCCTCCTGCTTAAACGACAATCCCTTTATCCACTCGGCCATCCTCCAGCCGCTGCTGCTAATGAAATGAAAAAGTATAAAGGAAAGATGAATATCAATTATTCCATTTTTGTGCTGTTTCAAAGAAATCACTTTCTTAATGGATATGTTCCATTTCAAGGTGAAGGTAGAGATTCTGATTCATAGAGTATTCTAAACCCCGTTTGCAAAGCCTGGCACCGAGAATGCACGCTCCTGTTTTGATCTGCCTCACGGTCATTCCTCGGTCCCAGATGGTGTCTTAAAGTGGCTCTGACATCCTACCAGTTTATTAGTGGCTTTGAAGCAGTGAACAGTCCGGGCTGGAATATTTCTCTGGACAAATTGCAGCCCGTGTCGTTGATCTGCTTTTACAACCGGGCTTGACACATTCCCCGTTCCCTTCCTGTTCACCACTTCCTCAGCTGCGGAGATTTACAGCTTCTCGAACCGTAGCACTCTTTCCTGCCCTTGCATTTAAGCTAAAAGCCGACCAGTCTGTAATATAAAACATGGAATTATGGTAATGAAGGAGAGGTTAAAAGCTACCACGGCGAGTCAAAGTTGGGCCGGTTTGGCTGACTGATACGGTAAAATTATGCGTTGAATTAAAACATTAAAATGTTGTGGGATTAATGCAGAAAGACAAGAACAGGAGGTCAGAAACAATGCTAATTCAGCACTTTAACAGCCTGCCGTGAAAGAGGGAAGCTCTAATAAATGTCAGAAAAATAATAAGAGTAATCTAGTCTCTGTTTTCTTCAGGTGGGTAGAACTGTGGAGATCTTAACCTCAGACTCAGGACATCCATTTACTGCAGGTGTTTTCTAGACAGGGGAGGCCCAGTGACAGTGAAATGATGAGACAAAGGGACAGGTTTTGAGCATTTGTGACTGGGGGGGTAGTTGTTCTTACCCCGTTGGCAATTGTTTGAGCGTTCTTTGTATCCACAAGTACAGAGCCCTCTTGTGTGCTGGGCAGGCTTCAAAGAAGTGAGGATTCATTATGAAATAATGGAGGTGAATCTCCTGCCCTTAAGCACTAAGTTTTGGCCTCTGCAAGTAGCCACCAGTGACTCTTCCATTGGTAAGAAGGTTGTGGATTCCAGAAGCATGCAAATGACCTTGGGTTTCTGGATAAAAGTAGACAGAGTTCCAAGGACAGGGTGACATAAGCAGAGATTTGTAAAATGAGTGCCTGAAGATAGGACAGAGAAGGCTCGAGTGATGGTGCAGTGGACCAAATAGCTTTGCATGTAAGCACGGAGAGTTCAAATCCCAATAATCCACGTAAAAGCTGGAAGCATAGTGTGAACAGCTGGGATCCCAGCCCTGCTCTAGGGAGGTGGAATGGGAGATGGGACAATACAGGGAGCTCAGGATCCAGTCTGAAGGAAAACAAAGACAGAAGAGGAGGCCCAACTGCTGAATTTGCCTTCCGACCTCGACATATATCCCAGGGTACACACACTTAGGAAGTCAGCACAAATGCAGGCACTTATCTACAGAAGAGAGGAGCTCCTTTGTTCCATAGAATCTCGAGAGGTGGAGAAAAGCTGATGACATCTCTGGGTGAAGGTGGAGAACAGAGTAGGGCATATAGCCATGGAATCTCGTGTCATGGTGGTGAATACAGCAACTTCTCTCTAGGTGTGCAGAAATTGGCGACCTCTCTGCCTTTTTTCCCACAAGGTGAATCTAGGAATTGTTCCAGTATTCCTGTCAATTTGATTTGCGAAGATCTGAAGCTGGAATGTGTGTTTTCTTGTTCCATATGGGTCCTATGAGTTGAATATCATGATTATCCAGAGAGGGTCAGTAACCTTGCACAAGGAGGAAAGCCTGGCACCTCGGTGACAGCTATATATACATCCTTAATGTTCATTAACCAGATTTCTTATAAGGAAGTTCTGAGTGGTTGAGTTTCTTACAGTACAACAATTTTATAATCATGTTTCTTTATCCTTTTTTATTGACAAACAGATCATTGGGTATATTGACCTGGCTTCATGGGGTATAGTGAGATAAAAAAAATACATATTTTAAAAATTTCTTAGATTAATGTCTCCAATGCCTTTATGGATCTGTTACTATTATCTTGCAATTATCTTGCAATTAAAAATACTTCTGCTGGCATAATTCACCACAGCCCCAATAATAGCATTTCCGTGTATCAAGATTGACAAATAGAAGCCAGGAGTCAAAGCCTGCTTTTGTGTCAATGAAACTTTATTAGAAAACAATATTTGTTTCCACGGCTAGTAATCCAGTAGTTTTGTGTGATGAGGGAGTAGAGGCGTTTCAGCAGAGGTGGTGATTCACAAACCACAGCGACTAATTTCTGCTTCTTCACATGAAAGAGTTTGCTCCGTGTGAGAATATACTGGGTGCTGCCTGTAACAGGCCGACAGGCTAACTCCGTGCCTTGCCCATAAAAGGTAGAAAGGTTGATCTCATATCCTCCTTGTAGCTAGTACAGATTAATCCTGCATCTACCTACAACAGCTAGTGGGTGAAAAGAAAACGCAGAGAACTGTAGAAAGCAGTAACAACTTTGGCTGAACTTCAGGAACCGCTTAGAACAAGCAAGCAAGGAAGCAAACAAACAAACAGGAAATGGATCAAATTATTTGGTACATTCCCTCAGACAAATGCATTGCAGTCATGGGGATAAAAATGTTCAAAATGTAATGTATAAAGTTTTTAAAGAGTTAATAAAATTATTTAAACAAACAAAAATGATCTTCTTAGGTTGTCTTTTCAAGATTTTAAGTAATAAAGGCATCTTTCATTGATTTTTGAACTTATATTGTTTCCATCTCGAAGAGTTTAGATTTGCTTTGTTAATAAGGAGCAGAGGATTTACCTCTCACAATGAGCTAAAAAGAAATTTCCCCCCAAATCATTAGTGAAGTTGGTCACCAAGCATCACATAGAGCAATGGCGGTTTTAAACCTCATGGATAACTAGACAAAAAGTTGTCAAATTGATTAAATTAGAGAACGTATGTTTCGCTTCTAAACTAAAGTATCCTTAACAATGGAAAATAATGTTCATAAGTTATACATACTCTTGTAATATTAATACTGTGGGAGTTTGTAGCTAAAAGATAGCATATAACACTTGATATTTCTCTGTTAAGCGCATTTGGTTACCCACTCAAATGATTGCTTATTAAATAAAACTACTAAGTGACCCCTCTTTTCAAGGGTAGCACTATATTATTTCACAAAAGCTTCTTATTGCTATAGAAGATATAATTTTGATTAAAAGCACAGAAAATGAAATATATTTGTATTATAATTTTACTCTAATAAAAAATACTTGAGAATTTATTATATACAGGATATATAATATAAATTGATATAATGAATACTATATATTTATACATAATATATTATAAATATATTTAATATATACATATAATATATAATACATATAATATATATAAAATAATCAATATCCTTTTGTATAATTGGGGTTACTTTACATAAATAGCAAATAAAAGCCAATGCATGCTTAATTTTAATATGTGAATTTTCATCCTGTAATGAAAATGGGAATAGACTGGTAATTTGCTTTTTACCTTTTTATTTGTGAGGGAGAACCCAATCGTTTCAATTAATTTTGCCTTTGTATCTGTGTGACTCCAAACTGTCATTACTTTACTGTAAGGTCGCCTGCTCCTAGTTCTCTGCTAACACACAAAGTCCCTTGGGAAGTTTGTATAAAATATCTGCTTTCACTCCTTGCAACAGGCAGTGCCTCTATTCTCCCCAAAAGTCTTGAATATTTATCGTATTTGTAACTGTACAGAATCCCTGAGAATTGTAGAAAATAATGAAGTCTCGGTGCTTCTGTGGCCTGCCTCCTCCTGCCCCTCAGTGCTTTCCTGGCTTCTCACCCACCTGTACCCTTCAAGTTAGACAGGGTGGTTGAGGGGAAGCTGGAGCTGGAAGTGTTGAGGCAAAGGGCAAAAGAATTGCTCAGCCCTGCAGCCTCGCCTTCAGAGGGTTTGCTTCTGTAGGTGAACGTGGCTGAGGGTTTCAACAGCTCTGCCACACTGGCTCTTAAGAGGCAGAAAACCTGTAATTTAAAGCAGCTGCCTACAGCCTTGCTGACAGTGCCGCAGAGACGGGATCAATCAACCACACGTCATGCTCCCTGTGTCCGCGAGAAACTCACCTGGGAAGCCTGCCTATTAGGAAACCACCCTCAACATATTTCTGTAACTAGAAATTTGCCAGTTGGCATTAATCGACTGGGGAGAAAATGATATCTCCACCCCCCCATCCCCCCCCCCCCACACCTCATGTGGTTGGCCTGAGTTTTCTCTTTCTGTGCAAAAACTCCTGCATTTTGGATAGGGAAGTCACAGGGAAAGCCCCTCCCCCCCTACACGTCACAATATTCTTCTCCCTCATTCTTGATTGCACGGTCCTTTTATGGCCCTTATTTGGCAAAGACCTGGCATCTTTCCCCCTCCCCCCCCTTTGTCATACTCTGTTATTGCCTTTCTCTTTTCATTTTCTTTAATGAAAGAGAATCCTTAATTTAGAGCACTTTAGGCCTAGAGAATACCCTGGACCAGGGGACTCTGGCAACCTTCCCCAATCAATAACCCGTGTCCAGACAGTGAAGTTTGCTACTGAGGAAGTTGGTGTGAAATGGGGGTGGGGGGGGGCCTCTGGAGTTTTGCGATGGCCTTGGAATAATCCCCGCTTTCCCCATCCCCTGAAATGTCCCCAGGTGTAAAGTGGATATTTCAGGCCTCCCGCTGAAGCAAGACAACTGCTTGGAGCTGCCTCTGGACAGCTGCCTGGGGGCCCTCCTCATGCTCATCACCCTGACTCCCTGTACTGGAGTCTCCATCTCCGACCTCTGTGTCTGCCCCTTGGAGGATCCCAGCGAGCGGAAGCAGATTTCCCAGCGATATGTGAGTGCCTGGCCTTGTCACATGGCCCCTTCCTCCCTGACTCCTCCCACCAACGTGCAGTTTGAAGTTAGAACCAAGTCTGTACACTGACAAAAGTACCAACAGAGATCGCTGTTGCAAGTTAAACTCCCTGTCTCACAAAATAAGACGTGGGGTGAATGGTATATTCAGCATTTATCTAGCCGTTTATTTCTGGTACTATGGCCTTCTTTATTGTTTCTTATTTTGTCTCCTCCTCTTGGTAAATCAACACGTGTTTGTTATTTCTGTCTTGGGCTGAATGCAAAGGCCTAGAATCCAGAACCAAGGATTAGTCAGTGGCCACACTGTTCTCAGGATGGCGTGTAGTGCCAGTGCCTCCAGAGGTCTTCATTGTGTTGTGTATTGGATTGGATAATGCTTAATCTTCACGAGGGAGCATTCCAGACCTGCATCTCAGGTCAGCGCAGACTCGGCGAGCCAGTTTGTTATCTTCGGAAGATGTCTGGGCGGAATTCACTGTGGCTGTCTTCTCTGAGGACTTTAAGTAAATGGGAGGTGGAAATAAACACACTCCTCAAGTAGACAGTGGGTTGCAATTCAAGTGGATTCAGAAATTTATGAAGCATGCTTTATATTTATAAAACAATATTTGTGGAATCATGAAGACTGCTTTGAAAATGTCTTAGCATTTGAAGCTACTAAGAAAGTAGACATCCCGAGTTTCTTCAGTGAGCCAGCGTGTGAGAGAGAGAAAGAATACACTATCACACAGTCTTTATGTATAGCTTAGGCTGGCTTAGAACTTACTATGTAGCCCAGACTTTCCCCAGATCCTAATCCTCCTGCCTCAGTCTCCACACTGGAATTACAGGTACACATGCCTACCATCCCGGCAGAGTACCCATTTGTAGAAAGCATTTCTCCCTTTACATTATAGTAATATTCATTTCAAAAGCTTCCGTATATCTCAAAAACTAGCTGGTTGGCTTGTTTAAGTTAAAAGTACATGGGGAGAATAGTTTTCAAAAGTTCTTCGAGTTGCTGCGTGTTAGATTAGGCCACACATACAGAAATTAATTTTGGCTGTTTTACCCTCACATACTCAAATAACAAGGGTTTTTACTGTTGTCCCCTAAGTCATTAGAGCCTGCTTATCCCATCCTTTTAGTTATTAATAAGAATGGCAACTGTTTTGATGGTTTTGAAGCTACATTTTTTATTAGACGCCTATAGGCATGAGAATAGGTACCGCACCACTTGTCTCTGGTACGCGTGTTTGTAAGGATGCTGTACAGCACCAGCTTCTGAATCACGAGTAAATGTATTCAATCTATGGAAAATGTTAATTAAAGACTAAAGAGAATGTGACTACAGGGTGGTGCCAGAAGCCCAAGTTTTCATTTAATGAATGGAACAGATTTAATCATAGATCAGGAAACTGAGTTTCGCTCTATCTCCGATTCTTTCTCCTTGATCGGAAGCATTTGCAGTGGGATGAAGGTTAGTCCTACAGTATCCATAAAGTTTATAATAACAAGATCAGCTTGCCATTGCCTGTAAAGGTAGTTGAAAAGTTGCCTTAATGAGAAAAGGCAGGGGAGAAGGAATGGAATTCCACCCACACATTCTCCCAGTGGGTTATCTATGCTAGCACCGGGGGGCAATGTTAAAAGCAGATTGTGAGTGCTTCTAATTTGTTTATTTTGAGGCTGCAGTTAATTAATTCTCAGTCAATTTTCTTCTCATCTGGCTGTGATGCATGCCTAACGGCCCTGGTGTCTGACATGCACAGCTTCGCAGCTCTTCTAAGAATTTTATGAGGAAGGGGGAGATAAATCTGGAACATACTTCCGGGGGAACTTCACGGCAAGAGCGGCGCAAGCACGAGTAAGGCATTCTCTCTTGTGTTTAACCTCCCGTGTCCCCACAGGCCTTACAGAACTCACTGAGAGACGTGAAAGACGTTGGCCTTCTCCAGGTGAAGGTTCTGAAGGCGGTGGACCTCTTGGCAGCCGATTTCTCAGGTAGAGAAGAACATATAAGCCTCTTCGTTCACTCTTGTTACCATGATTTGTCTTGCTTCAAAGTGAGCTTCAGGCAAAACCAGACACTTAATAAGCAGAAGTAACTGTTGGGTTCCTTTGGATAAAGTAATAGGAGGCAAAGCACACACGGGAGCAATTGTTTCTCACAATGTGCTTTTCCCACAAAAATCATTTTGTTTCAAATAATGCTACCCAGATGGATTCATGTAGTAGCTCATTTGGCATTCCGAAATACTAATGGATTGATAGCCTCACAGTTTCAGCTTCTGTACTTACAAACTGTGGTTCGGGCCCTGCTTGCTGCAGTCCCTCCTATGGCTCCTGCCCCCCTTCATATGCTCACTTTGCTGCTCAATGCTGCCCTTCAATCTTCAACAGGCAATGCTTGGTTGATCTGAGCATCACTGTGTTAGTGACCAAGGTCCGGGCTCTGGGACTGCTTTCTGCTTTTTGCCGCCCTTCAGGAATACTCTCCTGGTCCCTCGTGAACTTGGACTTTTGGATGGAGGCCTGAGGGGACCTTTTTTGTGCTGCAGCGGGCTGTGCAACATGTAAGGTCTTCCAGACCAGTCACTTCCCTCTCATGGCTACATTGCACACCAAACACAACTGAAGGATTTGTAGGGTTTAATCTCCTGTATATGCAGGCAGTGTGAGCTTCCTGCTGTGGGGGCTGGAACCCAAATGTGGGTCCTCTGGGAGAGCAGAAAGTGTTAACTTGTGAGCCATTTGCCTAGCTCTACATTAAGTTTTAATAAGCTGAAAATTCATAAGACCAAGTTTGTTTGTGTGTTTGTTTGTTGATTTTGGTTTTGGTTTTTCAGGACAGGGTTTCTCTGTGTAGCTTTGGTGCCTGTCCCGGAACTAGTTCTTGTAGACCAAGCTGATCTCGCACTCCTAGGGGTCTGCCCACCTCTACCTCCCAAGTGCTGGGATTAAAGGCGTGCGCCATTGCCACCTGACCATAAAACCAAGGTTTTAGAAGCTTAACTTGATAGGAATTTTTTTAAGTTTAAGCTATCCTTTTGTAAACAGTTATTGAACTTAACCTCAATAGAAACTTAATTTCCAGAAGTTTGCACCCTGCCACAGATCATGGGAAGAAAGGACTACTATGTAATTATACAAAATGATTTGTCTCCACCCCAAGAAAGGTCACAGTGAATAGATTTTAAGAACTGTTTTTGTGACCTTCTAAAAGATAGTAATTTTAAGTCTTTTAGATATAATACTCAACAATTTTTTATATATGGACTTGTGTCTAGTATGTGTTTGTATATATGTGGGTCCATGTCTATGCATAAATATGTGTGCATGCCCCCTCCGTGTGTGTGTGTGTGTGTGTGTGTGTGTGTGTGTGTCTGTATGTTTAGTCCTGAGGCTGGCTAGATTTGCCACATTGAAAGCAAGTTCCATATAGAGATTCTTCGATGCCCACCATCCTTTTGTGAAGTAAATTGTTGCCAAGAGCAGATGTATCTTACTGTCAAGAAAAGCCTTTTGTTATTAAGACATTTTAAGTGTCATATTACGTAGGTCTTTGAAGATTATCTATTTAAAATATATCTCTGTTTAACCTTGAAAACATCTAACATGATTGTAAGTTTGATGGTTATAGATAAATAATTATTAACCTAACTTTCTTTATTATCCTAAATAGCTTTCAATGATTGAAATCTTTACATTACATCTTTAAATGAATTGCATAGGTACAATATCTTAAACAAGAAGAAACATATATACAATATAACAAAAATAACCTTAAATTTGTATCAATATACAAAAATTCATACTAATATAAAATATTTGAGACTAGTAGTTTTTTTTAGTACAAAAGTAGACCCAACAATCCAACCTTTTATCTCATCATTTTTTATAATATATCCCATTTTGCCTTCAGAAAGAAATCCTCGAATCTATTCTCCTTTGCTCAGATTTTTTCCTGACATCGACTAATAATAACTTGTAAAGACACCCCCTAAAAGATGATAAACATCCATAATCCATTGAACAACCCCAAACTACCCACCTCAGCTCTTGAGAATGTGGTTCTCATGTTCTCTAGACATGTCCTGTATATGAGGGTGACAACATCTTAAGGGGACCCAGAGAAACTGGGATAATGGTTAAGTCCTGAAAAAACTAGTTATAACATTTTTTGTCCAGTCTCTGTGTAATGGGAAAGTACAGGGTTTATTGGAAGTCCTGGCTAGAGTAATCTGTAAGGCTAGACCATCTTAGCTAGTAGCTTTGAAATTGTTCTGTATGCAGAATTTTGAGGAAACTGGAACAGAGGCATTCTGAGAGGCTGGATTCACTTGGGCTACTGGTTTTTGTTGGTACCTGGTCCTTTTTTTTTCTGAAAACACACAAATTTTAAAAGTGATGTATGTAACTGCATTAATACAAGGACAGAATGTGTAGTGTGCACAAGTCCGTTAAAGATTATTTTGTTCTAAGTTTGAGCAGATAAAAAGCATCTGTTAACTTTATAAATTTGTTTGGACTATATAGTCAAACACTTCTCCATGCCACATGAAAAGGATGGCATGTAATAATAAGTCATGAGGATTCTGTAGCCAACAAGATTTATCATGTTTAATCCAGTCTCAGAACTGTTCCGATGTCGAGAGATCAGCATATATATCACTGATCCTGTAGTTTTTCTTGTTTTTTTTTTTCATGTTTGTAGCTAAAATAGTCACATCTCCCCCAATCAAATCTGATCTTCACTAATTTTAAAGAGAATCATAACTTTTGTTTCCCCTGGAAACAAAGGTAAAACCTGTCCCCCAACACAACATAATTTTTGGCTCTCATTTGAAGTTAAGACACACTTGAAATATATAGTTTGGTTTAATTTAGCAGTTTCCATGATACAATGTCTTTCAGATGCTATTGTTTTTGTATATTAGCATTTAAAAATTCAAAGTCAACAAAGCACCATACAGGATCCAGACAACCTGTGTATTTCCCATACTTATGTGGCTTTATCTTTTTATATTGCTTTATTATTCCTTTAAAGACATTATTATCTTTAAACTATTTTTTCCATGACAATGTATATACATTTTTTCTTTCTTGAGTATCTAAGTATATTTTTAAAACATATTGTACATTTTTAGAGGTTTTCTGTGTCTGGACTTGGTTTGCTAAGTTACTGCAGCATTCTCTGAATACATGAGACAAATATTAAACTGCCATATCAGCTGTACCATGAGTGTGGCTCAGCTTTTGTGCATGGTGCTGACTGTCTCAAGCCTTCGGGCAACAGTAATGGCCTGTGTAAGAGACCATAGGACTAGGAAGTTATGTTCAGTTTCTTGTCCAGACATTTCTTAGCTTTCTCAGGCCCTATGTTTGGATATTTGAGGCCCCACATTGGGTGACATATGTAGACAAACCTTCTTTTCTGCCACCAGCCCCAAATAATGACATAGAGAATTATTATTGATTATGAAAGTTTAACTTTTAGCTTAGACTTGTCTCAGATAACTCTTATAACTTAAATTAACCCATTTATATTTATGTATATTCTGCTACATGGCATTAACTTTCTATCATATTGTACCTCCTGATTCCTCTCTGTCTGGGTGTAGCTCCACCTTTCTTCCTCTTCTCCTTCCTAGAGTCCTTTCTGTCTCCAGAAGTCCTGATTAACCTCTTTCTAGCCATTTGCCTTTCAGCTTTTATTACACCAATAATAGCAATACATTTTCAAACAGTGTACAAATATCCTACAACATTTTGATCAGGTCCTAAAGTGCTGGTCTAATTTGCATGAAGTTCTGAACTCAGTCTCCAGCACTGCATACATTAGTTGTGGTAGTGAAGCAGTAATCCTAGCACTGGGCAGCTGAGGGAAGAAGGATAAGAAGCTCTATGATGCTTTTTACTAGGTAGACAGTTCAAGACAAACGTGGGTTACAGGAGAGTCTGAGAGAAAAGACTTAAATAATATGGATCTGAAAGCCAGGCATGATGGAACGCAGCTAAGAATGTCCATCTCTAAGAGAGTGAGAAGAAGAGAAAGGATGGTCACAACTTTGAAGCCATCCTGGGTAACACTGTGAGACCACATGTTAAAAACAGGAAGGTGGTCTTTCTTAGATCCCATTTTCTAAAAGTTACTGAGAGGTTTTTTTTTTTTTTTTTTTTTTTTCTTTCCTGTCCTGAGGTCTATGCTAACATTAGCTCTGGCTATCTTAAAGTTATTCTAATGAGGAGCCTGTAGGATGTACTTATAAGCTGTATTACCAACTCTTTGAGAATAGGGTAACCTCGTACTTTACTACAATGGCTTCTTCAGTCTGATGTCATCACTTCCCTGGTATCTGGGTTGCAGCCTTTATTCTGAAACAAATGATGTACTGTGTTGTTTGATTCAAGGTGAACAGACCTGTGTGTAATGCTTGATAAGACAAATCTAGTTCACTTAGCTTAAAACTCAGCTTTTTAGAGAAAAATAAATAACTTTCAAACTAATGACTTAAAAGAGTGGCTGAAATCCTCTCCCCCTCCCTTCTGTACAAAGCTGAAAAAATGGTAGGAACACCCAGTTCCCTAGCGACAGTGGAGGCCCCAGCAGAGACTGTATGTTCTCATCTGCCCACAGTTTATCAAATGCATAGATAATGTTAAAGAATAATGCAAATATGTCTCATAGACTATACAAAGATAACAAAGAATACCCTGTATTCATAGAAAGGCATTTGAGAACTGACATATTTTTTTTAGCTGTAATTGTCCATTAAGAACACTTCTCTTACACTTGAGAGTCAGTGATGGACCACAGGGAGCAGTGTTGCATGCTCAGCTTACAGTGGTCTAACTGTTCAGGATAGTCTCAATGTGATTGTGAGGTGGTGTAACCTGTGGAGTCAATTCCTTATGTCAGAGTAACAAGGCATTCGTGGATAGCCTTTGCACAGCAAGCAGGTAGAGATTCAACATCTATTCCCGACTCTTCTCTATTTCACATCGACTTTCTTCTTAATCAAGCTTTTTTTTCCATGAATTTAATTATTCCCCTTCTTTAAAAATTCAAGTAGATGAGATGTTTATGTCTCCCTGTGCCTTATCCTAGTACCCCAGCCCTGTGAATGGCAGTAGATTGGCTCATGAATCATATAGAAATAGAAGAGGTAGGAACTTAAGTGTGTTTCCTTTGCCAGAGTGATCGTTCTCTACCTAGACCAGGCCAGGACAATGCTGCATGGCTGAATGTTGCAGCATGGACATGCTGTGCTGTGCTTGATCTCATTCTTCATTGCAATCCTATCTTTGTGCTGAGCTTTATGTTTGGAGGAGAATCTGGGTATTTACCTGAGGCAATGAAGGAGGCAAACCTGGAATTACAGTCTTCACCCAATGTTGGCATCTACTTGCCCTTCAAACATCCCACCATGAATTGTACTTCATTTTTGAGAGCTTTGAACATATTACATTATAAGCATCAGCCATGGGTTATAAACAGTTCCCAAATATCTGCCGAATTAAATAATCTTCAAGTGTGTCTGTCAGAGGAATGTCAAGGACAACATTTTTTTTTTTTGAGCAAGAAATGCAAGTTGTTATCAACATAGTAGTATTTGATGAATAAATGGGTTAGGACCAGAGTCAGAACCTGGTGCAGGGCTAAGATTCAGAAGTCCATTTCATTCCATGCCACTGCTGCTTTCTGGGAAATATAGTTTGCTTTCCCCACAGATGTTTAAAGTTTTCCTCAACCCAAGCAAAGTCGGCATCTTAGCACTGTGCTGACTTTTATCACTTACTGTTGAATGTCTCTACAAGGTGAACAGACCCCCAGGGACATAAGATGTGTAGGTGTAATTTGTGTCTTTCTTTTGGGCCCCCTTCCTCCTCCTCCAGTGCAGAATTCCAGATGAAGGCGTGGTTTGTGCCATCTGTGTCAGGGAGGCACACACCTTGCTGAATCAGGAGGACCATTTGCTGGTTCCTTGGTTGTGCCATTAGGAGGAGCTCTCGGTACATCTAACACGTGAAGATGAACACCCATTACTTTGCTAACACCCTCTGTTTATTAGGCACTGCTGGAACTCTTCCCTCATGCCCAAATCCAGTGCCTGATTAAGCCTGTATAGTTTAATGATAAATTTATAGAAGATGGCGATCAGGGTATGTGTTTTCCCTTGATTTTTATGGTGATTGCTTCTCATTGAAACCTCCTTTTTACTATGATGGAAAGGCACATATATGTGTATGTTGTGTGAGCTGTTAGTTGGTTCTCCCCCAGTGGCATGGGTCCACTGTGAATCTTCCCATTCTCATGAGAAATTTTAGGGTTAAATTAAAACCTAAATGAGCATGTCTAGTATATATTTTATATTCAGTAGATTATTTTCCCATTCTTCATTACATTTACTTTATTAGTGTGTTGCTGACTTATAAAAAATGTCAAACTCTGTCTTCTTAACCTATTGTTTATAACCTGCCTTAATTTTAGATAATCCTGGAATTATTAAGCATTCTAATCACTTTTAACTTTTCAGTCACTTTTAGAAATTGACAGTGATCACTCTAGGATACTTTATTCTTGTTGTTTCTGGTCCTGTTATCTGCTAAAAAAAATTTTTTTTAAAGTTTTTCAGTAAGGAAATTCTTGTGCTAATCTGTCTGATACCTGCATTTCACATTTTGATAATCTGGATAATAATTTTATCTATATAAAGCACATTTGTGGGCTCGTCACATTTTTATTATATATAAAAGCACTCCCCCACGTAAAACTGTTGACTGAAATGCCACAGTGAAACCTCACAGTACAGAGTATAAATCCCCCAGTCATATGTTGTAGTACTGACTCTTGAAGCATTTCTGTAATTTTACTTTGTTGTGTTTGTATTTTTTCTTTCTTTTTTTTTTTAAACCTTCTTGTATCAGAAGAGCAGGCCTGTAGTTATTGTTCACGGGGAATTTTAACCCACACGCCCATTTTATGGTTTAAATTCACTGTCTGTCTCTGGGAGCTGTATCCATAGCAATACTTTTCCTCTTAAGGATGCCCTATTTTCAGGGGGATGACTATAATTGGAATTTCTAGAAACTTCGTGGTAGTGATTGAATGCTTTTAATTTTCATGAGATCCTCCTGGACAGCTGAGACCAAATCGAGGAGTTTGAAAAACACATTAAAAACTATATAAATCTGCCTTTGTCAGCCTGTCCATTTCAACTGTCTGCCAAAGAATGCCGACTTGGGTTGAAGTAAAGTTTGGGAGGGTGTAGAAGATTTGCCAGTTGTATCTTAATGTTGCCATGAGTGCCCGTGAATCCTACTCTTGCGTGGCATCCAACCAACTCATAGCATAGGTCACTTTGGTTTTAGAGGCAGGGGTCACAGCCCATCCTAATTCATTTCAGTAGGTGCTTCTGAGTGGGCCCGTGTTGTGGCCCGATAACATAGTGGGGGTAGGAATTGATTCCCACGCTCAGCAACAGATGTGCGATTATCATTTTGCTTCTATGATCAGTGTGGGACTCACTGAAGAACACTTGATAGCGTCCTAGAGAAGGTGACATGTTAAGTGAGACAGAGAAGGGGCTGGCATGGCGGGAGCAAGTGCCGAGCATTTCCCAACTCCAAGCCTGCAGAGCTCTGTCAAGGCAGGGAGAGATCATCAACTGAGACTAGAAAACAGATCCCCGAGGAGACCTTTGGGGAAGAAGGAGGCTGGTTTCCGAGTTGGGACTGGATCACTTGAAAGCCAGGCAATGGCAAGTGGGAAACCGAGGAGAGGGAGTGGTGTGATCCCATGCAGACTACAAAGATGTATTCTGGCAGCTGTGAGGAACCTGGTTTCTGCTGAGGGCTGAGGCAAGCTCAGAGGATGCTGGGATGTTTCCGAACATGGTTGGAACTTGGAAGTGAAATGAAAAGGAAAAACGATTTTGCCACTATCATAGGATCTAAGGATGCCTGCTGATCCCCTTGTACAAAATGTGTAAACTTTATAAAACTGTGCACACACATTCTCCCACATACATTCACTAACCTCTGTCTTACTAATGCCTGCTACGATGGGGATGGAGTTTGAATGGTGATGCGGTTGTCTTTAGTCAAACGAGTCAAGCTATCACAGGCATACTTACATTTATGATTAATGTTCACTAGACCCATCAAGCAGGGTGGACCAGCTCTATGTGTGTGCACACAAACACCTTCCTGATGAATCTGTCTATAAGCCATTTGTTCCTACTATAAGATCACTGCCTCTGAGAAGAGTCTTTGCGGGTGGAAGCTTGGTTACCTTTGTGTATCCACGTCCTGGCCAATTCGAGGAATAGAGTAGATATTCAGGAAGTTACTTTTAAAACAGTACAGTACTGACTGGTTTTGTGTGTCTAGCTTGACAGAAGCTAGACTCATCAGAGAGGAAGGAACCTCGGTTGAGGAAATGCCTCCATGAAATTCAGCTGTAAGACATTTTCTTATTTAGTGATAATGCGGGAGGACACAGCACATGGCGGGTTGTGCCATCCCTGGGCTGCTGGTCCTGGGTTCTATAAGAAAGCAGGTTGAGCAAGCCTCGAGAAACAAGTCAGTAAGCAGCACTCCTTCATGGCCTCTGCATCAGCTCCTGTCTCTGGGACCCTGTCCTGTTTGAGTTCCTGTCCTGACCTCCTTCAGTGACAAACAGCAAAACTGAAGAGATCTGATAGCATCTTCTGGCCTCCACAGGTACCAGGCAAGCAATGGTGCAAAGGCATGCATGCAGGAAAACACCGATACATACAAAAAATAAAAAGAAATGTCAAATATTTGGGAGAAGTGCAGAGAAAGAGTGGTGACAACATGCTAGAGGAGGAAGAGGGAGGGGTGGGATGGAGAAAGATTTATACACAAGTACAAGGTTAAGGTTAAGGAGGAGCAAATGCTGGTGTTCTCTTATGTAGCGTGCTGATTGCAGTTAATAATATTATATTGGATGTTTTAAAATAGCTATAGGAAATGATTTTGGATCTTTATGTACAAAGACAGGCTTGATGTATGAAATGACAGACATGGTACATGTGCTTGATTTAATTATGATACCATGACACACATACCAAAATACCACTATCTATCACATGCCAGTTAAAAACAATGTATTTGAAATGTAACACTATTATCTTCCTAAATTTTCTTTGGGTCAATGTAGATAATTACGCTGCTATAATTGGAAACCAATGAAAACATTGACTTCCAGGAGGCAGTGAGAAGATAGACCAAGAAAGAACAAAATGGTTCTTTTGAACTAAGCCTCTACCCTAAGTAAATAAGTAAACATGATCTACATTCCCAGTATGAGACCCCACATGCTAAAGTTTGTGACGCCATGAAACATTGAAAGTATAATTCAGGAAGTAAGGTCAGAGCTGATTTTTAACTTAAAATTTTCATCTCATAGAGTTGGAAAGGATGAAAATTTGAGTTCAGCTCTCTAGAACTCACAAAAACCTAGGCAAGGTGGGAGGCAGAGGCAAAAAAATTCCAGAAAGATTCTAAGTCAACTGGCCTGGTGTATAGTGGAAAATACCCAGGGAGACACAAAGACAGACAGACAGACGGACAGATACACACACACACACATGTTCCCTGTCTAAAACGAGGTGGAAGATGATGATGGACATTCAACATTGAATTATGACCTTCATACACCTCTATGACATGTGAGTGTAGGTCCTTGCACATAGGTACATCATACAGGCACAAGCATGCACATGCATACATGTATATACACACACAGTTGCTTCAGACCTCATATCTCCTTTTCCCTCCTATCTCCCTCTATCCTCCAAAAGAACACATATAAGAAACAAGGACACCTCAAATCCAAAATCTGCTTGACAACCTCCAAGTGAAAAACCATTACCTTTCACAGGGACAGGCAGGGAGGCCTAAGATTGGATCTGTCGGGGGAAGAAAGAATGGCTACAATGTCCATTTGACATTAGTGGGGCATGATACAGGGCTTAAAGACAGACGTCCCTCTAATAGGTATCTAGGACCTACCACAAAATGTACTCAGGCATGCTGAACGTTTAGCCAATGCTTCAGGCTGCTGAATGTACATCTAATTCTCTTTCGAAACACCCAGGAGTGCTGAGGCCCTGCACATCCTTACAGAATTTTACTTATCCCAGAGCCTGCACGTGGGTATGATTAAAAAAATTTTTTTTTTAAAGTTCAAATGTAGAAGCATGGGACAGAGTTAGTATTAAACATGAGAGCCCCATTGCACTGACTCATGGCCTGGACAACTCAGGGCCCAAGAAGAAGCCTTTCAAAGGCAGTTCCATAATCTCAGTTGCCTGTAGAGTGATGCATCCATGGGCAGAAATGGAAGCATCACTGTCCTCAGCTGCAAGCAATGGGAAGGACCTATATCCACTCTGCAGAAATATAATAATAATTAGATTAAAATTATTTTATATTAATATAAAATAAATACGTAAAAATAATACCAGAGGCCTGTGAATTCTTGAGAAAGCCAGATAACCAAGCTAAAAATATATGTACTCTATCAACCAAGAGTACACATGCAAGAGACACCCTTCTCCCTGAGCGATGCCTGAACTGGCCTCTGCTTCGCCAGGATTCTGGTACCAAGAAGTCATTCTTTCTCCTGACCTCTGACTGTGGCTACATCTGTTATCAATTCCAGCTCTTACGCTTTCATGAATGAAAGTGGCTCTGACCTGCTTTCTAAGCATGTGACGCGTTGGCAGCCCAAATACCGAAGGGGCACGCAAAATGCCACTGACACAGAAATCCACCAACGCCCAATTTCGTTGACTTGTCGTCAGGTTCCTTTGGCAAGGCCTTCTGTAGAAGAAGTGCAAGGGGAACCTGCTGGGGCAGGAAGATGTGCATCCCCTTCAGCTCTGATGGGAAGGAAGATTCCAGCCCTGGATGACATGCTCAGGTGCAGCCGCAGACCCCCTCCCCAACCTGAGCTGAAACAGCTACTTAACCGTTTGTCAGACCATTAGTAGGTGTCAGCGCTGCTCCTTAGGGATGGCGGCATGACATGCCATCAGTGCTGGCTCTGGGGAGAGCACCTGACACTTTTAATGAAAGCTCCGGGGTTAGTACACAGCAGGGCAGAGGCGCCACAGTCCTGCAGAGGCACAGGTGGGCTTGAGCTGTGCCCAGCTCTCCCGAGCAGCAGCAGCCCTGTGCCTAGCTAATGAGGAGCACGCTCCTCTCCAGAACCCAGGAACTTTAGTCATGTGTCTCTGAGGAGCCTACTGCAACAACTCTCTGAAGGTAATTCAGTCAAAGCTCATTAAAATGCTGCATTTATTAATATTACAGTACAAATAAACAGGGAGAGGGGGAAACAAAGACACGATGGTGCTTATAGAGTAATTTGTGCGTACTTTGGATATTAGTTTCGTTCTCTTTCAAAGTTTCACAGGGGAGGGTTCTCTAAGATTTAAATGATGAATAATCAAATGGAGGACAATGCGCTCTCATAAAAATGGGCCATTGTAATATTTCCCAACGATACTAAGAGAATAATGCCAGACTAACTGAAATCCAGACACACTAAACCTTATTTTGCTGTCAAGCTCCCAGTCAACCTTCAGTTCAAGCAAATGCATTCGTAACATTAGTGGCTCAGGTTTATGAAGAAGCATCAATCAAAAAGTCTTATTTGGGGGTGCCAACTTAAAATTCATTTCCATTCCTGAAACAGTAGGTCGGAATTTTTCATTTCAATACCTTTATTTGGATGCTACAAATGTCAGATATCAATATTTTGGGAGTAGTATCTATCTTAGGCTTTCTATTGCTGCGACAAAACACCATGGCCAAAAGGCAAGTTGAGGGAAGAAGGGGCTTATTTGGCTTACAAGATCAGCTTGTAAGCTGCCCTATGGGTGCTGGGAATTGAACTAGAGTCTTTTGCAAAAGTAACTAATGGGGGGCTGGAGAGATGGTTCAGTGGTTAAGAGCACTGTCCGCTCTTCTAGCGGTCCTGAGTTCAATTCCCAGCAACCACATGGTGGCTCACAACCATCTGTAATGAGATCTGGCGCCCTCCTCTGGTATGTGGGCATACATGGAGGCAGAATGTTGTATACATAATAAATAAATAAATCTTAAAAAAAAAAGTAACAATGATCTTTACTCATGAACCAGCTCTCCAGCCCCCTCTTCATGATTCTATCTATCCTGTCTATGAATGAGACCCTGCAGTGTTTACTTTTTCTGTGACTGACTTTCATAATATATTATCCTGCAGGCTCATCTGTGTTGCTGCAAATGACATGGTTTAATCCTTTTAATAGTTTAATCTTCCTTATGACTGGTTATAATTTTGTTGTCTGTATGTAACACATTTCCTCCTATGCTTGGGTAGACACCTATGTTGTCTGTGTTTTTGGCTATTGTGAGGAATACTGGGAGAGACACTATGCTACAGAGGCTGAAACCATTTTTATTGGATATATATATATATATGCATATATGGATATATATGTATATATGCATATACATATGCACACACCACCCCCCATATATATATATATATGTATATATATATATATATATATATATATGATATGTAAAAGAGGATTGCTACCAGATGATAAATCTATGGGTAGCTTTAAAAAGAACCCTGTTTATCCATAATGGCTTTACTGATTGTCCTACTATCCTCTAAGACTTCCTTTCCATCATATATTTATGGTATTTGTTATATTTCCCCTTGTTTCTGTTTTCTTGAAGTACTAGGAGTAAAGCACAGGGCTTTGTACGTGCTAAATGCTTTCTTGCTCAATCCATCTCCAGCCCCATTGCTGCCTGCTTGATTGCAACTTTCTAACAGGGGTGAGATGCTCTATCATCGTGGCTTTGATTATTCTTTTCCCGAAGAGGAGTGATGTTGAATATTCACGTTTGGTGCTTTGAATGCCTTTTAATAGTCTTTGGACTATTTTTTAATTGAGTTAATTTTATTTTATTTTGCTATTGAGTTCCGTTTAAAGACACACAAGGAACTGAGGACCCTTCCACACGCAGGCCTGGTGCACCCTCCTGTGAGAGCTGTGGTCATTAGTGTTCAGAGTGAAAATTCTGGTGTCATTGATCTGGATCCCTTGATAAGTTAAAGACTGAACATTCATAAGCTCCCCTCACTTTCTGAATTCTCAAATGTGGATCCAGAAAGCCTGCTGGGAGCGCAGCCTCCCAGCCCTCTGTTTCTCTTCGTTCTCACAAGTTTATTGTGAAAGCACCCAGCTTTGGCTCGATTTGCCGTGTCCCTTGTGAGACTCATTGGTCTTTGATGGTTGTCTGTGTTCTCTTTCCAGGGAAGAGTGATCCTTTCTGCCTGCTGGAGTTGGGCAACGACCGACTTCAGACACACACCATTTACAAAACCCTCAATCCTGAGTGGAACAAAGTTTTCACATTGTAAGTGTGTGGTGCCCTGGGATCCAAGGAGCAGCTTTAACTTAGAGAACAATTATCCCTGATGTCTGTGGGGCAGACTGGGGGCTCTTGAGGGGAACTTTTCCACTCAGTTTTATGTGCAAAGAGCGTATTTTATTGTTTTTTTTTTCTCCAAAAACCTTTTATCCTTTTATTTTATAGTATGGCTTAATAATAGAAGAGACCATTTGGAACTGTAAGGGACTGCTCAGAGACATTTATAAAATAGATCTCTTAGTAACTAAATTAATCTGTGGATAGATAGAAGCTTCTAGATGTCCAAAATAATCTATTTCTGGGTTAAGAAAAGTTACAAATGGAATCCTGTCTTAAATTCTAAGCACTTACATGTTATGATACTATCTTAAATGCATTAAGATTTGTATTCTGTCAGAATCTTTTGAAAAATGCAGATTATCTGTGAATTCTTAAAAGACTTCCAATGACTCCTGGTATTAATAATCCCTTCAATTAGAATGACTGGCTCCTTTGGACTGCCCTGTGTATCTCATCAAACGTGGGCATCCAGGAAGCTGCATGTATTTAGTTTCTTAGTTTGCCTTAGATTTAAGGTACCTGGAAGTTAAAAGGAGACCCTCATTGATCTTGGGTGAGTTGATGATGCTTAGTCTATGTTTATCAGTGGAAAGAGTCAGAATTGCCTCCAGTGCAGTTGATGGTATTTATAGGAAGTCCCTCAAAGGTCTAGCAGAAGCAAACCACCTGGAGACAGACACATCAGCCAACTGCCAGGTACAAGGGATTTTGACAAAAGCCTTGACACTATTTTTTATTGTCAGTGGTATTTGCTTTCTGCTCAATACAAAGAAAAAGTGTTTCTAAAATCATGCATGGGGCTTTGGTACTTTACGTTTCAATTAAGAAAAGGCTTTCTGTGTACCTCATCTAATAATTTTATCCGATTTTCTTTTTAAGAAATGTATTAAAAATATTGTTTGTATATGTATGCATGTTAAGTATGTATGTAAGTTATGTATGCCTGTGTGAGCTTATATGTGCCGCGTGTGCATTCAGAAGACCACAGAGGCTAGAAAAGGGGGTGGAATCCCTGGGAACTGTGGTTACAGGCAGGAGGGAGATGCAGTGTGGGTGTTGGGAACTGAACCTGGGTCCTCTGCGAGAGCAGTAAGTGCTTCTAACCCCTGAGCCATCACTCAGGTCCCTCACATTTTTTCTTCAACAATTCCAAAGATGATTTTTGCTTTTCCCCATTGCTGAGTGACTTTGCAGCCCCTCTCCTTTCTCCTCTGATTTCTCTCTCTTTTTCTTTTCTTCTTCTTTTTTTTTTAAAAATCCTGTTTCTTTAAGAGTATCACCCTTGAGTGTACATGTGTGTGGAAAACGCCACAGGAAGAAAGTTGACTTCCTTCAGTATGTGCACATCTGAATTTTCCATGATGGAAGGTTTGGGAATAGTCAGTTTGATTTAATTTGGGGGGTTTAATTAAATGGTAGTTTTATACCCCGAGGACACACAGGCTTAATTAGTGCAAGTGTTTTCAGATCTTCATGGAGCAGACGTCACCCGTGTGTTTTTGTGTATAATACCTGATATTTTCCTCTTTTAGCCCTATTAAGGATATCCACGATGTTTTGGAAGTGACGGTGTTTGATGAGGATGGAGATAAAGCCCCGGATTTTCTCGGAAAAGTGGCCATCCCCTTGCTATCCGTAAGTCCTCCCCATTAATCCACAATTTGTAAGTCAGAGTTTCTATGGTCTAGAGTAATTTTATCTTTGTCAGTCATGGAGCTACAATGGAAAGTAGCATTTATACTTTGTACTTTACATACAAAGAGACATGGCTTTTTCTGTGTGAGTCTAATATTTATTTAATCAACCAAACATTTTGGCTAATCTTTCAATACACTCTCAGACTTCACTCCGTCTCAGAATGGCGATTTCGGTTTGATTTCAAGGAGCGCAGTTCTCTGGTCAGATCTCCCGCAGATGAAATGAGGAATACGCACTGATTTCCTTTAACTTCCTCCCCGGCATCTTCATTCAACATTAATTGTTGGTGACTGCACACTGTGCGCAGTTCTCCTAAAGACTCTTTCCCCCGCAAAGTTCTGTCTGTTATGGATGCTTTCAGACTTCAGATATTTTTGGTAGAAAATAAAGATTTCCCTTGGAAAATCGAGAGTATTTCGATAATCGAATTAGGGTCAGCAAAGAAGAAAATAGAATGAAAAAGAATGCTAAAAATTATGCAGTAGAGAAAGCATCAATTACTTATTTATTTATTATTTAATGCCCCCTTTTCCCTTTTGATGGGACATTAATATGTATCAAATGAACTTGTTAGAGGCAAGCATTTCAGTTTTCCAATCATTTGTAAAATTGGTTATACAGTCATTATGGGGTCACCAAAATATATTTCTTCTCTCATACTTACTTTTTTTTCAGAGCTATTTGTACATTTTTTGTGAGTTGTGCACTCTGTGATCTAACCACAAGCTTCATCTTGCTCTCATAATGTTTACAAGGAGGGGGAACACTGTACCCTCTTAATATCTTTTCATCTGCTTTTGATCACTTGGTTAATTTCTCCCCAAGTTCTCATATCCCTGATGCTCCTCCAAGAGAACGCAGGCAGCAGCTGCTGGCTGCCGCAGCCTGCCCCCGCCACATGCTCTGAGCCCTCCATGGCAGGCAGCAGTACTCATGGAGAGGAGATGGCAATCTGGGATTTCCCTCCACTTTTTTATTACAGCTCTGGCAGATATTCCTGCAAGAATACATGTAGCAGGAATATGGGACACACTTTAAAAGACGTCTAAAGAGGGATGGTACAAAATCCAAACATCCATCCATAACAATTCAGTGTGTGTATATGAGCAGAGTAGTCTCTTTCTTTCTCTCCCTCTTTCTCTGTCTCTTTCCCTCTTCATCTTTCTCCCTCCCTCCCTCCCTCCCTCCCTCCCTCCCTCCCTCCCTCCCTCCCTCTCTCCCTCTCTCCCTCCCTTCCTCCCCTTTTACACTTTTGAATGGATTAATCCCCAGTGCATTTTATTCATTGACATGCGAATACAGTAGGGTAGTTTAGAAGTCCTTGATCTTTTTTCTTTGTTCATAAAACTTTTTACATTTTTTTCTGTGATAGATATTGTCTTTGCTTACTTATTTCAGGTCCCCAATCACTCTTTGCCTTTGTCCCTCCATCTGTCACTTCTCCCCAGATCTAAGACAGGATGGCCAGTACTCCCCAATCCTAAGGCTGTTGACCTTTGGAGTCAGAACACTTGCATGCTTCCTGTGCGTTTTGGGGTGCCCAGCAGATTCCTGGCTTTTCTCAATGACAGTAGCACGTGTTTCTTTCTACCTTAGTAAAGACTAAAGATAACCCTAGACGTTGACAAAAGGACTGAAGGGGGTGGACTCCCTCATGGAGGCAACAACTGAACTCAACTAATGGATTCATTTTTCAAAATATCCCTCGCCAAGTAGAAAATTATGCGAAAGGCATACCTTACTTAAACCCGCTTTAATCACAAGCCGAGCTCCACAGTTGAGTTTTGCAATACAGAAACAAGCTGTACCAGGGTCTATTGTTCATTCATTTGTTTAGCAAAGGCTGATGAAATTTCACTGTGTGGCAGGCAGTTTTAGCTAACAGGGCTCTAATGCTGACCACAGGAAGTACCCTCTTCCCTTGTTGTTTATAACATGTTTTCTTTGAAATGAAGATACAGAAAGATGACTAAAATGAAATTAATATCCAGTGTTACATGATAAACACCTATGACTGGTACATCGAGAATCTAGGGACAAGAACCTCAGTTCTCCATGGCTACATGGTTCTGGTTGCACACAAAAGGGGACATTAAAGTAGGAATTCAAGGAGGTGACAGAGCAAGCAATGTAAGTATTGGGGAAATTTTCAGAGAAGAATTTATGTTCAGAGGTTTGCTCAGAGAATGAACTTTACCTGTCAACATCCAGAGATGGCTGGGAGGTCAGTGTAGATGGAATGCAGGGGACAGAGAACGGAGGCCTAGGAAACAGAAAGGGACACAAGTACAGGGTAGTGGCAAGCCTTGCAGTATCTGAGAGCCTGTGAAGGGGTTGAGCTTTTCTTAAGTGAGGGATGGGGAACTACACGTTTATTTCCTGTATTATTTAGAGATTCTATTGCGGTTATAAAACACCATAGTCAAAGTAACTGAGGGACTGGGGGGATGGCTTTTATTTTAGCTTAGAGTTGTGCATTTTGGTCCATGGCTAAGGAAAAATGGGGACAGAAACTCAAGGCAGAAACCTGGAGGCAGAACTGAAGCAGAAGCCACCAGAGGGGTGCTACTTACTGGCTTTCTCCTCATGGCTTCCTCAGCCTGCTTGCTTACAGCATCCAGGACCACCAGTCATGGGAGGGCATTGTCTACAGTGAGCTTGTTCCTCTCACATCAATCATCAGTCATCAATCAAGACTCTGGTTAGAGCATTTTCCCAACTGAGGTTCCTTTTCCCCAAATGACTCCAACCTATATCAAATTGACATAAACCTAGCAGGGCACATTATTTATTTGTTGTAAATACAAATAACACGTGGAACAACCAGGAGAATGCCCCAACTTAGCAGTCTCTGCCTTGCATAGCAACCTGGCCAAGGGTGTAATCCTCTTAGTTACCTTGGGGACGCTGGCATGGCACTGAGTGGCCGGTTCTGCTGCTGCTGTCCATGCAATTGATTTGATTGAGATTAATTTTAATTCCTTGACTGATGGTTTGGCGAAATGACCAAAGCCTAGTGTAGATCTGTGTCTCCTTGACATCAGGTGGTCCACTTGCAACAAATTGACCTTTTCAAATTAATTTATTTTCTAATAGAATGCAGATTATAAATGTGATTTCTAAATGTCACGACTCTCACTGTAACTGAACAATTATAATCCAATAATTATTTAATTTATTGTTCTATTATCAAATAATACTGACCTGTACTTAGGAGGCTTTGTTTAAAAGATATGACTGCTTTAGGTGAATGCATTTTTCTTTAGTTTATATCTCTTGCGGGATGCATAGCTAACAAGTTGAGCATGGTTGCTATGGTAAATCATTAATTTTCTAACAGCTTACTTTTTCAAAATTATTTCTGGCCATTTACAAATTAGTGACCCTATACTATAGCAGTTTAGTAAGCAAGTTTTTATTGTAGACACGCTCATCTTGGAGTCTGAGCTCCCTGGAGTTTCTTAGATAGCCATAGTGAACTCCCATCATGCATCAAGCCATAAGGAATGCAAAGGATGTGTTTGCACAAGTGTGATATGTGTGCAGTTAGGGCTGGCAAGAGAGACATGGCAGAAGTGTTAGACTCCTAGGGAGATATCTTTCCATTCGGCACAGATAACGGAAAAGCACCCATGCCACAGGAAAGGAAAGAGATGCTTTGAGATACATGGATTAAAGTTTGAGAAGACATTGAGAAGCAGGGGTTTGCACTGGCTCCGGAAGGAGTAGCGTTTTGATTGTAACTGCTGGATGAACAGGGAAGTCCTCTAAATCAGAAGTGAAGCAGGTACAGGGAAATGGTCATGTGGGAACAAGGAGGCACTGGGTCCCAGTGTGAGAGTCGGGGGTGGGTAGAAGGGCATTGGATCTTTTGTTAGCAGGAATCCACGATAGGTTTTGAATAGAGGCAGCCACTCTAGAACACCCCACTAGAACCATGGTGTGAGAAGATCCCAGAAGATTTCTTAAATATTCAAGAATTAACAAAGAATATGCTCAAGTTTTATTTTTTTGTATTTCTTAGGAAATGGGCTGATTCCTTCTTTTATTTTTCATTGTGTGAAAGAATTAGGAGAGAAGAGCCTGCAGTACTTAGTAGTCATTTTACAAGAGAAGGAAAACTCTACTCAGTGATGCGTTCTTTTAGTTTGGTCTGGTAGCACAGGTCCATAATCCCAGAGACTTAGGAGATGGAGGCAGGGGAATCATGAACTCAAGGCCTATCTAAGATGCATAGTGAATCATTGCTAGTCCTGTCACTATAGGGAGATCCTGACTCAGCATAAAAGTAGAACTGGGGATAGACTTCAATGATGGAACACTTGCCTACCATGGAGAAGGTCCTAGGTTCAATGCTAGGACCATATGACAAAAACTTATAGTGAACAACATATTTCTAAATGAATGGGGGTAATTTTGTACAATCAGTTTTGCTTTACCAAAGTCCTGAACTAAAGTTCCACTCCCCACTGGGTAGTGTTGTACTTCAGGATTCTGACGGTGTGACAATAAAACACCAGGATCAAAAGGAACTTGGAGAGAAATGGGCTTATTTTAGCTTGCAGTTCCACATCACAGCCCATCACTGAGGGGAGTCAGAGAAGGAACCCAAACAGGGTAGGAAGCTGGAGTTAGGAACTGGAGAAATACGGCTTACTGATTTGCTCCTCATGACTTGCTCAGCCTGTTTTCTTACAGTAACGGTGCCCACCATGCCAGGGATAGCACCACCCACCTTGAGTTGGCTCAGCCAACATCAATCACTAATTAAGAAAATGCCCTGCTGGCTTGCCCATGAGCCAGTCTGGTGGGGAGGCATTTTATCAACTAAGATTCCCATTTTCCAAATGACTCTAGCTTGGGTCAAGTTGACACAAAACTATTCCGCACAGTGAGGTAAGTCACAGTGCACTTAAAATACCCAGGTCCACGGCAGAGAACAGTCTTTCACTTTTCATTTCGCTCGCTAGTAATGTGCTTAAAACCCTGCTGTTAAGGTTCATTTAAGACTGTTGAACAAAAAGCCTGTGCTGAGCTCAACTATAGCTTCTCCTTTGAAATTTTGCTTTTGTGTTTTCCTTTTGGAAATTAAAATACAATTTCAACATAACTACTCTCTTTCCTTGGTCATTTAAAAATTCAAACATTGGCACTGGAGAGATGGTCCGATAGTTCTAAGCCCTCTCCTCTCCCAGAAACTCAGTTCAATCCCTAGGACCCACAGAGTGACTCACAACCACCTGTAACTCCAGTCCCAGGGGATCTGATGCTCTCTTCTGGCCTCTGTTAAGTACAAGGTTTACTTGTAATGTGTAGACATAATACAGGCAAATTACTCATACACATAAAATCAAACAAAATTAAAAACTCATACACCGAAATTACAGTAGTTATTGGTGCTAGTGAATTATTCAAGGCATATATATATATATGTATATATATATATATATATATATATATATATATATATATATCCAATGTATATCTGACTAAAAGATTCAAGGTCAGTGACCATCTTGAATATGCTTAATTTATCATCAATTGAAAACACAGCAAAATAAAACAAAATCACAAGGTCTCCTTTCCAGGCCATCCCCACTGCTTTGTGTCAGCTGCTGATCTTCAGAAATACTTTTCACCAGAAACACTCCCCACTTACTGCCAGTGACCACAACGGGCTGGGACCCACAAAGGAGGTTTTTTTTTGTTTGTTTTTTTTTTTTTTGTCTTTCTATTTCCTACGCCGTCTCTGCAGGCTTACTCTTGCTCCTGTAGCAGCCAGCCTCCAGGAAGCCTTCCTCTTTTCCTACCTGCACTCTGGGAACTCTGACGTTGGCGAGGATTCTGGTCTTCTAGCTCTATCCTGCAGGCCCTCTTGGCCTTTCCTTCTAGCTCATCTTCATCCCTTGTGTCACCTGCTGACCTATGCAAGCACCTTGTTCACAGGGATCCCACCATCACCTTAGTGGCCTAAGATCCAGAGATGGTAATAGCAACCAAAGAATGGTACGCCTACTCCACAAAGACAAGAGCAGATAGCTGCACCAAAATACATCTCAAGCATCAGAAGTTCAGATGGCTTGATACCAGTGCCAAAACACAAGCATGAACACCCAAGATAATATGCCTCCCTCAGAAACTGATAACTGTGCTGGAATAGACTCTGAGAAATGCAATCTAGCTGAAGCTTAGCAAGAACTTAAAAACAGAAATTATGACTGTTTTGAAGAATCTTAAAAGGGACATGAAGCTTATGAAAATAGAAATAGTTAAATGAGATAATAAAAACCATTAACTATGTGAAAGTAGAAATAGAATCATTAAAGAAAATTCAAACTGAAATAAAATTGGAAATAAAAAACTTATGATGTCAGACTAAAACCTCAGAGGTAAGCCTTACTAACATATTATAAAACACAGAAGAGAGAATTTTAGGTGGATATCCCAGCCAAAGAAAATATTAAACCAAAAAAACTAGACAAAAATTTCGTAAGATCTGGTTATACTATGTAACATCTACCAAACCTATGAATAATAGGGGTAGAGGAAGAAGAATCAACCCCGGTCAAAGGCACAGATCATATTTTAAACAAACCATAGAAGAAAATTTCCCTATATAAGGGAGATGCCTATGAAGGAACAAAAAACACACAGAACACCAAATATACAGAACTAGGGGAGAACCTACTCATGACCCAATAATAAAAGCATTAAAAATACAAGGAAAAATAATAAATGGTAAAAAAAAAACCAAGTAACATATGAAGGTAGCTCACTAAAACAATGAAACCGTAGAATCTAGAAGGGCCTGGGCAGATGTATCACAAACTGGCCTTTTTGTCTTATTTCTTTTTATTTTTGGTTGTGTGTGTTTATGTAGCTTTTTTGCATTTTTTATTTGGGGGGTTGTTTGTTTTTGAAAGGAAGATAGAAATAACATGCAGTTACGTGGGTAGGAAGGTGAGATAATCTTGGAGGAATCAGGGAGGGGAAAGCATTATCAAACATATTGTTTAAAAATATTTTCAATGAAAGGCATAATAGTTAATAAAACTGACACATAAATATGCAAAATCCTTTAATCAAATACAACCAAGATGATCTCAAACGACTGTTAGAATGTACCCTAACTTGACATCTAGTACTGGATCATTTTTATTTTCTCTCTGATGCTTTCATCAGTACCATGGTAACGCAAAAGATGACAGAAAGCACTTTTCAGTTTTGAAATATCCTAATAGTTAGGTTTATTTACTATTCGTATTTTCAATTTGAGTGCACTCAGTTCTCTCAAAACCCGACTGGCTTCTTCTCTAGCCTAGACGTTCTTCTTCAAAATGTAGTTGCCTTCTAACATAATCTACTGGACTAATTCGAGAAGAATGCAAATTGCTCAAGTTGCTCAGTCTGTGCAGAAGCAAGAAGGTCTAGTCATCTTAGTATCTGACAAAATAGTCTTTAAACCAAACTAATCAGAAGCGCTAAGAAAGGATACTATAGGCGGAGTTTTCCTGTGCCTCAACTGCTTCCCAAATAACCCACACGGAGACTCAATATTAAATGCAAATGCTTGGTCCGTAGCTCAGGATTATTGGTAGCTAACTCTTTCACTTAAATTAACCCGTATTTTTTGTTTATGCTTTGCCACGTGACTTGGTATCTTTCCTCAGTACTGATGCCCATCTTGCCTCCTCTGTGTCTGCTGGCAACTCTCCTGCTCCACCCTTCTTCATTCCAGTGTCCTCAGTTTGATTGTCCTGCCTAACTTTATCCCGCCTTGCTATAGGCCAGTCAGCTTCTTTATTAATCAGTGAGAGTAATGTATATTCACAGAGTACAGAAAGATTATTCCGCAGCTGGACACTACAAATTCATCAAAGGAAAAATCCACCAAGAGGCTTTTACAACTCAAACCATTATGTGTGGAACACAAAGGTGCCCAAGTTTATAAATTATATATTGACTATTTTCTAATAAATTATTATAATTAATTATTTTCTAATAATGAAAAACATATTTTATTATTTTCTAATAAACCCAAATGAAAATAACTCTATTGTCTCCACTCAATGGAAAGCATTTTGGAACAAATTTGACTCTTCTTATGCAAGCACAGCCCGTAAGGGCCAAGCAACCTATGGCCAGAAATATGTCCTCTATACTGTTTTATGGAACTGTAGTGTTTTGGTGGAGCATGCATGTGTGCTATATCCCTAACATGCTCACTTACATAACTTTATGGGAAAAATTTTGTGTAATTCCTTTTACCAAATAAATACCACACAAATCTCCACTTGCATTTTCAATGAAGTATTCTTTGTAAGACCCTGTAGTGGGGTTACATGATGGAAGAAACATGGACAATCATAGTTTTTTGTTTGTTTGTTTAAAGATTAATATGGAGATTTGGCCACTAAAGTAAATAACAGTAAAATTTAAGATTGCATTAACAAGTTTATGATCAGTATAAAAACTAGAAGTGACATGTTGCCAGGATTAGGCTTTGAAGTGTAGATTTGATTCATGAACAAGTTTAGTCTTGGGGTGGAGGGTACATAAAATGAAAAAAAACATAGATGTATCACCTATAAGATTATTAGATATAAACAAGACTTAAATCCAAATGTAAGGTGATAGGAGGTTATTTTCATATGTATGTGTGTATGTGGGGGCAGAGGATGAGCACGTGAGTTCAAGTACCCAGGTGCCAAAGCTAGAGTTGAAAATAATTTGGAGTTGTGAGCCACCTGACTTGGATTCTGGGAACCAAACTTGGGTCTTTTGGAAGAGCAACGGATTGTCCTAACCTCTAGGCCACCTTTCCAGCTCCCCAAAGAGTCATCTTTTAGCACAAACATTCAATTCCTCTTGCCCACTTCTCCAAGCATGCGTGGTAACTGAAACAAAGAAGAAACAAGGGGAAAGGTTAATTAAATTAGCTCTGCTCGACTCTACCAGGGCACCGTTAACATTCTGGGCTTTTCATGAACCACATGCAGCACATCGTAAGGATGGTACTGGGTCACGTCAGTCAGGCTGAGAGAGGGAGAATACAGGGTGGGGATTTTCCAGTCTCCTAAACAAGAAGGAGGTGAGAACAAGGCTGAGCACGTCACACAGAATGGCATTTCTCAAATACATTGAACTCTTCTATTGAATGGCAAATCTCTTATACATTAAGTCAAAGTAAAATCTTCCTGACTCCTGCTTTGAGCCATCTCAAACTCAGTGATGCAAAGCAGAAAAGTGGGGATGTAAATAACCTGCCTGTCACATAATGGACGGCTGTAAGAGTTCAAATCAGGATGAATTATCACTCGGATTAAAAGAAACACGGCCATTCATGTGGAAGATCTCACGTTTTACACTGGAGAGAAAATACATTTTTAAATTGCAAGATTAGAATAAAAATATATATCTTCTACCCAATTGAAATAAAATATATCATGGATTAGGGCTACAACTTAGTGGAAATTTGATGTTCCGTCATTACCGGTACTGAGTAATGAAACAGAATAAACATGGAAGCTCCAAACACAGACAAAATAAAAGCAATGCTACGTGGCTTCGTGGTTAAATTCAGTTCTGTAGGTCTGTCCACAGTGAGGTGAGCATCCTGCATGCTACTTTAGAGCATTAGAGTTCTGAGCAGGAATCTTATTTTCATCTATCAGCTGATTACCAAATAACTTTTAAATACAGTGAATTTGCAATTCCCAATATTAGACAATAGAAAATCTGTGTGATATGTGTCTATGCATGTATAAAACTGGAAAATGTTGTCTTTCAGTGCCCACTGATCATGTTCAAATACTGTTGACTTGGTTTGGGAGACCTCAGCAGAGTTCAAAAAGGCAAAAATTACACTATGGTCACAGTGCCAAAGTCTCCTTTTCATATGCTATCAAAGAAGAAAGAAAGAACTGTCAAACTACCTGGCTCCAAAAGAAAAAAAAATCTGAAGTAGTCAATGCACATTCCACAACTGCAGTTAGATGATTCTTAAAAATTGCAACAACATTACCTAAACCTGTGCACAAGGGCCAAAAGTATAATTGTAACATGATTGGTTTAGTAACTAAATATAAAGGTTGAAAAATCAATTAAACAACGCAACAAAGATAAATAAGACTAAGAAGATTAGAAGAGAATTGATAAAGAAAAACAACTCCACCATAGTAGGATGAGCAGCCTAGCACAGCGGCAGAACGCTTGCCAGGTGTGTGCAAAGCCGTGTTATCTACCTTTGTGGAGACTAAAGGAAGTAAAACGCAAAATGAGAAGGAGGATATGCAGACGGTGGTGCAGTGGCTAGGATACATCCATGTACTAGCGCACACCCCCCAATACTAGTGAAATTGATAAACCATTTACAGTGTTAAAGAAAGGAATTGTAGTGAGAATGGGAAACAATAAACAAGATGCAACTGTGAATACCAGCACCTCTTCTTAGTTAAGGAACCGGACAGTAGGGCTGGCTCTGGAAGCGGATGTGAGAGGACCCGAGTGCTGTGAAGATGCTCTCTCTCTCCGGAGGAACTATAAGACCGTTCTGCACTTGGAATAATGCATGTGCTGAAAGGGCAAAGGAAATCATCTTTAGAAGTATAATTAGAGGAATTTGGATATCAGACAGTGAATCTGCCATATAGTGAAATTTATTAGTCGTGGAAAGTTTAGAAAAGTTTTAAAATGATCCTAAACTTTGTTTTTTCTGTGCATTTTTCTTCTTTTGTCATGAAGAAAATAACCTATCAAGGAGATCAGTAGTGTTGATAGTGTTTACATGCATTAATAATA
Source organism: Microtus obscurus (assembly GCA_963919715.1). Lineage (NCBI taxonomy): Eukaryota > Metazoa > Chordata > Mammalia > Rodentia > Cricetidae > Microtus > Microtus obscurus. The sequence continues at coordinate 11,989,994 of CAWTZC010002521.1, read as the reverse complement.
TGAAAATTGAAAAATGTATTAAATTCTTTCTTGTGACTAGAAGAAGTCATAACAAGAAAAAATAAGGAAAAGAAAATAATATGCTTCCTGTGTATCAGAAAGGTTTGACACATTAGGAAGCATACCGTGTAATTGATAGCAATGATGTATTAAAGGTGGAATGTTCCACAGCCGTATCAGCAGGTGTGGAAGGGGTACTGGAGAAAATTCTACTCCCATTCCTGGGTATGGACCAAGTAGTCCAATAATTTGGCAACCATCTTAGTTATATTTCTGTTACTGTGACCAAAATGTAGGACACAGACAAAGAAAGAAAAAAAACAAACAAAAAGAAAAAAACAGTTAACAGTTATTTTTGGCTACTGATTCAGAGGTTTCAGCCCATGGTCACTTGGTCCCATGCACTCTAAAACAAAAGAGTATGCCAGTAGCAATGTGTGATGCCAGAGCTTCTTCACTGTGTCTCACTATGGAATGGAAGGGGAGGAAGGGAGGAAGAGACAAATGGGAAGGAAAAGGAGGAAGAGGAGGTTGCAGTCAGAGGAAAGATGTCTACTTCTATTGTCTACTTCTACCAGTTAGATTGTGAAATTCAGATTCTTGCAAGATAGCTCAATCAGCTGGGAAACAAGTGTTTTATGTCACAAGCCTTTAGTAGGAACATTCCATATCTAAACCATAGCAGCACGGAAGGATACTTCCTTACCACGAGTCCCAGTGTCTGCCCAAAGCCTCAGAACCATAACAGTAATACCACAATATTCCTTCTAAGCCTTCACCTCCAAAATGAAAGTAGTATTATGGCCTTCTCTAGCCAACTGCTTAGAGAATTAAACAGGCTGAAGTTTATGAATCAATCAGTGAAAACATAAATCTTCTATATCAGCTACAGCCAATCCAAAATTATATGGAAAAATATTATGTACATCTTAACTAAAAAAATCACATTAATTGCTATCACATAATTTCAGATATCTGTAAACATAGTTAAGCAACAGAATATAAAAGATCAGTAAGATACATATTAAGAAAGTGGTATTGATAGCTGTATTAATTAGAAAATTAAAAACCAAGGCTGCAACATAAAACAAAGAAAATAGTATGTCTAAAATCTATATGAAGATATTCTAGAACTTAGTGAAGGGTTTGATAGAGCACTAATTAGAGATCATTTAGCATTAAATAAATCTGAAATATGAAGTCACTGTGTAAATGATAAGGGACTTGGTAAGTTGGTCTGGGAAAATCAGCTGTTTAGGAAGTTATGGTAAAACATCCCACTAAGCGCGATAGTAATTTCGAGAAGAATTAAACACTAAACACTTAAAAGAATGCAAGTTCTTTTCAGTTCCTCTTGGTCACCGTCAGAACTAGTCGATAAGACCTTATTGCTGAAGACCGCACATGTTTTACTTGCAAGATGAATTAAGTAGGAACTGAGCTGTAAGCTTTCTCCCAGCTCCCAAGGTTTTATGGTTTAGAAAGCACTATGCAGCCTGATAAGGGCCGATGGTGTTACACAGCTGTGAACACTAGGGACTAGAACACCAATCTGTCGAGCAAGAGGTGCCCATTGTTGCAGGAGTGCCATGATTGTTCACGGTGGTAACCAACAATGTTCTGATTGTACTTAAGGCCCATCTCATAATTCACAGTCTCCTAGCTGGGGGTGAACTTATTATTGCTTATCAGAATTGGCATGGTATCAAGATGCTTTCTAAATATGTTTATAACCTCAGGAAAATGCTACTTCTGCTCTTTATAATATTACCCCTCTTTGCAATGAAATATGATGAATATGTTCGGGGTTCTGAGACTAAATGGTGGCTGGGTATACAGGCCTAAACAGGTCATTTGTACCACCTCCATTGAAGCTGAGTGAACACTGTGGAAAGGGAGCAGGAAGAATGTAAGAGCCAGAGGACAGGAAGAAGGGCAGTGAAATATCGTCTTCTAGATGTGATGTAGACAATGTCGTCATAATCTCACAGCAGCTGTGCTCTCAATAGTCGGTTAAGGATCTGGGAGGGGCCCATTTATTTCTACCCCTTCACGCTTAACTATTGGATACCAGTGGCTTCTGAGAAGGGCTATGGCTGTGTTCATTTGTGGACCCACTAACAAGCCTACCATGCTTCAGTGATATTTCAAAACCTGTGGTCAAACATGTGATGCTTACGAGACCCAGTGAGTCTCAAAACCCAAACCAAAGCACTTTCATATGTGCAGTAGGGACTTGGTGTGAGGGTGGAGGGAAAGGAGGAGGCTAAAGTCAGACAGAAAAAGGGTAGGATAATCAGAATACACTGTATTCATTGACCTAATTGACGAATCCAGTAAAAGCTGTCAAGAAGCTGATTATATTAAAGGAATGTCTTGAAGATAAAGTGGAAAAGGAGCAGTAAGAGAGAAAAATTCCTAAGATGCTCAGATGTCAGTCTATGTAGCCTAAACACTAGTTACCATGGTAAATTGAAAGACAAAAGATGGAATGGTTCTGAAACCAAAACAACAGTGAAAATGGAATTATAGCCTATAAGCAAATGTTTGTGGCCAGCATGTATTTTCTTTAATTATTGAATCTAAGTCAAATCAACCTTGCAGAAAAGTTAACCGAAAAGAGAAATCCTGATAGCTCAGAAATGGCCTCTCTAGTTATGTTCTCAGTAGTTAAGAATGGAGAACAAATTGGCAAATCAGGGAATGAACCACTGGCTTCTCATGGAACTTGGCTGAGGTTTTGCAAGTTCCTTAACTTCTCTGTCTTTGAGTCCTTATTGTTGATATGAAGCTAGTTCCTCCACGTATGTTGTGAGGATGTGCGAACTGGTGAATATGAATCAGTGCCCGCACATGTCAACTCTCATGTTCCTTTACCTTATTTTAGCAATTTAAATGATCCTGTTAATATAAGCATCTGGATGAACAAATCTGCTTAAGAGTTTTCATTATCAAATGGGAGGAAGGGATGCCTTGAAATAATGCTGGAAAGAGTGACTTGGATAAAAATGGCTTAGAATGTCATGTGTACCCATCTCGTATCTGGGTATCTATTTTAAAACGGCATCTGGGGCTCACAGGGATGAAGTAGTTATATATAGTCAGTCACACAGAAATGTGAACTAAGTATAGTGGTCTGCTTTCACAAAGTAGTCTCATTTGTTTACAAAAGCACCTATGTACCAGAGACCTGCTCATTTCCCCAAGGTAAAATATGGAGAAAAACAACCTTCTTCACTGGGAATGCAAATCACTTAAGGATTTCAGGAACCCAACCTGACAAGGCTTGTTTTGGCCCTCAAATCACCCACCTCCCATGACTCAGTGATTATACCAAGGGGCTGTAGCTTGAGAAATGAATGGATGACATTTATCACAGCCTAAAACTGCTGGAGACTGGTGGATGTAAAGAACTATTAACACACAACTCATCAGATGTAATTTAAAAGAACATACTTTACACCTGGGTTGATGGTACAGGCCTGTAATCTCAGCTACTCGGGAGGCTAAGGCAGGAGAATGGCAACATTCAAACCCTTCTTGGGCTTATAGGATGCAATTAGTGCCGAGCTAAGCAACCTAAGAAGACTCTGCTTCAAAATGTTAAAGAAGAAAGAGCTGGGGGGGGGGGCGGGTATAGAACAGTGGAAGAGCAATAGTCCGGGATATCTGAGAACCTGCTATTACCAATATATTAGCACACATATCTATGCATATGTATATATGCATAATTTCTGTGCATGCAAATTAAATCAAATGGAGATAGATGATATTAAACATATGCCATCTATTTAATAATTCCCATGTACTCCCCACTGTGACTGACTGCTGATGTATTTCACCTCGGAGATAAGTAGCATTATTATTTACATCTTAAGAATTAAGAAACAAGAACAGAAGAGCTAGGTAATTTAAATGAAGTTATCCAGCGAGCCAGAAGCAAAGGCAGAATTATCAACTCAGTTCATTCACCTCTAGGGTCTGCCTCAGACATTGCCTGTCCTCTTTAGATTTTTTTTAATTTAAAGGTTATTATAAAGAAATCCTAAATAAGAAAGATGACATAACATACAGAAGTTATCCAGAGCCGTGGTGCATAAAAATGCACTTGCTAGTGTAAATGCAAAGTCCAAGGTACACCTCAGAATGGGTGTTTATCTGTTTAGAAATTCCTTGAGATGATAGAACTGACATCAATAAGAGTCTACATTACAAATTACAGATGCATCTGTCCAAAATTATTAATGCTGTGTTCTTCTTGTAAATTTTTTTTGCGTGTAAATTTTCCAATAACATTTAGAATCCTCTGTAAAGTGTGCATGGAAATAGCTTGTATTTTAGGAACAGTGGCTGTGAGAAGCCCGAAGAGTATCAGGCTTCATGGTATTTCTTGATTTAGGTTTTGGGTTTGCTTCTGGTACAAGACTTGACTGCCTTGGAGAGGAGAGGTAAGATATGGTGACATGGGCCGAGGCAGGGGTGCGGGGCTCCTCCAGCTCCTGGGTAGCTGACGTCTATGCAGGGATACACATTAACCTCTCCTGCTGTTTGTAGCTCACGTCACTGGACCCTGGCCTGGTGCTGAGCTGCATGAAGAATGTGAAGTGCTATCAGATAAAGTGGATCAATTGTCCTCTTACCAAGTCATGTGTCTCACGTGTCTCTCTCCTTATCATATTCTATTGGCAAGTTATTTAGCTTGTGCCTCAACTGGGCTCAGCTGCTGTACAACGCTGTAGCCACATTTTTTTTCCCGTCATGTGGAGTGGAGAATAGTATTTGATACAGGAAACTAGTCTTTATCCAAATGTTCTCCCCTTTCTAGTTTGAAGGTCAAGCAGTGATGGAATCGATACTACTTTTTACTTGGGATTTTGATCTTAAATGCGTGGCTTTCCTCTTTAAGCTCTCCCGTGGTTTTATTCCTTCGTATTGATCCTGATTAACTTTGGTAACATATTACATCAGAGAGTTTTATGGTGAATCACAATAGAGATAATTCTTGTTTGGGAAAAATGCGATTGGGATTTTTTTTTTTTTAATTTTCTGTGTGTCCTCGTGTGCTACAGTACATCACCTTCAGTTCATGTTTTTAAAAACAAGGAGTAGAATATTCCTCTGACTCGAAAGTTTTATTTACCAACTTTTAAAAAGCTTTTTACATTTTCAGTGCTTAAGCAGAGGTAATGCTATTTTATGTAGAGAAATGTTAGTTTCGGAATTATTGTGGTTTATATTAGAATTTTTATTTTCTTAACATGGTAATTTTAAAGTTTAATTTGTTTCCAAACTTACACACACACACACACACACACTTCACAAATATATAAAACCTCCCTGCTACCTTTATGCCATATCTTCCTTCCTCTGCACAAATCTGTCTCTTGTATTCATTTCTGCTCCTTTTGATTGTGGCCCACCAGGATTAACCAGCCCCCTTTGAGTGACTGTGGCTTTGGAGCTATTGTTTGGAATCTTCGAGCAGTGGACTTCTCTCGCAGAGTCTGTGCGTGGCCACCATTGAGAGGGGAGGCAGGCCCTGGATATCGTCTGTTCCTTACTGTGCTTACAGACCACTCTCACAGTTTTTCTTTGATCCCAAATCTCAAATTATTATTTAGTAACAGACTTCCTGGTGCTTTTAAAAATCACTGGATAATTATCAAAGAGTTAGCTTGTACCGTACTCCAGATGGATGATTTATGTTTCATACTGAACTGAAAAATAATCTAACGTAGATAGAAATGACCATTTTTAAATCGTGGTGGTTACTTTTGATAATTATGGCAGTAGCTTCCTTATATATGAAAAGTACTGTTCCTAATTGTGAAAGGTATTTTTTTTCTAGTTATAATAAGTACTGTTTTAAACTATGGGGGAATTCCTAATAATTCTAGAAGATACTATTCCTAATTATAAAAGAGGCTATTCATACTTATGGAAACACTATTTCCAATATGTGTGTGTGTGTGTGTGTGTGTGTGTGTGTGTGTGTGTGTGTTATACTGCCACATGAAGATACCTTGAATTATGGTCTAATATTGTCCTTGGTGCAAATAATGTTGAGTACAAAAATTATGTGATAAATCAGTTTCAAGATTTTAATCATACAGAATTGAAGTTCAATATATTATCTGGTATTTTCATCCAAGAACCTCAGTTTGATAGAAACTCTGTCCTCCCTGAGGTTAGCACTCAAGACTCTCCAACATGGGGGCCTGCCTGCTTTTGTCATGAATTTAAACCTGTTGCTTCTTTCTGGCTGGGTTGATGGGGGCTTCACACTTTTAACTTAGGTTTCAGCTATCTCATAACTAGAGATGAAAATTCACACAGATTCTCACCTCTAAATATTCTTTTGACTGTATTTTAATTTTGCAATTAACTAAAATTGTTAAGATTTTAATGTTAGAAACAATATTCTGAATTCTCACTATAAAGCACTATAAATTGAGGCTATACTCATTTATAGCCTTAAGTGTGTAATAAACTTGTGTAGCTTTCATGTGACAACATCATGTAGGAGTTGGGCAGATGCAAACAGCAGTTCAGACCAACTTTTTGTCCTGTATCCAAGTGTCAACAGTTCAGTTACACAGTAATATTGGAAAGATTTTCCAGAATGTTCTCTTCTGTTTTACTGTCAGTAGCTACTGTGATACCACATTCTCAAACATTGTATCTCATTTTCATTTTAAATATTATATAGAGGTAACAAAGAGACATATGTCAAATAATATCACCAAATCATATTGATACCTATAAAATAAGGTTATATACTTCACATAGTCTTAACAATAAAAACTTAAATCCTTTATTTAAGACTAATTTTTGTGACTCTAAAGTTTTATGGTTAAAATGAGGGAGATGTGTATCAAATTCCTACTTAATCTGTGGTCCAGGAATCAAGCTTTTGAAATTTGTATGTTTTATATTAATCTGCTATTAAAGTAGTAAACATGACTATATTTCATCGTATCTCTGACTTTGATGATACCTTTAATGTTCCTATGTGGATTCTGAGTTTTGCTGACACAATGCTGGGGACATTGAGTAACAGGAAATGATCATTTACCGAATTTAAAAAAAGAGAGCGAGAGAACCTCCCTCTTCTATGAAATATTTTTATATGGCTACTTTTTTGTTCTTCTGCTGACCTTCCCTCATCCTTAAGAAACCATGGAAATTTTAAGATAACCTTACAAGAACTGAAGACCGAAACCAAACGAAGTTGGAAGCACTTCAGCTTGGCAAGTTGACATGCTGTTTTTGTATTTATGTCTTTCAACTTTAACACCGACAATTTATTGAGTGAGACTCTACGCCAGAGCGGAAGCCGCAAATCCTGTTTGGACACCGTTGAGGAAGGAAGCTGGGACTTTATGGGACACCCCCTTCCTCTCAGCCACTGACCAGGAAAACCATCTTTCTGTATGAAAGCTATTCAATCTGAGAGGTGGGGCGCTTTGGGAAGGAAGATGACCTCTCCCTTGTAAAGTGGAATTGCTGTTTCCCCGCCGTGACTTACTCAACTCATTTCCACCAGTGTTTATAAGAACACTTGTGTGAATGACTGCAGTGACAGCAATAGTCATTTAAAATATGGCTCAGATTCCCGGCCTTCCAATTTTCCAAGTTCTTTGAATCATCAGGCGTCACAGTCAGAAGGAGCCCAGGTTGTGCTGAGGCTCTTTAGAGTGGAGCATGCTTCCTAAATTCCAGAAGTTTCATCACCATCCACCATGGCTGTGTAGGACAAGCAGGGCAGCTGCTCTCAATGTCAAGACAGAACAAGGAATTCTATAGCTAGCATGCTTTCAAGGGAGCCCAGGGCTTTCTGAACTGCAGAGGGAGGCTGGTGCTTGCTGAGAAGGGAGGTTCCTGTTTGCTGGGAACTGCAGGCAGGTAGCATAGGGAGAGGAAGTGCCCTGAAGTCTGGCAGGGAAGTCACAGGGTCTTGGTCCTGTCAAAGACATGGATGTGTAGGCATGTTGTATATCTTGAATGATTTGGGATCTTGATTCCAATTTCAGGTAGGTTTTGATTTACTTAATATTAATTTGGGGGACACCAGTAAACCACTGATAACTTTATAATAAAAATTAGTTCCTTTATTCATTTTCTTATGGTTCTTTAATCATTTTGGTAATAATTTTATAACTAAATTAAGACTGCTAAGAAAAGAGAGCTCTCCATTTTCTTCCTACGTTAGCACCTTGCATTACTACATTGATTTGCCAGCATGAAAACATCACCAATATTTGTATGTTATGAATAAGTAAACTTGGGTCTCAATTGGATTTCATCTGGTTTTTCAATAATATATATTTTTCTTTCCCAGGGCCCAGTTCATGGCACTATATACTTCTAACCCTAGTCTTTTTGGAATCTTAACAGTTTCCTATTCTGTCACTTTTTCCTTATGATCTTGACAATTTTTAGGACTATTGGCCAGAAATTATGGAGAGTGTTCATCGTATTTGAGGATGTGGAAAATGTAAACTTTAGAATTTGGGAACAAAAAATAACTTCCTGTCACCTTGTCATAATCTGTACCTCACACACCACGTTGAGCCAATGGTCGTTACTTTACCTTGCTGTCAATTGCAATGCCATCCTAGAATTAAAAGTAGACTCATCTTTCATTTATTCCCTACCTAATATTTGTTTCATCTGTAATCATATAGTGGTAAAATGAGATCACTATATAAACTGTAGGTAAATTACCCAATCATGCTAATACATACAAAATGAGTTGTAAAATACATTTTTATAGAGGTCAAAAAAATTAAATATGTTCTCAACTTAGTCAAAGTTAGTTTTGATTTTTTTTCCATTTAAAACATGAAGAACATTGGCACTAATATGTACTTTGTCTTTTCTTTCTAACAGATTAGAGATGGACAACCAAACTGTTACGTGTTGAAGAATAAAGATTTGGAACAGGCTTTTAAGGGGCTTATTTACTTAGAGATGGACCTCATATATAATCCAGTAAGTGCCCTCAGGATGTGCCCCCCCACCCCAGCTTTTCAATACGGAAAACAGATGATGTTCAGGCTGTGTAGTCTCAGATTAATGTCAAACGTTTCAGAATTGAAGCTGGAGAATGGTGGTGTTGTGTTTTATACCTTAGCCATAAAATTCATCTTGAATGCTCCAGGTTTCAAATAGTTGAGCCACAGGATTGGTGAGGCCTCAATGTCAAGGAAAAAAAAATTAAAAATAAAGGAAACAGTAGTCTTTGTATATCTATATATACATACATACTTTGTATGTCTATATGTTATCTACTGATCATTCAAAAATATCACACATTATACATACATATAGTCCATTCTATAAACATACATTTTATGTTTTATATATAATCCACATGCAGTATATAGCATATCTGTTTAGTCTGTGATATATAAGTGTATGGGCTCTAAAACAATGACTGTCATAGATTTTTATATCTTTCTAGTCTCAAATTCTCAGTAATGCTGAAACTGAAAGATGGCCGTCAACCTAAGAGTGTGTTCCGCTATCCCTTCCTTTTCCACCCAGATAAACCGTCTGCGTAGTTTGCAGGAGAGGTGACCCAATCTATGGCTTTATTCTGAGAAGCACTTGCATATGGATTATATGGAGATTATGTTATTCAGTCAAGACATGAGTGCAGTCATAGGTGGAAAATATGTTGGTTAAGGGATACAGTGGCAGTAGATTCGTGTTTCAGGTTTTGAAGTTTTCCCTCACCCTGTTGGTTTGAATGAGTCAGTAAATTCCCCTGGGGCACAGTTTCCCCCCTGTAAACGAGCTAACATGGCCCATTTACTTGCTTTTTCAGGTCACTGGAAGTAATGAGATTGTCTGTTGGAAATGTTATTTTTATGGACTGGGAACTGTCATTCCTGTTTTAGGTGCAATTGCTGAAAGTTGAGTCCAAAATGAGAGGAGAATTTTTTTTGTCATTTAGATTAGCATGAAAATTTATGAAGCTCGGTGTCTGTCCCGGTTTTGAAATACTTCTGTGGATTTCTCCAAATGGGGACCAAACTGTCCCAGGTCCAGCCTGACTTTCCCAGGGATTTTATGATCCTGGGACTTTGGTTAAACAAGACAGGACCCACCACTTTCTGGTTCCTAAAAACATGACCTGTGCAGTAAAAGGTCTCATTCTCTGTGATCTTCTCAGCTACCTGGGAAGAGAATGGAGTCCCTCTGAATGCTGTAACGGCCATGTTTTTCCAGGTGAAAGCAAGTATCAGGACCTTCGCTCCAAGAGAGAAGCGCTTTGTGGAAGACAGCCGCAAGCTGTCCAAAAAGGTAGGTGGCACCCACAACTGGCTTGAAGTCCAGTCAGCACCCAGGATCCAAGTGTTTCTGGTTGTGGCTGGATTCTTTCACTTTGTTCCTCTCCCACTCCTTATTCACCTGGACTCCTCGTCTCCTCATTTCTTTCTCTTGTCTTCTCTCTCAAAAAGGCGTCAAGGAGGAGAGGCTTAAAACGTATCCCTGGGAGGAGAGAGAGGGTGTGCGCCCTGCAGCGTGCCAAGTGGTTCTCTGAGCCTGAGTGTGGAGCCCAGATAACCTAAATTTCCTTCATTTGCTTCGTTTTGGTTTCTCCTTTCACGGCTAAAGGCAAGGGCTCTCTGTTTGGTCAGTGGCTGAAGGAATTTCCCAAGGGACTGGGGAAGCTTCTAGCCTCAGGTTCACCCGTTTGCTCTCTGTGTCTAAATTTAGGCAGTGTGGGCATTTCACCCCATACTGAATTAGCTATCTCTCTTTTTGCCCACCACACTGAATTCCTTTCTTATCAGTTCAACAAAAGGTAAAGATCTAGGATGGGGGTTGGCGGGGCAGGGGGAGGAACTTCATATTCAAAAAGAAAACTCATGACCTTTGCATTTCTTTCTTCGGTGTCCCTCCCTGTCCTCTTAGATAGAGTCCGGGATTTCAGGCAGGACCCATTGTTCCTCTTCAGTTGTGTAACAAAGAACAAAGTGTCCCCCCTTTAAAAGTGTTTATTACTTCCACAGCTTCCTCTGGGGTGAGCAGCTGTGCATGACACAAAGCAGTTAAATATAAAGCAATCTTATCTTCCTTTTGTTCCCATGAACTTCTGCCCCCCCCCCCCCCAACCCCGGGCCCCCGCCCCACACTGAGGAAGGGACTTAGCAGTCTTCTGGTGGGAAGTAACTGGATGTTTTGTTTTGGTGCCATAGCATTGAGCGCAATAATCATTGTGTGTAATCCGAGTAAAAGTCTTCATTATTATTATTTTTTTGTCTTTTGCTCTGCTTACTTGAAAGTTAAAACCTCAGTGGAGGTAGGCAGGGTGACAGCTTTGCAAGCGAATCAAAATACTGTGCCTCCCGCTGGGAGAAAAGAGATTTCCTTTACAAAATAACTTGGCCACTGGGGTGGCTTTGGCTTTGAGAGTAGAGGGGAAATCTGGGACTAAATTCCCTAGGTAGGTCAGGACCCTCCTCAAGTCCTGCACACCGCTGGGCTACCCTTGACGGTCATAAAGTTCAAGTTCTTACTTATGAAACAAATACTTAAAACCAAGTCTGGAATTCTCACAACCACCTGTAAGGTTAAACACAATGGCAGTCCTTGGGGGGAGAAAGGTCGAGAAGTGTCCTGATGACTGTCCAGCTGGGAAAGGGAAGGCTGGGTGACCAAAAGGTCACCTTTTGGTCTAACTAAGCTGTAATACTAAGGCTTTCCTACTGGTGTTCTCTCCAGTTGCAGCCGTACTAAATACCATCTTGACACTCATTCCTATTCTGACTCAATACTGTTCTTTGTTGCTATGTTTCTATACTTCTCTCCCTCCTTGCCACGCTGTGTATACACACATACCTGTGTTCTCTCTCCCACGCCATACACGTGCATGCACTCAGCACTGGCCTCCACCAAATGCCTGGTTGCTACAGCTCTCCTCTAACTGGTTTTGTACTGAACACTATTCAAACAAGCTAGTTTTCATAAAAATGAGCCATAGCACAGATCGGAACTTCTTGTTCCCGATGGATGACAATATTTTGAAGTAGTTGTAGAAGTACGAGGACTTCATCCTTTTTAATGGGCACTGCGCATAATACAATTTAAACAGCCAGGACAGCTGGTCTAAGGGAACAGCCAGAGAATGTAAGTCTAATTGACCTCGCTGTTTTCCATGTTTTTAAAAAATCCAGATCTTATCAAGAGATGCAGACAGGGTGAAAAGACTCACGATGGCAGTATGGAATACAATACAGTTCTTCAAAAGCTGCTTCCAGTGGGAGTCCACGCTGAGAAGTACAATAGCATTTGTGGTAAGATTTTTTTCTTTGTAATGTTCACATTATTTGTATTTGTACCCATTCATCTCTCTAAACTATACTATAACATAGGTGATTAGCCTTTCGAAGTTGTACCTAGGTAAAAGGAACCCATAAAAATTCTTTAAATTCTTCAAATACTGTTCCTCTGTCATTTCTTTCTCAGCTCCAAAGAGCCAG